>CM051825.1:109323411-110523411 GCA_028451465.1 Erethizon dorsatum
TTTTCCCTGTATCTGCTCTAGAGTCTCTAACCATGTCTTTCATTATGGTCACCACCACTGTAGTTATCTGAGAACTTATTTCTGATGTGATATTTTCCAGAGCCTTGTTCACCTGTTTTGTTACTTCTGCTGTTACCACTTCAGAGAGTTCAAGTGGGTAGCTTTCAGGTGGTTCTACCTCATTGCCCCCTGGGTTTGCCTTTGGTGAGCTTGAAGTCTGGGCTTACATCTTGCTTAAGTGTCTTCTCATTTTCTTTCTTTCTTTCTTTCTTTTTTTTTTTTTTTAGTTTAATTCCTGGGTTGCTTATGGCAGGTAGCTTTATTGCTAGTATTTAGAACCTTTTGGAAGTGACTACTTCTCATAGATGTCTTCCAGGTGTAGCTGGCTTTTGGGTTTTGAGTTTGTTACAAGATCCTACCTCTTAAATTTACTGGAGATGAGAAGTTGCTGTCTACTTTGTGTACCCCCTGGTTCTTTGGCACTGATCTATAGTATTTTTTATGACTCTTATATCAGTCTTGGCATACCAGGAAGAACAACTGATGAGAACAATTATGTCACCTTGGCTAAAGTAGTACAATCAGCAATAACAATAGCATCAAACAGCCTAGAAAATGACAAAATATGGCAACTATTAATTTGCCACCTTTAACCATGCAAACTATATTTGTGGTTATATAACAAAATCTAAAACAAACTAGAAAATTGTATACAGTAAATATGCCCTCAATATGGTGATTTTACCCTTAGGGAAAAATATTTAAAAGGAGTTAGTGGGAAAAAATAGAGAACTAGAAGAAGAGAAAGAGATTGGAAGCAAGGCTGGAGGACAGAGGAAGATTATGTGAACTTTGGGCAACTGACGAAGAAGACAGGAGGGAAAGAGAGAAGGAAGAAATAAAAACATGAACAGAACAGAACAACAACAACAAAAAACCTAGAAACAATGTTCACACTCATTAAAATAAGAATAATCAAGAAAAAAGAAAAGAAAAGAACAAAAACAAAAGCAAGAAAAGAAAAAGAAGGAAAAAGTCCACTTCAGGGTGTGTCTCTGCTGTCAGTGGTAGATAGAGTGGGCAGACAGAGCCCAGATCCGTGCTGATTAATCCCACTAAGCAAGCTGTAGATTTACAATGGGGTAGTGGATAATCCCAGCAAGCCTGCACCTTTCATTCCACTGAAGTTTAGGCTGGTTTTTGGCTGTGAGGCTGAAACCTGATTTGTTCAGCCTGCAACACTCCATGCGTCTCCTGCCAGCTTGAACTTGGCTCCCTGCTGGTTTAAATTTGTCTCCTTGACTTCCTGATGACTTGAACTCGGTTCTGCCTCACTCTGACATTGGGAGCTGCTAGATAGAGTCAGTCCGCTGCTGCTCTGAGTTCTAAGCTCAGTTGGCCCCCCTCTTAGATGGCAACCAGTCAATCGCCCTCTCCTGGGGGATACCTGAGCCTGAATAACTCACCAGCCACTGCAGTCTGCTGCATTCACTGCTCCATTGCACTGCTGGATTTCTCTTTGGAGGCCTACGGGGTCACTAGTAGTCACTGTGCATCTGCAGGTTCAAGTCGCCCGTCCCACGCAGTGAATCAGGGCTCAGAGAGAAAGCGCCACTTGTCACCTCCTTCTTCTGTGTTGAAGTCTCTCTCTTCACTCTCCTGGTGGGCTTTGATTCTTGCTTTAGGTCCTTGCTGGGTCCCAGGAACCCACTTCCCTCCTTCCTCTCTTTCTCACATTGCTATATTCCAGCGTCTGGACACCAAATCTCAGAAGGGCTATTTCTTTGCAGTTCATCACCCCGCCATCTTCTGAGAAGTCTTTTAAAACTGACTTCTGGGGCCGGTGAGATGGCTCAGTGGTATAAGCGCCTGCCTTGCAAGCGCGAGGGCCCGAGTTCAACTCCCGGATCCCATATACGAAAAAGGGGCCGGTGATATCGCTCAGCGGCACGGGTGCCTGTTGGCGCACGCGGTCCTGAGGTCGTCCCCCCGGTACCCACAAAAAAAAAAAAAAAAAAAAAAAAAAAAAAAAAACTGACTTCTTATTCATTATCATTAGAATTTTAAATTTGAAACTGGGTATGGTGGCATACACATGTAATCACAGCACTTGGGAGGCTGAGGCAGGAGGATCACATGAGCTTGAGGCCAGCCTGGGCTACATAAGTGAGTTCAAGACCAGCTTGCACCACATAGTGAGACCCTGTCTCAACAAAACAAAGTAAAAAAAAAAAAAAAAAAGAATTTTAAACTTGAACTTAGAAGGTGTTAGTAATATGTGTATAGACTTAAACTGTTACCAAAAGAAATGACTTTTTATTATTATTTATTCAAGGAAAAGTGTTGAGGAGTATATAAGCTTCAATGACTTCAACTTAGGCATAAGATATAAAGTGTTCTCTCCATTTCCTACTGTTCAGTAAAAATAGAATATTTGTGATTGGATATTCCTGTATTTTGAATGTATATGTGCTCCTAACCCAATTCATATGTTGGAACCTAAGACTTAATTTGATAGTGTTAAAAGATGGGCCTTTAGGAGGTGATTGGATAATCAGGACTCTGCCTTCACGAATGGGATCAGTGCTCTTATGAAAGAGCTCAAGAGAGCTAGCCAGGCTTTTCTGCCCTTCTGCCACATGAGGACACTTAGCAGGTGCCATCCAAGGGAAATGGCCTTTACCAGACAATGAACCCACCCACAACTTGATCTTGGACATCCCAACCTCCAGAACTGTAAGAGATAAATTCCTATCGTTTATACACTACCCAGTTTCAGGTATTTTGTGATAGCAGCATAAATGGATGGAAGCAGATATACAGAGGCACCCTTCCATTTTATATAAAATCTCGAATGAAACAGTGATTAAAGCACAAGTTGTAAAGCCAGAATTTGGGGGCTTACATCTGACCTCTGTGACTTACTAACAATGTTTCTTTGGCAAGTTCTTTAAACTTCCTGTCCTTCTGCTTCCTCATTTAGAAAAATGGGATTAAAAGTGGTAACTACTTCATGAGATTGTTGTTAGGAGTTTAAATGAGTCCATGCAAGTAAATCTCTTAGGACAGTAGTTAACATATAGTTAGTATCATTAGTATTACCTACTTAATTAGAAGATAGTTGGGGAAGGAAGGAGAGAGAGAGTCAAATGAAAAAACCAAACCAAACCAAATCAGGAAAGAGTCATCAAAGGTGACAAGAGAGTAGGGAAGACAGAGGTCCAGATAGAGAAAGATGTATAATCCCACTAAAGCAGGGATCCCCAACCTCTGGAACCAGCACCAGTTCATGGTGTGTTAGGAATTGGACTGCATAGCAGGAGGTGAGCAGTGGGGGAGTGTGAAGCTTCATATGTATTTATAGCTACTCCCCATTACTTGCATTGCCCTCTGGGCTCTGCCTCCTGTCAGATGAGCATCATTCAATTCTTATAGGAATGTGGACCCTACTGTGAAGTTTGCATGTGAGGGATCTAGGCTGCACATTCCTCGTGAGGGTCTAATGCCTGATGATCTGAGGGTGGAGCTGAGGTGGTGATGCTAGCATTGGGGAGTGGCTGAAATAGAGATGTATATTAGCAGAGAGGTTTGACTGCACACAGACCGTAATAAATCAGCTGTTTGCAGACTCCTATCAAAACCCAATAGGTGAGTGGCAAGTGACAGTTAAGCTGCATCTGGTGACAGGCTTTAAGTTAGAATCCAGTACTTATTTTAGTCTGCACATGGCCTGCTCATTATTTTATTTACCATTTCTATCAGTACTTCTTTCCCACACTGCACATTTACCATAAAATGTATCAGCATATCTGATACAGTGTTGATAAGCCCAGAGCTAATCCTAGCCAAAATGAGTAAAAAACAGATGTCACTGGAAAGCTTCTTTGAGACAGGAGAAAGCAAATGATGATACAGCAGAAGACTCTAAGACTGCCAACAAAAAGGAAGCACCATTTAAAAGAAAATACTGAGTCCTACTTAAATTATGGGTTCATTGCTCCAGGTAATTCACATTCTCCAAGCCCGCTTTGTATAATATATGGCAACTAGCTATCCAATGAAGCTATGACACCTTCAAAACTGGGTGGCCACGTGGAGATTCAGCACCCTACATTAAAAGATGAGCCTTTGGAGTCTTTGAAAATAACAAAAGTAAACATGAAGAACGGAAGCAATTACTAAAGGCCACTACTTCATCAAATGTACCTGCACCAAGAACATCATTCTTAAGTGACTAACTGCATTGCTAAAGCAAAGAAGCCCTTTACTATTGGTAAATAGTTGATCCTGCCTGCTGCTAAGGACATTTGCCATGAACTTTTAGGAGCAGCTACAGTTCAAAGGGTGGTCCTTTCTTCTTTTTCAGCTAGCACCATAACTAGATGAATTAATGAAATGCAGAGGATATCGAGACACAGATTTTAGAGAGGTTTAACGAGTCATGGTGTCCTTGACAATGGTTTGAAGGGGACAAAAATGTAAGATCAGTAGTGTACTAGGTGCTGGACACTTGTGTTGCTTTGCTGACAGCATATCTAGAACAGTAGCTATACTTGGCATTGCCTGATTAAGTGTCTAATAACCCATAACGATTACCCAAGGTGAATACATTTTCTGTGCAGGACAAACCAGTAAATTAAATGGGAATGTGAGGAACCAGTGCACCCACATCTTTTAAGTCTTGGTGGTGGCATTGCTCTTGGCTATTCTCCTAGGGATGTGGGAAATTACTTTTAGTTTACAATCCAGAGTATGGTGAAGGGACTTCCAAGGGCCTCCATTTGGCTTTCCTATAGTAGTAGCTCTTTCTCCACATGTCAGTGTGGAGATGAGACCAGGTTCTCAGCAGGTCTACATCATCGATAACGTTAAAGAACTAAAGACATAACCATGGGGTGGTTATGAATGATATCCATGGGTCAAAACTTCATTTAACACTGAGCGCCATAGGTCTTCCTCTGACTACCAATCTCTAGTGGTGTTTAGGCTCCAGAATTAGCACCCATTCAGAGGCAATATCTAGAATTCTTCAAAGATTTATAGAATCTTTAATTTCTCTACAGAAAAAGATCAAGACTTCAGTTAAATCTTACTAGCAAAGTGTATCAACATCAGTTGTTTATCCAAAGAGCTAGTATAAATGTATGCATACCCCTCATATTCCAAAAATGACTTAAGTTGGCCACTAGTCAGGAAGCTGCAGTACCCAGGGAGACACACTGCTTAGATCTCCCTTCAAAAGAAGCTGCTTAGAAGGTGTTTGACAGACAGCCCGAGATGGTGTACCTTTGGATCTGCTGCAGTGTCTCCCTAGGCTGCTGCTGGCTGCTGGCTGAGCATGGTGGGACATGGAGGCCAGGCTGTCCTGCCCAATGCTGCCATGACAGGAAGTCTTGGCTCTGGTGCTCCCCGTCAGCCTGCCAAGCCTTGCTTGGCGCTGCCCTGCAGATGGACAGTCCTCCTCTGCCTCCTTCTTTCTCTCTCCTCCTCACAGAGTTGGGTCAGCAGGCTCTGTGCTCCTATGCTTGACCCCCTTGCCCTTTATCCTCCATGGCTCTTTCCCCCAATTCATTTCTCACACGTTGAGTTCCACCCTGGCATCTGTTTCCCAGCAGACCTGAAATGACCACAAAAATCAACTAGTTGTGCAAAAGATCCTGAAATCGATTGAATATTAGATTGTTGGCAAACATAAGATTTCTTGGCTTTGGGGGGCATAATTTTGCTTTTTCCTAATAACAAAATATGTTTTAAAAAACTAATTAAATTGTGTCATATATAAAAGGCCTGACTAGAGTTGAGGTTTTCTCCCCTTAGAAAAATGTCTGTACTCCAAGTAGGAAAGGATCACTTTTTAATATTAAATTTTTTGTTGTAGTCAAGTTTGTGTTATTTTCATTTTTTTAATTTTTGGAGGTGCTTGGGATTGAGCCCAGGGTGTCACACATGCTAGGCACATGCTCTGTCACTGAGCTATAATCCATCCCCTGAACATAAAATTTGTAAGTGGATCCAGGAAAGAGCTTAAATTCCTAGATTGGAAACAGAAACCAAGAACCTAGGCAGTATTTATACATTTGTCAGTCTCTGTGATCTTTACCTTACTCTCTTTGCTTCCTACATTACATAATAAAGTACTAATGTGTCAAAAATGAAAAATGTGGGATTTGTGTGGTCCTCTCTACAGGTTTCTTGGAAAATATTTTCCTTTTCTCTTCAAGGGTCAGTTAAAATTGAATTTGCATCGTTTGCCCTTTCTCGCCTAGGCGTTGGGGTCAGGCTCCTGTCTGACCTACGCCACACAGTGATCGACAGCTCCGTAGTGGGCATTATTGCAGCCTAATCAGATAAACAGAAGGCAAGCTTGTTTTTCTGTCTCCCCACAGCACCTGCTCTGGCATTTTCTTCCTTTTTTGTTCTAACTTGCTCTGTAAATTTTTAAGACAGTATAATTGATGGTTATTAGACAGAGAGATTTGGGTTACAGAAACTAGTGTACGACGGTGTGATCCAGCAGGGATTAAAAGCCATGTCTTTAAGCTCCAGGCACAGAGTCATTGCCAACTCTCACACTTTTTTTTTTTAACATAATGCAAAACTAGGGATCCTGCTGTTTCTGGATGCTTTAGCCTTTCATTCAGCAATAATAATGCATTTAATCATAGAAGAATCTAAAACATTCACCTTGTCATAGTAACAAGTCAAAGCACTAAACCAGCAGAAACTCCACAAGATATACTCAACTTGAACAAAACTAAAAATGACAGAAACCAGATCCTAAAGCCGGTAAAGGAATTCTTGTTTCGTTTAATTTTACATTATGGTAATAAGAGACAAGGAACAGCCCTAAGTTTGGGGTGATCGTAAGCTTAAGAGAAACTATGATACTAATAAAATAGTATTATGCTTCTCTACCCAAGAAACAGGAGAAGGAAACTAGTATTTGTTGCATTTGTGCTATGTACCAACCCTTGTGCCGGACATGTTTTTATATGTATTATCTTGGCCCTCCCTGAACCCAGAAAGGCTGTCATTTCAATTCTGTCAATGATTAAACTAGAATTTAGAGAAGATAAGTAAATTGAAAAACTCGTGATTGCTGAGATCGAATGGTGTGTTCATGGTCCCTTTGGGATCTAAACTCTGGCCTCCCTGACTTTAATTCGTGGAGGAAGAATGATCACAGAACTATAAAGGAGAAAGCAATACTGGTAAGAAGGAGTCACCCCACCATGTACTGACCAGAATGTGCCAGTCCTAACCAGGATTGGAGAGGTCTTAGAGACGGGATGGCAATGGGTGATCTTCAAGGAACTCAATGAGGTGAAAGGGGAAGGCTTGAAATGAAGATATGTAGTCCCATCTTTCAGAAACCTGGTCATAATTTGAATAATTGATTGTCTTTGAGACATTCTGAACCCGTAGTTGCCTGGCTTGAGGATGTTAGGACCAGAATTCTGAGAATGAGTTGGTTGTAAGGCTGACTTCCAAGGGGAGAATATGGTTTTCCAATACCTGACATTGGAAATGAGAATGAGGAGTTTGGGCTTGATTTGGGCTGACTCCATTATTCTAGGAGGTGGGACATTAAGGAAAAACACACAGCAGATAGTGTTCGAATTCACATAAGAGAGCATGAAGTGATGAGCAGTCTAGCAGGAGCCAGACCCAGTTAACAGCTTAGAAGACAACACACAGTCCCCTGGGAAACTGTGCTGTCAACTACAAGGCAGAGTAATAGGGTATCATCAGAAAGGCTAGGATTAATTTTTACTTATCTTCTTGACCATGATTTGGCAAAAGTGGGGGAAGAGGAAACATTCCACATACGGGGACATTCTACAAACTGCTAGTGAAAATATAAGCTGGTACAGCGTCTGCAGAGAGAGTATTTTGGCAACATGTTGTAATTGCAAATTCACATTCTCTTTAACTCAATATTACCAATTCTAGGATTTGAGCTTGTAGAAATACTCATTCATGTACACAGTGGTGAATATACAAATACATCCACTGCAGCATTCTTGGAAAAAAGCAAACAAATTGTAGAATTTCTTCTCTGGAGCAGGATTTTTATAATTTCCCCTTAGGGCTTTGTATTAGTCAGTGTTTATTAGAGAAATAGTTTTAATGCAAAATATCCAAATATAGAAGAATTTACAAGGTTGGCTTACAGTGGCCACCCGCAGAGTCATGTGTGGAAGAGTGCAAAAGGTCTGTCTGCACGCTTGAGATCCGAAGGATCCAGTGGAAGGCCTGGAGCTCACTGTAGTGTCCCATGCAATTCCATATTGGGAGGCCAAAAGGTCTGCAATGGAAAGCTGAAGTCTCTGTGCCAGAAGGTTGAAGGATCTGTTCTGGAAGCCAGGAGATGATGTCCAAGGTGAAGGTGAAGACTGGAGCTCCTCCAAAGAAATAGAAGTGAGGCTTCTTTCTTCATTTCCCTTTTATTCTAAAGCCTATTGGTTGCTGTCACCACATCCAGGGTAGGGTTTCGGTCTTCAGTGAATCCCTTCAGCCACACCCAGAACTATGCTGACCCAATTCTTACTCAAGTTGACACAATCAGTTAACTATCACAGGCTTTTAGTAGTAATCACGTATGATAATTTTTCATTTTAAAATTGATTAATTCATAAGATCAATGGAACAGATTAGAAGATGCAGAAACAACTCCAGACATACTAAACCACCTTATCTTTGACAAAGGTGCCAAACACATTCATTGGAAGAAAGATAGCCTCTTTAATAAATGGTGCTGGAAAAATTGGCTCTACACATGCCGAAGATTAAAATTAGACCCATATCTTTCACCATGCACTAAACTAAATTCAAAATGGATCAAAGAACTAAATATTAAAACAGAAACATTAAATCTCCTGGAAAATAGAATAGGTAAAACTCTTGAAGACATTGGTGTAGGCAAAGACTTTATGAATAAAGCCCCAATGGCACAGGAACTATCACAAAGAATCAACAACTGGGGTCTCATCTTATTAAAAAGCTTTTGCACAGCAAGAGAAACCACCAACAGAGTGAAGAGACAACCCACAACATGGGAAAAAATGTTTGCCAGCTATTCCTCAGACAAAGGATTACTATTGAGAACATACAAAGAACTCAAAAAAATCAGACCTCCCAAATTTAAAGACCCGATCCAAAAATGGGCATCTGAGATGAATACACACTTCTCAGATGAAGAAATACTAATGGCAAATAAATATACAAAAAAATGTGCATCACTAGTCATTCGAGAGATGCAAATTAAAACACTGAGATTCCATCTCACCCCAGAAAGAATGGCTATTATCAAGAAGTCAACTAATAACAAATGCTGGAGGGGCTGTGGGGAAAAAGGAACCCTTCTTCACTGTTGGTGGGAGTGTGCTGGTGCATCCACTGTGGAAATCAGTGTGGAGATTCCTCAAAAAACTAGGATTGGAGTCCCATTTGACCAGCTATTCCCCTTCTGGGTATCTTCCCAGAAGAATTAAAAACATCGTACCACAGCGATATATGTGCACCCATGTTTATAGCAACACAATTTGTAATAGCTAGATCGTGGAAACAACCCAAATGCCCATTAACCGAGGAATGGATAAAAAAGATGTGGTACTTTTATACAATGGAGTACTACTCAGCCATAAAGAAAGATAAACTGGAAACTTTTATAGGTAAATGGATGCAACTCAAGAAAATACTCACAAGCGAAATAAACCGGATGCACATTTGTAAACATCGTATTGTCTCCCTAGTATGAAAATGCAATTTCACTGTGACTATTCCATTCCTTAGTCTTCTATTTTTACCTAGCTTTTACATGGCTTAATCCTATACTGAGTAATATTTTTCTCCAAAAGGTATTTGTATATTCTCTAATTCTTGAGTTTGTTAATACATAAGAATGTTTACTTGTCTTTAAAAAAATAATTATAAAAAATTCATAAATCCTGAACACTTTAAAAAATAAAATAGTCACAGCATCGTTCCTTCTGCGTTGACATTTTTTCTTTTCTTTTTTTTTTTTTTTTTTGTGAGTACCGGGGGGTCGACCTCAGGACCTCGCACGCCAGCAGGCGCCCGTGCCGCTGAGCGATATCACCGGCCCCTTTTTCGTATGTGGGTTCCGGGAGTCGAACTCAGGCCCTCGCGCTTGCCAGGCAGGTGCTTATGCCGCTGAGCTATCTCACCGGCCCCCCTCATACTTTTTGAATTGATTTCCATATGGATGAATCATGTGTTCCAAAAAAGGTTTTTCTTTTTTTTTTTTTTTTTTTTGGGTACCGGGGGTCGACCTCAGGACCTCGCGTGCCAGCAGGCACCCATGCCGCTGAGCGATATCACCAGCCCTTTTTTCGTATGTGGGTTCCGGGAGTCGAACTCGGGCCCTCGTGCTTGCCAGGCAGGCACTTACACTGCTGAGCCATCTCACCGGCCCCAAAAAAATGTTTTTCAAGAAGTGTTTTTAATTAAAAAAAAATTGATTAATTCATGACTATTGTGATACTTAAAGCAAAGATTATATGTGTATAACTAAATATATCATTATACATAAATATCAACATGTTATTATTTTTTTTTTGTGGGTACCGGGGGGTCAACCTCAGGACCTCGCGTGCCAGCAGGTGCTCGTGCCGCTGAGCGATATCACCGGCTCCTTTTTCGTATGTGGGTTCTGGGAGTCGAACTCGGGCCCTCGCGCTTGCCGGGCAGGCGCTTAAGCCGCTGAGCCATCTCACCGGCCCCTCAACATGTTATTTTAAGCAAGATTACGTTGTTAAAGCTATTTCTAATTTAAGGAGGTACAGTGTTTTGTTTGTTGCAGTGACTCAATGTGGGGATATAGTCATAAGAAGAATTACGATATTTAATGAAGGAAGCTTTGGCTGTGACTGTAGGCTCTGGTCAACTCTTCCAGAGCTGAGGAAGCTAACCTCTGTCAAGGAAGGTGGGCACTGGAAGATGGGGAGAGAGTGAGAGGTTTCTGATTGTGAGCTGCGTAACAAGCCTCCCTGGTCCCCCATTTAAATTTTAGAGCGTCTCTGCAAACTCTTTCCTTTTATCCCCTAATGTCTTAGTATAATGTAGATGGGTGGGAGAACTGGGGTCAGAAACACTTCCAGGAGGTTAAAGAATGGAGCTGGGTTTCATTGAAGAGGCAAGATAATGGACAGTTCAACAGAAGGAGGGAAGGAGGATTGAGGTTTAAGATGAAATATGTCGGGCCAGTGAGATGGCTCAGCGGCGTAAGCGCCTGCCTTGCAAGCGCGAGGGCCCGAGTTCGACTCCCGGAACCCACATACGAAAAAGGGGCCGGTGATATCGCTCAGCGGCACGGGTGCCTGTTGGCGCGCAAGGTCCTGAGGTCGACCCCCCGGTACCCACAAAAAAAAAAAAGATGAAATATGTCAAGAAGATGAAATGCATCAAGTTCTACTGGTAAAATTTTGAAAAGATCTGCTTATTTAAATCTTCATCATTGACACAAACAGATTTAAACTTTTTTTTCACAAAAAATTATAGCTAACACATAAGCAGTTCTTACTATGTGCTCCAATTTTATTTTTATGTGCATTTGTTCATTATTTCTCACAACGCCTCAATGAAATAGGTCCTACTATAATCTCAATTTTATACCAGAGGAAAGAGATTTGAAGAGGAAGTGATTTGACCCTGAACTTAGAGCTACTGAGGCAGGAGGATCACAAGTTCGAGCCTAGCCTGGGCAACTTAGTGATTTAATAGACTCTGTCTCAAACTTTTAAAGGGGGGTGGTGGCTGGGATGTAGCTCAGTGCAAAAGCCCTGGGTTCAATCCCCAGTACCACCAAAAAAAAAAAAAGAAGAAGAAGAAAAAGATAAAAAAAGAAAAAGTTGTACACTCTACCCTGTGGAACGGTCTTTTAAATAGAGCACTTCGAAGCAAGCTGCCAGTGGAGCTAAAATAAAATTAACATCAAATTAGAGGAATACTTTTGGATGGCAAAATAATTACTAAGCAAAATACAATGATGAAAATGGTATATGACCATGATACGAGACTAACTTAAGTGTTTTAAAATGGCCTTCTTGGTGGAGTTACTTTTTTGCAGAGCTGAACACTACATTTGCATTGCCACATTTAATGGAACAATCCCTGGAACAGGACGGACCCGGCTATGAAGGGATAATTACATGGCCTAATAGACTGTGCCTACTTCCCCTGCTAACGAAGGCCTTGGAAAACGTATCCCCACTTACCTAATGTGCTGAAAATGCCCAGAAGCCTTTGCCAAGGATGTGTTCTCTAGGCACAGGCTGGATTCATTGTTTTGTCAGAGCCACCAAGCCAACCATGGGCAATTGAGCATGCCATGTTTCAGGCAGAATTTAATTCACTGAATGTGGTCACTCCTGTGTTCCACAAGTGAGACCGGTGCTCTTCAATCAGGGGGTTGTTGTCAGTAAGGCCATAAACAGAAGGGGTTGATGCTAATGGTGAGTTCTTGATCATACTCCTGTTGGCCCCCAGATTTGCCAAGGGCATCCACTTCTGGTTTTGTTTTTCCGCACTGGGCATTGAATCTAGGGCCTTTGCACTGAGCCACATCCCCAGCCCGTTTTTATTTTCTATTTATTTTGAGATAGAATCTTGCTAAGTCACTAAGTTGCCCAGGCTGGGCTTGAACTTGTGGTTCTCCTACCTCATCCTCCCAAAGTGCTGAGACTGCATGTATGCATCACCACACCTGGCCTCAAGTTCCTATCTTGTACATTTATACTGTATGTACTTTCACCGTATGTAGTATATCTACAATAAAAACCTTTAATTACATTTATAATATAATAAAAAAAGGTATGGGTATATTCCTGAGTAAACCTTGATACTTTTGAATTACATGTGCTATTGTAATAATACAAAGCATTGTTATGGTTTATATCTAGATGTCCCCCAAAGCCTCATATGCTCATAAGTGGGGCCTTTGAAAGGTGATTGAATCATGGGGGTGCTAGAGCTAAATGTGACGTCAGCATGCTAGCAGGGCCTGGTCAGAAGAGGCGGGTCACTGGGTGTGTGACCTAGATGGGTGGGTCCCTCTCCCGGGCTCCCTTCTTGGCTCTCTGCTTTCTGGCTGCCATGATCGGAGCAGCTTTCCTCTGTGCCAGTCCCTTCCACTGTGCCACTGACCACGCAAGGCCTGAAACTTCTAAAACATGAGCCAAAATAAACCTCTCCTCTTTTATGTGGGTATCAGCTATTTTGTCCCATCAACAAGCAAAGTGTCTAAGACAAATTATATGTGTATCTTCTTATTGCATAGGCAAGCAGTGATAAATAAAATTAGAAAATGAAAGTGAGATTTTGATCATGTCCAGTCATATACATTCCTGCTTCAGAGAACAGAAAAGGGAAAACATTACTGCATCCATCCAAGTTTCAACAGTACACTATATTAGCATGATTCAGTGATGGTTGTCAGGAACTGTGAGTGACTTTAGAATTTATCCTGCTACTGAGTTAACAGGTTAACCTGCTGTTATCATTTGACTGTGGCCCATAAAGCTCATATGTTGGCAATTTAATCACCAAGGCAACAGTGTCAGGAGACGAGTCTAGAAAGAAGTGATTAGGTTACCAAGGTTCTGCCATCATGAATGGATTCATGTCTTTATTGTGCGAACATATTGGTCATTGAAAGTGGGCTTGCTATAAAAGCTAGTTTGGCCTCTTCTTGCTCTCTTGTCCTTCCTTCTTCTGTCATGGGATGACATGACACAAAGTTCCATGCTGGATGTGGTCCCTCAACTGCGGGCTTCCCAGCCCCCAGCACTACAAGAAATAGATTTCTTTTCTTCATGAAGTACCCAAGCTGTGGCGTTCTGTTTTAGTAATGCAAAACAGACTAAGACTCTTGCCACACATTCATGGATTCAGATGGAAGACGCAAGACTCCTGTATCAGAGACAAAGGATTTTTGAAACTCTTTTACCATAGTGAATTTCTACCTTAGTTGGTAGAAGAGTTAACTAGTTGTAGAATTTTTAGAAATGGGTCAAGTTAGTACTTGAAATCACTAATAAATGTATTACATAATAAAATATTAAATGCAGAAAATATATAAAATGTGTTTCCCACATTGCTCTTTAAATAGAGCCTTATAGAACATTTGAAAGCTTATAAGTGTTTTATAAAGCAAATGTCAGCTTTTTGGATGGCAAACTAGAAGCTGAAATAAACATAATGGAACCCAAAGCTGATCACTTGTACTTAGTCATAGCACTTAACTTTCTCAACAGTGCTTCAGAAGGACAGGTTTACTAAAATGTGATAAGTGCAAGTTTATCATTCTCACCAGCTTTCATTAATCTAACATTTTACAGTGAAGGAAAAAATTACAGCAAATGAGAAAGCATTCAGTAGAGAATTCTCCTCGTGTTTTCTACAATATCACATGGAATTCATGTGGTGTAATCCATGCAAAACAGTGCCATTCAAATCTCATTCTAGAAATCACTGGAAACGGTCCTGTATGCTATTACTGTGTTTTTTCAGTTTGTTTCTTTTTTTTTTTTTTTTTTTTGTGGGTACCGGGGGTCGACCTCAGGACCTCGCGCACCAGCAGGCACCCGTGCCTCTGAGCGATATCACCGGCCCCTTTTTCGTATGTGGGATCCGGGAGTCGAACGCGGGCCCTCGAGCTTGCAAGGCAGGCGCTTATGCCGCTGAGCCATCTCACCGGCCCTGTTTCTTTTCTTTTCGGTTTGTTTTGTTTCATTTCATCCCGATGAACCGCAGGGCCATGCTACATAATCTTAAGGCATCTCTGCCAGTGGGGTATTTCAAGGCGTCTGGCTGGGCACTGAGTATTACAGGTGGGGAAAGTGAGCTTGTGGTAGGGACTAAGGGATTTGAATCTGGAGGCAGCAATTTTCTTTTAGAGTAATTTGAAAGCTCTTTGTTTTGAAAGAGTTCATTACCTAATTAGTTTAGAGAAGCTTGTGTGTTGCATATACAAGGAAAGAAGATCTCTTATGCTTTCCCCCAGACATTTGCTTCAACTCTATGCCTTCCACTAAAGACCCAAGGCCTGGCCTGGGATATATTTTCTATAGTCTTAAATGCAGATCCATCCATTGTTAGACTTGGCCTCGGAGCATCAGATTACTGCATTTCTCATAAACCAGTTTAGTGGCAACAAAATCCAATTCAGTCTAGACATTTGTTTTTTTCCTTTAGCTGTGTCTTTTTATTTTTCTGTGACTTGGTTAAAAAAAGACCTGCAGGAGGCTGGTGAGATGGCTCAACGGCTTAAGCGCCTGCCCAGCAAGCGCGAGGGCCCAAGTTCGACTCCCAGAACCCACATACGAAAAAAAGGGCCGGTGATACCGCTCAGCGGCACAGGCGCCTGTTGGTGCGCGAGGTCCTGAGGTCGACCCCCGGTACCCACAAAAAAAAAAAAAAAAAAAAAAGACCTACAAATAAGTCTGTGGACATATTTAGTCTTCCTTCAGTTTTACTGGCTGTCAAAAGGTCCTACCATAAAACTTTTGTCCTTTCTTGGACATTTGCTGTGTCTTTTGTTTTGTTGGTTTGTCTGCTGAAACATCTTCCTTTTTCTCAAGTAGTAGCAAAAGATTAAGAATCAGGATATGTGGCCTCTCCTTTAATCTCTTAATATCCCCCATGTGTGACCTTGTGCATTAAGATAAAGCTGCTTGGAATGAGCTGTAGATTTCTGTGATGTGTGTGGCTGCTAGTTTCTGTGAGTTTTATAAGTAAGGATTAAAGACATAACAGAATGTTCATGAAATGTATCTTAACTAGTTCTAATGGCTGAAATAAGATAGTGAGATTGAGAACATTTCCTAAACTAAATAGGATTTGGAGTAATTTGATAAGTGATGATTGAAAGGACCTCCCCCCCCCACACATTCAGACCATTGCCTCTTGGTCCAGGATTACACATTATATGATCTTCTTCCTGTTTTTGCCTGAGATACTAGTGCTCAAAGCCATTCTTAATGCTCAGTTTCATTGACTATACAAGGGGTGATCAAAAGAAATAATGAATGTTAAATTAAAAAAAAAAGCCCTTAATACAGTAAAAGACACATTGCCAAGAACTATGGGATAAATGTGTTTAAAGCAAGGGGGAGAATTTGGAGGGAGAGTAATGGCAATGTGACTTCCACTGTAATACATTTTTAGTTTAAAAATTCACTGTATTTTGGTTTACCCCTCATTGATCAATCATTTACTGCGATTTCTGTCAAGTAAAAACATCATGGTGTATCCTTATCTGACTTATTCACTGGTCTGGCACCGTGCAACTTCTGGCTCTTTCCTAAAGTCAAAATGACTATGAAAGCAAAATATTTTAATTAATTCAGGACATTGAAGCAGCCACTACAGTACAACTAAAGACTCACAAAAGAGCACTTCAGAGCTGCTCCAGAAAGGGGCAAGAACGATGGGATACACATATTTGAAGGGGCGGGGGGTATTTTGAAGGGGATTAGTAGCAGTGTGTCTTTTACTGTAATAAATATATATATTTTTTTTTTGGGGGGGGAATAGTCACAGTGAAATTGCATTTTCATACTAGGGAGACAATACGATGTTTACAAATGTGCGTCTGGTTTATTTTGCTTGTGAGTATTTTCTCAAGTTGCATCCATTTACCTATAAAAGTCTCCAGTTTATCCTTCTTTATGGCTGAATAGTACCCCATTGTATAAAAATACCACATCTTTTTTATCTATTCCTCAGTTGATGGGCATTTGGGTTGTTTCCAAGATCTGGCTATTACAAAATTGTGCTGCTATAAACATGGGTGCACATATATCGCTGTGGTACGATGTTTTTAATTCTTCTGGGAAGATACCCAGAAGGGGAATAGCTGGGTCAATGGGACCTCCAATCCTAGTTTTTTGAGGAATCTCCACACTGATTTCCACAGTGGCTATACCAGTCGACACTCCCACCAACAGTGGAGAAGGGTTCCTTTTTCCCCACAGCCCCTCCAGCATTTGTTATTAGTTGATTTCTTGATCATAGCCATTCTTTCTGGGGTGAGATGGAATCTCAGTGTTGTTTTAATTTGCATCTCTCGAATGACTGGTGATGTGGAACATTTTTTCATATATTTATTTGCCATTTGTATTTCTTCATCTGAGAAGTGTGTATTCATCTCAGATGCCCATTTTTGGATCGGGTCTTTAAATTTGGGAGGTCTGATTTTTTTGAGTTCTTTGTATGTTCTCTATAGTAATCCTTTGTCTGAGGAACAGCTGGCAAAATTTTTTTCTCACGTTGTAGGTTGTCTCTTCACTCTGTTGGTGGTTTCTCTTGCTGTGCAAAAGCTTTTTAATAAGATGAGATCCCAGTTGTTGATTCTTTGTGATAGTTCCTGTGCCATTGGGGTTTTATTCATAAAGTCTTTGCCTACACCAATGTCTTTAAGAGTTTGTAATAAATATTTTTAAAAATTTAAGCATTAACTGTATTTTTTATCACAACTTGTATTTTTAAATTTTTATGTTGTCATGATTTTTCTACTTTCTCTCATATATATGATACATGGTTTGTATGACTGATGATGTGTATGATGTGTATATATATAGATGTATGTAATATACATATTTTTTCTTTCCTACAAAGTTACCTATACTTGTTTTGGAAAGAAACGGGTGGAAGTGTGTGGTAAAGCATGGATGCTGTGTGTGAATGGTGCCTCCTTTTCTGTCCATAACCTTCAGTGGGCGTTTCCCTCTGTATGAAGGGAACACTAAAGCTCATTATAAACAGGGACTATAGAAAGGTGACACAAACAAAAAGCAAATAAAAAAATAAGTTTCAAGAGAGTTGATCACAGCTCAGCGGAAGCAGCCTTTGACTTCCACTTCTTTCTAACACTGGGGATTTTATTCAGGTTGCAATGCTGCAGTTGAGATGAAGTGACCCGGGCACTCAGCATCTGTTAGTGGAAAGTGGGAAGCCTGTGATGACAATCTAGGCTTGGGAGAGGGTGGGTGGGCCTGACATGTGAGAACAGGCTAGGGCTAGCCCTTTTGTGCCCCTGCCCCTCCTCCCCTCCCTTCACTTCCCTCTGAAGGACTGGAGCCCTCTGTAGCCCATCAGGCCTGTCCTTCAGTGAAGCCCCGCGATGTGATCCTTTCTGCTCTGCCTACCTGGACATAACCACTGAGGTCCACTAGGAGATGGGTGGAACCCAGTGTGAGCAGTCACAGTTCGTGTCAGGCAGTAGGAGAGTGGGTCTCCTCTCGGATCACATAGGGCACATGTTATGGTCACCTTTCCATATTGCTCCAATGCCCTGTGTATTCTCAGGATTCGGGGTGGAGGTGGGAATGAGGCGTCACCTTCCCTGTCCCTCCCTACAGCCTCACCTCCCCACTCCCACTGATACCCACTGCCTGCAGGCGGCCTGGGCTCTGTGTATTTGCTCCCTTGGAAAAGGGATTTGGAGCTCTTTTTGGCTAAAGTAGTTAAGAAGGGTTGGAAAATAGATAAGCTCCTAGTTGAGCATTTTTTTCTTTCTTTTTTTTTTTTTTTTGTGGGTACCGGGGGGTCGACCTCAGGACCTCGCGCGCCAGCAGGCGCCCGTGCCGCTGAGCGATATCACCGGCCCCTTTTTCGTATGTGGGTTCCGGGAGTCGAACTCGGGCCCTTGCGCTTGCCGGGCAGGCGCTTAAGCCGCCATCTCACTGGCCCATTTTTTCATATTTATAAGTAGAAAAGTTGATGGAAAGGCTATGAAAGAAGAATTTTGTGTCTAGTTGTTTGAACATTTTGTTTCAGAAGTAAATATTTGAGGATATAGCCATTCATAATGTTTTCACAAACTGTGCTTCTATGAATGGACAAAGTACATCTGTTCACCTTTTTAGAGGCTCTGATGCTTGGACATCAAAAAGGAATGAGCAGCGAATATTTGAGATGTCTTGGCATTAAGGATTTGGGAGGGTGGAGTTAGTTTTGGCCAGGTAATCCCTTCATATTAGATTATAAAAGGCAATATTTTTAGAGAATTGATGTGATCTGTGTTTTGCTTTCAGTCCCTAGAAAGGTTTAGGTATCTTCCTTTTGTTCTTTCCCAGAACATTTGAAAATGAATAGAAGAGAGACTAATGTGATCAGAGCTCCGATTATGTTCATTGCTTAGTAGACGCTAAGCAATATGTGTGTCTTGTGTGTCTGAAACTATGCCATAATAATCGAAAAAAATTAAACTAAACAGACACGAGGGCTGTAGGTCAATGGTGGGGTACATGCTCAGCCTGTGGGGACTCCCTGGGTTCAGTCCCCAGCACCATCAAGAAAAAAAGGTACTAAAAAAACAACAGGACAGATGGCTTTAGGGAGTGAGTCCTTAGTGTCATATTTGCATAAATCCGAATAGGGTCACAGTTTGGTCATTTTTATTTTTCTGCTTTCCTATTCCTTAAACACAAATGGAATTTTTTCTTTTTTCTGTTTTTTGCATTGTTAAATCTTAGATAGGACTAGGTGCTTGCAACTTCACTGAGATTCAGAGGAAAATAAGTGTGTGCTACCCTTTGCTTAAGGATCAGCAGCTTCCGCTCCTCTGGGTCCGGATGGAAATGAACACAAGTCTGTTTGATCAATATGCATAAGTATTTGCACTGCCGACTGTACGTGTTTCTTTTCTTTTTTTTTTTTTGGTTTTTCGAGACAGGGTCTCGCTATGTAGTTCAGGCTGGCCTTGAGCTCACTATGTAGCCCAGGCTGGCTTTGAACTCCCGGTGATCCTCCTGCCTCAATCTCTCGAGTGCTGGGATTACAGGTGTGCGCCACTATGCCCAGTTTATGCCTATTTCAAAAGCACAGAAAGTTGTGTGTTTGTTAGTTCAAAAAGGCCAGAACAGACAGTGGATAGGAGTTAATACATTTTGAAAATGGCATTTGAAGTATGCAGAAAGAGATTATTTTCTTATAAACAAGATTGGCAATTTATAGGCACATGATTGTACCTCCTTCATAAATATTTGAAGAAGAAGGAGTGAGCGAGGGTGGAGGGTTGATTCTCATGAGTGCTGACGATACCCGCTGGGGATAAATCACATAGCCTGGCTGGCCAACCATTATCTATAGTCCAGTCCAGCGAAAGAGTCAAACATTCTGGTCAAGTGTGTGTGTGTGTGGGTGTTTTTAGGGAAAGTCACCACCTGCTGTTTCCTTAGTGGCACCAGGATTACCACTCATGGCTGTGTATGCTGTGTTGCGCTGTACTTGTGCAACATCTCAGCTCTAGAGGTAACCACTTATTTGGCAGTCTGGAAGTGTTTCCAGAAGTATCCTTGTGAAGAACAGAGGTCTACTGTGTGTCTTACGTACTTCACTATTAATCCTCTAGCTTGTGCTAAGTAACCATTTGGTAAAGAAATGACAGAAAAACAACTTTAAAAAAACCCAGCTTTTTTGATATAGAATTCACCTATCAGTCATTTAAAGAATGCAGTTCAGTTTTTAAAAATCTATTCATGGGGGCTGGTGAGATGGCTCAGCGGCTTAAGCGCCTGCCTGGCAAGCGCGAGGGCCCGAGTTCGACTCCCGGAACCCACATACGAAAAAGGGGCCGGTGATATCGCTCAGCGGCACGGGTGCCTGCTGGCGCACGAGGTCCTGAGGTCGACCCCCTGGTACCCACCAAAAAAAAAAAAAAAAAAAAAATCTATTCATGGAGTAGTGCGACTGTCAATGCAATCAGTGGTAAAGGATTTCATCATCTCTCACTTCCCTAAAACCCATTCCCACAAAGAGTCACTCCCCGTTTCCCTTTCCCAGACCCTAGCCCCCACTAGTCTACTTTTTGTCCCTGTGGATTTGCCTATTTGGGGCATTTCATATAAATGGAACCACATAATGTGTGGGCTTTTGTGTTTTCAAGGTTTATCTGTGTTCAATTAGAATGTATACTTTATTTCTTTTCATTGCCAAGTTATTTTTCAGTATATGGATATGCCATATTTTATTTATCATCAGTTAAAAGACATCTGGGTTGCTACCACTTTTTGCTTATTATGGATAATGCTACTATGAACATTCACGTACATATTGTTTGTGTGGACATGTTTTTGGTTTTCTTAGGTATATATCTAGGTGTGGAATTGCTGGAGAAAAAGGCAACTCTAGTTTAGAAATCTCTATCTTATTAAATCTTGAATTTAAAGTCCTCTTCTTAATGGTATGTTTCTGGCTTGGCTTGGACTTCTGGGCCCTGCACCAACCTTCCACCTACCCCCCCTGCCCCATTCCTATCCATGCTGTGAACCAGTAGGTGAACCACAGAAAATGGAACTGTACTAAACATTTAGTCTTTTTGGACAAGGTCATACTGACATTGAATTCACCCTGATTTATTATTTTGCTACTGCACTTGGAACACAGACAGTATTCACCAAGAATGGGAACTATAGACTGGAAACAGAGGTTCCCTGTTTTCATTAGTCAACTCTCAAAGGATGGATGGAGCCGCCTGCAGATTATTCTAGGGCCCTCGCCGTCTCCGTTCCTTGCATCCTTCTTTCTTTCGACCCTTTCGCTTTCCATTAGTGCCACTTACTGAACTAAGAGAACAGAGATAATTCAGCCGAAGTATTTTTATAGTCTTTGGATGAAAAGAACTTTTAGTATGTGTGTCATCTGGGTTTTTGTGTTCCTTGTAAATTGTGTCGTTTATCCTGACACTATGAAGAAGTTGCTGTTGGCTTCTTTCAACCTAATCTTAGCTTCTGGTAGTGTGTTATTAGAGTTATTTTTAAGGATGAGAAAAAGAACTTATGGAATCAAAGCGAAATTATTTAACATCTATTCTTTTTTTTTTTTTTTTTTTAAGAAAGGAGTTCACTTGGTGAGAATAGGGCTGCCAGAAAGATTCAAAATAGACCATATTTTCATGCTAGTAACTTCCACTACACAGGTGCTGAGTTGATGGATCTGCAAAGTGAGCATAAAGAAATGTCTCAGAGGTGACATCCTAGGATGAATGGGCCTGGCAGGAGTCTGAGTTTTGTTTATTTATTTTTTATTTTCCTTAGTACATGTTCGCAGTACATGTGGGTTTCTCTTATATGGGAAACCACGGAAGAAGTCTAAGTTTTAAGAAGCGATTTATTTATTTATTTATTTTTAATTTTTATTTTTAAGAGAAAAAAATAGAACAAAATTTCAAAACAACATAATAGGGGGGTAACAATGGTTAATACATCACATATTGTTATCTTTAAATTAGTTACTCAGAGTACAAGATATCGGCATTCAATTGTCCAAACAATATTAGCACAAGCTTTTCTTTTCAATGAACTAAGAGAAATTAGTAGTATATCTATCTTAACTATCTTTTATGTAATTTTTTATTTTTATTTTTTTATTTTATTTTTTGCTTTTCCCTTCCTTCTTTTCTCCATTCCCTCATCCCAGTCTCTTTAAGAAGCAATTTAAATTGTGCACAGTAACAATTTTCTTAGCATGGCATGTGCATTTGGGTAGCAGATTGTAAAGAGCACACAGCAAGAGGGATGTTCTTTGACTCTCAAGGGGAACATTGTCTCACTGGAGAGGAATAATACATGGATTCCCCTTTAAGCAAAGCAGTTTGCATTTCTATTGGCCAGATCTTGAAACCCTGATAAAGCATTAGCCCCATCACATCATCATTCCCCATGTAATGCTTCCTGGACTCTTTCCCCCAGAATGAAACTGGTTGATTCATAGGTTGGCCTGAATAGAGTCTGGGGGCTGTTTAGGAAGTGTTCCAGCAAGACATCAAGACTATTGATAGGTGGCCAAGCCCAGGAAGAGAGTATTAGTAATAACAACAGCTCAGTCCTGAGCAGCTCTTCATCATGTGTCAGGCATCGTGTTAAGCACGGTACATGTGTTAACCCATGCGGATCTCACAGCCGTCCCAGGAGGCCAGTGAGCTTAGTCCCCAAGTTAGATGAGGGAACTGAGGCACAAATGGGACTCACTCAAGGTCATACGGCCATGATGCGAACCTGGTGATCTAGGTCCACAGTGCAGACTGGAAACTTGGAGATGCTTCTGTGCCTGCCTAGGACACCTGACCAGGGCTCTGGAGGAACCAGCACTATGCCAAAGTGCACTGGCCACTGAGGCTTTGCCCCGCCCTTTCACTGCCTGGATAATCCTGGAAGGCAAAGGGTGCCTGAGTTGTATGGAATTCTTTTGTGGCTGGACAGTGTCAGTTGGCACAGGTCTAGCTTCTCTTTTATTTTTTGGTGGGTACTGGGGGTCGACCTCAGGACCTCGTGCCAGCAGGTGCCCGTGCTGCTGAGCGATATCACCGGCGCTTTTTTTTTAATATGTGGGTTCCGGGAGTTGAACTTGGGCCCTTGCACTTGCCAGGCAGGCGTGTACACCACTGAGCCATCTCACTGGCCCCCTAGCTTCTCTTTTAAGATACCTGATTCTTTTTTCTAAAACAGAACATGAATGCTTTTGTATACAATATTATCCTCTATAATGGCTGGTTTGTGGAAACTGGCAAAGCAGCCAAATTAAAAGCAGCCAAATCTTGAAGATGAAAAAGCTAAGTCACAAGACCATAGCAAAGCAAGAAGGTAAATTGTGTGTCCATTAATCCCTGGCATGACCTGTAATCTCCAGGACCTGAAATTTACAGGAATAATCTAACTGCCATCCTGGAACAGATGCCTACCAGATCCTTTCATTTCTGCTTTTTGAAGCTGCACAAATGTCAAATGAAGATAAATAAGCAATGCCGACAGCTTCTGGAACCACAGTGTGCTTTGAAGAAGTGTCAGGACAGGAGGTAGGGGTGAGGGCCCCAGAGCAAGGGGAGCTCTTCCTGATGATGGAGCGAGACCTGGGGTTTGGAGGAAGCTTCCTTGAAGGATGAGCACAACCAGAAAGGGGGCCACACTTGGGACTTCCCTTAGTCAGGCAGGGAAAGACAAAGGACCAGTTTATAAAATGGAAACCCAGTGGCGGATTGGAAGTAGGTTTGGCCAATGGAACAGCTGAATTGTATTTCAGCAGTTGAAGCCGGCCTGTTGAAGGCAGGCGTGGGTATGTGTTACCCACTTGTGCACCCCAATACAGAGTAGAGTGCCTGGTACTTAACAAGAACAACAAAACTGCTAAGTAGCATTTCTGGACGCTTATCATGTGTGCTCTGTTTTAGCCCCTCCATTGTAGGGATGAAAAATCCTAATGATGGAAAGTGAAGTCACTGGCTAAATACCACACAAGCCCTTTAACTACCAAGTTCACTTTTTTAACCACTGCAGCCCCTTGCGGTTGCCCTGAAGGAATAGAATGAGGTTTTGCAACGTCTTCTGAGGCTAATGGGGGATCTTTGAATGCTCTCCAAACAGAAGAACTAGGAAACAGTGGAATTTGGGAATCTGGGATGGAGGCGGAACAGTTTGGCTTTTGTTATTGTTGTTTTGTTTTGGGGTTGTTTGAGACAGGGCTTTCCTATGTAATCCAGGCTGGCCCTGAACTCACCATGTAGCCCAATCTGGCCTCAAATTTGTGGCAGTCCTCCTGCCTTGGCCTCCCAAGTGCTAGGATCACAGGTGTGCGCCACCATAGCTGGCTGGTTTGGCAGTTTTTGCACATTAGTCTGCCTGTGAAGAGATAAGAGCCTGAATTAATGTGCTGGGTTAGAGTCCAAAGGGGAGGAGGGATGGAAGACTCCCTGCAAAGGACTAGTGGTCCTGGAGATGTTATGGGAATGAGAGAAAGGCAAGAGGCTGTGACACATCTGAGATCTCCTGAGTGGTTGGCGCCATGGAAGTGGGGAGATCAGGGGCTGACGCCTGTGGTGACCTTTTGAGACTGTGCAGGGTGATGGCTGGATGCTGACAGGTGACGTGTGCCATTCAGCAGGCAGGATGGCAGCTCTTCGCTTGCTGCCGGAGCCTTGCTGTTCCACAAACAGCAGAAGCTAAAAACTCTGGATACTGTCCTAGGCTCACAAGACACAAATGGGTACCCACTGTGGGGTTCTTGAAGGATTTTTCTCTCTGATAATAAAAATCTAGTAAGAAAATCATCTGCTTGGAGTTTCATATGCAAGGATGTGACAGAGGGAGCTGTGCAGCCATTTTGCAGTCTTGAGGGGCAGACCAAGGAAGACCATGGCAGAGCTCTGTGTGTGCTCACAAACAAGCCTGTTTTGGGCCGCCTTTGAGTCAGAGCAAGTACAAGATACTTCCGGGAAGGGCTGAGTGATGGGTTCATTGAAAAGTAATTTGATCACAGAGTTGCAAAATGAGATTCAAAAGGTACATTGCAAATTAGATCCCACAAAAGCCAACCTTTTTTTTTTTATTATACTCTTAAAAATCCAGGGCCGGTGATATAGTTCAGCAGCATAAGCACCTGCCTGGCAAGCACGAGGTCCTGAGTTTGGTTCCCGGTACCCACATAGAGGAAAAAAAAAAAAATCCATTTAATTTTTAGGTTTGTGAAATTATTTTAGAATTTAGTACCAAAGTCACCATATGATTCCTGAAGCTTCACGTATTACATATAAAGTTTGTGATAAAACTCTTGTGAAAGAGAAAGGGAAGATAAAAACATACTGTGTGGATTTTTGCCCCGACTTTGGTGACTGCCGTCCAGGGAGACTGTTTCTGAGATTCCATGTTTGTCAGTGAAAGACTTTGACTGACTCCTGTGTAAGGCCCTGTACACACGAACCTGGAGTTTCTGCTAACACAGTGTCCCAGCTTTGCAGCAGCCTTGCGCTCCCTTGGAGAAGAAACATGGAGACAGCAGGCCAGGCAAATGATCCTCTTGCTAGAGGTAGAATCTCAACTAACTTGGCTTTGGTGGTGAGATCTTGGGTGAAGATCCCAGATAAAAGACAGCATGTATAATTCAATTTGAATTTCAGATAAATGGGAATTTTTAGTATGAATGTGTGTCAATATTGTACAGGGTACACTTATACTTTTTAAAATTACTCATTTTGTATCGGATCTGCAATTCTTTTTCCTTTTTGAGACCAGGTCTTGCTAAATTGCCCAGGCTGACTTCAAGCTCACAATTCACCTGTCTCAGCTTCCAAAGCAGCTGGGATTACAGGCGCACTGCCACACCAGCCCTGAAATTCACATGTAACTGGGAGTCCTGTTTTTGCATTTGCTGAATCTGGAGACCTGAATTCTGGGAGGAGCCCTTGGGGGTGTGGCCCAGCCTGAGCTGCAGGTGTAGAGGGATGATGGTGTGGCACAAAGAGGCCAAGGTCGATTTCAGAAATCACGACGGGAAAGGACCCTCCATTTCTTTTTTTTTGTTCTTCACTAATCCCTCGATATCTCTTCTACTCTTTCGTTTCACTCTTTACTGGCTTTAACATAAAGTAATAATATTAATCCTTTATCACAAAGCTGTCGTCTTGGCATTCTTTTTAGGGCACTGGTTCTGGATCTGAAATGAGTGGCTGGCCCGTCTTTGTTTTTCTCATTTCCCTGTTCCCTGATTAAAGTGATTTCTGCTGGTGAGAGCCCCAGGATTGATTTTTCTCCTTCGTAGACCGGTTGTTTCTCAATGGAAAAGTGATTAACAAATATCTCAAATTCTGTAGATTTCTGGGCCCTTTCAGATTGTATATCTGATCATTGCTCAGTTGTCTGCATGCCCTTCCTTCACACAGCATGTCCCTAAAGCCATGAAAGCAGGGACCTTCACAACAGATGCAGGGACAAAGCCGCACTGGGGTTTCACCCGGCATTTAGCTGCCTGTAGCAGTGAAGAATTGACATTGTGCGCTACAGGGTTTGTCCCTGTGCGTCCAACAGGGTCACTTAACACCTTGGAGTTGGGTAACTGTGCTCTGTTGGTACCAAGAGGCCTGCTGAGCTGGAGAAATGGAGGTGACCTCTGCCACATGGTGAGCACGTCAGGGCACGAGGCCCTTGTGGTGAAAGTAGCAGGAGAATGAATGGGACAAAGACAGAAGATGCTGATAGTGACACACATATGGCTTGAGAAATCCCTGAGGAAGGTGCCATGGTGTCCCCCCTCTGCACACCAACATTGGCAGCTCCAGGGCAGCCACGATCCTGGCTTTTTTGCTATTTATCCTGAGACGAGATGCAGGAAATCTTTTTATGGTACTTGCTGGGTGGCAGCTCCACATCCCTGTGTTGTGGTCTTTGATGCCCAATAACGGGGAGATGTGGGTGTTGGCAAATGAAAGTCATGGTCAAGGCCAGTTCTTCCACGAGCTTACGTTTGCTATCTGTGCGATCTGATTCGGAGGGTGGATGGCTGTCCCATAAAAAGCGCTTATCTACCTGACTTGACCAAATCCCTTCTACTGGAGACAATGGTGAGTACAAAACAGTCCTTCAGAAGAGCTGCTTCTGCATGTATGGAGCACACCAGGGATGTGAAGGGGAAGGGGTGGCCCGCTGTCGGGAGCTTACATGGCCCAGCTATAGTCTACACTGGCCAGGAGCAAGGGGAGGGGGCGGGGCTAGATGGAGAGAAGGTTGTGGGCTTAGATGAGGTATGACCTGTTGCAGGTGATGTGCCAGGTCCCCTTGCCTGGGCCGGTGTCCCAACCCTGTGCTGCTATAGGATTGGCTGCTGACACAGCTGTTCTGTCATGAAAACTGCACTCTGCTTCCCTAGGGATGGCCCAGAGCCAGGGACTGATAAGAGAGCACAGCACGGTGGCCTTCTTGCCTCCAAGGGGACAGCTCTGTGTGGTGTTTATGCTCTAGAGAGCCTGCAGGGTCAGGCTGAGAATAGACTTCAGCCGGAGCTGCAGCACCACTTTTGAGCCATCCTCTATTCCTGGTGCCTTCTGGGCTGCCTTCAAGGACGTTGCTCGGTAAGGCACCCTTGGTTGGGTCCCTGGCTCTGGCTCTGGCTCTGGGACCCCCATGCCACCCCTGGCAGTAGAAGAGCAGGGAGTCCACAGCTCTGGCACTGTGGGGCATTTTTTTTTTTTTCTAAGATGGAGCAGATGAGATGGGTGAGAAGTTTGGGGGACGTCTGAGGTGGGGTATGTGTGATGTGGGAATGGGAGTGATGCCTAATTGTTAGCTTAGATAGGAGACTGTGACACTCTGGGCACCGGTGTGCACGGTGGTATCGTCTTCCTCAACAGTCAGCAGCCTGGGCATCCAGGCGGAAGTGAGCACAATGTAGTTCTGACAGGAGGATGGAACCCGTGTGATAAGAGAGGACTGGAAGGTAGGAGGGAATGACTGGTCTGGGAGGAAATGTGGGTGTCAGTGGGCCAAAGATAGGCAGAGGGTTGAAGGAGATTGTGACGAACATAACCCAGAGGACACATGACAAGGTTGGAAGCTGGTGAGGGTGCTGTAAATTGGGCGGGTAAGAATTTCAGGTCTGAGGGGAAAGCAAGTCTGTCCAATGGTGGGGGGCTAGGATATATCCCGGGCACGGGGGCCTGGATCCTGGAGGGCTGCGCAGGTCAGAAGCCCTGTGTGCGGAGGAGGTGGCCGGGCATCCTCAGGAACATGTTGCACGCCAAGCAGGGGCGGCTGATGGAGAGAGTCACACTGCGAGGGGCAGCTCTCACTCACCTGCCGCACGCCCGGAGAGGCTGTCGATGCCTGTCTCTGGGCATTGGTTGCAAGAGGTGTCCCTTGGGAGCGCCGTGGGACACAGACAAGTTATTAAAGGCACAGGGTTTCCTAGGTGAGAGCCTCTTTCTTGGTGATATAGGCTCTAGAACCATTTGTTAACAGTTTAAATATTTGCCATCCTTCTGTTTTCAGAGGGTGTCATAGGTTACCTGGGACCAGGTGACCTTCCTGTTAAACCTCTAAATCAAGAGAAGTCCACCCTTAGGTCAATCTCTCTTTTTCCGCTCTGTGCTTTTCCTTGTATGCGTATCTCCTAGCCAGCCTGCTGATCCTGGGCATTGAAGGACCACGATGTTGCATGAGGGAGCAGCGTGTGTGGTGGAAGGGACTTCTGCTTTTTCCTCCCGCTGGGGACAGTCCCCATCCCCTTCCTCACTCAGTTCATTCTTTTTTCTTTTTCTTTTTCTTTTTCTTTTCTTTTTCTCTTTCTCTTTTCCTCTTCTCTTCTCTCTCCCTCTCTCCCAATTCCCCTCCCCCTCTCCTTCCTTCCTTTTTTTTTTGAGCTAGCATCTTTCTGTTATGCCCTGGCTAGATTGAACTCACTGTGTAGCCGCAGCTGGCATTTAATTTATGATCCTCCTGTCTCAGTCTCCCAAGAGCTGGGATTACAGCCATGTGCCATGGCACCCAGCTCTCCTTTAGTTTGGTTCTTATTCACACTTTGGGTTTAGCTTAGCTGCCTCGGTTTCTCCCAGATTATTTCAGAACCCATCTCCCCATTACATGCTCTCAAGAGCACCATTATCCCTTGTTGAACCACCTCAGCGCAGTTGTATTTAAAGCAAACAGAAAAATAAAGTCATTTGTTGCTTGCGATCTCCTGCCTGATGGAATGTAACCTCTCTAAGGGGCAAGGACTGGCTCTGTATCCCTAGCTCCTGGCATCATGCCGTCACATAAAGAATGTACTCAGTAAATATTTGTAGGAACAAATAGAATGAGTGGTACATTGAACCAAGAGTCCAGTTCTATTCCCAGGTCTGTTTCCAATGAGCTGTGTGATCGTAGGTAAATCAGTTCAGCACTTTGAGCAAGAATAATTGTTTACTCATTTTAACATTGCATAATTTCTGATTGCACAGCAAGTCTAACAAACACCCTAATGGGTTTTTTATCCCATTTTTAAGTGTTCTCCTGAAAACTCTTAAAGTAGCTTATTTCTAGAGAAACTAGTTTTCTTGTGTATTTGGAAATCTATCACTAATTAACAAATAATTCCCATAGTTCATGGCTTAAGAGAGAGAGTTTATCTCAAAGCAAGCAGTAAAAGGTAATAATAGAGATGGAAGTGGAAAGTAATAAAATAGGGAAAGCAAGGAAAGGCAGTGGACAGTGCGATGCTTGAATGGTGAGGACATATAAAGTAGAGGGGTGCTGCACATGCAAGGGTCCTGTGGGCCAGGCAGGGCTTGGCACATTGCACACATCTGGGAAAGAGGTAATTTGTGGGCTGGGACCAGGAGCAGGCAAGAATGGAGTGGGCAGCCAAGATTGTTCCAGGGTCCCTGGGGCCAACTCAAGGGACTTGGGCTTTTCTTCTGCATGTGATGGGCAGCCCTGGGAGGCTTTGAGCAGCGGAGTGGCGTGGTCTGAAGTCTTCAGCCCTCCCTGTGCAGAATCCTGTTGTCCTCTCTGGCCTCCATAGGGTTGGGGGGTTGACAAGCTTTCCACAATTGCAGTTTCATGCCACATGCCTACCTGCATCAGGCTGGGCCGAGGCTCAGGTGGACGGGTGGCTCAGAGGGAGACAGATGGGTGAGCAGGACAGACAGGACGAGACCGAGAGAACCGACGGCTATTGGGTGGACAGGTGAAAGGATAGTAGGGGAGAGAGGAAGAGGAAGAGGAAGGAGCTTTCTCTTTCCCAGTGTGTAGTAGGAGGCTGGTTGTGTTTCTTCCTTTATGACTGATGAGGCACTTGAGTTCGAGAATCTGCATGTTTGGGATTAATATGGGCCTTAGCTTCCAGCTCCTTAGTCCCAGCCCCTTAATCCATCAAAGTGTGTATCTAGTTAAACGAAATGGAAATTGGGTTTTTAGCTGATTGTCGAGAGGGCCAAGGGGGCTGGCTCTGGGCAAGGACCAGGTGGATGTGGGTGTATTTGGCTGAGTAACAAGAGTTGCCAGCAAAACTGGGACTTTGTCCTTTTGGGGTAGGGGATGCTTTCTTTCCTAAATGTCAATAAAGCCTGAATCTTTTTCTCTTGTGTTTTGGTTTTATGCAAACACAAATTAACACTCCTGTCGACTTCACTGTAACCCGTGAAACTGTAGAAGTAGGGAAACTTGAGTCCTACATACAGGCAGTTTCACTAGAAGCGGTCTCAGATTTTGTGCTACAGAAACTGAGAATATGTGCAGCTTCTAACCAGTTTGGCGGAGGAGCAGGTGTTCCACCTTAGTTCTGCACAGGCACACAGAAGGGAGCAGACAGAGCCACTTCTTCTTAAAATTAACGTGTTTTTATTTGTATTTTATTTGAGTTTTTTGAGGTGATTGGGGCACCCAATCTGGGCTTCGAACACACCAGGCAGGTGCTGCACAACTAATCTACATCCCTCGGCCTAAAAGTACACATTTTAGAACTGGACAGCAACCTTCGCGATCATCCATGTCAGCCCCCCCACGTTAGTGAGTGCAGACTGTGATGCGGAAGCTTTCTTGGACCCAGAGCAGGTAGAGGAGGGCAAGCAGCTCGAGGCAAACACACAGGCTAATGTCAAAACAGGGGCACGGACTCTGATGTCTGATGACCTGGGTCCCCGGTCCGCAGGAGCTGTGAGGCTTTTAGGCAGCACCCCTCATGTTCCACGTGCCCCGTCTCCTCACCTACATAATGGAGATGATGATAGTCTACGTCACAGAGATGCCCAGCAAACACAAGAATGAATATGCTGGTAGTTTTTTAGCGTATAAGAAGTGTTCCAGAAGTGGTAGCTATTTTTATTATTTTAAGGTTTTCCTATTTCCAGAGGGGGAGGCAGGCAGGGGATGGAGCTAACAATCCATCATGCCTATATGATGAAGCCTACATGAAAATTCCTTCGTCATGGTGTTCAGAGAGCTTCCGGGTTGGTGACCACATTGTGGCCAGGAGGGTGGTCCGCCCCAACTCCATGGGGACTGCAGCTCTTGTTTTAGGGCCCCTTCCATACCACACGCTATTTCTTCATCTCTATCATTTATTATATCCTTTACTAATAAAGTGAAAAACATAAGTAGAATGTTCCTCTGAATTCTGTGAGCTGCTTTAGCAAAACAAAGTAACCGAACCCAAGAAGGGGACTGTGGGAGCCCCACTTTATATCTGGTGACAACCTGTGTTTACAGCCAGCGTCTGAACTGGGTGACAGTCTGTGGGGCGGAGCCCACAGCCTATGGGATCTGATGCTGTCTCCAGGGCGACAGCATCAGGAGTGAATTGAATCAGAGGACACCCGACCCGCGTCTGTTGGAGAATCTGCCGGAGAATTGCTGCTGCCAGAGCGTAGAGTGACTGTGTGAGAGTCAAGAGTAGAGAGTAGGAAAAGCTAAACTGTTTTTATCTATGCCCCCGAATTGTGTTTAATTTTTTAAAAAGATATGGTTGCTACACCAATAACACAAGGATGTTTTACTCTGCTTTAATCTAAATGTTTTACAGTTTTATCTTTTATATATCTCTCTGTGGCTTCATCTGGAATGGATTTTTGGTGTGCATTGTGAGATTACAGCCTGGATATTTTTTTCTCGTGTGGCTACTCAATGGATCTAGAATCTTTTATTAGTTTACTACAACGAGGCTCTTTTCATAAACCAAATGACTGTGTATGTGTGGTTCTTTTTGGTCTCTGTACTCTGTTCTATTGGTGAGACTATCTACCCTTGTGCCAGTATAGCACAGTCTTGATTATTAAAGCTTTACAATGATTCCTTATGTCTGGAAGGTGGAAGTCTTCCAGCTTTGTTCTCTAAAATTGACTTAGCTGCTATTTTTTTGTCCTCTACAGCTTTACACGTATTTAGAAACAACTTGTCAATTTCCACAAAAAACATGTTTTTGATTAAGATTGCAATGAATCTTATAGATTATTCATGGAAGCTGGGTGTGGTGATACACGCCTGTAATTCCAGCACTTGGGAGGCTGAGGCAGGAGGATCACCACGAGTTCCAGGCCAGCCTGGGGCTACATAGTGAGTTCAAGGCCAGGCCTGATCTACGTAGTGAGACTCTGTCTCAAAAAAAAAAAAAAAAAAAAAAAAAAAGTGTTATTAGATTAATTCATGGAAAACTGTCATCTTAACTATTGAGTATCTCAATCCATGAACATGGTGTATCTCTCCATTTTTTAGGTATTCTTCGATTTTACCCAAAATATTTTGTAGTCTATCAGTGTAGAGTTCTTATACATATTTCTTTAGATTTATGCCTAGGTGTTTTTTTTTTTTTTTTTGTGGGCACACCGGGGGGGTCGGACCTCAGGACCTCGCGCGCCAGCAGGAGCGATATCACGCCCCTTTTTCATATGTGGGGTTCCGGGAAGTCGAACTCGGGCCCTCGCGCTTGCCGGGCAGGCGCTTAAGCCGCTGAGCCATCTCACCGGGCCCTATGCCTAGGTGTTTATTTACTATACTAAACAATATTGTTTTTTAAAAATTATTCTATTTATTTGTTACCATTGTATTGATATGAAATTGATTTTGTATATTCACTCTATGTCTTATGATCTTATAAATTCTAAAGTACAAGTATTTGGAAAACTTCTTGTAGATATACTTTGTTAGTTTAACAAAATTCCTTTTTATTCTAGTTTCTTAAGATTTTGTTCAAAAGCATGAACGAGGGCCGGTGAGATGGCTCAGCAGCTTAAGCGCCCTGCCCGGCAAGCGCGAGGGCCCGAGTTCGACTCACCAGAACCCACATACGAAAAAGGGGCCGGTGATATAGCTCAGTGGCATGGCGCCGGTTGGCACGCGAGGGTCCTGAGGTCAACCCCCCGGTACCCCCACAAAAAAAAAAAAAAAAAAAGCATGAACGAGTGCTGAGCTCTTATTAGGTGCTCTTCTGTATCTCTGAAGATGTCCACTTCTGGCTTGATTCGCTCTAGGATCTAATGCTTCAGGCCTTTCATGGGCTTTGCTCCATCCCCACATTCACAAAAAGTCCGCAACAAAACCTAGACAAACGTAAGTCTTAATCAGGGAAGTGGCAGTAAACATGGAAAGAAGGAGATAAATGTACGAGATCTTGATGCTCTGTGAGATAAGTATTTCATTCCATCCCAAATGGTTGAAATGAGATACAACATCAATATTTTAAACTCCTGCCTCTTTTTGATAAGCATAAAAAAATTCCTACCTCACCTCTTTGTTTAATATTTGTGGTAATAGAAACAATAAGGTATTTTCCAAATACAAAATTTAATATAGAAGTGTTTCTAAATTATACACACACTGTTCCCCCTTCCCCAAAGTCTAGTGAATCATCGCCAGTCTCATTCCTCTCCCCCAGCTGAAAGCCAGTGGCAGAGCGCCCACGCAGCGCCGCCGCGGATGGAGGTGCAGGTGAGCTGGTTAGGCCATCTCTCCTCACGGTGGCCTGGGTGTGTGCTCGCGGAAGGGGGACCCTAGCTGGTGACGGGATTTTGTCATGAAGAGGTTCGGAACTGGCCAGTTCTGACCCAGCTTGCAGGGTCCACAACTTTTGTGGGTGGAATGCACTTTTGTGGGTGTATTGAAGCAGCTGGGAACTACACAATTACATCACCCTTTTGCGTTGGACTTGAATGTAGTGAGCTTTGGCGCCCTCTTGTGGACATGAGAGAATGCACAGAATATAGTATTTTATTCCATGGAAGGACTCCTTTGTGTTCCTGTGTCCTGTTAATCTAAGGTGAACCAAACGATTGAAAGACCTGAAGTCCTGGAACCAGACATAACATTGCTACTTATGACCCCTGTGAATTAACATTCCTTATCTGAAGCTAGGTATGGTGGTGCACTCCTGTGTTCCAGCACTCTGGGAGGCAGAGGCAGGAAAATTTGCCAGTTGGAGCCCAGCCCAAACAATTTAGCAAACTTAGTGAGATCTGGTACAAAACAGAACAGAACAGAACAGAACAGAACAGAACAGAACAGAACAGAACAGAACAGAACAAAAGGACTGAAGCTGTACCTCAGTGCAAAGGCCCTGGGTTTGATCCCAAGTACCACAAAGTAAATAAATAAACCCCCAATAAATGGCAGTAACAATGGTACCCACCTCTTAAAGTTCTTGAGAAGATTAAATATTTAAGAAGTTCCATTTCTAGTTTCCCAAGATTTTGTTTGAAACCATAAATAGGTACTGTATTGAATTTTATCAGATGCTTTTTCTAAATTGTTTAAGATGTATTGACTCAGCTATAGGACGGTTGTACCCTCCCCACACACAGACAAACAGGCACGTGTGCACAGACAAGTTAGCCTAGCACATACTATGTTCTCAGTAAATGGGCTCTGTGATTGTCATCTGGATGGTGAAACAAACAGTGTCCCCGGACAGCCTGGCTCCAGGTACTCGTAGCCTCTCCTCCCTCGATTTCTTCCTGTCTCATTCTAATTCCCTAAGGCAACCACTCTGCTCTTAACTATTTCTTTTTACATTTATCACCATACTTTTAATAATATATTTTATGGATTTTTCTTGATTTTTTTGTTGTTTTTAATCTCCATCACGACATTTTATTGAAATGTTTCTCTAATACAGCAGTCAGAATCTTCAAAAACCAAGGGCAGAACAGAAGTACAATCAAAGCTTCTGCAGCTTAAGCCTCTTAGTCCTAAACCTGAGTTAAGCAAGGCAAAGCGACTTTCCTCCAAACTAAATGGGTCTCCAGTATTTCCACCTAGCTGAGCTTGCAGACGCGGGTGCCGAGGACTTAATCCGCAGCCATCCCGGCTGCGGCTGCGTTAATTATGCCTGAAGAGCTTGATCCCCATCCAGGTCCAGAGGTGGAAGAACACGTACACTGGTACGGTGATGGGCAGGAGCAGACTGTAAAAGCAGAGGCTGGCTGTGCTCGTGCAGCCCTGCGGGAAGTCTTCCTCCACAGAGGCCGAGTAGAACAGGCCCGCTAAGGAGAGCAGGGGGATGAGCACAGTCAGCGTGGGCAGAGACAGAAACATTCTTCTTCCCCACTCGCTGCCCGCCGTCGTGCTTTAAATCTGTAGCACTAAGAAAACGTAGCTGTGTTTTTTTAAAATGATGAGTCAGTGCTGCTCTGTTTCTTCTTGCGTCTTATGTTGATGTGTTGTTCTAGCTGCTTGTGGTATCATGTTAGGAATCCCATCCATGATTGGATAGGCTATTCCCAACTCTTCATTGATCAGTTCATTTAGGGTTACTTCCTATCAGAGCGGCTTCTTGGAGAGCAGGGACCCCAGGAGCTCCTGCAGCACCGGCCAGCGAACACCCTCAACGCGCCCTCTGCTGATGCCCCCACCCCAATCTTTCTGGATTTTCTTTTTAAGATATAAGTACTACTAATGGATGTTCCTCTGAAGATGTAAATTTCTTACAGTATTCAACTCCCACCCACACTTACAACTTTTTTTTTTCCTAGGAGACAGGGTCTCGCTATGTAGTTCTGACTAGCTTTGAACTCACTATGTACCCCAGAAGGGCCTTGAACTCGCAGCGATCCTCCTGCCTCAGCCTCCCAAGTGCTGGGATTACAGGTGTGCACCACTATGCCCAGCTTATGAATCTTATCTATGTAAAAATAATTTAATTATGTATTTAGTTCTCTCCCTGATAACTAAAGTATGGACAAAAGCATAAAAGGTGACTATTCTTAAATGAGGTAAAGAAATAATAATGAACTCATTATTACATTAAATAATACAATTGAAATTTTCATATAACTTTATGCAACAGTGGTCAGAAAGAATGAGATTAGTTGTCCATATGTGATCAAACGGAGAAAAACAAAAATGATACAGAGAATTTGAATAATGTCATGAAGATAAATCCAAATACATCACCAGATAGACTCATAAGCCCAAGTAACAGTGGCAAAATTGACTTTACATAGATTATCAAAAAACCTGTCTTCCAAAGCCACTGTACTATTTTACATTCTGACCATCAGGGTATCAGTTTCTCCACATCTTCCACAGTGCACATTATTAGTTTTAAATTACTATTATAGCGCTCATAGTAGGTGTGAAGTGTTATTGTAGTTATCCCACTGTTTATTGGTATATGTTTGCAATACATAATAAACACACTCGTAAGGAATTAGTACACATACACATTGCAACTTGATCCTTTTTACTTCCTCTCCCCCTCTTTCCCTCCTGTTCCCCAATCCTCAGGTCCCCTTCCCATGCCCTCAAAGTCTACCTCTCTGTTTCCTATTATCTACCTTTTGTTTTGTTTTTTAAATTACTTATACTTCAGGGTTCTCATACATTACATTTTCTTTATCTGTTTATCTGTCGATGGGCATACAGCACTTCCAAGATTTAGCCATTTTGAGTTGTGCTGCTATAAACATGGGTAAGCGTGTGTCATTGTGATGTGATGGCTTTAACGCTTTTGGGAAGATACCTAGAAAAGGTATATTTGAGTCAAATGGAATTTCTTCTTTTAGTTTTGAGGAATCTCCATAATGATTTCCATAGTGGTCGAACTAGTTTACTTTCCTACCATTTTGCATTTCTCTAGAGGCTAAAGATGTTGAATATTTTTTCATGTAACTAGTGGCCATTTGTATCTCTTCTTTTGAGAAAGGCCTATTTGTTTCAATTGTCTATTTTTTAACCGGATCTTTTATTTTGAGGACCTAATATTTTTGAGGTCTTTATATATTCTGGATATTAGTCCTCTGTTTGAGTAGTAGTTGGCCAAAAAAATTTCTTTCCATTCTGTCAGTTGTCTCTTCACTCTGGTTGGTTACTTTGCTGTGCAGGAGCATTTTTGTTTGTTTGTTTGTTTGTTTTGTCTTTTTGAGACAGAGTCTTACTATGTAGTTCAGAGTGCCTCAAACTCACAGTGATCCTCCTGCCTCAGCCTCCCGAATACTGGGATTACAAGTGTGCGCCACCATGCCCGGCCTGTGCAAAAGCTTTTAAATGTGATATAACCCTATTTGTTGGCTATTGGTGTTGTTTCTTGTGTACTTGGAGTTCTGTTCAGAAACTCCCTGCCTATGCCTATGTCTTCAAGAGTTTTACTTATTTTATCTTCCAGCAGCTTCGGCGTTTCTGTTCTTATATCTAGGTCTCCGATCGATTTTGATTTCATTTTAGCACAGGGTGAGAGCTATGGGTCTAAATTCACTCTTCTGCATGTGGATAGCCAGTTTTCCTTGTACCATTTGTTAAAGAGGCTATCTTTTCTCTGTTCTCCAGTGTGTGTTTTTTTGCCCCTTTGTTGAAGATCAGTTGGCTGACGGTGCCTGGGGTTGTTTCTGCATCCTTTGTTTCCTGGACCCGCAAGTCTTTTTCTTTGCCAGTGCCATGTTGGTTTTATCACTGTAGCTTTGTAATAACTTGATGTCTAGGATTGTGATGTCTTCTGGTTTGTTCTTGTTGCTCAGGATTGCTTTGTCTATTCTGGGTCTCTTCTGGTTCCATGTAAATTTTAGGATTGTGTTTTCTATTCTGTGAAGAATCTTTTGGGATTGCATTAAATCTACATATCATTTTTGGTAATATGGCCATTTAGCCAATATTGGTTTTGCCTATCCAGGAACAGGGCCTGCCATTTTCTGATGTTCTCTTCAATCTCTATTTTTCAGAGTAGTACAGTGAGATCTTTCACTTTTTTTTTTTTGATCTTTCACTTTCTTGGTTAGGTTAAGTCCTAGTTTTTTGTTTTGTTTTGTTTTGTTTTGTTTTTTTAAGCTACTGTGGATGGTATCATTTTCCTGATTTCTCTCTTGGGGGTTCATAGTGTATAGTCATTGTGGTTTTGATTTGTATTTCTCTGTGGTTAATGATGTTGAACATTATTTCACATGCTTCTTGGTCATTAGTATATCTTCAGAAGAATATCTATAAATCCTTTGGCCTTTAAAAATTCAGTTGTCTTTTTGTTTTCAAAGTGTCCTTTATGTATTCTAGATACAAGTCCCTTATCAATATGATGTATAACAATTTTCTCCCACTTTCAGGCTGTCTTTGCATTTCCTTGAAATTGTCATTTGAAACATGAAATTTAAAATTTTGATGATGTTCAGTTTTCTTTTGTTACTCATGCTTTTACAATCAGATTTAAGAAATTACTGTGTAATTTAAGGTCATGAAGATTTATGCATATATGTGTATATATATATATATATATATATTTTTTTTTTTTTTTTTTTTTTTTTTTGGTGGGTACCAGGGGTCAAACTCAGGACCTCATGCACCAGCAGGCGCCCGTGCTGCTGAGCGATATCACCGGCCCTTTTTTCATATGTGGGTATTGGGAGTCGAACTCAGGACCTCGCACTTGCCAGGCAGGCGCTTATGCCACTGAGCTATCTCACCGGCCCCAGTTAATTTTTAAAATATAGTATGAGGTAAGGGTCTGTCAGGGTGTTTCACATTACTATAACAACATAGTAAGGCTGAATAACTTTCTACCAAAAAAAAAGACATATTTATCTCACAGTGATAGAAGTTCAAGGCTCGCATCTGGCAATGATCTTCTTGCTGCAGAATCCCCAGGAGGCGCAGGGCATCACTCGGCCAGAGGCAGAGTATGCGTGTTGACACAGCCAGCAGTACTCAGTCATGGGGCTCTACCTCGATGACCTTACCTAACCCTAATCACCTCCCAAAGCCACCACTTCTTAAACAGCATAATCACCATAAGTTTTCACCCCTTAAATACCTTACAATAGGAATTAAATTTCAACACATGACCTCTTGGGAGTTACCCTCAAATCCTGTCCAGACCACAATAAAGTTCGACTTCTTTTGCCTATGGACCATTGTCTCAGCACCACTTGTTGAAAAGATTATTCTTTTACTCCTTAAATTGTCTTGGTACCCTTGTTGCAAATCAGTTGACCATAAATTTGTGGGTTTATTTCTGGACTCTTGATTCTGTCCATTCTGTTTATGTTTGACCTTCTGCCAGTACCACACTGTCTTGGTGACTGTGAACTCCGTAGTAAGTTTTGAATTGGATAGTATGGGTCCTCCAACCTTTTTGTTTGTTTTGTTTTGTTTTTCAAGACTGTTCAGGATATTCTGGTCCCTTGAGTTTCCATACGAATGTTAGGATCTGCATGTTTGTTTCTGCAAAAAGCCAAGCGAGATTTCGATAGACATTGCACTCAATCTGTAGATCAATCTGAGGAATATTGTTATGTTAACCATGCTGAGCTTTCTAACCCATGAACGTGGTATGTCCTTCCATTTATTCAGATCTTTAATTTCTTTCAGCAATGTTTTGTAGTTTTCTGAATATATATGTCCTAGTCAGTTCTTGCTACTATAGCATAATACTTAGACTAGGTAATTTATAAAAATTTAAAATAAACTTATTGCTCACAATTATGGAGGCTGGAAAGACCAGGACCAAGGCTGCAGTGGGTTCAAGGGCCTGGTATCTGCTTCCAAGATGGTGCATTTCTAACGAGCTTGTGGGTGATGGTGAAGCTGCCGGTCTGGGGACTACACTTTCTGGACCATAGTTAGTGTTAGTCAATTCTGGGGAGTAAGGGATGGAGGAAAATAGTAAGTGAATGGCCCCTTACGGGATCTCTTTATGTCTGTCCTTTCTTGTGAAGTGAAGCTAGCGGGGGTAAAGTCAGTATAGTACAGTAAATAATGACAGAGATAAGAGTCCAGACTAAATATACTACTACAGACCTGAGTTTGAATTCACTTTCTGCCACATATACCTGTGTGACTTTGGGCAAATTATTTAACCTCCCTAAGCCCTCGTTTCTTTAAATGTAAGATAGGGTTAATAACAGGGCTTCGTAGGGCGACTGGAAAATTGAGTGACAAATAAAGTCCTCAGCACAGTACTTGATTCTCAGGGAGTGCTGAATCTTAGCTCTGGTTGTTACTGATTCCCTGGCCCTGTCACACAAGACTGAGGTCCCTTGGGGATGTTTTCCCTGAATGAGCCGTGCATGGATTTGGACGGACTTGGTTTTGCTGTGGGGCGCCTTGTTCTCCCAGATCGCAAGGACCGATGTGTGCGTGTGCATACGGTGCGAGTGTCATTGTCCGAGAAGGCGTGTGGCTCCGAGGGAGAAGGAAGGGGACCCTGGCTCCACTCCGGGTCTCGGTTTCCTCACCTGTGAAGGGAGGTGGACGAAAGAGATTCTAGATCGATCTTGATCTGGCTCTAAACCTGACTTTCTCAATGCCGCTGGAACTCTGAGTTTGGTCTTCTCTCCTCAACGCAAGGGGGCAGCAGGAGACCGGGCTCGCGATGCCATTTGCTGGGACGGACTGGTGCGAACTCCCGCCGTGTCATAAAGGAAAGGAGCCACAAGGCTAAGACCTCTGCCTGCTCTTAGTGGTTTCCACGAGGCCAGGGTTTAAATCCTAGAGTCATGCTATGCCACTATCATCAGGATTTTCCTACTCTTCCCGTGCACCCACCCAACATCACCCCACCTTCCCCAAGGCCTTTTCCGTCGCTCGTCCTACTTCTGGGAAAAATGCCTGCCAAGTTCTCTGCTGTAATAAGACGGGGGCCTGGGTGGCAGGGTGGCAGCTGTGTGCTTTACAAGGTGGAAACAACTCCCTTCTTCCAGGCTTTTGGAGGATTGAGGCTTGGGTGCTTGGTACTGCTCTCCCAGGGAAGTCAGTTTCAAATAAAACACCCACACGTTGCCAGTCTGTTCAGATGTGTTCCAGTCACGAACAGTGGGTAGATCTTGGCGATCTGTGGGTGAGGACACTCAGTCCCTTGCTTGGGGCCGGTGACCCTGGTCACGTGGACTGGGAAGGGGTGGGGAGAAGGGGGGAGGCCAACCATGAAGTGAGATGAGAAACCCAACTATAGAAACGAGATGGGGGTTTGTCCTGTGGATCTGGATGAGGTGGTCGGAGATCCCAGGGGAGGGTGAGGTGGGGGTGCAGCTCAGGGACGCCCAGGAGGAGAATTTCAAACTGAGGCTAAAGGGAGTTGGCATGAGTCCTAAATAAAAAGATGACCTTTCTGCAGGGAATTTGGGGAACTTCCAGACAAAAGCTGACCTAAGCAGGACAGGGGAAGTAGAATGGAAGGGCTAAAAAGATAAGGTCAAAGTCAAGTTAAAAGGTCAGCACACTGACCAGAAGGAAATTGACATATAGATTGATAACAGGAAGAAGTTGTTTAATGGTTTAAACCTATGCCAGATGACTCTAGCTACTTCAGTCGTACAATCCCCTGATGGCATTCAGCTCATTTCCTTTTTTTTTTATGCTTTTATACACATAACCAAGATTTTTATTGTTAACTGCAATGAACACAGATGGGAGAATATTAATGCGCCAAGGACATATTGCTCACAAGGTCACAAAATGACTGATTTGTATTCATAAATGCCCTGGCGAATCACTATGTATTTTTGAGTTAATTTCTGAAACTTCATTTGCATTTGGAGTCTTGCAATAACTTCATCAGAAAGAGAAAGTAGATGCTTTGAAGCTAAGATCTGTATATTTTATAGATATTCTGCTTTGCCAAAAGTGAAAATTACATTCTATTACACACATGTTGAGTAGTACACAAAGATAGTACAATAAACATTGATTTGACTCGATGACTTGCCTGATGAAAGGCTTTTTTAAGTTTAGAAAAATTCCCCAGCAAAGCATTCAGAGGAACCTGACGGGCTTCGCACTGCAGCAAGGTGTTTTCTAAGCAACTCCAGGGCTCTGGTATTTCTCACCTGCAGCTTCTTCTCAGATCTCAGCTCATTCTTGATGGTATCAAGCTCACTGCGAATATTTTCCATTTCTAATTCATAACACGATTTCACGTCTACTTTCAGGAATGCATTTCCTAGTGTAGTCTGATACTTTAGCTTCCTCACACTTCTTTTAAATCTGTGTTCTCTAGGATCAACTTGTGGATGATTTCTTTGGCTTTCTGGAGCTCTTCAGTTAAGTTTTTAACATTTGTTGATTTTTCAAATAGGTCATGTTTTGAAGCTCGAAGTTCCCAGTCTTTCTTCAAAGTATCTGTCCCGGTTTCTTGAAAATGTAGGGATTTTGTGGGGACCTCTTTTTTGGAGTTCAAAAGTTCTTTTTCAGCATTTTCAAATTCCTTTTCTATTTTTCTGCATTTCATATTGAGTTCTTCCAGTTCTTCATTCAAAAGGTTCAGGCGAAGTTTTGGGGACATTCCTTTGGTCAGTTTTTTCCTCATGCCTTGTTGTGGGAGTGTTGGTAATTCCTTTCTGCGTCTGCTGGAGGGGTCTTCTGTTCTGTTAAAGTTTTCTTCACTCACAACATCCAAATTAAATGAGTCACAGAAGAAAGAATTTGTGTCTGCTTCATTCTTGGACATGTTTATCCCCCTCCTTCTTACATTTGGTTCTTGTTCTCTTTCATTTAGCTGGGAAATATATTCTTTCCTCCTAAATTTATTTTTTTCTTGACACTTTCTACTGGAGAAATGATAAATTCCTCCCATTCTCCTGGTTTTGTCTACAGCTATTTGTTCAGAAGAGGATTCAGTCTGGGAGGCCTCTTCTAGAACATCCTTTGCATTAAAAAAAGGAGCAAACATATTCTCCTTCCAGTGTTGTCCTCTAGCAGCCATTTCTCCGGTACCTCTTCCAGTACTCTGGTACTTCTTCCAGTCAGTCTTACACTGACTGTTGTGGCTCTCCTCCTCCAACTTGAGCTGGAAGCGAAGGCGCAGTCTGGAGAGTCCTGTCCACTCCTCCCTGAAGCCGGCCACCACCGGCAGGTGGCAGCCCCTTGTTCAGTGCTGGTCACTGTGACCCAGCCAGGCCAGCCTGGGCTCAGCTCATGTCCTGAGCCTGCATCTGAACTAGGAGGGGACCGCAGAGGAGAGAAAGGACAGCAGGCCAGGAGCCGAGTCCTGATTTCCAGAGAATCCTCTTCCTTCTTTCCTTTTCTTCTTCCGCTAAGAGGTAAGAGCAGAAAACCATCCAGGGAAACAGCAGCCAGAAACAGGTAGATCAGGAGTGTGGACCATTTTCTTAAAGTTGCTTCACCTTCCCAGGATGCCACGTTCACAAGCCTTTGTTAGAGTTTGTCCCCTCTGCAGGCTGTGGGGCTGCAGGGACAGAGCGAAATGCTTTACCCTCGAATTTGGTGGCCTTTTTGGTAGCTGCCACCCAAATTACCTCCAAAATTAGTGGTGTGGGGAGGAGAAAGAAAGCCTAACCTGGTCCTAAAGGACTTGGGGTGGTGGGTAGTGGGGTCCAGCCAGCACCTTACATCTTAATAAGACTCTCATGGAGGGAGAGTTGGGGGAATTCAGGAAAGGCCTCACCACAGATCTGAATTACTATGGACCACAGAGAGCATTGCGGAGGAGCTTGGGTGGAACATTGTTAATATTTTGCTGAAATACAGGGAAGGAAGACGGCAGATTGGATCATAATGGACTTCCTTGGCAATGTCACAAAACAGCCAAATGCAGAGCTCGCCCACATTCATGTCAACAAGTCCTGTCAGAGGCTCTGGGCTTGCTGCCTGTCCCCAGGCCTGCAGAGGCACTAAATCACCTTAGCCCTATGGGGCTCCCAGCTTCCCTCTCTGGGGCTGGTACAGGGCTGACCTTGTGTTGGACTTGTCCTGGAGTCCCTTGAGTTCTTGGAACTGTCCCACTGCCGGGCCTTTGCTGATTTCCTCACAGAGGTTGCCATGGACACGTGGACTCTGGAAGAGACAGAATCTCCACACAAGGACGCGCCATGCGAGGGCCTGGGCAAGACGGCAGCTGGGTGCTGGTTCGAATTCTGATGCATGGGGTAAATCGTACTCTTTTTTTTTGTGTTACATTATAAAGCAGGCTTCAAGATGAGAAGGTAATCACTGAAAAAAAGAGAAGAAAAAACAAAACAAATCAAAGAAGAACAAATTTTCAAACCAACATAGATAGGAGGGTAACAATGGTTAATACATTATGTATTACTATCTTAAGTTAGTTATTCAGGACACCAGACATTAGCATTCAATGTCCAAACATTATTGGCACAAACCTTACTCTTCAATGAACTAAGTAAAAATGGTAGTGTATCTATCTTAACCATCATATATATATATATATATATATATTTATATATATATACACAATTTTTTTTTCCCTTTCCCTTCTTTCTTTTCCCTATTCCACTCTCTCTTTCCTTTTGACCAGTTTCTTTTGATTCACCAAATCTATTGTACATTTTGGATCTTCATTTACTCTTTCAGTTTCTCATACTAGAGAGATAATACGATGCTACACATGTGCTTCTGTTTATTTCACTTATGAGTATTTTCTCGAGTTGCATCCATTTACCTATAAAAGTCTCCAGTTTATCCTTCTTTATGGCTGAATAGTACTCCATTGTATAAAAATACCACATCTTTCTTATCCATTCCTCAGTTGATGGGCATTTGGGTTGTTTCCAAGATCTGGCTATTACAAATTGTGCTGCTATAAACATGGGTGCACATATATCGCTGTGGTACGATGTTTTTAATTCTTCTGGGAAGATGCCCAGAAGGGGAATAGCTGGGTCAAATGGGACCTCCAACCCTAGTTTTCTGAGGAATCTCCACACTGACTTCCACAGTGGCTGTACCAGTCGACACTCCCACCAACAGTGAAGAAGGGTTCCTTTTTCCCCACAGCCCCTCCAGCATTTGTTATTAGTTGATTTCTTAATAGTAGCCATTCTTTCTGGGGTGAGATGGTATCTCAGTGTTGTTTTAATTTGCATCTCTCGAATGACTAGTGATGTTGCACATTTTTTTGTATATTTGTTTGCCATTAGTATTTCTTCATCTGAGAAATGTGTATTCATCTCAGATCCCATTTTTGGAGTGGGTCTTTAAATTTGGGAGGTCTGATTTTTTTGAGTTCTTTATAAGTTCTCGATAGTAATCCTTTGTCTGAGGAACAGCTGGCAAACATTTTTTCCCACATTGTGGGTTGTCTCTTCACTCTGTTGGTGGTTTCTCTTGCTGTGCAAAAGCTTTTTAATAAGATGAGATCCCAGTTATTGATTCTTTGGGATAGTTCCCGTGCGGTTGAGTTTTTATTCATAAAGTCTTTGCCTACACCAAACGTCTCCAAGGGTTTTACCTATCCTACCTTCCAGCAGATTTAATGTTTCTGTTTAATATTTAGATCTCTGATCCATTTTGAATTTAGTTTAGTGCATGGTGAAAGATATGGATCTAGTTTTAATCTTCGGCATGTGTAGAGCCAGTTTTTCCGACACCATTTATTAAAGAGGCTATCTTTCTTCCAGCGAATGTGTTTGGCACCTTGTCAAAGATAAGGTGGCTTAGTATGTCTGGGGTTGTTTCAGCATCTTCTAATCTGTTCCATTGATCTTCAGGTCTGTTTTTTTTGCCAGTACCACACTGTTTTTATCACAGTAGCTTTATAGTATATTTTCAAGTCGGGGATTGTGATGCCCCCCTGCCTTGCCTTTGTTGCCCAGAATTGCCTTTGCTATTCTAGGTCTCTTCTGATTCCAAATGAATTTTAGGATTGTTTTCTCTAATTCTGTTAGATATGCTGTTGGAATTTTGATTGGAATTGCATTAAATCTGTATAACAATTTTGGAAGTATGGCCATTTTCACTATATTGGTTCTTCCTATCCAGGAGCAAGGGGATATCTTTCCATTTTCTGATATCCTCTTCAATCTCCTTTTTTCAGAGTACTGTAGTTTTCAGTATAGAGGTCTTTTACATCCTTCGTGAGGTTGATTCCTAGGTATTTCATTTTTTTTGGATGTTATTGTGAAAGGTATTGTTTCCCTAATTTCTCTTTCAGTAAGTTTGTTATTTGTGTACAGGAAGGCTATTGACTTTTGAGTATTGACTTGTATCCAGCTACACTACTGAATTTGCTTATTAAATCTAGCAGTTTTTTAGTGGAGTTTTTGGGGGTCTTCTGTGTAGAGTATCATGTCATCTGCAAATAATGATAATTTAACTTCTTCCTTTCCAATCATTATTCCTTTTATTTCTTTCTCTTGTCTAATCGCTCTGGCTAAAGTTTCCAGAACTATGTTGAATAAGAGTGGGGACAGTGGACATCCTTGTCTTGTTCCTGATTTTAGAGGGAAGGCTTTCAGTTTTGGCCATTTAGTATAATATTGGCTGTTGGTTTGTCATAGATAGCTTTTAACCAGATTGAGATAAAGACCCTCTATTCCAATTTTCTGTAGGTTTTTATCATGAAAAGGTGCTGGACTTTGTCAAAAGCTTTTTTCTGCATCTATTGAGATGATCATGTGATTTTTGTCTTTGGTTCTGTTAATATGCTGTATTACATTTATTGATTTACGTATGTTGAACCATCCCTGCATCCCTGGGATGAATCCAACTTGGTCATGGTGTATAATCTTCTTGATGATTTGTTGGATTCTGTTTGCCAGTATCTTATTAAGGATTTTTGCATCTATGTTCATTAGGGAGATTGGCCTGTAGTTCTCTTTCTTAGTTTGGGTCCTTCTCTGGTTTTGGTATCAGGGTAATGCTTGCTTCCAGGAATGAATTTGGGAGTATTGCTTCCCTTTCAATTTCATTGAAAAGTTTGAGAAGTAGGGGCGTTAGGTCTTCTCTAAATTTCTTGTAGAATTCGGCAGTGAATCCATCAGGGCCTGGGCTTTTCTTTGTTGGGAGGTTTTTAATTACATCTTCAATTTCATTGGCTGATATTGGTTTTATTTAGGATTTTTAAATCTTCTTGATTCAGCTTTGGTAATTCATACGAATCTAGGAATCTGTCCATTTCTTCTGCATTTTCATCTTAGTAGAATATAAATTTTCAAAATAGGTATAGATGATCTTCTGGATGTTGCAGGGTCCGTCGTGATATCACCCTTTTCATTTTCAATTGCATGGATTTGAGTCTTTTCTTTTCTTTTTTTAATAAGGTTGGATAAGGGTTTGTCAATCTTATTTATTCTTTCAAAGAACCAACTTTTTGCTTCATTGATTCTTTGTATTGTTTTTTTATTCTCCAATACGTTAATTTCTGCTCTGATCTTTATAATTTCCTCCCTTGTACGGGCTTTTGGCTTAACCTGCTCTTCTTTTTCTAGAAGCTCGAGGTTCACCCTTAAGTTGTTTATTTGCGCTTGCTCTATTTTCCTGATATAAGTGTTTAATGCTATAAATTTCCCTCTTAGGACTGCTTTCATTGTATCCCATAAGTTCCGGTATGTTGTACTGTCATTATCATTCAGTTGTAGAAAGTGACTAATTTCTTCTTTAATTTCATCTGTGACCCATTGGTTGTTCAGGAGGATGCTGTTTAATTTCCATGTGTTTAGGGAGTTTTTGTGGGATCTTTTGCCATTGATTTCCAATTTCATTGCACTATGGTCTGATAATATGCATGGGATAATTTCAATTCCTTTGCATTTACTTAAGCAGGTTTTATGAGCTAGTATGTGGTCTATTTTGGAGAACGTCCCATGTGCAGCTGAGAAAAATGTGTATTCTGATGTTGTGGGATGGAACACTCTGTAGACATCTACTAAGTCCATTTGTTCAAAAGTTTGGTTCAGTTCTACTATTTCATTATTGATTTTCTGTCCAGTTGATCTATCTTTTTGTGACAGTGGAGTATTGAGATCTCCCAATATAATTGTATTAGTGCTTATTTGATTTTTCATGTCCTTTAGTACTTGTTTATATAGCTGGGTGCATTGGTATTTGACGCATATATATTTATGATCGTTATCTCTTCCTCTTGGATTGTTCCCTTTACAAGGATGTAATGACCGTCTTTATCTCTCTGAATCCTTCTTGGCTTGAAGTTCACTTTGTCTGCAAAAAGAATAGCTACCCCTGCTTTTTTCTGGGTTCCTGTGGCATGGAGTATTGTTTTCCATCCTTTGACTTTCAGTCTATGAATTTCTTTCTGAATTAAATGTGTTTCTTGTATACAGCATATTGTTGGATCTTGCTTCTTGATCCATTTCGCCAGTCTGTGCCTTTTGATTGGTGAATTGAGACCGTTAACATTGATGGTTAAAACTGATATGTATTGACTTGTCATGATATTTTCCTGTTGTTGGTTCCCACTCTTTGTTTTTCCGCTTTCCGGCTATTTAATTATTTGCCCTGCCTGGTGGATTCCTTCTGTTGGGGTTCCTATCTCTTTCTAGAATGTCCTTCAGAACGTTTTGGAGTGCTGGTTTGGTGGTCATAAATTTTCTCAGATGTTCTTTGTCATGAAAGTATTTTATTTCTCCATCAATTTTGAAAGATAGTTTTGCAGGGTACATCAATCTGGGCTGAAAATTATTTTCCTTTAGAGCTTGCAATACATCATTCCAAGCTCTTCTTGAATTGAGGGTTTGTGCTGAAAAGTCAGCTGTGATTCTGATGGGTTTTCCTTCATAGGTGATTTGTCTCTTCTCCTAACAGCTTTTAAGATTCTGCCCTTCTGTTGAATTTCTGGGATCTTGACTATAATATGTCTGGCTGAAGTTTTTTTTTGATCATGTCTAGTTGGTGTTCTAAAAGCTTCACTTATAGGGGTGTCAAATTCCTTTTCTCTTCCAGGAACAAGTTTTAATGTCGTTGATGCTATCTCCTGCTTTTTCATTTATTCCAATTATTCTTAAGTTGTTTATCTTTGAGTCATCTAGCAGCTGCTGAATTGATTTTTCATGGTCCCTTGCTATTTTTAAGAATTTTTCCATTTCATGATCACTAATTGCAAGCCTGTCTTCTATATCTGAGATCCTGTCCTCGCATTGGCTTATTCTGCTACAAATACTTTCAATGGAATTTTTTATCTCTTGGATATCTGCTTGAATCTGCCTTATGGATTCCATTTCTTTCCTATGCTGAGCATTCATGGTTTCTATAGTTTTCTTAAGTTCATCTATTTTTTTGTCTGTATCAGCTATAGTGTCCTTAAGCATGGTCTTCATTGTAGACATTATCTCTGCAGTTATCTGTGAGATTATTTCTGTTTTAATTTTTTCCAGAACCTCATTCAGTTGCTTTGTTGTTACCACTTCAGATAGGCCAGGTGGGTGGCTTTCGGATTGTCCCACCTCGTTGCTCCCTAGGTTTGCCTTTGGTGAATTGGATGTGTGGGGTTGCATCTTGTTTAAGTGTCGTCTCATTTTTTCTTTCTTTAATTCCTGGGGTGATGTTTGCAAATTACCTATGTAGGTTACTTTATTGCTAGTGTTTAAGATCTTTAGAAGATGACTACTTCTCTGCAGTATCTTCCAAGTGGAGCTTGCTTTTAGGTTTTGAGCTTTCTGCCAGATCCTACCTCTTCAATTCGTTGGGTATGCGAAGTTGCTACCTGTTTGGCCCAGTCCTTGATTCTTTGGTACTGTGCCACTGTATTTTCTGTGTCCCTTAGTCAATCTCAATCATGAAATATCAGGAAGGAAAGATGTTTAGAACAATTATTTCACATTTGGCTATAATGTTAACTAAAGCATCAAACACAGCCTAGAAAATGACAGACTGAGCTAACCAGTTATTTACCACTTTTAGCTGTATAGAGTTGCGGTTATATAACAAAATCTAAAACACACCAGAAAAATTATATGCAGTATACAAGTCCTATGTATGTCAATTTTTCCCTGAGGAGTTTAAATTTAAAATGAGTTAAGGAGGAAATAGAGTATTGGGAGAAGAGGAAGGAATTAGATGTAAGGTTAGAGGACCAAGAGGGATCCCACTAAAATTGGGACACTAGTGCAGAGGACAGGTGGTAAAAAGAGAAGGAAGGGATAAAAGGAAGAACAGATCACAACCACAATCACAAAGAAGTTAGAGGCGCTGTTTACACTCATATAAAAAACCAGAGAGAATAATGAAGGAAAGAGCAAATACACATACAGAAACAAAAACGAAGATAAAAACAATAAAACAGACAGATCAAAAATAAAACCCCACCAAAAAACAAAACAAAACAAAAACAAAAAAACCCTTCGCCAGAACAAAAAACAAATCAGTGAGAAAAAAAAAAAAATAAAAAAAAAAATAAAAATAAAAATAATAAAAAGAATCAGTTCCAGGTGTTGACTCTGTTGTAGGCAGGTACCTTGTGACAGAGTCCTGTTCTGTGCAGGTCCGTCCCAGTAAGCCAGGAGCGCCCTCTGGCGGCGGTGAGCAGAGGCGCGTACTTTCAGGCAGAGACCAGTCTAGCTCGCCTCCGCTCTCAGCGCCCTTTCACGATCCCTGGGCCTGAGAGGCTCAGCGTGCTGTCCGGAGCGCGGGTTCCCTGCACTGGTTCCCGCGCTGGTTTTTCGCCACGCCCCCCACAATGGCGCCGGGCCAGTCGCTCTCTGGCGCGGGACAGGTGTGGCTGAGAGACCAGTCTCGTTCGCCTGCTGACCTCAGCACACTTTCGTGGGCCTGAGAGGCCCCGTGCTGTCCTGTCCGGAGCACAAGTTCCCAGAGCAGTTTCCCAGCCGCTCTGAGTTTCGCCACACCCCCCACAATGGCGCCCGGCTCGCTCTCTGGCGCGGGGCAGCTGTGGCTGAGAGACACTCACCGCCGGTCAGCGCCGTTCTCCGCCGCTCCCCTGCCCCGCCGCTGTCTCAGGATCCTCCGTGGGGGCTCCCTGGGCGCCAGCTGCCACCGTGTGTCCGTAGAATTGAGCCTCCGCGGCGCTGCAACTCCCGGGATAGTAGAAGGTGCGCGATGCGGTCTGCTCCTTCTTTCCTTCTTCTTTGTTGGAAGTCACCCGTCACTGGTGCCGGGGGTCCCAGATTGCACTTCAGAACTTTTCTGGGTTTCGGGGAGGCATCTCCCCCCCTCCTGCGCTTTCCGGGTCGCTATATTCCCGTGTTCCAATGGTAACTTTTAGAGAGAGTTTCGCTGCCTGCTTCTTACTCATCCGCCATCTTGAGGTCCTCCCCTGACTAAAGTTTTAAAAGAAAAATGACTTCATTGGCATTAACAGACACCCTCAGAGGTGAAATCTGACTATCTGATAGGTACTGGGGAAATACTGCCGACGAAGGACACATTTGGAGGAACTTGGGATTTTGATTTTTCTTATCTGGTCAGACACTGGTTTTTAAAAAATGATACACACACACACACACACACACACGAATGATACACACTACAGTCATTCACTGGTCACCTAAAATCTTCTACTGCTCACTTCCTGTAGTAGGTAGAACCCTTGGGTTTGCTAAAAATCAGTGACACCTGGCCATGGTGGCACACATCTGCAATCCTAGCTTTTGGGAGGCTGAAGCAGGAGAATCAAAAGTTTGAGCCTAGCCTAGGCAGCTTAGCAAGACGCTGTCTCAAAATAAAAAATAAAAAGCACTTGAAATGTGGCTGAGTAGTAGAGTACACCTGGGTTCAGTCCCTGGTAACCAAACCAAATCAAACCAAACTCAACCAAACCAAACCAAACCAAACCAAACCAAATGCCTTTCACTAGCAGAGTAGTTAAATGAAGAATTTGCAGCAGAGTAACACTGTACAGCAGTGTTTGAAAGTTCCTCAGAAAGTTTAACATGGATTTACCACATGACCAGGACCTCTGCTCCTAGATATATATCTGAGTGAAATGAAAACACACATCTAAACAAGTGTTTGTATGAATGTTCGTAGCAGCATAATTCAAAGTGGCCAAAAAGTGGGGAAATTAAAATTTCCATTAACTGTTGATGGATAAACCAAGTGTGGTATATCCATGCAATGGAATATTACTTAGCCATAAGAAGAATGAAGTACTGACACAGGCTACAACATTGAGGATTCTTAAAAGCACTATGCTAATGGAAAGAAGCCAGACATGAAAGGCCACATGTTGTATCGTGTCATTTATATGAAATGTAGAATAGGCAAATAATAGGAGTAGATAGTCAATTAATAGTTACCAGGGGCGAGGCATGAGTGAGATCAGGGAGGGACTGTAAGGAATATGGAGTCCCATTTGGGCAGGTGAAAATATTCTGAAATTATACAGTGTTGATATTTGCACAACTCTGTGAATATACTAAAAGCTACTGAATTGTACAGTTAAAAAAGTGAATTTTATTGTATATGAATTTAATTTTATGTTTTGTGAATTATATCTTAGTAAAATATGAAGCATGAAGTTTTATTCAAGGCACGCTTTATGTGCTCAAGATGTACAGTAAGGTCAGTGGTATAGCATGCAGGAGGCCCCGGATCAATTCCCAGTGCCTGCACATATGTATGTATACATATATGTAAATACACACACACATACATATGTAACACACACATACATAAACATTTAAAATGTAATCCAGTTAAAATGACAAGTGGAGGAGTGAAGGAACAAAAGACAGTGGAAAAGCTAGGAGAAAAACAGTTGGTTCAAGAAAGAAAACGAGACAAAAGAAGAGAAAAGAAGGCCAATTTCATGATTTTTGACGTAATAGAAAATGTCTCTCATAATTCTCTGTGTTTCCCTGGGGCTGTGGTCTTTAGAATGCTTTTGTTTGTGAAGTATTGCCTTTGAACTTCTAATTAACAAACTGGCTGTTGTTTCCAGATTTTTGAGTTGCTCACAGGACATAGAAGGTGCAGTATCAGTCAGTACCAGAGTTGGGTTTTGCATCTCAAACCATGTAACGTATACCGAGACTTGTCTAGGCACGGGTTCTCCATTGTCAATGTTAATCTCGTTGTTTATGATCACACTGAGAAGCCCGATAGGTGGCCTTTCTTCTTCTCTAGGACAGACTTATCACTCTTGCCCATCTAGTATAATTTTATCAGTATATAATTTGAGGTCTTGGGCATGAATTGGTCTTGAGCTATTTCCAAACTGCAGGTGGGTAGAAAGCTCACCTGTTGACACAGGGCCTGGCACGCACTGTGAGTGCCTGGTAAATCTCTTCTCAAAGTCAGAAATGACCCTTCCTATTGAAACAACGGTAACGAGAGAGGGTGCACAACTGTGAGAATGGCCTCGGACTAAGAGCAGCGTGGGTTCTGAGGTTCCGGGCCTTCTTGGAGGTGACCACAGCCTTCCTCTCTTTACTCTTTCTGGGCAGTCAATCACCCAGGCTTCTGATTTTGCCTCAAGTGTATACCCTTTCTTCCATCTTTTCTCCCAGCTCAGTCCCTCTTCCTTTCTAATCTGGTCAATTGCCACAGCTTTGTTACAGGCTTTCTAGACTGAGATCTTGCCTCCCCCAACCCATGCTTCGCCCTGGGAGAGTGAGCTTCCTGCGGTCCTCATCACATTCTGTCCCCGCCCACTCGATCGCTGTGTTGGGAGCCGGTGGAGCTATAGGCAGAGACGATGCTGACGGCCGGAAGGACTGGGCTTCCCTTGCAGGGTCCTCAGATGCAGGAACCCGGGGACATCCCTGCATGGAGTGGCCTGGGTCAGCTGACATTCTCAGATAAAAGCACTTGGTCACAGTAGATCAAAAAAGGGAGTATTAAAAAACAAAAACAAAAAGAAACTTCTCCCCTATGCTAACAGATACAACGCAGTGAGCACATCCCAGAAACCCAGAGTCCCAGCATGCATTGCCAGTGTCAGTCTCAAGTCCGGTTGGTGACACTTAAGTTGTGTCTCCAGTCCTGCTGTGCTCAGTTTCTGGTCCTGGGTCCTGTCATGAATTATACCTGCTACCTCCATTTCTGGGACTCAGGGCCATGAACAGAAAATCTGTGAGAAAAACGTTGGCAGGGAGGTTTGGGAGGCCCCTAAGCCAGCCAAGCAGAGAGCCGTGTTTGGAGCCAGACTTTCCTTATATCCAGAACCAGACAATGAGTTATATTCTCCCTTGAGCAATCCCTTCCCACCCTTTGAAACTTCTCGTTATCATTACAACTGTCTCCAAGAGGTGTGGTGCTGGGTATCACAGGCCTGGTGACTTTCTCACCCTCAGTCTTACAGGATGAGATGTTTAGTGCCCAAAGAACCGTTCCAGGAAAGCCATGACCACTGCCTGGTTGTCTGTTTTGCAAAAGGAGGCTGAGCTTTGATAAATGGGAAATGTCTGCCCCCAGGAATGGTGCTTGAGAGTCTGTGTATTTGCCTGCCCTGGACCACACTGTCATCATCCACGAAGCGAAAAGTCACTCCAATTGACTGTGTCAGTTTTGCCTAATGTGTGTACACAGATTACCTGGACTATGAATGACAGAATGTCCCCAGATCCCCCTGGGGAGCTGCACCCCAAATCCGAGCACTCTTCAGTCTGGAGCCCAGCACTTGGCTCTCAGCTCGGCGGACAGAGCTCAGGCTGAGTGACTTCTCACAGCTCCTGTCTGGATGACTTGTGCTGTTTTCAGATGATGTGCTAGACAGATAGGACTCAGGATTCTCATCTATGCAAATGAAATGTCGAATCACTCCTGATTGACTTGCTGACTGACTAGGGAATGTTTAGAGGTTTGTTTTTTTGGACATTAAGGTTTGAATCATAGGCTGTTTGTCATTTTGGAAATTTCTGAAACACCATGGGTTCTCTTCTGCTACTTCCCAGATCAATGAAGACCAATACATATATGCTAGGAGAGAGGAAAGGCCAGATATCTGAGGATAGGACCTTAAGCCACAAGTTGTTATCGTGTAACCTTGGGCCACTCACGGAAAGCTTCCCGGCCACACCCTGTGTAAGAGAGGGTGGCCACTAGAGCACCCAGTGCGTGTAGGAATGGGGCAAGAAGCCTTTTCCTTCCAGAGCAAATGCTATGAATTAATTGTGGTAAATTTCCTTAATTTATATATTTTTTAATACAGAGAAAGGGACAACTATGAGAGATTTATTTAAATCATAAGGGAATGTCTGCTTCATTCTAAGAATCTGTGAGATGAATATTTTAGTATTAGGCATGTGTTGTTCCTAGTGAAGAGTGGGAGATAGACTCTTAAGATTCATATCAAATATCAAATTATCTCAATTTCTGATACACAAGGGGAGAAGGTACTTTGGGAAAGTTCAGGCCTCAAGAATGCTTTAGGTTGTGAGGTGCGCCTGATGTCAGTGACTACATTTACCCATTTGAATGGTATCCTCCATCCCTGTCTTAGTCAGCTTTCCTGGGATGGGACACAGTACCCAACATCCAGAACTTAAAGGAGGAGAGGTTTATTTGGCTCATGGTTTCAAGAGATTCAGTCCATGGTCAGCTGGCTCCAAGAGAGGAACATCATTGCAGAAGGCCATGGTGGAGCAAAGATGCTTAGTTCATGGTGACTGGGAAGCAGAGCAGGGAACAGTGCCAGAGAGAAAGTGAACAGGGACCAGATATTGTATCCAAGGTCACACATTCAATCTTCTAGATGACTTCCAAGACAATCAAGTTGACATAATGAAACTTAACCACCACAACCCTGTATCAGCATCTGACACTGAATATGCACTCAATAAGTGTTTGCTGTGGCGAATAAAAGCCTTTCTCAATGCCTCTGAAAGACACAGGCAAAAAGCAAAATGAGATCTCATTAAGACACAAGGTTTTCTCCTTCCCTCCCCTCTTTTCTCTTCCTTCCTTCCTTCCTTCCTTCCTTCCTTCCATCTAATAGTCCAGTGATGGTGAACCTTTTAGAACTTTACAGTGATAACAAACAGCCGGCTGCGGCATGTGTGCCAGTGGAATAGTCTAAACAATTTGAAAGGATCAAAAACCGCTCACCATCTTTGGCAGAGCCTGATGGCGCTTGTCTGACAGTTAACATGTTTCTAGACATGTGCTCTGACAAGTGTGAGACCGGGTGCCCAAGCCTATTTCTGTGTGCTCTTTCCTTTGCTAGAGAACGTTGAAATTGGGGCAGGTCCAGCAATCAAACTCTTGGTGGTTATAGTAAAATTCCTTTTATTACAAGTCATATAAAGGCACCTAAGCAAAAAGAAGGTAGGAGCCTGTCTCCCCCCAATGCCACCTCCTTGTTCGCTGTCTTCCTTCAGCCTGGCTACGCCCTCCAGGACTGAGAGCTGCCACAGGGATCCCACCAGAGGCCTTGGGTTGGCACCTCGTAGGCCACATGCCCACCTGTGTGGCCAGTGAAACATATGGCTAGTGGCATCCTAGACCCCCTGGCTGTGGGCAAGTGGGACAGTGCCCCCAAATAAGGGGTGCCTTTTGCAGAAGAAACAAGGTGCTGCATAAATAAAGATCATCTCTAGGGACTGGGGAGGAATCATGGAAACAAACCGTGGACTCAGTCCTGGCTTGCTCCTTCATGTTCTGAGTGTACATTTAACATCAGTGGCTTCAGTTACTGAAGTGACTGGGAGAAACAGGAAAAAGAGAAGAAATAGACGAAATAGCAGTGTAAGTGTTCCAGCCAATGCAGCTTGACATTGTTTGTACTCACTGAGGACATGTCCTGAAGTGAGAATTAGGGGACCGCGTGAGGTCTCATCTGCACTAGAACAACAGCTTTTCTCACTGAGGAGTTCACTGTTGGAATAGTTTGCAGAATTTGGCACTTAACTTCAAGCCAACTCCCCTGTCTAGGGCTGAACCAAGAAAGCAGTGTCTGTTCCAGTGCTGGAGGCAAACTGTGCCCAGGTTACAAAGAGGCAGGTGCCAGCTGGTGCCTTCCTAGATTTCTCGGGACAATTTTGACTATGTGTGGTTTTTGCTATGCACACTGACTAATTTTAGGATTTAAATCTCATAAGATGTGCCGCCTCATGCTTTTTATATGTGCATCTGTGTGTATTATCCAGAACGCACTCTCTTCACTGAATCTCAGTCCTGGAGGGCACTGGGTGGCAACAGGAAGGACGACTAACAAGTAGATCTGTGACACATGACACACAGGTGAGACGGCAGGATTGCCACAGAGGTGTTTCTATTTCATTGGGCCGCTTAGATTTTAATCATCTCTTAAAATTCTTCTTGATGGTTTAACTGATGTATCTGATTGTAGACTACATTCTTTTGAGTCTTCTAACTCAATCACACAGCTAATTCTTAAATCCCAAAGTATCATCCAGGGTGGGATTGAATTCCCCAGTCACATGGGGTGCCTCCCATCCAAAGCAAGCCTTTGATCTTTCGATAACTCTGGCCATTAAAATGATGTTCCCTACATATGGAGCCCATATCTGAATTCCTGTAATTTATACTCTTTGATATTATATCTGCTTCCAGGGTCAAACAGAAATCATCTAATCTCTCTGCTTCTTGGCAGCATTTCAAGACTTTGAAGAGACCAGGCATGTCCCTACAAGTCCCCTTTTTATCTTCCCTTGCTTTATTTTCTCTAAGTGTTGATGATAAAAATACCAGCAATAGCCAATATTTTCTGGGTAGATAATATGTGCTAGGACAACACACACACACACACACACACACACACACACATATATATATATATATATATATATACATATATACATATATACACATCTATACATAGGAGATGTGTATAGATGTGTATTATATATTATATATTCTAAGCTATATATGTGCATGTGTATGTATTTTCATATAAATCTCACAACAACCCTATTAGGTACTATCCCCATTTTACAGATGAGAAAACTGAGACCCAGAAAAGTCAAGTAATGTGGCAGAAGTTATACAGCTAATGAGCAATGGAATGGAACCTTGAACCCAGACACTTTGGCTCCTGGGCCTTTCCTCTTAATCCCAGTGCTAGGTGAACTAGTCCTCTCAGTGTGACCCGGGGGTCCTTGTAACTCCTAGAATGAAGTTCAGAAATAGGTACAGTCCTACAAGTGCTGCCTAGTTGTGAGCCACATTTTACTACTTAGTAACTTCCTATTAGTGCCACTGAGTCTCCCTTAGTCACATGCTGTACTTCCTTCCAAACACCGAAGCAAGGGGAGCTCATCAGTTTGCTTTACTAATGCGGTTTTGCCTAACCCGTGGTGAATGTGTGGAGTAGATTCAGAGCAAGCCAGTTAGTACAGTCATCACAGCTTCCCCCAATATGTGGGCAGCTAAAACTATGGAGTGCTTATCACAGAAGAGAATTCTCACTATGTGTGAGAACCAACTTCTCTTATGGTAATCATGAGCCACTCTTTCCATGTATGGATCTGCAGCTGCTGGTAGTTACATGTTCAAGAGAGTTAACTAAATCATATGGCTTCATTGTTGGTTCTGTAACAAAAGCCTCTCATATGGGCTGGGGATATAGCTCAGCGGCACAGTGCCTGCCTGGCAAGCGCAGTGTCGTCAGGTTGTTCCTGGTACCAAAAAAAAAGCCTTTGATATTTGAAAATCATTCATGATCTAATCTCTTAACGATCCCTTTAAGGGTTTGATTGAAGTTGAATATCTTTGAAAAATATTGGCCCGTGACTAAACATGGTGGATAGAAATTAATTTATAGTCAATAAGCCAGTACGCCCTGGGGTTTTAAGGGGTCTATGAAATTTTAAAGAAAATTATGGTATTTAAGTCGTAAGATATAGTTTGCCTTTTTTTTTAAAAGTATTCTACAGAGCTATTTTGATAACTATGTTCCAAAGCACCTAAGTTCCCAGTTGAATACAAGCTAATGCCTCCCTGCTTACACAGTAGTTTCACATTTTCATGAAAAATATTAACATCGCAGAAGTGGGGATGGCAAAGCCACTGTAACCCAGTGATGTCCGTGATTAGTATGAGCTGATGTGGGTGACTAATAAGTTGCAGATGTTACCAAATTTGTAAACTTGCCAAATTTAATACAGACCACTGTACTTCATAAGTCTTTTATTCATTAATTCATTCATTCACTCACTCATTCATTCAACAAACATTTTAAGGGCTCACAAGCCCTATAAGTTCTGGGAGTACAATAAGACACGATCCTCCACTTTAAACACATGATTGAATTTAACATTACCAGTAAATCTTGCAATCAAGTCAAATGTCATGGTGTACCTCTTGATGTGATACACTAAGAAGGACATGATATCACCCTTGTAGTTCTTTGCCAAATGTATTTAACCTGCATCTAATCAGGAAGCAATCAGACAAATCCAGGTTTGGAGGCAATGTATAAAAAGACTGAACTCTTCAAAAATGTTAATGTGTAGAAAGGAAAAATAAGACAAAAAGGCAGGAAAATGTTACAGAATAAGAAGATTATAGAAACATGATCATTTAATACAATGAATGATATACTTGATTGGATTCTGAATTTAAAAAAAAAAGCTGTAAAGGCCATTAATATTGTATCAATGTAACTTTTTTCTCCTGATACCAGGAATTGCAACCAGGAAGCACCAAGGTACATCCCCAGCCATGACCCCTACTTTTAAAATTTTGAGACAGGGTTTATCTAAATTGCCCAGGCTGGTCTCAGATTTACAATCCTCCCTTCTGTCCCCTCACAAGTGGCTTGGATTAAAGGCTAGTGCTACAACATTCAGGTCAATGTACCATTTTTTTAGTATGATAATATTATAATTATATAAGAGAATGTCTTTATTCTTAGTAGACTTATTCTAAAATATTAAGAGGTAAAATGCCGGGCCGGTGAGATGGCTCAGCGGCTTAAGCGCCTGCCCGGCAAGCGCGAGGGCCCGAGTTCGACTCCCGGAACCCACATAAGAAAAAGGGGCCGGTGATATCGCTCAGTGGCACGGGCGCCTGCTGGCACACGAGGTCCTGAGGTCGACCCCCTGGTACCCACAAAAAAAAAGAGGTAAAATGCCATGACAATAGCCTGCTTTCAAATGGTTCGGTAAAAAATTGTATCTATATTAGTAGCTCTATTAATCTCTATTTTATATTTCACATTATACATTTATTTACATTTTGTAATAATACGTATGTGAATGTATTTGCTATGTACGTTGCGTACATTGTATCTACATGTACATAAGGTTCTTGTATTAGTTTCCTAGGGCTGTTGTACTGAAGTCCCACAAGCTGACAGAGGTATTCATTCTCTCCCAGATCTGGAGTCTACAAGTCTGAAGTGAAGGTGGCAGTGGCCCAAAGCTCGGAGGGGGTGCCATGGCATGGATCTGCACAAAGATCTCCCAAAGGCCCGCAGTTGCAGGCTTGGTGTCCGGCATGGGGGGCTATTTGGAAAGCAGAACAAAGCTTTAGGAGGTGGGGCCCCGTGGGAGGTCTTCAGGTCATGGGAGGGGTGACCTTGAAGAGGACAGTAGTAGGATCCTGGCCCCTTCTTTTCCTCTCTTTCACATCCCAGCCATGAGATGAGATGCTTTGCTTTGCCGTGGGCTCCTGCCATGATGCGCTGCCTTGGCGCAGCCTAAAGGTAACAGGGACAACCCATCGTGAGCTGAAACCTCCAAAACTGTACACCCAAATAACCCTTTCCTCTTTTTTTTTTTTTTTTTTGTGGGTACCGGGGGGTCGACCTCAGGACCTCGCGCGCCAGCAGGCGCCCGTGCCGCTGAGCGATATCACCAGCCCCTTTTTCGTATGTGGGATCCGGGAGTCGAACTCGGGTCCTCGTGCTTGCCAGGCAGGCGCTTACACCACTGAGCCATCTCACCGGCCCATCCTTTCCTCTTTATAAGTTTATTTCATCAGGTGCTTGTCATAGTGATGGAAAGCAGACTGACACAGGGGTCCTTCCTTTCCTCTTCCAGCTTCTGGAGGTGCCAGGCCTCCGGGGTATCCTGGCTGTGGCCAGGGCACTCCAGTCTTTGCCTCCATCCTCACATGACTTGCTCCGTGTGTCTCTGTCCAAGTTTTTCTCTCGTTATTAAGGGTCCTAGCTGCTGGATTAGGGCCCACCCTCATTTAACATGACTTCATATAACTTCACTGAATCTTTAGAAACCTGATTTCCAAATAAGGTTTTATTCACACATCATGAACAGGCATGAATTTTGGGAAGACACTCTTCAAACCAGTACAGTATGCAGATGGCCTTGACCTATGATTTTTCATCTTTTCAATGGTGCCAAAGCAATACACATTCAGTAGAAACTGTACTTCAAATCGTAAATTTTGATTTTTTTCTGGACCGATGATGCAGGCTGCCAATCTCTGTCAAGAGGCTGGGTAACAGCACTTGCAGTCAGCCACTGATTGTGCGGGTGGATGACCAACACTACAGCATACTGTGTGGTTAAGCTGTGATGTTCAGCAGATTCAGAGTATTCAATGTATTTTTGACTTAGGATATTTTCAACTCATAATGGGTTTTATCATTACATGGCCCCATCCTAAGTCAAGGGGCATCTGTATAAAATTTTTATTGAGTTTGTAGAGAGGGAAAGTGCCGAGGTTTTAATAAAAGGTGGCTTACTTTTATTTACTTATCTTTGGTGATGCTGGTTTTTGAAGCCAGGGCCTTGTACATGCTAGACAAGTTCTCTACTACTCAGCTATACCCTCTGCCCCAAGTGGTAAATTTTTGCTGAAACATCCATACTGTTCATTGTACATTCTTTCCTACTTTTACAATGCTTGAAATATTTTAAAATTTTTAAAAAATTGGGGAAAATGCTATGGAAAGAAAGAGACACTGCCTTTCTCCTGCAGGCTGTCAGTGATATGGAGCAGAGACATACATTGTGACAATGTCAGGGAAGGGATAAGAACACCACGGGAACTCAGCTTGCGAAAGTTAGGAGTGTTTCCACAAGTGACACCTAATAGAAACCAGTTCTGAAGTCCCTGCAGGAGCCTGCTGCAGGGCAAGGCATGTGGGGAGCTGCCAGCTGGCTGGGGTGGTAGGAGCAAAGGGCATGTGTGTGGAAATGGGCATGGAGGCGGCAGAAAGGCAGGAGGCCTGTCATGCAGGCAGTGGCTTGGAGAGAATTGGCTTTTGCTGCCAGACCAAGGGCAGTCATGGTGGGGTTTGAAGGAGATGGTAACCAGAGCACATTTGAGGGCTAGGGCTGTGGAGAAGCCTGGGGACAAACTGGGTGGAAGCTGGTGGGACAAGGGGGCAACTGTTAGCAGGAGGCAGAAAGGTGGGAGCTAAGTTTTGTTTATGGAACAGGAGAGAAGCTTAAATGTGCACCAAGGAGAAAGAGGCAGCAGAGAGGGTGCAGAGATAACGGATGAAGCAAGTCCTGAGGGCTTGGGCCCAGAGCACAGGTGGAGAGAGCCCATGTTCATTGAGATGGTGAGGCAGGGGCCTAGAGGACAGAGCAGGCAGGGGACACTGACCTTCTCAGGCCCTCGCGAGGATCAAGAGAGAGGACAGACCAGGCAGGGTCCCAGCTAAGGAAAACTGGTGAGGCAGACAGGCGTGAAGAGGATGAGCTAGGTAAGAGGAGGTGCAAAGAGCACTACTCAAGAGGACTTGGGAAGCAAGTCGATCATCAGCCAGTGTCGGTTGGAATGTGGATTTGGAGGGAGGGATGAGGGCCTGGGAATTGTTGACTCAGGAAATCAGTCTCCTTTCTTAATTAATGAAACCTGGCTTCTCCTCGCCCCATCCTTCAGGTACACCTGGATGGCAGGTGTTAGGTTTCAGCGGTGACCCTTCCAAGGGTTGCTTCAGTAGATTTGCAGTGGGGATTCCTGAGCCCCATTGGTACAGGGAGTGGGGTTCGTGGGCAGCCTCTAAGAGCCTTTCTGTTTGTTTATGTAAGAGAAGCCAGTCTGTCTGTGGACTCCATTTAACTGTTCAGCATGCTGATGTTACAGCCCTACCTAGGGCTGCCTTCCATGGCCCTCCCAGAATAGGTTGCTTCCGGACAGAACAGTGCAAAGGTCCGCACGGCTGTCTGTGGGGCCGAAAGTCAGGTCCTCTGACACTGACTTCTTTCTCCTTTTCCTACTTCTGCTTCCTGGTGAGAGTGCCATTTGCATTTCCTTCACAGGCTCCTTGACCTCCATCCTTCCAGATTTGAGCCGAACTAAAAGAGCAGTCATCTCCACCCAGCGTTCCTGCACAAGTCCAGTCAGGAACAGGCTTGGAGGTGTCATTGTTGCCCACTCTGTCATGGCCAGGTTGTAGATTCTCACTGGAGCCACTTGAGCAGTAGGTGACAAAGAGGACCCCCACTGAGGGAAATATAGGCACAGTGACAGGGAATGACTGGTGAATCGACACTGATGAGCCACAACCAGAGTTCATGGCATTTATTTGGCTTTGGCCCAGAGACCCTCAGTAGGGTTTTTAAAAAATCTTCATTTAAAAAATTAACTTTAGGGACAGTGAGATAGCTCAGTGTCATAAGCGCCTGCCTGGCAAGCATGAGGTTCTGAGTTCGACTCCTGGCACCTGCATATTAAAAAAAAATTAACTTTAGATTCAGGAAGTTGGAAAAAATAGGCCAGATGAGGTGGTACACACCTATGTAATCCCAGCACTTGGAGGCGGAGGCAGGAGGATCACTGTGAGTTCAAGGCCAGCCTGAACTACATAGTGAGACCCTGTCTCAGAAAACTAAAAAAAAGAGAGAGAAAGTTGGAAAAAGTAGTAGAGAGACCTAGTATATCTTCTCCAATGCCCCCAATAGTTCCATCTTACATAATTTTGATGCTATATTAAAGCCAGGAATCTGACAGTGGTACAATGCACGTGGATAGTTCCATGCCACTTTGTCTCTATATAGATCCGTGAAGCCAGGGCGTGATCAGCACAGAGGACAGTCCCATCACCATGAAGATCTCCCTCAGTTTCCCTGGGTCATATTCAGTCCCCTACCCCGCTCCATCCCCAGCCTTCAGCAACCACAACCACTAACCACAAATCTGTCTTCTATTGACAGTTTTATCATTTGGAGAAACATATCAATTAATATATGTATTTACTGATCAGTATTCCTTGGTATTAGTCACTCACCATTTGAGGAACTCACTGGGTGTTTCCAGCTTTTGGCTATTGTGAATAAAGCTGTTACAAACACTCATGTACAGGTTATTGTGTGGACATAAGTTTTCGTTTCCCTGGGATAAAATGCCTGGGAGAGCAATTGCTGGGTCACGTGGGAAGTACATTGTTAGTGTTTCAAGGAACTAGCACACTGTTTCCAGAGTGGCTGTGACCTTTACCATTCCCACCAACAATAAATGGGAGATGCTGCTTCTCCATGTCTTGCCAGCATTTGGTACTATTTTCTTTTTTTTTAATTATAGTTGCTCTAACTGGTATGTGATGACATCTCACTATGGACTTAATTTGCATTTACCTAATGGCTAGTGATGTTGAGTATCTCTTCATGTGTTTATTTATCATGATAAATGCTCTTTGGTCCAATGTCTCCTTGTGTCTTTTGCCCATTTGTGAATGGAATGGTTTGTTTTCTTAATGTAGTTTTTGTGAGTTCTTTCAGCAGAGTTAGAAAAGTTCTTAGATATCATTCTTCCAAGCACAGAGCCTCTCTAAGGTAGCTTTTGGTAGCAGGGTGTTAACTCTAAACCCATCCTTGCTGCGAGTGCATGAAGGAGCCAGTCCTCTTTACACAGCACAGGCCTCTCCCTATAGCTCAAAGCTCGCTGGAAACTTTCTCAGCTTCCTCTGCTCTGAACCTGTCCCTGCTCTGAAGTCTCCAGAGCAGCTGGAGCTGGGCCTTCAGGCTTCCCTGTGACCCCATAGGTTGGGAATTAGCCCTTCTTTCCTAGAGCCACAAGTTTTGGGATTAAAAAAAATGCTAGTCTGTACCTATGCACTTATCCCCCATGCACCAGCCAGTGTGTGATTTGTCACCTACCCTCAAAGACAAAGAGTAAATGGGACTTCTAAAAATGGTGGCCCCCTTTGAACATAGCCAGTTTCTCCCCACAGGCAGGAAATAACAGCATGTGGGAGAGAGGGCCTCGGGGAGAAAGTGTTGGGTGCGACTCTGCATGGGACAATAGCCCTCCCTCACGTGTACAGTCTCTGGCTGGCTATTTTTAACTGCCACATTATAAAGCAAATATTTGCACTTTGATAAGGGCAGGTCCTGTCCACTGGCTTCTTCTAAACTCTGGTCTGGGACATGACCAGAAGAGCTGGGAGCTACTGGTATGCAAGAGAGAGCCAGGGTGAGGAGGATGCGACAATCGCTTAGCTGCCAGCCCTGATGCCCACGACAGAGCAGACAAGTGACTTGCACTGTGTCATTCTGTTTGTGTCAACTGGGTGCGAGTGAGTTGGCAATGGAATGAGCAGGATGGATTGTTCTCTTGGAGCCACCCAACATCCTTGAAGGACAGGGAGCCATATTCTTAGTTTTATATGGGAGCCAGCGATCCACCCAAGAGGGAGCAGGGAGCTGCTGCGGAGACCACCTTGGTGCCTTCCTCACCTCCCGCCTTTCTAAGGAAGAAAGAAGGGGCACTGGAGGAGTGACACACAGTTAGAGGGACAATAAATATGAACTATGGGAAACAAGGGGTGCCTGTGCTCTTCGGTTCCCATCACTTTCATTCCCGTGTGGTTTCTTCTCAAGAATCCCTCCCACAACAGGCGCTGTTGGAGGATGAGGCACCCGCTGCGGGGTGCTGCCAGCCTCGTCCGGTTAGATTGAGGAACTGAGAAAGTGGCCTTCTTCCATGTAATAGTTCAGGGCTTTTTTGACTGTGTGTAACAGAAAACTGAACTCCAACTGGGTAAAGCAGTAAAAGAGCTGGATTAAGTCAGCTCTGGAATGTTCAGAGGTACTAATGGTTTCGGTGCTGAGCTGGTTTAGGAACTGGCTGAACATTTTTTCCTTAGCCTCATATTGTATCAGTTTTCATCTAAGCCTGGCTCCACGTCTCGGGGTTCTTCTCAGTGACAGATCACTTCCTTTCCACACTCCCGAAGAGGGGGCCTGTCCTCAGAGCTGTGTGGCTCTCCCTGAACCAACTCCTCTGGCCTGGAAGTGTCCAGCACTGATGGCTGAGGCTGGCTTTCCTGACTCAATCCCTGTGCAGGTAGCAGGGTCACTCTCTTGATGTAGGGGCCATGGCTGCTTCATGGTGAAGGGAGGGCAAATGGGCACTGGGGCCCAGCCGCAATGCTCACCACTGCACACCCCCTGAAAGGTTCATTTAGACTTCTGCACTGATGATTAAAACTCCTTTAAAATAAGCACAAAGGCTCTCACTCTGAAATTTGAGATAAAACTAAATAGTGAACTGAGTGTGAATGGCATATACCTGTAATCCCAGTATTTAGGAGGCTGAGGCAGGAGGGTTGCTGAGAATTCAAGGCCAGCCTGAACTACATAGCAAGACCCTGTCTCAAAAAACAAAATGAAACAAAAAACTGAAATGTGTTGCAGGAACAAAGTTTTACAATCATAAATATCAGGTGAGCTAAGAAATAATTTTAATTCACTATCATTGAATTAAATTAACTCATTGTCACAAATTCTACTTGGTAATAGAAACCTATGTCTTTCTGATTGAAGATAAATTCAGTTACATCTTACTTAAAACCCAGTCTTTCTTCAGTAAAGTCTTAGTCTAGTTAAGATTCTTCTCTTACCCCTCATTCTTTTTTTAATCTTCTTTTTAAGGATGATCTTGGCTCCAGGGGTTCTTAGTGTGATGTTAAGAGAAGAGCAGTTGTGAGACTCTCCTTGTGGGGACGCCTCCTGAGATGGCTTTGGCTTCTGGATCCCGTTCCTGCTGCCATCCAGAGATAATGCCCACAGGCTGACACTGCCCTTGGGGTTCTCAGGGCCATAAACCCTCCTGGTCCACTGGCTGTTTCTCCACCCAGACTCCCACTGGGCCAAATGGGGGTGGGGAGGGGAGCTTCTGCTGCTCCTCCACAGAAGCATGGCGGAGGAGGGGGCATGCAGGGAGACAGGTGCTGGGTGCATCTCAGGTGGGCCTGCCTGGCCGTCGCTCCTCTAATAGTCCCTCGTGTTGGCGTAGGGCTCTCTGGGGAACATTCCTGCAGGAATTTGCTGAGGTCCTGTTCTGAGAGACTCAGGGCCTAGACTTCCCAGCTGCCACCCTGATTTACCCTCTTGCTGTCCTTCCCAACTCTCTTGCTTTCTTTCAGTCCAGCAAAGATTTCAAAACAGAAAATTTCCTCTGTGTAGTTTGGGAAGGGAAGCTTACATAATTTTGCATTGTTTTGAATTTCTTTTTTTTTTTTTTTTTGTGGGTACCCAGGGGTCGACCTCAGGACCTCGTGTGCCAGCAGGCGCCCGTGCTGCTGAGCGATATCACCGGCCCTTTTTTCGTATGTGGGTTCCGGGAGTTGAACTCGGGCCTCGCACTTGCCAGGCAGGCGCTTACGCGCTGAGCCATCTCACCGGCCCCTGTTATGAATTTCTGAATTGTGTTATAAATCCTTCTACTTAGTAGTTTTGCTGTAGGTGTCTGCACTTTGACGGCCCTCAGGTGATTTGGGAAGGATTTTCTCAACTTTAGTAATACAATAGAGGTTCTCACATATTTGAATACTATGCTACAGCCAAGCTTTGTTTCTTACTAATTTTGTCCCTGCAAGTACATTTGCCACTATTTACCCTTTGCTGGGGTAAACTCTTCCAGTTCTCTTGAGGTCAGTGATATGCGGAGACTTAATATTTGCTTTTCTTCAGATTCTCGTTTTTAACAATTGTTGCTTGCAGGGTAAATGGGAAGGCATTAAGGCTTCTGTTGTTCCAGCTGTGGGCCCCTCTGGAAGCCACAGTGATAAACACTGGGTGAGGCATGGCTGCATATGCCCCTAGGATGTGTGCTCTTGCAACTTTATGTCCCTTGCCCACTTTCTCTGGGGGATGTGCTTCATGCAGTGGGACCTGCAAGTTCAGGCCCGAAGAACAGCACTGGGATCAGTTGCTGGGAGAAGCATCTCACAGCCACGGCGTGGCTCTGCAGCCTCCAGAGTCTTGTTAATAGATATGCACATAGTTCAGCGCTTAACAGAGAATAATTCCATTGGATTGAATGGGAGTTTCCTTAACGTTTAATATGCATGCATATCTGTAGTATCAGCTACTTGGGAGGCTGAGGCAGGAAGATCACAAGTTCTAGGTCAGCCTGGGCAACTAGTGATACCCTGACTTAAAATAAAAAAGGGTTGGGGATGTATCTCAGTAGTAGAGTCCATACCTAGCATGCATGAGCCCCTGGGTTCAATCCCAATACCTCAACAAATACACAAATCCAACCAATTAACCAAGAAACAATTAAAAACAATAGTCAGGCATGGTGGTGGATGTCTCTAATTCTAGCACTCTGGGAGGCAGAGGCAGGAGAATTGCAAGACTGTGCCTAGCCCAGGCAGTTTATTGACTGAGTGAGACTATAACATAATGGGGGAAGGAGAGGGACCAGCAGAGACCACCAGGCGTGTGTAAAGGCAACATGGCGTGGAATTTATTGTGCCTGGGTGCAGGCAGGCAGAGAGCGTGTCCCAAACAAAGAGAAGTGGGTCCTTTTCATAGGGATGGAGAGAAGGCAGGGGACATTAGGGTGGGAAGAGTTTAATAAACTTCTGTGGTCCAAGTTCTCTGGCAGTCTTGCACCTCAGTGGGCAGAGTCCTTGAAGTGTCCAGTGTAAATTTTCAGGTGTCTCCAGATGTCCACAGATGTCCCCAGATGTCCCCGGGACCTGCAAAATTTCTCGTCCTATCCTATCTCCTTCACAACATCCTGTGCCTGCCGATGACAACTTCGGGTACTGAGCTGAGTTCCCTGCAGAAAGCAGCACCTCTGCTGGCAAGCAGGCTGGGGGCTGGGAGGTCAGGTCCGGTTGGAGCCTTACAGAGACTGTGTCTTAAAATTAAAAATATAGAAAAGGGCTGAGGATATAGCTCAATGTGAGGGCCCCTGCGTTCAATCCTCAGTGCTGCAAAATTGTACTGTATAATTGTACAATCTTTAGTGTGTTTAGTTGCTTTTTGTCTTTTCTGGGTGGACATTAACTCTACCATTCCAGGTGAGGAAGCAACACTCAAAAGATGAAAAATAACAACTTGGATGAAGAAAACCCAGGGAAAGAGTTTGTTTCTGGTAGAGAGACGAGCACCTGTGATCTTTAATTCCACCCAGTACAGGCTTCTGATGAACTGAGCATGGAGAACAAGACCCAGATTCACAAGTGACACTCAAGAGAGAAGCCTCTTGCGTGTATGTGTCCTGGGAACCGAGGCCAGCATGCTTGGGGAGGCTGGATACCCAGGAGCAGGAGCTGGGAGGAACAGCTTCATACCCAGCCTCTCAGTGGACTCCATGGATTAGAAGAAACTTTGCTGAGGATTGTAATTGCTTTCTCAGATTGCCCCGGGGCGATCAAGTCAGCATGGCACAGCGCCCCTTATCTTTCTAGTGTAGCACTAACTGCTGTCCCCGTTGCTCTTTACACTGTAGCTAACGAGACTGCAGAATTTCCATGAAAACATTAGTCACATGATGACCCTAAAAACACTGAAAGTTGAAAACACAATCTGGGGATCAGGGTATAGTTCTGTATAGGGCATGTGCTTAGCATTTGCAAGGCCATGAGTTCAATCCCAGCAACCTCCTCCCCTCAGAAGTTAAATCCAAGCCATGTGTGGTCATGCACACCTGTAATCCCAGCAGTCCTGGGAGTCTGAGGAAGGAGGACCACAAGTTTGAGTCTCATCTATGCAGCTTGGCAACTTAGTAAAACCTCATCTCAAAATAAAAACTTTTTAAAAATGGCTGGGGATATAATTCAGTGTGAAGGCCCTCGGTTCAATCCCCAGTACTGCAAAATAAAAATTTAGAAGAAGCAGTCTTTGGAGGTATAGCCTTGGTTTAATATCATGTGAGGCACTTTCTTAACCCTGGTAAGATGCTTAACCTTGTCCAAACCTGAGCTTTCCCTCAGTACAGGTGTGGACCTTGAGGAGATGTCATATGTAGAACTACGTCATCTCAGTTTGCTCATCTATCATTCATTAGTCAAGTTTTCCTCATGGTCTTGCTGTAAAGGATTAAATGCAGATTCCTGGGAAGTGTTCTGTACACTTCCAGGTGACCAAGTGACAGGATGTCTCATTCTTACAGTGCTCAGCCAGCTATCCAATGTAGCCAGCATTTAGAAAGTGTCTAAAAGATCCTCCCACTCCACTGCATGAAGAGAAAGCCTAAAAACCACGAGCAAGGCCATCCAAAAGCAGCTCCTTTCAGGAAGGCCAGGCCACCCTAGATGGCATAGGACGATGGCCTGGGGAACAACCCCAGCTCTGTCTGCCAACTTGCTCTGGAAGGCTTCTTTCTTTTGCAGTAAGTAGCTGGAAAAGTACAAACTCTTCAATCCCATTCCCCTGAGAATAGAATAAGTTCCTCAGCTTTGACAGCCTGCTGTACTTCATTTCCAATATCCAGGCAGAGTCATGGCTGGCGTTATTATTTTTCCTTATGCAGCAAGTCTTGAGCTTGCTTTGCTTTGTTTTACTTTCATAGTACTATACTTTCCTACTGCATGCATACTGTGGGGACACATACACTAGAGTCAGAGAAGTGGCAAGACTGTCTATAAGAGGGAAAATTGAAACAAACACTTTAAAAATCTAAAGAGGGATCAGTGATTTCCCATAGACACTCCATGGCATTTGTCACTGGAACCCACGCCACTGCTTCCATGCTTCCAGAGCCTGTTTGCAGCTTGTCCCCTTTGTTGTCAAGAAGGGGCTGCTGCAGGAGCTCAGCAGCCCCGGAACACAGAGGGGAAGAGTCTCTGGGCTTCTGAGACATCATCTTAGAGAACAGAGATGTAGGGAAGCAGAGGATGAACTCACAATGGGTACAGAATGTTTGAAAGCAACACATCCTGTAAAAGTTTTGTATTTAGAGGGGCTGGGGATGAATCTCAGTGGTAGAGCACTTGCCTAGCATGCCTGAGGCCCTGGGTTCCATCCCCAGCACCACCAAAATAAACAAAGTAATAAGTATATAAAGCAATAAGTATAAAGTAATTGATTGTTTGAATATAAAAAAGTGAAATATTACGTACACTGGATTGTTTTAGAGGAATCTGCAAACACCCAGGAAGCCGCTGCCTGAGTGGGGGTTGGGCATCTCCCTCAAGGCACGCTGTGCTGTCAGGGGGCCTGCGGCCCACAGCTGAGTCTGCAGCACAGCACGGGGAGTCTGGGGCCGGGCTGCCAACACCTGCTCTGCAGTTCTATAGCCCTGTGACCTTGAACTGGATAAAGAAAATCTTGGTGCAGATTGGTGAAATTACTGCTTACAAGGTTCAAGAGTCTATAGAGTGACATTCAGAGAGCCTGGGTCCAGGAGAGGTGATCATGCTTGGAAAGCCCTGGCCAGGGGCCTGCCGAGCGGTAGCCCCCCACTCGCCCCCAGGCCACTTCCAGGACTGTGGGAGAGTGGAGTGGAGCAGGGAGAGCAGAATCTGCGCTGGGTGAAGCCATGGGGGTTATTCTGTCTGCATCATTTGCTTGCGCCTGTCTCTACTCTGACCCATGGTGCATAGATTTTTACGACTTACGCTCTCACCAGACAATCTTATGTCCTGCGTTTCTCAGCTACTGGGCATGGGTGGGCCCTGCTGGGGCCCTAAAATTCAAACACATGTGCCGACCACGGCCCCAGCGCTTGCCAGATAGCAGACACGTTGCCTGATCAGTTGTCTGTCTCCCCTCACCCAGGAATCCTCCACACACAGGGACTGTCCGTCTTTGAGGTCTGCAGCCTCAGATGCAGCACAGCGTCAGCTGCAGAACAGTGGCTTGGTAAATGTTCGTTGACGTTGCTGACAGCTAGAACATACAGAAGATGTCGTCTGATCCAGCTGAGTAGCGATAGTAAGTTAGCAGAAGAGTAGTGTCCTGGTGGGGACATTGATGGGACACTTTTCCTTGGGGTGGCAGCATCCTTGGCCCACACTATCTCTTTATGAACACAAGAAAAATGCAAGCTCTGCTGGCCCTTTCTCTGCAGGCCACACTCCTCAGTCTTCCCTGTCAGCTGGCTCCAGCAGGGTTAAAGCCAAGGGGAGATAGATGTTCCGTGGGCGGGAGGAAGACGAGGCCAGGGCGATTCTCTTGTCTCTCAGTCTCAGACAGCACTGGCACCGAGGCTCTGTCTCCTCCACAATGTCGGGTCCTGTCTGCACGGCTCTAGCAGCAAGCCCCAGCCCCCTGCGCTGGTCAGTGCTGGTTTGCTATTGAGGCTTTTGACTTCACCAACTGTGTAACCCATTTCGTGTGTCCTAAATGCTTAATTTCTGTTTTCCTGCCTTGACTGATACATCCGCCACACTAGCTTCCTACAGTTGGCTCAAGAAAAGCATTCAGGGCCAGTGAGATGGCTCAGCGGTGTAAGCGCCTGCCCGGCAAGCGCGAGGGCCCAAGTTCGACTCCCGGAACCCACTTACGGAAAAGGGGCCAGTGATATTGCTCAGCGGCACGGGCGCCTGCTGGTGCTCGAGGTCCTGAGGTCGACCCCCGGTACCCACAAAAAACAAAAACAAAAAAATTCAGAAATATTTATTGAGCACTTATTTTAGGCTACACAGTGTGCCAGGCACTGACAGTACAAAAGTGAGCAAGTGTTATCTGTGCCCTGGAGGAATTTAGTCTGATTGGGAATTTATGAGGCAGTGAAACAATACTAAGAGTAGCTTCACAGTCTTTGAGAACTTGGGGAAAGGGAATCTGAAGGGAAGGTTTAAAAAGGCAGAAATTTACTATTGTGTTAAGAGTACCAGCTCTGGAAACGGCTTCAAATCCTTCCTCTAGCTGGGCATGGTGAAGCATGCCTGTAATCCCAACACTTGGGAGGCTGAGGCAGGAGAATCTCTGGGAGTTCAAGGCCAGCATAGGATAGGTACATAATAAGGTCAAGGCCAGCCTGAACTGTCTCAAAAAAAAAAATTTAAAAAAAAAATCCTTCCGGGCCGGTGAGATGGCTCAGCGGCTTAAGCACCTGCCCGGCAAGCGCGAGGGCCCGAGTTCGACTCCCGGAACCCACATACGAAAAAGGGGCCAGTGATATCGCTCAGCGGCACGGGCGCCTGCTGGCGGGCGAGGTCCTGAGGTCGACCCCCCCGGTACCCACAAAAAAAAAGAAAAAAAAAATCCTTCCTCCAATGCTTATTAACTGTATTACTAGAAACAAGTAGAGTTGTTTTCTTATTTTTTAAACCTCATCCTTATTGGTCAAATATGAATAATACTATATCATAGTATTATTGGTGTGAGAAGATTAAATGATATAATAGATATAAAATATTTAATGGCACTCCATTCATGGGAAGCCTCCAAAAGTGTGCTTTTGTTCTGATTATTTTGTTCTGAACAGTGGTCAGCTCCTGCCACTGCCAGGCATTCAGTAGGTGCTCGACAGATATTCGTAGCTCAATGAATGAATCAGCTGACTAAATCAGTAAATGCATGAGTTTACCAAGCAAATGATGAGACAAGAAGAAAAGTGTTCTAGGTGCTGGGCAAAGGCACAGCGATTTAAAGGACCACAAGCCTGATTGGTTGGTACCTGTGGGTCAGTTTCTTCATGAGCTTGGTTTGCACGAGTTTTCAAAGTTCACCACTGGCCCACATGACCACGTCAAGCTCATGGATTTCAAAGCTGAGCTATCTCCTTACCCTTTCTACTGGTTCTTCTTTTCAGAGTCTCTATAACCATTCAAGGAAGGCAGTCCTGAAGGGAGTGATGTGGAAAGAATAGGTCTGGCAGATTTATGAATAAAGAATACAAGGCCCCCAGTTAAATCTGAATTTTAGATAAGTAATGAAAATGTTAGACACGGAGGGTTGCTTTGAAGCCTGTGCCTTGCACACATAGCCCACGGCCTCCCAGCATTTTCCTAAAAGGACAAACGGGCCCTGGACGGAACATATCCTCCACTACCCCTGTTTGGGTTTCCTTTGGGGGACAATAAAAGATTTTCTTCTCTGGCTCAATTTTAATATGATAATTACAAAGCTTTCATGGCAAATGGCCTAGGAGTGCTGTAGGTCCATGCTGTACCTTTCTTTCCAAAACACCATCCTCGTCACACCCATTCAGCCATTCCCCACGCAGCACGCCCAGCTTCCAACTCGTGCTCCGTACTTGGTACGCGCTACCTTGTGTCGAGATTAATCTTTCATTTTCATAGGCCTTTTATTCAAGGAGATTACAAGAGGGCAGAGTCCACTAACGAAATATTTTGTTTCTTCCAGGCCTATCACACAGTAAGTATTCAAAATATTGTTTTTTGTTTTTTTTTGTTTGTTTGTTTGTTTTTGTGGGTACCGGGGGGTGTCCGACCTCAGGACCTCGTGCGCCAGCAGGCGCCCGTGCCGCTGAGCGATATCACCGGCCCCTTTTTTGTATGTGGGTTCCGGGAGTCGAACTCGGGCCCTCGCGCTTGCCAGGCAGGCGCTTAAGCCGTTGAGCCATCTCACCGGCCCCTGTTTTTTTTATATGACAGTTCTGATGAAGAAAAAAATCGGCATTAGCCGATGGGGTGTTGCAGCTACAGGGAGCCGCGTTGCCCAACAGGCTGCAGAGTCCCCCGTGTCTGAGTTTCAGTTCCTCCTTCGTATTGGGTGTTTACCTGGGGCAGGTTATTCACATTCATTCTGTAAAAATGGGAACAATGCCTTCTCAGGATTGTTATTTGGATTAAATTTATAAACTTTAGGCTGACTAGCACTTGAGAAATAATTTCAACTGGAAGTGATGGTTATATTGATGATAGTTTTTTATAGTTTCTTTTAAAATTTAGTATTTATACACAGTGGAGTGCTATCCGCCATAAAGAAGGATAAACTCGAGTCATTTGTAGAAAAATGGATGCACCTTGGGACCATAATGTTAAATGAAATAAATCAGACACACAAGCTTAATTATCACCTGGTTTCTCTTGTATGAGAAGCACCAAATATAAAGAGCAAAATAAAAGACAGATTACAGGAAGTAGGGAGATAGATCTTTCTCAAATGGGAAGGGGATCAAGAGATGGAGAGAAGGGGAGGAAAAGGAAGGAAAAGGGATGAAAAAAGAATTAAGATGTGTTATGTACGTGTGTTAGTTCCCCACAGGGAATGTGATCATTATGTACCAAAACACACTAATAAAAATAAAAAATGAAAAACCGCAGGGCCAGGGATGTAGCTTAATGGTGCAGTGCCTGCCTAGCAAGCACAAGGCATTGAATTCAATTTCTGGTACCAAAAAATCAGTATATGTTTGCAAGATATAATGATTACATTCATCTTGGGGAACTGGTACATATACATAGCACATCTGAATCATTTTTCCTGCCAGTTCCCTTCTCTGCCCTCCTCACCATCCTCAGATCCCTTTCCTATACTGATGACGTTCAATAAGATTTAGGGTTCCAGCCAGGCATGATGGCTCGTGCCTCTAATCCTAGCACTCAGGAGGCTGAGGCAGGAGGATTGCCACAAGTTCAAGGCCACATAGTGAGTTCAAGGCCAGCCTGAACTACATAGTCTTAAAAAACAAAAAACAAAACAAAACAAAAAAAAGATTTAGGGTTCCATAAATATCTGACCCCCATTTCATCTCAAACTCAACTATAAGAAGTAGAAACACGATCTGATATACTATTTTAAATTAGCCATTTTACTGAGCTGATTTGTTTTACAGAAAACCAGCCCATGATAGAAGCCAGCCCCTGACCCATAGTCCATGGCATTTAAGGAATAACCCATGGTGATAAAGTAAGTATAGGGGAGGGGTCACTGGGAGCGATCTAGCAACACTGCTGTGTGAGGGACTCGGTTGTCCCCACTTCCCCACATCCATCTCTGTCTTACAGCACTGAGGGTTTTGGTGATTGAAGTTAGTTTGGGCAAGAATTCCAGACAGGGGAAAGCAAATACATATGTCAGGAGGTCAAGGAGAAGAATAAGCCAGAGGGGGAAGAAGAGATGCCAGGCTGATAATTGAGAGATAATGGGGTGGGGAGAGCCAGACACACCGGCATCTGAGCAAGGCCCAGGGTGACAGCTTATCTTGAAGGAAGGCTGTGGAGCATAGGTTTCAAAATATGGCCACACAACATGGAACCATGGGAAATGGCACCATGGAATAAGGCCACTGACAGTTTCCTTGATTTTGTTCCCGGGCAGGATCTTGTCTTCAGGCCTCCTGAGTAGCAAGTAAAAGAAGTAAGTTTGCTGACAGGAATCTGTGTGCAGGGCCACTAGATGGAATTTTTATCATGCAAAAATGGTTCCAGATGATGGGTTGAGAGATTGCCAGGAATCTCTGGAATCTAATTAACTCTCAGTGCAGTGCATGAAGGTTTCATTTTAGAGTTGAGTTGAGGTAAAAAACTTATTAAAAAGGGGCTGTATTGATTTCTTTACCTTTGCAAATATTTGAATTTTGTGAGAGACATTCATTTTCAGGAGGCTGGAAGTCTGTGACTTAGTGGACTAAGGATAGGTTTTGAGGACAGATTTTCTCATTAGACACCTAGCTCTACCATGTACTAGAGATTTTTTTGAGATTATCACTTTAATCCCTCAGTGCCCCTGTAATCTCATCTGAAAAACGGATATAATCGTCCTCATCCCGTAGGTTGTGAGAATTAAACCAAATTATGACGCGACTAATCCCTGACCTTAGGTGACCCTCAACATTTAAATGTCCCTTTTCTTTTCCCTTCTCTCTCTTATTCCAATCTTCCTCCGACCCTACTCCAACAGTTTCTGTGACTGCCCCATGTGTCAGACCAAGAGTAGCCTTTGCTAAACTTATAAATAGTGCAGGTGGCATGAAGGAGAGGGAGTGAGCCTGATGGCTATTAGGGGAATGGGCACAGAACAGAGAACCCACTAGGTGCCAAGACCACACAGCAGATGCATTCAGAGGCTCTCTGGGAAGCCGGGGGTGGGGTGGGGTCTGGAGTAACTCCTGGAGGAGGAAGAGGAGTAGGAAGAGGTCAAGGAGGTACAGAGGGACAGACTGCTCAATCCTGGAGGGTCTCTCAGTTTTGACTTGAAGTGGGTTGGGAAGCCATGAGCTAGTTTGGAGCACAGGGTATGCATTTTAACTTGGTTTTGAAAGAATGGCTCTGGATACTGTGTTGAGCTACTTAGGCAAGTGGGGTGAGTAGGATGAGGGGCAGGGAGATAGCAGCGGGACCCCAAGTAGGGTCCCACCAAGCAACCTGGGCAGGAGACAATGGTAGTTCAGAGCAGGTCAGCACTGGTGTAGATAGCAAGAAGATTTGAGGAGCAAACCCAGAACCTGGCTCCAGGCAGGCAGTGCTCCACCGCTGAGCCACATCTCCAGCCCTTGGGGCATATTTTGAAGGTAGAGCAATTTAAGTTGTGCTGGGGGAGTCAGTGTGTAATATAAGAGAAGCATCTCAAAAAGTTTGGTGTGGGAAGTTAGAAAGTTAGATAAGATAGTGCTGTTTGTCATAGAAGCAGACCTGGAGGGCACATTCGGCACTGAATTATAGCCTTGTAAAATCTGAGGTGCAAAATAAACGTCCCCAGGCAGGGAGCTGAATATGTGAGCCTAGAGTTTGGATGAGATGAAGGCTGCAGGACAGTTGGAATGTGAGACTGGAACATTTGTTCATGATGGGAGAATTTTTTTTTGGATGAGAATACACCAATAAAGTGGGAAGCCGGTAAGGCTGGAGGACCATCCCTGGAGCAGTGCTCCTGGGTAGGTAATGAGACACGGGCAACTGGTGCACGTGTGGAGGGGAAATGGAGCTGGCACAACCCTAGCAGCCAGGAGCAGACACAGGAGATGTGGCCAGAGAGCTCCCCATGGCGGTGCCGATGGGAGGAACTGTCTCCTGATCGCATGTTTTTGTGGTGAAATGGAAAGCAAAGTCCGGGTAGATCTGACAGTGAGGGGAGAAATCTCCAGGGAACAGGAGAGGTGGCCTGAGGGTTTGCAGATGACTTCAAGAAGCGTAGTAGATGGGAATCTGATCACAGAAAGTTCAAAGAGGGTTTTAGGGGTGGTGGGGGGTGGAAAGACCCATTGTTGAGGATGCAGCTGGCAGCTGGGCATGGCAGAGGTGACTCCGGTGGTCAAGCCTTCAGTGCTGTGCTGAGATTGACTTTCCAGGAGTTTCCGCAGACCCTATCGCCCTCCAGGAGGGAGGAGGGCGACCCTGATCAGCAAGCAACCTTTCCTTGATTGTGGGTGTGCTGCTGGCAGCATCGTTTAGTTACACCATCACATTTCTGGCTTTATTTTTTTAAGGGGTGGGTGCTTCCTGTTTTAGATTTGGGTGGGAGAGTGTATGATGGACTTTGACTTTTGACAGGTCTGGGTCCGAATTTTGGTTCTGCTATTTATAGCCTTATAACTTTGGACAGTTGACGTAACATGGCTGATCTTTGTTTTGTGATTGACAAACTACCACCTCCTATGTGTTGAGACTTACAGGGCACTGCAGGTCCAGCTCCTGCAGACAGCAGGCACAGCAGGAGGAGATGGCTCTCTCCCCTCCCTCTTCTTTCTCTTCCTTTGCCTTTGTGCTGAGCATGCTTCTCCAGTTTTATTCCCAGCTCCCAGCACTCCCAGGGCTTGGCATCTGCTCAGAGAAGACTTTTAGGGATGGTTGAAGTTATCAAGTTGGCTTCCAAATGAATAGAGTCACTCTGCTTACTTTGTGTTATGGTTTATATCCAGATGTCCCCAAGAGCCTCAGGCACTCATAAATGGGTGATTGGAAGAGGATTGGCCCATGGGGTGCTATCCCTGACTTGGTAGGAGTGGGTCCTGTCAGAAGAGGCAGTCACTGGGGCTGTGACCCGGAAGGGTGCATCTACCTTCCTGGCGGCTCCCTTCTCCCTCTGCTTCCTAGCCGCCATGATGTGAGCAGCTTCCCTCCACCCAGGCCCTTCGCCCATACCTTTTCTGTGTTTAAGCCTACTGAACATGGACGGAAACTTCTGAAAAGTGAGCCAAAATAAATCTCTCCTCCTGTCATTCTTTAGTGTTGAGTATTGAGTCCCAGAGATGAGGAAAGCGACCAAGACACTTTAGTATACCACATTGCACTTCTTCAAGTGTTTCATAAAATGTTTCTAAGCTTACCTTTTAAAATAACACTGTGAGGTGTAGAAAAGAGGCTTCAGCATTTCTAATTTATGGAGGCAAATATAAAAGACTGAAATTAACATTCTTTGGGCATATAAGAGATGACATTTTTCTAAATGCTTTGTATGCATTAATTTATTTAATCCTCCCAACAATCCTGTGAAGTATTGTTAACTTTATCACACAGGAAGGGAGACAGACAGAGAGATCAAATATCTTGCTGAAGGTCACATAACTTCTAAGCTCAGGGCACAACTCGAACCCTGGCGGTCCGGTGGGGAAGCTTAGCCACCACATGGCCTCAGACAGAAAAGTAAACACATCCCTGTTGGAAGCAGTGAGGGAAGAACTCCTGTTGCCAGTTTCTGCTCCGGTGTCTTTCAGGCCTCTGGAATCAATCTCATGCAGCTTATGTGGTTCATGGTGATGACTAGAACACTATTGCTGTCTTTGACAGGAGGGGAGCCTCCCATACTCCATGTGAGTTTGATTACCCTGATTCCTTCTAGCTCAGCCACCCCTGAGAAATTCTTCTGAGGAGACAAAGAAGTCAGTCCTTCTGAGATCACAGCATGAACAGCCACCCTTGTCATACTGTATTTCAGCCCTGCTTGTTGTGAGCCAAGTTCCAGTATTAATATTAAAACCAATAGTACAAAACCATAAAATTGCTTGATATCACAAATCTAAAACTGTGGGGGAAACTCTGGGAAACAAATAGTTTGTGAGGATAAAATCAGCCTCAGAATGATTGTCTGGCTCAGGAGGAATTTTCCTCTGGAAGCAAAAGAACATCTGGCCTAAGAGTGATAGGCACCCATGAATTTAGAACTATCTAGATTTTCACATTGTGTGTAGCCTTTCCCCTAAGTACTAGAGATTTTATAGCAAAGCCATTTTTGTGGGGAGGAGATGATTGAATGTTCAAAATAGCAAATAGCTGTCATTTTTCTTCTTGCTGCTACTGATTTTGGTTTTTAACCTCTGGAATTTCTCTTAAACTAAGAGTAGGGGAAACAAAACTCTGATTATTTTAATATGTCATTAACTTTGATATAAATATGATGACAGAAGAGTTGGAAATTGCTAGCCAAAATGAGCTAGGATGTTTATGTGTATACCTGTGTTAATTTAACTATTGCCCTATGAATCCTGTTCCTAATTGGTAATAACGTTCATATAATAACAGATGCCATATAGGTATATATACATAAATTGTATACATGAAGTATGTTATATATCTTTGATAAATACAGCAGAATTTCAGTCTAAGGATTGAAAACATGGCAGTGTAAATAATTTAGGGCAATTCTGAAGGTCTTTCTTAGGAACATAGAATAAACAGACAAAGATGCCTGAAATTATTTGAGGAGAGGTATAAAATATACATAAATGCCTTTAAATGTAAGGAAAGCACCTGCCTTAGTCTTTGATCTGAATGGAGTAGAAAGAGGGGCTTGAGGTGTCTTAAACTGTAGGTTTATTTCTTGCTCATTCCATATGTCCATGGTGTGTCCATGGGGGAGCAGCGCATTTTATTACTTAGACCCCAGCTGATAGACTGATCAGCATCTCAAATATTATCAGTCACTATGTCATGAGAGAAGGAAACCTGGAGAGGCAGAGGTGGCACAGGTTTTTTTCTGCTGAAAAGACATTGACCGAAAATGGTTTCATGGCCCCACCCAACTGCAAGTGTTCTAGCCTAAGACTCAACGGAGGAGAACGTTTCCTTTGCAGCCAAGGTAGAAACCCAGGAATACTGCTGAGTAGCATTAGTAACAGCAGTGTGTCCGTTAGGCACTTAGCATGTGACACTGTTAAAGGAAGCACAAAACAATTTGAAAGACTGGTCTCCAGTCTTGGACTTTTTGGTATCCACTAGAGGCTTATGCCTCCAATAGTGGGTTTCAATGCCATCATTCCCAGTGTTCTACAGTGACTTCCTATTTTCATATTATGTACCCAGGACATTGCTATCAAAGCATGTTTCCTTTTTGCTTTCGCCTCTAAGAAGCTTAGTGCCCAATTTGCCCTTTGCTACATGCTAGGTAGCCTTTATTATTTGCAAACAGTTGGTACCAAAGAAAATCTGTCTAAGGAAATTTACTTTAAAACATGAACCAAAATATGATTTCAGATTATACAAAGTTGTAAATCAAAACAAATGACTATGGGGGCCGGTGAGATGGCTCAGCGGCTTAAGCGCCTGCCCGGCAAGCGCGAGGGCCCGAGTTCGACTCCCGGAACCCACATACGGAAAAAAAAAAAAAAAAGGGGCCGGTGATATCGCTCTGCGGCACGGGCGCCTGCTGGCGTGCGAGGTCCTGAGGTTGACCCCCCGGTACCCACAAAAAAAAAAAAAAAAACAAACAAATGACTATGAAAATAAGTTTATTTCATGTTACTTAAAAAAAAATTCAGTTACTGTTCTGGGGATGCAGTTCATTTGAAGAGTGTTTGCTTAGCATATCCAAGATTCCCCGGCACTGCAAAAATAAGTTAATTAATTAAACTTTTTTATTTATTTATTTTTTTGTGGGTACCGGGGGTGGACCTCAGGACCTCATGCGCCAGTAGGCACCCGTGCTGCTGAGCGATATCACCGGCCCTTTTTTCATATGTGGGTTCCGGGACTCGAACTCAGGCCCTCGCGCTTAACCAGGCAGGCGCATACGCCGCTGAGCCATCTCACCAGCCCGAACTTTTTAAGTTGTAATTGCAACCATGTGTTAGTCTTCAGAATGAAGAATGAATCAGGTTGACTGTTTTGGCCCTACTTTCTTTATAAAAGTTGAAGATAGATCCAAGTTTAGTTCTTTGTATTTTGCTTGTTCAAAAGATGTTCAAGTTAACTACGCCAATGATTTACATTTTATTTGCTTTCATGTATTAGTTGTTCACCACCCCACATCCATGCAGCAGGCAGGAGAGAGGAGCTGGCACCAACCGTAAGGGCTGTGTGAGTGGCCTCAGTTCCCAGCTGGCCTCTTCATTCCTGAATATTTTTGAGTTTGGAAGACTTTGTCTCCTTAAGAAACTTTGTAACTGTGGAAACATGGATAACGAGTACCCAAACAGATAAAGAAAACCCCTCACGTGGGATGTATTTCTTGCAGTAAATCGTCTTTGAATTTTATTACTGTTTTCCTTTTGTGCAGACTGCCGTCATGGTTTCCTTTTTCCTTTTGAATTTCTAAGGAGTCACCTCAGGTCTTGTGTAAGATGAGGCATGGTGTAATAAACAAATGGAAATAAGTACTGACTACTCAACTTTTTAATTACCTTCAAACTTGTTTTTTCAGCACCAGCCACTTTAGGGAAGATGAATCTGGGAACTTCTTTCAAGACAGTGAGGAGGGTTGAGGTGGCTAAGGTCACTTCAGTGAAGCTTGACGGTTATCCTACATTTACGGTCAGTTCCTTTAGCCCAGGGAGCAGTAAATCAAGAACTTCCTGTGTGTCTTGGTTTTTCCTGGGCTGCTGCTCGTTTGGGTGTTCCATTGGGTGTCACTGGGTGACTTCCTGCCCTGAATCTCTCACAGAAACAAAACTTCCTTCCGAAGGAAAGACTGTCTCCTGTTTCATGTATAAATCAAGTTAACTCTTGTTCTTTGACTTTAAGAAAATAACCTCACTCCTCCTCCCAAAACACTTCTTGCCTTGGCCTCTGCCATTGCCAGCACAGGTATTCTTGTGGTGGAAACACAGAAAAGTATTCAACTTACTAAATGAACCATGCAATTCGTGGCGCACGACTCTGTGGAGGCCTCGGTACAAGGAGGAGGCTTCTGGGTCTTCGTTCTTGCGATCCTCACACCACCTTTGTGTGGTGTCTCGCTGCTCCCATGGTTAGGGGAAGGAGATAGATGTTCTGAGGAGATGCATGTCCTGCTCAAGATGATCCAGCATGGGAGGGAGGATTCACACCATATTGGTCTGACTCAGAGGTGTGTGGCTTTATACACCATGCCATCTCCTCCTCTTTTGCCTCCCACCTACGCTGTAAAACTTGGGAAAACATAATGCATCTCCTATCTAAACAATAACAAAAGAAAATGTGCGTATAATTTTTAATACTGAATGGTATGTATGTATCCCAACTTAAATGAAACTATGGAATTTTCCCTGTTGGTCATCTTAATTGCAAGGGCCATGCATTTCTGTGGGTCAGGCACTGTCTCATCAGAATGCAGAACAGAAAATAGTATCCATTTTTGATAGATGAGCAGCTCCGCCAGGGTCCTGCAGGTGAAATGACAGTCAGGATTACAGCACAGCCTTCCGCACTCCCAGCCGTTCTTTCCTCTCTGTAACACACACCATTTAATGGCCCAGAAAAGGAATCTTCAGCACCAAAAACCTAGGACTGGATGACAGGCGGCGGGGATAATGGGAAGACTCGTATCTGCACCCTTGTATCATGCAGTGCAACTCACAGAAATGTATCTTTGTTTTATTTTGAGGTCCAGCATTTAGCTCTGGGTTCCCCCAAAATGCTGATTAAGTAAGTAGAACTTGAGACCTGGATATGGTTCCTGGGAGGAAATTTATTGTATCTCATTGTTCTTATTTTATGTACAATTCAAAACCAAGAATGTCCACCAGGTTGTGAGTAATGAATAGAAAGCAACACTCAAATAGCTTTGTTTAAGACTCTTCATTTTTATTTATTTTTTTGTGTGGTGTTGAGATTGAACCCAGGCCCCTATGCATACTAGCCAAGTGCTCAGCCACTGATCTACACCCCAGCTCTTGAGAGAGAATCTTAATTATTTGTCTACTTGTGTTTTTATACTTGTATATTGCTTTAATACAATTATTGCACATAATAAAGAGCAAATTTCTCCCCAAATCACCAAGTGCACAAAACAGCAAACTCACAGTTGCACATTATGTTGCATTAACCATGAGTTACTGAATACCTGCCCTGCCCTGCTCCTACTGTGTCACCATGCTGCAGCACAAGTAGCCAGGAAGGAAAATGAATCAGTCCAGAGTGTAGACCTAACCTGCCCCTGAAAGTCACTTGTGGCTGACCTGGACAAGATGAGCATGACTTGAATTAAACTCTAGACAGAGCCGGTCCTAAATGGAAAGTCTTTGGTGCTCAGTGCCGAGGGCAGAGCGGGCTGGGAAGTCCATGCGCCCAGTTACACAGAGCCCGGTACTGAGGGTCCCGCAGGAGAAGGATCAGGATGAAGAGGTGTGGGTGTCAGGTTCCTCAGCATGGGAAGGAGAGGGCAGACAGGTGAAGAAGTGTCAGTCAGGGAAAAGGATCTGGGGGTTCTTCCCATGCAGCAGGCTGGAGAGTGTGGGCTTTGAAGTAGAGCCTGGAATTGCACTCCCAACTCTCGTGTTTGACCAGCAGTGTGGCCCTGAGCAAGCCATTTTACTCCTGAATCTTAGTATTCTCATCTATATAAAGGGGCAGTTATAACCTCCCAGAGCCCTTGTGGTGACAGAGATGATGCAGTACCCACAAGGTGCTGGTTGCTATGGTGACAAGGCTTTCTTCATTCCCACAGTTACTATTGTGCACCCACCACTGTGGCCCACACTGTCCTGGGCACTGAGGACCCAGCAGTGAGGGAGACAGATACAAGTCCCTGCCCTCACAGGGCTGACATTCCAGGGGAGACAGACACCAGGTAAGATGCATAAGTAAAAACTATAGGCCAACATAAAAGCTGAAGAAAAATTAAAATTGGGAAGGAAGATAAGTAGTATTAGGGGAGGTTGCCATTTTAGAGGGGTGGCTTGGGGTGTGGCTCAGTGGTGGAGTGCTTGCCTAGCATACACGAGGCCATGGCTTTAACAACCAGCAATGCAGGGTGGGGGGGAGGACAGGGGTAGCTTAGGAAAGTGTCTCCCAGCCTTTCTATATTTGAATTTGTATAAAGACCTGGAGAGGGTAAAGCATACAAGGACCCAAGAGGCATGAATGTGTCTGGCTCATGCCTGGAGGATCCCACACATCCCTTTCCCCCTGGAGGACAGTGAGGAAGCTCGGAGCAGAGCAGTGCAAGGTGGGGAGTTTAGGGGCCATATCCATCAGGTCCCACCACACCCAGGGAGGGCAGTGGCTACTCAAGTGCCTGCCCCAATCATGGGCAGCAGGGTCAGGAAAGGGCAGTGGCCTGACCTAATCATGCTGGGTGGCTGCTAATGAAGTGCTGATGAGGTGACGCCATAGCTAATGGCAGGCTGGGAGAGGCAAGGGGCAGGGCTGGGAGGCAGAGGCGCAGCATAGAACCAGTCCTCAGAGGCAGCTTCATTCTTCTTCTTTCTATGGGAGTAGAAGGATGAGAGGGCAAGAGATGGGCCTGGCATCCTGCTCTTCAAGCACCACATCCAGCTGCTGCCGTGGGCACACACCACTCTCCTCCACACCTCTGTCTTAATGTGCTCTTATCACAGTGTGTATGTCACCCAAGACTGTTTATTTCTTTAGATTCAGTTTCTCCAGTATTTGTCCAATAAATGTTTATTGGTCACCTCTGGTGGGCAGGTATGATGGCAGGTGCTAAATATTACCGCAGTGTAAAATACTATAAGCAACTCAGAACCAACTCCTCACATGTCAGAAAAAAGACAATTGGCTATCAAAACAAAACCAACTTGTTCCTTAGGGTGGGGGCCAACATAGGATTTGAGGGGGAAAGCATGCTTGTGTTGCAGGCTCCAATGTGTGTACATACTCCTCCTTAGTTTGTTAGCTTAGGGGTCATTTAACTGGTGACAGTCACATTCTTGGAATAAGTAAATTCTATGCAGGTGAAATTGAACAAACAGTGCCAGTGACCTCTCAAGTATTGGTCCAAAGGTTTAAGATAATAAGCTTCATTTTTCACTGAATCCTGTTGACAGACAGTTTCAGCGGGGCACGGGGTTAGAAAGAGTATAATTCTCTTTGATGAATAGTTCCAGAAGATTATTGTTAAATATTTTGTAAATATACTTTTTAAAGCAAAGTCATAACAATCATATTAGATAAACATTGTGAATAGCCAACATAAACTTAGGATTTTGGTATGGTGTTCGCTTCAATATAGCATCTCCGTTCACAAACTCAATTCTCTCAATTCTGGTTGCAAACCGAACTGGAGAGGTCCAAATCAGATTTCCCCATAATGTCAATATTGAATGTAACCATTGAATTTGATTCAGTTCTTGTCCTGGATGAATCTCAGCACCAAGGAACTTCCCAGGGCTATTCCTGTTCACTAGAAATTGCCTGACATCCCAGGGAGAGTTGATATGGATCAGGAGATGCGCCCTTCCAATGAGAAAGAATCCAGCCTTGTTTTTTAATCATTATAGCTTCTTTGACGTGCCCCAGAATATGCATACTTTTTTTTAAAATAAAAAGATGTGAAATATACTAAAAATAATTAGAATTGTTGACTCAAGATGGGTAGAAACCAGAGGGGAGAGAAAGGGAGACAAAGAGAAATGGGTTCTGTCTGGGCCGATAAGGAGAACTTTCATAACAGAGAAAAAAGGAAGAAGAAGAAGCAGGAAGAGGAGGAGAGAAGAAGAAATATGTATATTGATAGATACAGATATATGAAAGAGAGAGGGAGAGAGAGAGAAAATGGCTTACGCAAAAGATCGGTGTTGGAGAAAAGATCTAAAAATCATCTGTGGTGATAACCGAAACCTGAGACAGCATGAAGCACTGAGAAACAGTGAGGAGGCTTTTGAGAGTTAAAATAGGTAGGAGAGGGCCGGTGAGATGGTTCAGCAGCATAAGCGCCTGCCTAGCAAGCGCGAGGGCCCGAGTTCGACTCTCAAAACCCACATACAAAAGAAGGGCTGGTGATATTGCTCAGCGGCACGGGCGCCTGCTGGCGTGCGAGGTCCTGAGGTCGAGCCCCGGTACCCAACAACAACAACAAAAAAATGTAGGAGAAGCTGGGCGTGGTGGTGCACATCTGTAATCCCGGCACTCCAGGAGGCTGAGGGACAAGAGCTGAAGTTTGAGCCCAGCCTGGGCAACTTAGGAACTTAGCAAGATCTTGTCTCTCAAAAATAGAAAGGGGCAGGAATATAGCTCAGTATGAAGGCCCTGGGTCCAAGCCCCAGTACCAAGAAAAGAAACGAAAAGAAAGGGAGAAGAGGGGCCAGAGCTCGGTGGTAGAGCACTTGCCTAGCATATGTAAGGCTCTGGGTTCAATTCCCAGAGCACACACATACACAACAACAATGACAACAACACCCCCCCCATCCTGTAGTAAATGCCCAGCTAATGTTTGATAAATAAATGGCATTTGGGGCCGGGAATGTAGCTCAGCGGTGGCACACTAACGAAGCATGTGTAAATCCCTGGGTTGCAACATCAAAACAAAAACCTATTTCAAAAACTCATCCCACTTGTCAATTTCATAAATGATTATATTAACTGACTTTTTAAAAGTAAGCATTTGATTCTATTTTGTTTTTGAAAGGGAGTCTTGCCATGTTGCCCAGGCTGTACCTGAACTCCTGGGCTCGAACGATGTCCTGCCTCAGCCTCCAGAGTGGCTGGAATGCCACCAAGCCTGAGTCAAGGCATGCATTTGAAACCTGAAAGTTTAGTGCAAAGCAAAGACTTTGTGAGAAACTCTGAAAATGCAGAAGATTATAGAAACCATTTGTGAGAACAGCGAATAACAGTGAAATTATAGCATTCTGCTTTATAATGTTTGCTTTCACATTAAGTCAGTTATGAGAAGGACATGATATAAGCAACATAGTGAGCTTTCATGGCTTCCTTTTTCCTGTAAAAACTGATCATTTTGCAGGTCTCATTGAACTTGTTGACGAATCCTGCAGCAGGGATTCTATCCCACGAGCATCACCTCGAGTAGAGCCTGTCTGTTGTTTCTGGTGCTGTACCAACCTTTTTCTCTACTCTTACTCGGGAAATGCTGTTGGATCTGAAGGCAAGGGCTTGTGTGTGAAGCTCCGCAAGGCGTGCTGGTGGGAGTCACGGGGCCCCATGTTCCCATCTTCGGAGCTCACCATACAGGGCAGGAAGAGTGAGTGTGTGGGCAGGAGAGATGCAGATGGAAAGAGCTTTGCTGGAAGGTGTCAGGAACCATGGCAGAACATTACAGTATTATAAAAGCAACAACTTACACAGATGGCATGTTCTAGGTCATGTAGTAATGGGGATAGGATCCAGGGGTGCTATACCACTGAGCTACATCCTCAGCTCCCCCCTTTCATTTTGAGACAGAGTCTCACTAAATTGCCCAGGCTAGGCTGGAACTCGTCTTCCTCCTGCCTCAGCCTCCAGAGTCCCTGGGATTACAGACATACACCACTGCATCCGGTTTATGTCTTATTTTATTCATTTGATTCTCTGAAAATGGGGGAAAGAAGGCTTACTTCTTGTTTATATATTTACTTAGGGATGCAGTGTGGGGGATCAAACTTGGGGTCTCATGCATGCAGGGCAAGTACTACGCCACTGAACTACATCCTCAGCCCCCGGGATTACTTCTTAAAGGACGGATTGCAGGGGCAAGGAGCAGGGTGGGTATTGATGAGCTGCCTGGAAATCTTTGGAGGAGATGAAATTTGAACTTTACCTCGAAGTATGGTTCATAATTACTGCTCAGCTTTACTGAATGCATATTAGATGCCAGGTACTGCTTAACCGCTTTACTTGTGTGAACTCATCTGATCCTCTCAATGTATGTGGTAAGTGACTTTGCAGAAGCAGAAACGGAGGCACAGCAAGGTTAAGTAACCTACTCAAAGCCGCACAGTTTCCTAGTAATTGGGCCATGCAGCATGGCTCCAGGGCGCCCACTACTGACCATTATGTGTCTTACAGACCTTGCAGGTGGCTCAGAAGTGGGGGCGGGGTGGGAGTGGGGTTCCAGGTAAAGGGAAGCAGAGCCACTGAGGTGAAGGCCTGAAGGTGAGGGCGGCTGTGAATTTGCAGAATGTTGCCTGGGAAGCAGGCGAGGATGAAAATGGGCAGAAAGCAGGAGAAAAAACCTCCCCCAGGATAGTTACATCCACTGGGTTACATTTACACTGTAAATACTATGCAGCAAGTAACTGCGATATCCAGGGGTTTTATGAATGGCAGTGTCTTCATGATATATAATTTACGAAAAAAATAGCTGTCACTTTGGAGGTTTTACAAGAAGCCAGGAAGTGCTCGTTGCACTTCTTTTGGCTGCTTTCCTTACTGCTGGGGCAGCCCTGCGGGGCGGAGTGCCCCTTAATCCCACTTAACGGAGGAGGAGGCTGGGGCTCAAGGAGAGTAAATAGCGTCCCCCACTTCGTGTGTCAGTGTGACTTCTCCAACTCTTAACTGCCTTACTTTGATGCCCCTCTGTCTAGTGCCAAAAGAGATTTTTGAGGAAGTATGTAAAGTGTGCAGTCATTTCTGTAAAAAGGAAAAAGAAAAATTCATTAATGAGCCACAAACAGTTGTTACTTTCAGAGAGTAGAATGAAGCAGTTCCCTTTTGCCCTTATAAACTTATGTATTATTCCCATCTTTTGTAATAAATTAATATATATAATAATTTAATAAATTAATTAAAATATTAACTTTAGCTTAAATTACTTTAATTGATAAAAGTACATCAACAGCCAATTTACAAATTTAGACTAATATATTCTAAAATATATATTATTTGATCTGTTTCATATATTTTAAGATCTGTGGAAGATTTTTGAACGTGTGGCAGCTCTGGAGAGTAATTATGGGGAAAAGAATATGCAAGGTATGATCAAACAATATAGTGAATGTTTAAACTTTTTTTAGAGCCTCTGAGATAGCTCAGCGGTGCAAGTGCCCGCCTGGCAAGTGCGAGGTCCTGAGTTCTACTCCCGCAACCCACATAAAGGAAAAAAAGGGCCGGTGATATCGCTCAGCGGCACAAGTGCCTGCTGGCAAGCACGAGGTCCTGAGGTCGACTGCTGTACCCACATTAAAAAAAAAAACAAACTTTAAAAAAAAAAAACTTATTACACTAAAAGGCACATTACCAGTAATTCCCTTCAAAATACTCCTCCTCGCTTCCAAAACACTTTCCTATTCTTGCCACTTTTTGAAGCAGCTCTGGAAGTCTTCCTTTGTGATTGTCTTTACTTGCACTGTTGTGGCTGCCTTGATGTTCCGAATCCATTCAAAACATTTATCTTTCGTGGTCATTTTGACTTTGGGGAAGAGCCAGAAGTTGCATGGTGCCAGATCCAGTGAATAAGGTAGATGAGACACGCTGTAATTTTTTACTAGCCTGCCTTTCTGTTGGATGGCATTGGCAGCAACATTCACCATATTTTTAACCACAACTTGTTTTTTTAATTTTTATTTTTATTAGTCCATGTTCGTAGTACAGAATGATTACATTCATCACGGGGAATTGGTACATGTACATAACACATCTTAATTCTTTTTATGTTTAATCACACCTTATAAAGGCACTCATGAAAGAGGACCTCCAGAACTGCTTCAGAAAGTGGCAAGAACGATGGGATAAGTGCTTTTGAAGCAAAAGGGGTTACTTTGAGGGGGATTAATGACAATGTGCATTTTACTATAATAAATGTTCTTTAAAAAATTTAAACATTTACTGTATATTTTGATTACCCCCTGTAGGTCAGGTTTTGTTTATTCTTTTTTGTTTTTATTTGCTCCATTTTCTTCCCTTTCATCATTGTTAACATCGCACAGGGAGCCATGGGGATATGGCTGCTGAATTAGCAGTGTTTTCCTGTATTTGTTTCCAAAGCACATGGTTAACTACCATGCTACTTTACTCACCTATTATATTTCTTGTTTGCTTCCCTTCCTCCACCTGTCACTATAGGCACCAGAACAAAGGTTTTTCTTCTGTTTTGTCCACTGTTAGAGCCCAAGCAGCAGAACAGTTTCTGGAATACTGCAGATGTTTATTATCTTTGCTGAATGAATTATAATTTTAAAATAGACTTCTACAAAAATTGTAGCTTCCTTCTTCACATCTTTTTTTTTTAATGCATATTAGTTATACAGGTTAGTAGGTTTCATTATGGCAAATTCGTATATGCACATAACTTACTCTCTTAGTTACTTTCTCATTGCTGGGATAAAATACCTGACAACCACAAGTTAAAGGTGAAAAGATTTATTTTAGCTCACAGTTTGTAGAGGTTTCAGTCTGTAGTTGGCTGGCTCCAAGGAAGGGCAGCATGGCAGAGGAGAAACAGTGTATTATGGCATGGCAGACAAGAGACAGCTAGCAGTGAGCCTTCCTTTCCCTTTTTATTCCATTCAGGCTACAAGCCTATTGGTTGGTGCCATCCACACCCCAGGTGAGCTTCCCTATTATCCACAATCAGAACATGCTAAACCAATCCATGCACTCATCTAGTTATCACACACATAACCCAATATCACACCCATGATCAAGCTACCTCCAAAAATCCCCACCTATGAGTGCATGAGGCTTTGGGGGGATATCTAGATATTAGCCATGATACATACTTCGTCATTTTAAAGAGCAGTTTTAGGCTCACAGTAAAATTAAGCAGAAAGCACAGAGATGTCCTATGTGCCTCCTTCCAGACCCATTCACAGCCTCTCCCACCATCAACATCCCTCATTATCAACTTCCCTCACCAGGGTGGTACATTTGCTATGAAGGTTACATAGATAGGTCACTATCACCCAAAGTCTATAGTTTACATTAGGGTTCACTAGTGTTATACAACCTGTAGATTTTGACAAATGAACAATTAACGTGTGCCCAGTGTACCCACCATACAGAATCATGTAGAATAGGATTCATTTACTTAAAAATCCTCCATGCTCTATTTACTCATCCGACCCCTTCTTTCACCTCTTGTAACCATAGATCTTTTGTCTCCATAGTTTTACCTCACACAGAGTGTCATAGGGTGCTTCTTTTATTTAGGAAAAGGCATCTAATGTTCTTTAAGGTCTTTTCATGGCTTGGTAGCTCATTTCTTTTTAGTGCTGAATAATAGCCCACATCTGTATCATTTTACTTCTCCATTGAATTATATTTTTAGACCAAAAGGTGAGATAAAAGAAACTCAACTTCTAAATTAATAATAGAGTTGCTCCATGTAGACTTTGGGAGCTGGAGAATAAGGGGTGGGGAAGTGGCCCCTGGATGGAAGCTGCGTTCACTCACCCATTTGGCTAATATTCCTGGCTGCCTGTCTTAGGCAGCCAGGTGCTTGGTACTGGCAGCTGTGGGAGACAGGAGCCTGACCCTACCTTCTCCACCCTTGCCCTCTGGGTGGGTGCAAAGGGTGCAACCACAGCCCATCTGGGGGCTCTGCAGGAGTCCAGGCAGGGCTCAGGACAACCAAATGACCCCGGGTGGGGCAGAAGCTCACTTGTGGCTTTCTCTATGCAGATCGAAGAAGGGGGCAAAGCTGACTTGGTGAGCTCCAAACTGCAAGCTGGGGACGAGGTAGTGCACATCAACGAGGTGGCGCTGAGCAGCTCCCGGAGGGAGGCTGTCTCCCTGGTGAAAGGATCCTACAAGACGCTCAGGCTGGTGGTGCGCAGGTAGGTGCCTCACCTCCATTCTGCTGCTCCTATCACCTCGGTCTCCCTGCCCTGTCTAGCTTGGGGGAAAGAGTGCAGGGTTGGTAGCTTGAGTTCAGACGTGTGTGTGTGTGGGGGGGTCCTGTACCTCTTTTCTTTCCCTTTCTTTTTGCCCATTTGTTGCATATGAGGAGGAAATGGGGTGGAGTAGACACTGTGTGCCTGTCTTTGGAAGCACCCCTTTTCCTAGCAGGCTTTGGCTTGTCACAGTGTGGCCTCGCATTACCTCCCAAACTTCCAGGTGATGGGAAGTGACACTCATCCCAGATGCCATCCGCTCTAACATGCTGTGTCTCCTGAGACTAGAGAAGCGATTGGTGTAGATTTAGGTGCTATCTGTTAGCCGCAGCTACACCATGGAGTTCATCAGAACAGGTGATTCCTCTTTTATGTTGTCTTAAGGTTTCAATAGCGGCGGTGACTCTGTTGGAAGAGGCTTGGTTGTGATGTGTTTTAATGCCTTAAAGTAACAAGCCTTGCACTCCTACAAACCAGTTCTAGGTGGAAGGGATTCTGTATGGAAAAGGGAAGGGAATTAACATTTTTTACATTTTTATTATTACAAAGCAAGCACTGTCTAAAGACTTTCACATGTTAGCTCATGTGATCTACACGAGAACTCCTGGAGATAGCTGTCATTAGCTCCGCTGTCCCCAAGTGGTTAAGCAAGTTGTAGTGAGCAGAGCTGCTAAGTGGAGAAGCAGAACAGCCCAGCTTGCCTGGTCTTGCTCCATCGCTCCACTGAGTGTCATTGCCTTGACCTACTAAGCCCCAGGCCCACACATTTTGGCTATTTCTGTATTGATAAGGTTTCATCTGCCTTATATGGCAACTAATGTTATGGCATTTGAGAATGTTCTGGTTGACTACAACTTTATGAGTCATCAATTGGGCCCCATTTTCAGGCTGTGGAAAGCAAGGGGGTCCCCCTCACACCACAGATGGCTGCTTGTAGCACCGTTTACTGCTGTCTTCATTATGAGCCCTGGCTCAGGGCAATAGCAGCTCCTCCCAACCACAAAAGTCAAAGCCAAGCGTGAGGTCCACTGTGTCCCAGGCTCGGGTGACTCTCTTAGGGTTTATATGTCTGGTCCTGATTCTCTGGCTGCCACTGGTAGAGTGGCTCCACGCAAAACTGCCAGAGTCAGATCAACCCTGGGTCTGCATTTCAGGGCTATTGTCTCCCAGCTGTGGGCCTTGGGACAATTCCCTAACCTCCCTGAAGATTCAGTTTCCTCATCTTAAAGTGAGGATTAAAATACTTTATGCCAAGATAAGGAAACAATCTAAGTGCCCATCAAATAAGGAGTGGGTAAAGAAAATGTACGGTATATATGTATAGATAATATATAGTATTATGTATTATAGAACTATATATAACACATGGTATTTAGGTATACATATATCATTATATAATATGCATATAAATACATACACTAATATACTATGTATACTATTGTGTATAATATGTGGCATATAATATATTGAATATATGTATTATATTATATACTGTACTACATATACATTACATAATATACTCACATACCAGAATATTGTTCAGCCATGAAAGGGAAGGAGATTATACCATTTGACAACATGGGTGAAACAGAAGGACATCATGTTGAATGAAATAAGCCAGGCACAGAAGGACAAATCCTCTGATCTCACTTGTATTTGGGAATAGAATACATGGTTGCCAGCGGACGGGCATGGGAGAAATGGAGACAGGCTGGTCAAAGCATATAAGCTTTTAGTTGTGAGTAAGTTCTGGGGGTCCAATGCACAGCCTAGTGATTAGAGTTAATAATGCTGTTAATAATACTGTGTCATATACTTGGAACCTTCTTTGAGAGTAGATCTGAAGCGTCTACAAATACACACAGACACACACAAGTGTGACTGCGTGGCGATTAATTTGATTATGGTAGTCACAACATAATGTATACATATATCAAATCATGACAGTATCCATTTTGAGCATACACAGTTTGAGGGGAGGAGTTGCAAGCATGAAGCCCAGGGCCTGGCACACGCTAAGCACACCGTCTACCTCTGGGCTGGGACACAGCCCCGCTCTCTGTGTACAATGGTTATTTGTCACTTATACTTCAGTAAGGGCTGGGGGAAAGTCCAACCTCCTTACAAGGTGATCAGACAGGTGAAATGGAGTTCTCTACACCAGGCACGTCCAACCTGTGCCCTGCAGTCTTTGGCCACATGCGACCCCGCACAGCTAGTAATGTGGCCCCACAAGATGGTACACTTTTAACATTATGATGTCATTTTCAGCAAAGTTTTCATGACTCAGTTGCATAGTCCTCACACACAGACTGTGCAGGTGACAACGGTATACCTTGTTGGGACCAGGGAGGTATAGGGCGGACTGTGTCTCCTGCACCCACCATGTGCAGGCTGTGCGATTGCAACCTGCATGTATCAGACGTTTCATGCATATATTCGACTTGGCGAGCAAATGCAGTTATTACTGGTGATAGTATTTCAACCCACCTAGGTATGTGTGTCCCTATGAAGACGGGGGTGATTGTTATGAAGCAGATAGACATGTAACAGATTATTAAACTTGCGCTTGTTGTGTGATTTTATAAAATAACTTAAGAAGTTAAAATATATTTTAAAAAGGAAGTTTTGTTCCCTATATACCTTACCTATATGATGTTTTATATGCGGCCCAGGATAGTTCCTCTTCACTCAGTGCAAGCCAAAAGGTTGGGACACCAGTGCTCTCCATGGTAACAAAGGATCTTCTGATATTATTTTTATTGTTGTTGTCCAGCTGTACACACAGGCCCATTCCTCTAGGTCAAGACTGGAGTAAAGCGAGCACTCGTTTCAAACCTGGGAGGTGACTTCTCAAACAGATGGGTAGGAAGGCTCAGAACTCTCAGGCCCATTCCTCATGTCTGGAAGAGTGCTGACGGTTTGAACTTACCTTGACATTGGAACCCAGACCCAGTGTGAGCGCACTGGTGTTTATCTGTTGAAGGTGGCTGGTGGAATGCACTTTCCTGATGTGTCTTTGAGGGCCCCTGGACGGCTGATGGATTAACTCTGGAAAGGTCCCCTGTTTCCTGCACTGAAGAGTAGTCATGCTGCCTTCTAGATGTGCTGTGTAGTTGGTGACTGCGTGAGATTTTAATTACTTCTTCTAGCAGGCCTTTTAGAGATACAGTCCTGAAGTTGAAATCTGGTTTTGTCATTTGCAAATTATGGGAACTTGGACCTCTCTAAACCTCAATTTCCTCATTTGTTAAAATAGAAATAATAATTCCTGCCTCAAAAGGGCATTATAAGGATTTTAATGAATAAAGTGTAAGTGCATAGTAGATGCGCAGTATTTCATCATTATCTGGACTGTTTTAGCGAGAGGCATGTGGTAATACGCAGGAGTATTGCTGTATTACCAGGTATGCTGGCTGTCTGGTTGTCCAAAGCCACCTTTATTTCTATGGCGAACTCACCACCATTTAAGGGCTGCCCTGCTTAGAGGTCATGACTGTCCCAGAACTCATAGAGTTGAGGAGTGTCAGATCACATTATCGAAACTCACAGGAAACTGAAGGATATAATCCAGAGTGCCAGTGTGTTAACTCGTTTTGAAAAAGACAAGTGGGAAAAGTATCCCAAATGGACCAAAACTCAGTATCCTTTATCCCTACAGGAAAAGGAATGATAAGTCCAATTATGCTCAGGAGTTTGCATGGTGATCTCAGACTCAGACTGAAGAGAACTGACCCATCGGGGCCAGTGCATGGCGGCCTCCATCCTGACCGCCAGATGGACTGCCTGCCTGTTAGGGGACTTGGCTACCAGACGCTCCGGGGCTCCAAGCAAGTCAGGGCCTTTTTCCCTCTGGACTCCAAGGAATAATGCTGCCTCACTTCTCTGTGTGTCAACACCAAATCCCCTTTCTGATTGACACATTCTTTCTTTAGATATGCTAATGAAATCGATAAGGTTACTGAGCAGCCTTGCACTCTCTGCTTCTGGTGTGGGAAACATTTTGTCTCTAAGATGCCGATTGAGTTTGTTTTATCTCCTCTATTATATGTTGATTTTTATAGCTCAGCTCTCTGAGTTTGAGGAAAAGGAACCTGTCTTTACTTCTCACACATACTTAGTGACAGGGATTTTGAATATGATTCCTGAGGCATGCATGGATATTCCTCCCCTACCTCTCAGAGGTCCCAGTAGAAGCCTCTTTGGTCGGGATTAATATGAACTGTCACTTGCCTGAGAAGTCTTTTCTTTATATTTTGGCACATATCATTGTCCTGAGCTTTCATTTCCTTCAATTTAATTCATGACAGAATGACTTGTGATAGTTCATGTATTGGCCTTCTTTTTTCCTAAGTGAACTCCATACTTAAAAGATCAGGATAACTTCTTGGAAACCTAATGGGGGTGGAAGTCTGTTTTCTGGAGAAATCAGGTATATAGCCAAAATTCCTATATCCTGGCTCTACCTGCCTCTTTTAAAGTTATTTTTGTTAGGTGAGGGCAATACCTCCTGAAGGACTTCCACAGCCATCATTAAAATACCAAGAATGGAGAGCACAGTATTGATGTTTATATAAGTTTGGGGGATATCTTAGCCAGCAAGTAAAAACAAGAGTAGAAACACCCTCTTAAAAGGCTACAGTGACAGGAGAAATGTGAAGTCTCAAGTGAGTTTTGGGTCAAAGACCTTAGCAGATCTGCTGACCCCTAGGGAGACTGCAGGGACAGAGAATGTATCTGCCACTGGGGACACACAAGGGAAGCTCTGCAGCTGCTGGTGGATGCTAGAGAAGAAATGGTAAAGTAACCAGGGCGGAGAAAGGACTTTCGGAAAGGAAAATAAACATCGCCCAGTTGGAGGAAAACCTTTGCGGAATGCAGGTACAATACAAAAGACGTTAATTAGGAAAGCAGACACAGACACAAATAGAGTCGACTCTCCAAATCCTCTCTGAAATCCACCGAGACTTTGTGGGCAGATGTGCGTAAAAGCTTGTCTGAGGGTCAGGTGACCTTCATGATGGAAACTGGTGGACTGAAGAGAAGGTTTCCTGGTTTACCATCCCTGAGTTATGCAAGGTGCTTTAGCATAAGGACCATTATTATGCTCTTGGAAGATAACCTATAACTTACATTTGAAAAGTAGGAGGCTGCCTTTCCCCTCTAGAACGGACTGTTGGGGTTAATGCTGAATGTTCATCTAAAACTTTTTTAAAATGCAGCTAGCAATTGAACCTATCGCCCTAAGTGTGCTGGAGGAGTGCTCTACCTCAGAGCTACGTGCTCCATCCTAAACACAGATTTTCACCTTGAGTTCAGACTCACATTCCCATCCAGAATCAGATCATCAGAATGCTATTTACCCAGTGAAATCTTGATCTCAACTCTGTTCTTTCTCTGACTTTCCTTGGCAGTTCCAACCTCCCAGCCTTCTGCAATGAGGTACTATTTTTGCCAAATGCCATCCTACTCCTAAATTTGGCATCAGTGAGTTTTTGTTTGTAGTTGGTGAAGAAAAATTGGTGGGCATATTTCATGGTAACCTTTGTAGTTTGTTTGTTTGTTTGTTTTGATGCAGGGTTTCACTATGCAGTTCAGGTGGCCTTGAATTCACTATATAGTTCAGGCTGGCCTAGAACTCTGTAGATTCTCCTGCTCCATCCTCTTGAGTGCTGGGATGACGGGCATGCACCACCATACCTGGATCCTTTTGTGCTTTTGACACATCTCATGCAAGCCATGTGAAAATTGGAGAGGATGCAGGAGGTGGTGGTGAAGTTAAACTGCTTGAGTTTGAAGTCTTATGGCACTAGATGCTCTGTGATCTTGGGCAAATCCTTTTCTTTTCTTTTTCCTTTCCCTCCTCTCTGTCTCTCTCTGTCTCTGTCTCTCTGTCTCTCTTTCTTTTATAATCCTCCTGCCTCAGCATCCCGCAGTGCTCGGGTTACAGGTTTATGCCACCACACTTGGCTCTTGGCCAAATCATCCAGTCTCTGTGAGGCTTGAACAAGAAATTTGTGGGTACAGTATTTAGTATGGTGATTATAGCATGAACCGACTAAAAATAAACTGCATATTTGTTAAGAAAATTACCTCTTTGAGAAGTCCCACCCTAATCTATGAGTTTGCCACCACCCTCAGGCCCACACTCCCCTGAACAGAGCAGCCCACATTTCCAAGGCTGAGCGGAATGGTTGCTCTTTCCACCTGGCAGGGTGACATGATTGGAATGGAATGGTGTGGCTGCTACTAGGTCAGGTCTCCCTGACCCTTTATTTCTATACTGAGTTTCACAACTCACCCAGGATTTGCAAGTCAATTATCTTGAAAGAAGTATCTTGTAATGAAGAGAGTGCTTTTTAAGGCCCTCTTAATGGATACAAAATTAACTTGATTAACTATTAATAAAAAGGGCTGGGCAGATCAGTTCCTTTCCCAACTCATGGTTACAGTAGAAAAGAATTTCTTAGAATGGAGCACCTTCCCCACATCTGTCACGGTTTTGCCACCCCAGTGGCCTGACTATTCCCTGAAAAGCATATATATATATATATATATATATATATATATATATATATATATATGCCAGACAAAGTGGCATATGACTATAATCCCAGCACTCAGGGAGGCTGAGACAGGAGAATAGAAAATTCAAGCATAACTTGGGCAGCTCAGCAATTTAGCTGACCCTGTTTCCAAAATAAAAAATTTTTGAAAGGTGAGGATGTAGCTGAGTGTAAAGGTCCTGGTTTCAATCCCCAATACTGCATGTGTACTCATGTGTACACTTACCAAACTGAGACAGGGTTTGGCTACTAGGCTGGCCTCAACTTTGCAGTATTCCTGTCTCGGCCTCCTGAGTAGCTGGGATTAGAGGTGTGAGTCGCCATACCCAGCTCTATACCCTTTTCCTAAGAGGAAATATATTTGTAAGAGACCCCAACTTCAGAATGAGGGTTTAGAGAAAAAGACCATATTCTCTTGAGAATGTACACTGAAAGAGCTCTGATTCCGAAGCACATTGCAGCTCATTGGTGGGAGGCTGAGCTCCAGAGCACTCAGCAATTATGGGGACCTTGCAGGAAGGGGATCCCTGGGCAAGGGTCTGTACCCCCCAGTGCAGTTTTATTCCAAGGATTCATCAGATTGAATTAACTGGTCAGGTTAGATGGGCATATGGGACCCAGGCTGACCAGTTTTTCTTGGAACCAGAAATCGAACTTAGGAACTCACGCTTGCCAGGCAGGCACTGTGCAGCTGAGCTATACCCCTAGTCCCTGAGCAGTTAAAGACATACTCTTTGGTCAGCATACTATTTTACCTTTGGTGAAATTAAGATGGCAAAAGAGCTGGATGTGGTGACATATGACTAACATGACTATAATCCTAGTTTCTCTGGAGGCTGAGGCAGGAGGATTGTACATTCCAGGCCAGTGTGAGCAATTCAGCAAGACCTTGACTCAAAAAATACATTTAAAAAAAGAGCTAGGGACATAGCTCAGTGGTAAAATGCCCCGAGTTTGATCCCCAGTACGGTGGGTGGTGGGGAGGCAGAGGCAGGCAGGGAGATGTCAAGTGGGCAAGCCATAAAAGTTGAGACAAATAGAAAAGGTATAATGATCATTTTATAGGCAATTGCAAGCTGCTGCCCTCCCCACACACACACACTGGCTTTTCGAGATGAGGTCTTACTGTGTAGTTCAGGCTGGCCTTGTTCTCACAGCCATCCTCCTGCCTCAGCCTCCCAAATGCTGGGATTACAGGCACGCACCACCATGCCTGGCTTGCAAAGTGTTCTTGACTGTCAAGGTTCTCACCTACAGTATGTGCAAAGGTCACCTACGAGTGGCCTCTTCACCATACTGAGATGCCAGTAGGGAATATAAGTTCCAAGAACAGGCCCCCTGCGGTGCAGCAAGTCTCAGCCTCCAGGGAGGTGCGGGAAGGGCTGTGCGGATCGCCAGAGGACAGTGCTGGAGCTGTGTGGATGGCCACCATGCTAGTGATGGAAGTCTCAAGACTGCATGTTGACAGCTGCTTGTGACTCCGGGGCCACCTCTCCTCCCCATGCGCACCCCTGATGGGTGTGGCAGTGTCTCATGTCCTCTCTGTCCTCCACCCTTCGTTCCTGTGCCCTTGTGTGCGTCCAAGTTCTTCCTTTGGGCAAGGGGCTGACCATCCCCAGGACACAGTTTGCACTGTGCTTAGGACTGGGGTCAGACTCCCCAGGGAAGTCGGTAGCACTGAGAACTGTGGTAACTTAGCCTCTAGACATTTTTTCCATTTGAGCAAGTGGTGGAGACGAGGGGAAGGAGGCAGCTGCGGAGGCCTTTGACCCTCAGAAACTTTTCCAAGAGCGCTGGCATCATGAGAATTTGCTCGTATGCTTTGAGGAGGTATTTCAATCCTGCTGGGACCAGACTCACAGCAGTTTTTGGCTTTTCTGGAGTTCCAGGCTTGAATGTCACCATATAGAAGTGTAGTATTTGATTTCCTAACCAGTTGTTCCTTCCCATGGAAAATTCATATAACACGTTATTGGGTTTCCTAAGAGGTATGCAATAAGAGTCCCTTGCTATAATGAGAAAAGGGACATTTTTTTCCCCTGCAGATATAATGATAACTGCTATTTTTACTCAGTGGATTACATATGCTCACTGGCTATGCGCTGAACACCAGCCATGCACGCAGGAATGCTTTATGGTTTCCCAGGGAAGAGGTTAGATGATAGCAGACCTGATTTCATTCCTGGGATGACGTGGCTCTACTTCAGACAAATGTGTGCCAAACTGGCATTACCGTGAAGGAATGGCACTCAGATGCTTGTCTGAGCTTTTGGAATCTGAGATCTGGGTTCCAAGCTCACACAGAAGCGATGGGGGATCCTTTTCCCCAACTCCAAGTGTGGACGCCTCAGCCAGAACTAGTCAATGGGGTTGGCTCCGGTTTAGAAGGTGACCCAAACACTTGGAATTCTGTGTTCTTGAGTCAAAATGACTTAAAGCTACTCCTCCTTATACTTGGCTGCATATTAAAGTGACCTAGGAATTTAAAAACAACAAAAACCCAGAGATGCCTCATCCCTTCCTCCAGGGATTCTGACTTACTTGGCCCAGAATGTAGCCTGGTGCTGGCGGTCATAAAAGCTCCTTGGATGATTTTAATACGTGACAGAGTCTGACAGAGTCTTTAGCCGCTGGTTAAAGCTGTAAGTTGAAATGAGAAAGAGGAAGAGCAAGTAGAGGGAGAGAGAGATAGGTGGACTGGGAGGGGAGGGAGGAAGGGCAGCCAGGGGCATGGCTGAGCGGGAGAGGTGGGTGAGAGCAGAGCCTTGCCGACAGGGGAGACGAAAGCATCAAGACACACAGAATCCTGTTGCTGGGGCTCTGAGCTGTCTAGGAGTAGGGAGCCTGCTCGGGGCCCTCCAGAGTCACGTTGCTGTGAGCTGTCCCTCATTGCTGCTGTGCAGAGGTGTGAATTGGCTTTTAAAGCTCAGTTTTGGGGCGGGGGTAAGAGACAGGGTCTTGCTGTATTACCTGGGTTAGCCCCAAACTCTTATCCTCAAACAGTCCTCCTGCCTCAGTCTCCTAAGTAGCTGGGGATACTGAAGCAAACCTTCTTGCTTGGCCAACTTTGTTGCTGCTAAAGTGAATGATGCTATACTGCTTAGTGGGCATGGGCAGGAAGGGGGTTTTCAACGGGTCATGGCCCTCCCTCATGAGCGTCTGTCACCAGGGCCGGCAGCACATGCCATGCTCCCTGGACTCAGTTCGTCCAGCAGCTTGGGGTGGGTAAAAAGCCATCTCCAAGTAATGGACTGCAGTGTCCACTCGACATGCCACAGTGTGGCTTTTGGGTGGCACCCGTGTGACAAACCCTGGAGGAAGATGGCTGGATGCACTGCATGTACCCCGTCTCGCAGCACGTCCTATGTGAAGGCCATTTCACAGGTACCGGAGCAGAACCAGCACCTGTCTGTCCTCACAGAATGTTCACTTACTTCATCAGTGCCGACTTTTCCAAGTCATACTCCATTGCTTTAGTAGAGTTCCCCCTCTCTTGGGGGAGAGGCCGAGAAAGGGCTCCTGGAAAGGATTGTGAAACACCACCCACTACACATTCCTCAGTGGAAAACCAGGTTTGTCCTCTTCTGGACAATCCACTGTTGTGCTATTGTCCTTTCTTCAGGATTATAAGTTTTTATGTCTCATTCACTTCAATATCACAAGTGTCCTATTGAAGGTCCTGGGGAAAGGCATAAAGCACAGTATACATTTGGAGGTGGCTGAAAGCCCTGGGCAGACCCTTAGCCTTCAACAGGCAGAAAGAACCCCAGCCCGGCCTGCCTTGAGATGAACTGTGTGGTTCTTGCTCCCTGACTCCTCTTACTCAAGTGGCCGCCTCAGGCCTGTATTTGTCCCTGCCCACCTCCTTGTGGTTCTGTTGCCGAGGGCCTCTTAGCACATGGCCGCTTTGAACAGTGTGGTTAGTTCTTGGTGAGATTGTACCTCTAAGACTGGCCTCTTGTGCCTTTGTCTCTGTCACCAACATATTTGTGGTTTCCTTGCTTGGCCTAGAGGCCTGTGCTCTGGTTTGTGGGTGCTTCTGAAAAACACCCATTTTAGAAAAAAAATGATTCTCCCTTCTCCCACTCCCCCTTCTTCGGCTGTCAACCTCGAGTCCCATGGGGTGTTTGGTGGGTGGTGCGGTGTGTAAAATGAAGCTTGGGGGATGTGTGTTTATTGTTTACCTAAGAAGGTTGCTGTGCTGTTTTTATGAAGGCTGTGGTTCTGAGGAATATCTTAAAAGGACTCTTTGAAATGTTTCTTTAACCCCTTCTCTTTGGAATCAACCATTGTTATTCATTGAGTATAAATAAGTGGGGGCCCACAAGCCGGGGACACCAAAAACAGCCTATCATGGAGCCATCCCAGGGGACATTCTCATACCCTGTGGTCCTTCAACCTTTTTTTTTTTTTTAATGTGGGTACCGGAAGTCGAACTCAGGACCTTGCACTTGCCAGCAGGCGCTTGTGCCGCTGAGCTATCTTACCGGCCCTTTTTTTCCTTTATGTGGGTAGCAGGAGGTGAACTCAGGACCTCGTGCTTGCCAGGCAGGCACTTACACCATTGAGCCATCTCACCGGCCCTGGTCCTTCAATCTTAATACCTCAAAGGAGCAAACAGTGAAAGAGAATCATTTTTTCACTGATGGCTCTATATGTATTTCTAAAGTATTTTCTTAACTTTTTTTTTTTTTTTTGTCTTTTTGAGGCAGGGTTTCTCTACTCAGTTCAGGCTGGCCTTGAACTCATTTTGTAGCCCATGTGGGCCTCAAACTCGAAGTGATCCCCCTGCCTCAGCCTCCCTAGTGCTGGGATTATAGGTATGTGCCACTACGCCCTGCAAAAGTGTTTAAAAAAAAAAAAAGTTACCTATTACCCTATTTCAATTTGTTCCTTCGCTTCATTAAGGTATTTGCTCAAATGTTAGTCCCCCCTGCATGATCTCAAATCACGGCCCCCTTATTTCTGTGGCCCCAAAACTCCTTATTCTGTTTCCACCTGTCTCTCTCTCACACAGTCACACATTCTTTTTCCTCTCCTCAGAATATAAATTCTTTGATGACAGGTTTTGTTCAGTGTGGTGACCCCAGAGCTTGGGGTGGTTCCTGGCACACAGTGCATCCACCGAGTCCTGTGGGATAAACAGGACCGTGCACCACCTAGCATCTGTGCGCCCCAGGGGCTGCCTGACTTCACCTCTCAGCTTACATTTACTCCAGAGCCTGGGCCAAGTGACACTAGTAACTGTAAGCTGCTGTTCTCGACGCCATAACTGAATGGGGCTAGTCACTTCTCCTGTGTTCGGAGCTCACTGGGAAGGCAGACTGGGCTCACTGGGAAGGTGGTCTCTGTTCCCCACGGAACATGGCGTGCAGTCTCGTCATTAAACCGACCACACTTCACCTGTGTCCTCTACCAGAGAAGAGCTGTATCTGAAGGTAGTTTTCCCTTCTGTGAAATGAGAGCAGCCTCGTTCCTCCCATCTGTCTGTGTCTGTCTGTCTGTCTGTATGTCTCTCTCACATACACACACACATGATCAGCCAGCCAGGTAGCCCACCTCCAGCCCTTGGTTGTGAACGAAGTCCTGGGAGTTTGGACAGCTTCCTGGGGCAGGACCTGCCATGCTGTGTGCCCTCAGCGTCACCCGTGGCTTGTGGGTTACCTGTTACCTCACCTTCTCCCCCTTGGCAGGCAGTGCCACACAGTGGTTGGGGACCTTGGCGTTGTCTGGAAAGAACTTGATTTGCAGCTTCTCAGATCTTGGCCAGCGATTCCATCTGTCACTTTTCTTTTTTGGGAAGTGAAGACAACCATCCCTGCTTGGAACGGAGACTGACGATACAGACAGTACTGGCAAAGGCAACACCGGGGCCTGGGCTTCACGCAGGTGCATTAACGATCTCAGCAGCATTAATAATTGGGCAGGTGCTAATAATAGCAGTACTCAGCAAATGCCTCTTGAAAGGGACAGGTCCATCCTGTACTAAGAGGAGTGGGCTTGTTACTGGGTTTTGGGATGCTGGGGTCTCCTTCTGGAGGTGATTTCCAGGTTTTTATGTCTGGAACAAAGAACTGAACAAGACAAAACAAAAAAGGCAAAGTTTCACATTTATTTGAGGTAGGAAAAATTTAAAGTGAAGGGTAAGGGAGAGCAGAATGAACTTGGGCCAGATAAAAGAGAGAAAAAATAAAAATATAAAACAGGGCCAGAGATACAGCTCAGTGGCACAGCGTCTGCCTGGCAAGCGCAAGGTCCTGAGTTTGATTCCCGGCACACACACACACAAAAAAAAAAAATACAAAAGGACACCCTGAGGGCACAGGGCGGGCTACTGGGAAGAGGCACAATATGATCACTTCAAGCGCACCTGGCATCCTGTCTTTTTATTCATTCCACACATCACGGGTTCTCACGAGAAGTCCACATATGGGGTCCTGAGAATTATTTGGCACCTGTGTCCTGCGATCTGGTCATGCTTACTACCTCCACCAGCTTGGCACACCCTGCCTGCCTGCCTCAAGTTCTTTCCTGTTGGCACCCATTTTACTGCATCAAAGTCCCAAAGATGTGGGTAAGAGAGCACAGTTCAAGGTGAATTGGGCTTACATTTCTTGCCCGTCAGAGTTCAAACAAAAGTAGAAAAAAATCAAGTCTGTGAGGGGGAAAAAAAAAAAAAAAAAGCCAATGGGAAGTGGTGACCTGCGAAGGGCCGTGGATGGAGGACCTTGAGGGGTAGGTGGGAGCTGGCCCTAGGAGGCATCTTTCTGAGAAGCCCCTGTGGGCTCTGTGAAGTGGAAGGACGTAGCTTTAGGTCACAGGTCTAGTAACTTGAAGAATGAGGAAGTGAAGTCAGGTGCCTTAACGCCATGCCAGCTTACTCCTGGCATTAGCAAAAGTGGAAGCCACACAGGCCAGAACTCTCTTTTTTTGTTGAATCTCATGGCTTTTCCTTTTTATTGATGGCAGGGAACTAATCATTTGGGGTGGTCCTATCTCTGTATCATCTATCTATCTATCTATCTATCTATCTATCTATCTATCTATCTATATATCTTTCTATCTCTCTTGTCTATCACAGTCGTGGAGACAGAACCCAGGGCCTCACTCAGGCAAGGCAAGTGCTCTACCATGGAGTTATACTCTCTGCTCCTTATTTAAAATCGTTGTTAATTTTTTTAGTTTTTATTTTCACTAGTACATATTTGCAGTTTATAATGATTACATTCATTGTAGGGAATTGGTACACGCATGTAACATATCTTAATTTTTTTTTCTTCTTCCCTTTTCTTCTCTCCTCTCTCCCTCCATCTTTTGATCCTCTTTCCAAAGATTTATCCCTATTTCCTATGATCTGTCTTTTACTTTGCTCTTTAATATATTTAGTCTCTGGATTTCTCATATAAGAGAAACCATGCAATATCGAACCTTGTGTGTTGGTTAAATCCTTATTCGTATAGTCCTTCAGAGTTGGGTACAGTTTTGAAAAAATGAGATCTAGTCAGGTGTGATGGCACATGCCTGTAATCCCAGCACTTGGGAAGCTGAGGCAGGAGGATCACTTTGATTTTGAAACCAGCCTAGGCTTCCAAAAAAGTTCAAAGCCAGCCTGAACTATATTGTGAGACCCTGTCTTGAAAAAAAAAAAACAAAAAAAAATGAGATCATATCACAAATGCTGTCCATTTTGTTTTGTGGGCTTCCCTTTTTACTTGTTATTATCATGGACATCTTTCCATGTTACTACTAAAATTTTATATCATTTTTAGTTTCTTGCTTATAGACATAAGGTATGATTACTTCATAATTTATTTTACTTTTCCTTATTGGCAGAACCTTAAAGTTGTTTTTACTTTTTCTCCAAATAACAGTTGGAGTGTTCTCGTAGTCAAATCTTTGAACTCTGGTTGAGGTAAGGATGTTCATGTTTTATGTGATGATTCTCCCTTCTCCCTCTGAAGCATCCTTCCTCTTTCCAGTCTTCCTGTGGCAGTTTTTCCTCAATGTGGACTTCAGACAACTTGCATCAGCATCAGCTTTGGTGCCTGATTAACACTGCAGATCTCTTATGCTTTCCCTAAATCACACTCTGGGGAGGGGGCTGCTGTTAACAAACTGGCCCCGTGATTCTAACCCCACCGATGCTTGCTGCCTGCAACACGGGAGATGTGGAGATTCCACCACCGGGGTGATGTCACCCCCTGGATCTGTCCCTGTTGCATGGGCCCATATAAGACACAAAAGGACGAGATCAGTGTCAGTGTGATCAGCTCCCTATAATTCTCAAAAGATGGTCTCTAGTACCATGCTTCTTGGCCTTGCTGTGCAAGTGGCCAAAATTCAAATTTCAAGTTCAGATAGAATTTGGGAGTCATTCTTATCTTCTCTAAACTTCTTCACAACTGTGTGAGAACAAAACCCAAACGCACAGAATTGTCTTTTTCAGTACTGAGAACTCAACCCAGGGCCTTTGCACTGAGCTTCATCCCCAGCTGTTTTTATTTTTTATTTTAGCTGAATTGCTAAGTTGCCCAGGCTCCTGCTCAGCCTCCCACAGTGCTAGGATTGGCCCAGCTAGAAATGTTTTTCTTGAAATAACAATAGCTTGTAGCTTGCCTTCTTTCCAAGGGCATAGCAGCCTGTGGCAGTTTCTAAAAATAGACCCTTCTGCTACAGGTCACTAAACAGGAATGGCTGCCTTGTCACTCTGTTTGCAGCATTTTACATCTGATACCTTCAGTGCTGACCTAATGTGGTGTGAGGACCAGCATCACCCACCCTGTGGGAACCCTCTGTGAAAGGCCACCTGGAGGGGCAGCTGGTGACCATACTGCAGGATCCCTCCTGAAGCCTTCAGCCTTTCCTTCACCATCTCTCACCCTTCGGGCTCTGTCTCAAAGTCAGGGGCAGAGGTCAGAAACTCCATGTTACCCAGGAGATACTAATGAACAGAAAAGTAAGCTCATGTTCAGGAATCGAAGACCGACAGTGTTTGATTTTGCTTTGTTGAACATATGTTGCATTTGTCCTTTCTGAAAACCTGTGGGCTTACAAGGGCTCATCTGGTTGCAAATTTAATTTGGGGACCTTCCAATAAAACATCGAGAAAAGGCACCTTGTTTCTGCTGTTTTCAGAACAGCCTGCAATAAGTAGAGGTCTTCTTTTTGTGTAATAATTTGTATATATCCCAGTCCTGGCCCCTGAATGCACAGACTACAGGGGTTGTGTTAGAATTATCATTTTTTGGGATTAACATTCTAAATTTTTTTTTTGGTGGCAGGACTCAAACTCACGACCTCACACTTGGCAGGCAGGCCCTGTGCCATAGAGCTATATCCCCGGCCCAATGTTATTTTTTTTTTGTTTTTTGGGGTTTTTCTTGTGGGTACCAGGAATCGAACTCAGGACCTCGCGCTTGCCAGGCAGGTGCAGTGCCACCGAGCTATATCCCTGGCTCATTAACATTTTAAATTTAGGGATATGAGATCAAAGAATAGGGGCACTTGACACTGAATATACATGAGGTGACTGAGCAGGACCCTGGGCGTTCATATCCGTAGAATTCATAGTAGGTTCTGAAGAAGTACATTAATTTGACTCAAACTTAGAATGCTACTTACAGGAATCAGTTTTGATTTGTGCATTAGCCTACAATCTTTAAACAAATAATTCTAATAAACTCTCAAAAATGTGAGCTTTGGGGATCTTAAGTACTTTCATCCTCTCATTTAGTCTCACAACAATCCTGGAAATAGGTACTATTATTACTCAGTTTTACAGATGAGAAGTAGGTGACTGCAGAGGCAGGCTGACCGAGGGGACATGCGTGGGTTTGAACTCCAGCATCTGACTTACGCAGGCTGTGTTCAGCTGAGCTGGTTCTCTATGATCCTGCAAACTGAGCCAGCAGAGTTTCTTGGCCTCTGGGTGACAAAGGTTGGGCTCTCATTTGATTTGCTTCATGATAGCACACACTGGTGTCCGTTGTCTTCCCGGCAGCACTGATTGGCAATCCCTTAAATAAATTAACCTTGCCGTCTCATCTCATTTGTTCAATGGGAGCAAGTCCACATGCCAATGAGAACGAACGGGGAAGACAGCATGGCGGGGGGAGAAGTGACAGAGGGCTCCAGGGTTTACTGGTACAGGAGTGCAGGCTCATCATTCTTTATCCCACCCTACCCAGAACCAAACCAAACCAGTTTGTTCTGTAATTTTATAAGTGATCGAAATATTAAAATAATATTAAAATGTTGGAATGTTCATTGTTTTTTTTTTTTTTTTTTTTTTTTTTGTGGGTACCGGGGGGTCGACCTCAGGACCTCGCGCGCCAGCAGGCGCCCGTGCCGCTGAGCGATATCACCGGCCCCTTTTTCGTATGTGGGTTCCGGGAGTCGAACTCGGGCCCTCGCGCTTGCCGGGCAGGCACTTAAGCCGCTGAGCCATCTCACCGGCCCATGTTCATTGTTTTGTAAGAGAACATTGTAGAGTTCCAGTCAGATTTTGTCATTTCACTCTCAAATACAGTAGTCGATGCTTGATAAAGGCTTCAGAGTGAGCCTTGCCGGTTCTCCCACACAGCCCTGGAAGTCTCTGTCCCTGCGTGGTGGGCTCTGCTCATGTCGGACTCAGCTTCTGGAGCTGACAGGGTCTCTGTGCCCTGTGCCAGTGCCCTGATGAAGCCCCTGGCTGCCCCCAGCTGCTCTCTACTCCCCACCCCAAATCTTCCCTTCCTTTCTGAGGTCCCCATCCAAACTCGCCTGTCCGTTCCTGACATCCCTGCTCAACCTTTCAAGGAGGTGACTCGCTCATCTCCAGGACCTCAACTAAGAGTAGCAAAAATCCTTTGAGAGCAATACAATCTCATACTAACATAAAATGGGGATAATAAAGCTATTCATATTTTTTAGAGGTGGCTTTGCAGTTCATCAGTATTTGCCATAAAGGACCGTGTTCCCAATGTTATAATCTCAGTGACAAATTGGTTGGTGTTATCTGTGTACAGATAGGTGTGCTTTATCAGAAGCAGTCAACCCTGGGCGACCCGGAAGGCTGGGGACCCCGACAAGTCTTGTGCATGCTAGGCAAGCTATATCCTGGCCTTTAAAAGTGATTTGAGCAAGATGCACAGAAGGACCGAGGTCTACACACACCAAATCCACTATTAAAATTAGTCAATTGTAGTTGGATGTGGTGCTGCACACCTATAATCCCAGCACCCCTGGAGGCTGAGGCAGGAAGATTGCAATTTCAAGCCCAGCCTGGGTAACTTAGTGACTTAGTGAGACCCTGTCACAAAATAAAAAGTACTGGAGGGGGCCGGTGAGATGGCTCAGCGGTGTCCGTGCCTGCCTGGCAAGTGCGAGGGCCTGAGTTCGACTCCTGGTACCCAAATACGAAAAAAGTGCTGGTGATATCGCTCAGCAGCACAAGCACCTGCTGGCGTGCGAGGTCCTGAGTTCGACCCCCGGTACTCACAAAAAAAAAAAAAAAAAAAAGTACTGGAGATATAGCTCAGTGTGAAAGCCCTGGGTTCAATCCCCAGTAACACCAAAAAGAAAAAGAAAAAAAAAATCAATTTTAATTTTAAAAAGCCAACTCAGTGAATTTAATAATGTTTTTTGGTTGTTTTTTTTTTTTTTTTTTTTTTTTTCTTTTTCTTTTTGAGACAGGGTTTCACTATGCAGTTCAGGCTGACCTTGAACTCCCTTTGTAGCCCAGGCTGGCCTCAAACTTGCAGTGATCCTCCTGCCTCAGCCTCCCATGAGTGCTGGGATTACAGGCATGCGCCACCACTCCTGGCTTTTGTTTGAATTAGAAAATGACATCGTACACAAATATTTGGCCTGCATATGTTTGTTGAATCCGTATTTAAAAGGGAAGTTTCACATCATCTGGATGTCTGGCCTCTGGAGTAATCAGCCGATGTGGCAGCAGTGTCTGTGAGCTGCAGGGCCCCACCTTGGCGGGGCCTCCCCTCACTGGCTTTCCTGGGGCCTCTGCTTCCTGTGGTCTCACACCTGCTGCGTGGCTACTTTCCTTCCCTCCCTGTCGGGGTAGGCATTGCAGCTTGCCGGCCTAGTAGCCCAGACGCAGGCTGGCTGGTTATCTTTCTCATCTTCAACCAACTGTCCGACTGCCTTTTCCAGGAGCGGCCTGGCAGATAGGTTCTGACACTAAATTAGAGAAGAGAATGCTGCGTCTTGCCCTCTTTGACCTCCCCCTCTTTGACCTCCCCGGTGCCCATTTTAGTAAGCACTTGTGACACGTTTACTGGTGACTGAAAAGCCCGCATCCTGTGCTGCCTGCCTGGCTGCCTGTGTGTATCTTGTGTCATGTTTCTTTTCAAGTCACATGGCCTTGCTAGCCCCACTGTGCTTAAACTGCCTTTTTCTGCTGCAGGACAAGATGTAGGGTTAGGAAAGGGAAAGGAAAAATGTTCTCTTCCTGCTTGCTTTAAGTTATGATTTGAAGCAGGTTTTATTATACCAAATTATCATCAGGCTAATTGCTTGACTACCTCTCCTGTTACTGCCGGCTGGCGCCATCCGGCTGATCCACTCTGCTGATAGCGGCGGGAGAGGTGGGGCATATTCTCACTGTGGAGAATCCTACTACCCGGAGAAATGCCCAGAGCATTGAACAGCCAATCCCACATGTGCAGTAATGTTTAAGGGCATGTATTATGAAACCAGGCCGCCTGGCTTTGAGTACTTAGAACCATTTGTTAATTCTGTGGCCTGGGAAAAGTTTCTCATCTCTCTGGTGCCTAACATTCTTCAACTGTGAAATGGGTATGATAGTAGCATCTCTCTAGTAGGATTGTTGGAAGGGTTAAAACACAATATGTATAAGTACTTGGTATCCTGCTTGGTAAGTAGTGAGCTCCCTGCCAAGTAACTAGGTACATATACACATATCAATGTAAGTGGTGTATGCTGCTGTTTTTATACCTTATTCATTCTTTATATTAGCTGTGTTGTGTCCTTAGAGATTAAAATGAGCCATTAATAGTGCTGTGATTTTTTTTCCCCTTTCTCCAGAATTTTTTTTTTCATCCCAAAGGCTGAGTTGTGAATGTAAATGTAATTCCTTTACCCATATTCTCAGCACTGAATGGTAACTTGAATTCAGTTGATTGAGTTCAATGCCTTTAGTTGCTGCTTTCTGGCCTCTAACATCCTAACAAGGAGGTACTTTGGTTTTTCCCAAAGAATGAGCGAATGTGAAAAAAGAGAAAAAAGAACAAGGGTGATCTGATTACTTTCGGCCAGGGGAATAGAGGCAGAAGTAAATCGAAAAGTGTGTTACCTGTCATCAGTAACGTCAACAGTGGAAAAATACCATGCCTTTTGATTTCTGTATCCTGTGTAGCTTATGTCCTACAATTATTGAACAGGAAAGGTATTGTAGAATGATACTTTGGACTTCACTGACATCTTTTATGACGCCAAGCATTATCTTGGCATTATCTCCCCAACCTTGTACACGTCAGGGTGCTGTCAGATTGGCACAAAACATGTCCACCCAGGTGTAAAGTGAGCTGGGTTCGGCGGCTGTGTGTCCACTTCCCTTAGAGCAGCCTCGAAAATCTGATCACTTCAGACACTCAAATTCTTCAACAAATACAATTTCCCAAGACACGAAATGAAAATGGGCCAGGAGGGAGAAACTGAGTTGATTAGGTTTCTCTCTTGGCTCATTGCTCAATTTTCTTTCAGCCTGGAGCCTGGTTGTGGGAATTTGTGGCGTTGAGCTGAACTAATCCTGAATCCTGCAAAAATTTACTACTTGAGGCCTTTTCCCTCCTCACACATCACCATCACCTCAGTCACTGTCGCCATCCTGCTGTCGGGATCTATTCTGCAGTGCCTCTTCCCTCTAAAGGTGCAGTGAAACTTCTGAAAGTGAGGTGTGTGGAATACCAACTCTACCTGAATCTTTTGCCTGATTTTATGAAGTTTAATTTATTTGTTAAGCACCTGGTATTTGTCAGCCTTTGCTGTAGGGACTCAGCCACCATCAAAAGCAAACTTTTTTTTTTTTTTAATGTGGGTAGCGGGAGTCGACTTCAGGACCTTGTGCTTGCCAGCAAGTGCTTGTGCCGCTGAGCGATATCACCGGCCCTTTTTTTCCTTTATGTGGGTACCGGGAGTCGAACTCAGGACCTCGCGCTTGTGAGGCAGGCGCTTACACCACTAAGCCATCTCACCAGCCCCCGAAAGCAACCATTTTTGTCCTCACGGAGCTGACATTCCTGTGAGCAGAGGCAATAAACAATATACACCATACATAAATGTCAGTGGTACAGGGTGTTGGGAGTTCGTGAGTGTTGGGAGCCGATCAGAGGCCATGAGGCTGTTTCTGGTCCTCCATTCATAAAATCCCTTACATTCTTCCTAGGAGTCTTAAGGATAAACTTCTAATTTGAAAAACCTCCTCCAAGAGAGCTCTTTGAGCTTTGAGAGTGTACCATTAAAAATACAAGCCCTGGTAAGTAAGTGCCCGACAGGCATCGAAATCTACCCCAGACAGACGATCAGCCCACCTTACAACTCCTAGAGAACCGTGTAGTTGCTATGGGTGGACACAAAGGAATTGAAAGCAAGTACAGAGACCATGTTGGGCTTCTTATTTTGTGCAGCTTTCCCAGCAAAGACCCCCTTCTCTAATCCCAAACAAGCACCTTGCAAGCACATGTGCAAATCATTAAGGAAAAACACTGGCGGAAATCTGGTGTTCTGAAATCAAGGCTATTCATCTTGGGCTGTAGTTCATCAGCAGTGTAACCTAAAACTCTCCTGTCTGTGGGTTTGTTTTTTAACAGGCAATCAGAAGAAAACAGGATGTGCCAGAGTAGATGAGCTACAAGCTTTTAGAAGAAAAATAAGATTAAAATATCATACTATCATATCTCTCCTTAAAATTCATCTGGTATATTCCTTTTTATCCCCCTACCCTTCACTACAAATATTAGGATGGGAAGAAACTTAGTGACATCTGGACCAGGGTCCTTCTCCAAGGATAAGGGGTAGAGTATAACACAATATGTGACTTGTTCAAAGTCAGTTAGTGGCAGAACCAGAAGGTAGAGGTTGGTCTGAGGGGTCCACAGTGCTGCTTCCAGATCAAATCATCATACTCTTCAGTCCTCTACAGCTGATTCCCAGAGAAGCATGGCAGGTGGCAAATGAGAAGTCAAGATGTTTGAGAAAGCACTCCTGATGCTCAGTAGAACTCTGAAGTAGAGAAAGCAAAAAATGGGAGATGGGGCTGAGGGTAGGGTTTTACCTGGCAGTGGGCAGTGGAGAGGCAGGTGGCATTGTGTCGATGGTCTCTCTTCTAAATGGGGTGGGGTTCATGGCCATTCCAGTGGAGAGAACTTCCTCCATACCCAATAATCAGTACTGATTGTGAAGGCCATCTGTATTAGTCTATTTCCCATTGCTATAACAAAATATCTGAGGCTTGGTACTTTATAAACTAAAAAGCTTTATTTAGCTGACAGTTTTGGAGATGGAAATCCAAACCATGTGGTACCAGCTCTGGTGAGGGCCTCCCTGGCCACATTACATCACAGCAGTAGCATCATGACAGTAGTGTGAGAGAGGGAGAGACCTCATGGTGAGTCAGAAAACCACAGAATGGGAAGGGCCAGGCCTGCCCTTTTATAACAACCTTCTCTCAAGAACTAAGTAGGGTCCCATGAGAACTACATGGCTAACAGCCCCCGTGGCCCAATCACCTTGCTCTGGGCTCCACTTATTAAAAGATTCTACTATCTCCCAATATTGCCATATTTCCAATACATGACCCTTCGGAGATACATGCAAGCCACATCCAAACCATGTGGTTTTGCTTCTAGACTTGGGGAACCTAGAATTTACTGTTCCTCTGCCCATGAGTGGCTGCCTGGCCACTAAGGGTAATGGGGGCACACAATATGCTGTCTCGCTTGAGGTCATGATGATGGAGAAATCAGCCATCCAGCCTACAACACCACTGTTCCACAACATCTGAGCTCTTCCCATAGGAAGAGACTTAGCACGAGGCTAAGTCTTCCATCAGAAGGGCATCCATTTCAGAGGAGAGAATACCAAGGCTTGAAAAAATTTGGTAAGTTGAATGGAATCACAAAGCTAGTGTATGTCAAAGCCTCCATCATACAGAGTGGTGGTTCAAAGTGTTGTTTGGGGTCATATCCCAAAGGGTGGGCCTGGGTATTCATTCCAGCTCTGTGGTGTGTTATCTATGGAGTGTTTGACAAGTTACTCTTAACCTCTTCAAGCCTAAGTTTCCATATCTGTAAAGTTGGAGCAATAATTGTGGTATTAACTTGATGGAAAGGTGGTGATGATTAGAGAATGTAACATATTAACTACAGACACATAGTAATCACTAGTTATGTGGTGGTGAAATATAAATTAAACCACATGAAATTGTATTGCAGTGGGCCAAAAATTGTCAAATATCGACAGTTTCGTATGATTCAATCTAATTCTACCAATAGGAATCCATTCTTTGTGAATATCACAATGGTTCCCTTATCCACTTCATAATTTGTGAAAGGACAGGTGATTTAATTGCTTCAATGTAATTTTAATTTCTCTTTTGCTTGCCTGCTTGTTTTAGCTTCCCTAAAGAATCACACCAAGATTTCTTTGTGTTACATAGCATCCATGCGGACATATGCTGTATGTACAGTTCCTGGAGCCAATAATTTGCCCAGCATGTTGTTTCAGAGAATTTGAAGAGTAGATTTCAAGTGAGCTTAGGTCAGACAGAGCTGGACTCTGAGGAACTTACTGGTGAAATGAAAAAGGAGTTGACTCTACTCCTTTGAACTCCTGGGAATGTTCTGCTGTTTGAGGGAAGGGCATTCCCACACTAAATGGCTGGTTGGGATAAACAAATGTCAAGCATAACCATTTGTCATTCTGCACAGTGGAGATGGGATCTTGGTCAGCAGCAGGAGGTTGTTATATTTGACACATTCAACATAAATTGTGTATCTCGGCTGCTCTTGAACTCTGGCCTACTGGGAGTGTATGGTGGAAGGAAATGCAACTCAGTTGTGGCATTTGGGGAGGTTGTAGGGTAGGGGAGGAAAATATAAGACTGGGATGGGAACTTTGCCTTCCTAAAAGGAAAGAAAGCTGCTTTTGAAAGAATACATCTGCCATGCAAGATCTAATGGAAGGTTCTCTTCTGCTGATAGACAAATCTATACCCTGCCCTAACCACTGTTCCCAGCCCACGTGTGCATAGATCCGATTTCTCCTTAGACGTCACATCATAGAGATGTAAATAACTATGGAATTCAAGTGGACCATTCTGGAGAAACAGCCTTTCTAGTTAGCATAAAAACAGTCTTTATTATTTTTTTTTTTTTTGTGGGTACCGGGGGGACGACCTCAGGACCTTGCGCACCAACAGGCACCCGTGCCGCTGAGCGATATCACCGGCCCCTTTTTCGTATGTGGGTTCCGGAAGTCGAACTCGGGCCTTCGCGCTTGCAAGGCAGGCGCTTAAGCCGCTGAGCCGTCTCACCGGCCCAAAAACAGTCTTTAAAATTGGTCTCACCTTTGAAATGTAATGACATCTTTAAGATGCTTTAGGGTTTCTTGGTGTCCGGTGTGGAGTCTACTACTGCATGTAGAGTACAATGCCCCCTGTGACTTCAGAATTCTGTCTCGCGCGTGTGTGTGTGTGTCTGTGTGTGCGCGCACACATGCGTGTGCATATGCATCTGGGGGCATGTTCCTGCTTCTTTCTTTCCACACCTAAAAACAATCTGCAAATCTATTTAAGATTTTTTTACAAGGGAATTTAGAAATGATCTGTGGATCCCATGATTTGTTTTTCCCCACCGCAGCAGCCCTTGCCTGATGAAAATGCATTCACACATTCCACGCACTCAGACGCACTTGGAGCCCCATTTTCTTTCTGTGTGCACTGTTCCTTTTCTCCCTCTGTCTTTGTGTCTATGGTTACTATTAAGCTGACCCCTACAGTCTGAGGCAAATACCAAGCTTGAATCAAGCACTACTTATCCATACAGCTGCGGAGGATTGCTGTTTCAGCGGCTCCAATGATAGATGTAAGTAAAGTTCCTTTAACTCTTTGGGGAGCCTGTGATGGTCCTGTCCACAAAGGTGCCTTGCACTCCATTTTGCTGAAGTTTAAAATTCAGGGTTTTGTCTTATTTTTTCTAAGCAGCCTCTTTACAAATTTTTATGTCTAAGGCTACTTTTACAATATTGAATTTCATTGTTGGAAACCACTACTGTAAAAAAAAATCTTTCTTTTTATTTGCTTCTCCCTCCCCTTCTCCCAGTTTCTATAAGAAACTGTTGCTCGCAAAAACCATTGCTCATTAACAATTGAACTTAATCTGCTGTCGAGTCGCCCGCATGGAGACCGATGAAGGGGGAGAAGAGCAGCTAAAGAGGCACTGGGTGGCTGCCAGCACAGCAGACTCTCCTTCACCTCCACTTTAACTGTCATTGCAGCACATGGTAGTTTGTGCGTCAGAGGACCTCAGAGCCACCTGGGTTGCAAAGGGCAGGAGGGCGCTTACACAGTCCACAAGCTTTCCTCACCATAGCTGACAAACAGCCTCTCAGGGCACTCAGTGGAGGGGTGGAAACCGGTTCTCAGCCTCCACCGGCTGGGTAGACGAACTTCCCGGTACCTGGGGGCTGCTCCTGTCAGGCCGGCAGCCTGCGATTGGCTGGCAAGAGGGCGAGAACTGGAACTGCCTTTTGGACTTGGCTAATGAGAGGTGCCTGGGCGGTGACAGACACCTGTGTCCTAGCTCTGGCCTTCCTGGGGCTGGCCCCGGGATTCTTTCTGCGCCAGATTCATGCTCTGGGCCACCTCCCCGGAGCCACTGAGCCTCCTCATGGGCCGGCTTGGCCCAGTGTCTCACTGGGCAGAAAGGACCAACAGATACCTGAGGACCGCGAGAGCCGGGGTTTAGGCCTCTGCAAGGTAAGTTCATTTTAAACTAGTTATTTCTCGATGGTATTATTTCTACCTTTGTCTTGAAGAAATGCCAGTATTGGGAGGGTAAACTGAAGAAAGGCAGGGAACTTACCCAATTTAAGTTTTAATGGCGAAACCACCAAGTTATCCAGCTGTTGGCTGTACCAGCAAAATGAGTCAGCGCAGATGTGAAAGAGGGCGGGAGACTCTGTAAGTTCCTGTACCCTGTGTGCACTCTGCTCCTCCTCGTGCTCCTTCTAATCTGATTGCGCCGGCAATGATAAAGTAACTTTTCATCAGGCTGAACATCTTGACTCCCTCGAGTTTTCAGCCCCTGTGACTTACAGTCCAATTTTGATTACAACTTATTTTTAAAGATATTTTTTCTCTTGTGATATGAAAGCAGCTTTTCATTTTCAGATGTGTCCAACCTAGATGACTTAGTGAATTTCACTTTACCAGGAAGTTTTGATTGTTCTGGTTGCACTCTTTGCCCAAGCTTGGGTTCAACCACCTAAATTCATTGAGATGCTTAGGAATGCGAAGCTGTGATTCTGATTAAGCTTACTTTCTACTGATTTCATTTTACTTATAAATCAACTAACAAATACTTCAAGGACCATCCTATCTTCCAGCTTGGATTGCTATTAGAATGCATATTATTTGAGGATTTAGTAATCAAAGATCTGTAAAAAGGTTAAATGGTTTGTGAGTAGTGTTTTCACTCAGGCTGTTTTGTCGTGATAGGGAGGAAGTAATTTTCCCCTGGATTTTAATTTTTTAAAAATGAAAACATTTTATAAAGGGGGAAAGGTCCCTTTATAAATCCAAACTAAGGTTTCAATTCTAAGATGACATTTCCCATCTTATTAATTTCAAGGGTTGAAACACCTTCATGAAAGGAATGTGTTTACCAGGTCCTAGTGATTCTAGTCAAGGAGTAACCAGCAATAGGGAAAACAGATAACGTGTCAAAAAGCACTGGCTGGAAATCTCTGTTGATCATCCTGAAGTATGTCTTTTTCTTCCTCTTCATAGCACTGTACTTGAAATTTTCCATGTATCTCAGCTGTCAGCTAACGTGTCTTTATAAAACCATTTTCTTATAATATCAACATATTAGTAGTGCTAAATGCAAATACTAAAAGTGACTGCTTTGGTAAATAAAACCTCCAGAAATGAAATGTGATTATTACACAAGTCTACAGCAATCATTTTAAGTATCATGTGAGTGCAAATAGTACATATATGGTTGGTGATAACTTAAATATATAGATTGGTAGTAAATAGGAAGGTAAAACTAAATGAATTTATAAATGTTAACAGAGTTAAAGAGAAATGATCTTTGAAAGCTAAGTAGATACTGAATATTAGCATTGATTAGTATTTCAAAATTCTATTCTTAGGAATTACAATCTAGAGAATATAAAAATTGAAGATGATTTCCTGTGTTAAAAGGGTGTCATTTTTATGAGAAGGGTTAAATACAATCTTACCTCTCATCACTATCTTTCATAAAAAATTGCTATCTGTAAAAAGCCCAGTATTTTTAAAACGTGCAGAGAAGACGAGAAAGCTAGTTGGAAAACATTATCTCTACTTAAAAAATAAATAAAGTCATGTTAACATCCCCCCATTTCATATTAAAGGTGTAGAATGTGCATATTAAGGGTGTAGGAGACCCCAAAGGTGTAACTCAACACAGTCATTAGAAACTAGGACAGATGATAGGTATTTCATTCTAAGAACAGTGTCATTAGAGTCAGATTGGAGAGCAGGGGTATTAAGTATGTTTAAACTTATTGTTTCCCCAGTGACTATTTTTGAAACCACCTTCCTGGAACAGTAGGATGCCTGCCAGGCTGGCCCTGCCGGTTGTGGGCTGTGTGGTGGGGTCCCCTCCTGTGTGGTGGGGATTGCAGAGCTGCCGGGCCCCTTCCCCTCCCCTCACACACTGCGTGCCCCTTGGGCTCAGCTCTGCAATGGGAGGCAGTGTCAACCACCTCTCCTTCCTGAGCCAGGGAGGCTGGGGAGCTCCAAGTTGCCCAGTGCCCAGCGCCTGTGCTCTGTGCTATAGCCACGGGCAGGAGAGGGGCATGCAGGAGCTCAGTGGCCCTAGACCTGGGAACGGAGCTGAGTCCTTACCACCATCAGTCCCCCTGTACAGGGCTGCATGAAAATGCCGCTGGTTGTTAATGAAAAGTGGAGACTTCTTGTTAGACCAGACCTCTAAAACCATGTTTTTATAACAAGAAACAAAAGCCATAGCGATTTAAATGGTCACTTTTTGGAGACAACTGGGAAGCTATACCTCAGGACAGCTAGGAGTTTTGGGAAGGCAGGAACCCAAGCGGTCTTGAGTCATTTTGTCTCTGAGTTGGACAGAGTGAATTCAAAAATAAAAGTGGCAGCACAGAATTTGTGACAAATCTTCTAATCTTATCCAGAGAAGAGCAGCCCAGGAAAGTGTGTGCCCTGCTGGCAGGAGGGTGCTGCTGGTCCCCAGGTGACCAGGTGAGCCCTGGCAGCAGCAGGCACATAGGGAGGACCTTGCTTCTGCACCCCAGGCCTGGCTTTAAAGCAGAAACTCTGGGGGTGCCTCTAAATGAGCCCCACCCTTGTCTTTCCCTTCACAGCAAAGGGGAGGGGTGGTCTTAGTGACCTTACGTTTATGCTATGATTTCTTGTTTATTAATCACGGCTCACTTATTCCTCTTTCTGACGCCATGTACGTCAGTATCATTGTCCTACTTTGAAAGAGAAAAAAAGGGTGGAGCAGCAGCACCAAGAAGTTAGAGAGGAGTTAGCAACTCACGCCAATCAGTACCCCTTACGCTTCTGGAAGGATTCCTGAAATCAGGAATCCTTACACCTTTCCCCCAGCAATTCTGTCTGGGTACTAAAATTGCTCCAGGCTGAGGATGCCGGTTCTCTTCACTGGATCATTCATTCTGCGCTGGGAGGTAGGCAGAGGTTTACAGACAATTAAATGTATCAGGCAGGAAGTGTGGCCTGTGTGCAATTGCACGAGTGCACATGTGTGTGTGCCGTCTGCTCACCTGAGTGGTCCAGAAGCCCGGTGGTTGGTTGGCAAAGTTTGCTGGGAGCCTTAATTGGGAAAGACAGATGGGGGAGACATCGCCTTTCCCTGGTGAGCCCTAATCGGCTCATTTTGACGAATTTCAACCCTGGCCCTTTGACGGGGAGGCCAGCCCAGGAGCCGCGGGTAAGCCGGTCTGGAGGTGAAGCATTCCAGGAATGTTAATAGTATGCCCGAGTGAGGGCTCCGAGCTGCCGCCAAGCCTGAGAACTGTTCCTGTGGCCATCTGTTGTGGCCCAGGAAGTCTCATAGCAACAGCAACTCAAGAATGGAGCACCCTGGCCCCGCTTTTTTTTTTTTTTTTTTTAATTAAAATTAACTAACACAAAACCAAAAACTGCTCCACTGCCCAAGAAGAATCAGAACAGGATTCAGATTCTTTCTACAGAGTGATGAGCTTTTAAGGAAGAAAAGCCCCCACGTCCTTAATTCTTGTTCTTTAAATGAGCAATTTGTACTTGGTGTTGAGGTCTTAATTTTTTTCCTCCCACCCGGGGTAGAATTCTTTTCCTTCTGGAAAAAAGAATGGAAGTGCAAACAAGTTTCCAATGCTGTGGGCAAAATAATTGGCAAAAATATGGTTAAGAAAAATGTGGTCCGAGTTTTGAGATTTTCCTGGTATTTGTTGCTCGTAGCAATCCTGTCAGCAGCTGCGTTTTTCCCTCTGTGATAATGTGAGCTTTATAAGGCTAGGTGTTTAGTTAGTGAAATGAATGTCAGACAAAGACTCTAATTTTACTGTGACAATCTATTTCCTCCAGTAGGAATCTCTTGGATCTGGGCAACAACAGACCTCAAAAAAAGAGGGAAAAGAGGAAGTAATACTTGTAGTTTTATATTTTTTAATCGATGAGGCATTAAATTAGCCATTTACAAAAGCAGGTCATTTCTCAGGATAGAAAACATTGTAAAATTTAACAACCACCTGAAGCCAGGGCAGGCACCCCAGATGGAGACTAAAGAATTAGATTTTATTTCCCATTCTGCCCCTTGCAGGACTATTTTAGGAAGGTGTACGAGTCTCAGAGGGCAAATCCTCACCTGCAAGCTGGATTTCTACATTATCGCAGAGGTTAAATACAGTCGCATGAAAGGACCATGGAACCCCTGGGTGTGAATGGCATCTGTAAAGGAGGGTTCTTTGCTGTCATTCTTGCCACTGGACAACCCTTCATTCTTTAGTTTGGCACATTCCCTCAAAGTTTTGAAATATATTTTTCCTGTGGAGTCAGAAAATATTCCAAATTGTCTTTCCTAGGTATATGGTTTTTGAACAAATGGAACCCTTGGAACCCTCCTGCGCATCCTGCATTGCTAGTGCATGTTGCTGCTTGTGGATTATTTAGATTTCGTGTGCTGTCCTCGTGGTCCAAGGGAATGCCACCGACCTCCGGAAAAGGACATGCCCTAGTTTGTCTTCTAGCATGTGGTTTCCTAAAGAAGTCTTTCCCGCTTTCTGTGACGGGTATGGCCTCTTACCCTCTCTGTGCCTGTGACCAGGCTCTTAAGGAATATGCACCATGTACCAGCTGTGTCTCCAGGTGCTGAGTTTAGAGCTGTGAACAGAAATAGACAAAATTCCTGGCACACATTCTAGGTAGAAACAGTGAGCCAAAAAAATAAGCCAGTTGTGTTTAAGTTTGAAATTGATCACGTCTATAGCAAAACATAAGCAGAGAAGTACATCACGTGGTAGCAGAGTGGGTATTGTGTTTTCCTAAAGCATAGTGGGAGAAGGACGCAGTGGGTGGATGATGTCTGAGGGCTTGGGGCCAGGGATATAGCTCAGTGGCACAGCGCCTGCCTGGCAAGCACAAGGTCCTGAGTTCAATTCTTGGTTCAAAAAAAAAAAAAAGAAAGAAGGCTTAGAGGAAGTAAGAGAATGAGCCGTGGGTACCTGCGGACCACTGTACATGCAAAGGCCCAGAGGGGCCAGGTGTTTGCGGGAGAGCTGGGAAGCCCAATGGTGGGGGAGAAATGAGAGCTGGCAGGCTGTGCAGAGCCTTCTGGGCCACTGGTCACCTTTGACTTTTACTCTGAGTGAACCCAGGAGACGCTACCTCGGAGATCTCTCATGAGGATTTAATGAAGTGATGTGTGGCTTTCGGCACAGGGCCTGGCCCTTAGACAATCTTCCATACTTGTTGCCAATTGTCTGTTCCTTTATTACCACCACCTCTGCAGATTTAAAGACAGAAGAAGGTGAGCACACCGTGCAGAGCTGGGTTCTGTCTGAAGTGGGGCGCTGTCCCTGCTGGAAGTGTCCCAGGAGAGGCCCAGTAGTCAGTGGTCAGGGAGTTCAGGCATGTGGATGAGAGCTTGGCTTCTAAGATCTCCAAGTTTATGGCTCTGCTGTCTTCTGATTTTTCCCTATGAGAATTAAACTCCCAAGCTCAGTCTCTTAAGAATTCAATTCTATCAACTAATCAGGACCTGACTCCATATCTTTGCAAAGACACAAGGAAAAACTTACTTTTTAAAAACTGGCCTTATTTAAGCTAAACAATTGTTACTATTATGAAAGTACCAAGTCCATACGCTTTAAGGACTGGTATATTTTAAGACATTTGGTTCAAATTTCAGCTACTAAAGTCCTGTTGAAATCCACTGAATTCACATGAATTCGAAATGTACTCATGTATGAGTTTTGATATCCGTCCCTTCTGGAGGCCTCAGTATTTGAGGTTGGGAGAAACCTGTTGCAGATATAATGAAAATAAGGAGTCAGTATATTTTCCTTCTCAGATTTGAGAAGCAAGGTTGCTTTTTGGGGCACTTTAAGGACCCTGTCTCAAGATGATCTTCCTGGGCACCCCTTTTGAGTGTCTAGATTCTATTGACTCCCTCCTATGAGCTGAAGAATTGGGTCACACTCATGGATAGTGATGACTAGGTCAGCCAGCTGGGAGAAGAGAGGGGATCTTTGTCTCCAAGCATGTGACAATCATGACCATTTTTTCCCTAGTACTGGGGATGGAACTCAGGGCTTTGCACTGAGCTACATCCTCAGCCCATTTCATTTTATATTTTGAGACAGGGTCTTGCTAAGTTGCCCAGGCTGACCTGGAACTTGTGATCCTCCTGCTTCAGCCTCCTGAGTAGCTGGAATTATAGGCATGCACTGCCACACCTCCTGCAGCCGTCACTAAGGATTATCCCTGCTCTGGAACCAGGATGAGAAAAGGTTCAAGTTGGTCTTCAGGTGTGCACCCTCATCACTGGGAATGTGCCCAGGGTAGGTTAGGGTCATCAGTGGTCAGAGGGCCCCTCCCTTTATATTAGAGCTTGACCTCCAATGGCCCTTCCAAATGTGTGGTTCTGCCTCCTTCCAAGATCTTATTAAAAGCCAAATTCTCCTAGAAAAGTCACCCAAAATTCTCTTTAACACATAGTTTGGGAGTTCTGAGAGCAAGAAATAAGCAACTGCAGAGGCTTTGATTAACTTAGGGGTGGTGGCCTAGGGCATCATCCTCCTGTGCTGGTCACCCAGGTCCTTGTGCCTGGTGCTGTGGTGCCCCCAGCACTGATGATGCCACGTACCTGTGATTCTGAGGTTGGTGCATTTTCACATCTCTGTCTGTACCATGTGGCTCAGTTATGCTCAGTCAGCAGAGAGGACCAGAGTTCAGTGTATCTCTTGAACAAATGTGTACGGTACTTACTATGTTCTAGACGACTTACAAAAGATGCTAACTCTTATACGAATCCTATGACAAAGATACAGTTTTTATCCCATTTACAGGTTAAACAATGGAGATACCTGTAAGTAACTCACCAGGGTCCCACAGTGGCAGAGCTGGGGTTTGACCAGGCTGTCTGCCAGCAGGGTTTGTGTGCTTAACTGCTATGTTGGATTTCCCCACAAAATGCTTCATCCAGCCCTGTGCTTTCCTTCTTTTTTTTTTTTTTCTTTGCTCTGTAGGGGCTTGAACCCAGAGTGTTGTGTATGCTAGGCAAGCACTCTAGCCCTGACCTGCACACCAGCCCCCATGTTCCCTTTTCATTCCTCGTAGCTCTCCTGTTGATTTAGTGGAAGAAGTCACAGGGTGTATCATTACACTTTATTACCTTCTGTGAGGGCAGAGAACACAAGCTGTTGATACCCAGTGCCTAGCGTAGTGCCTGGTGCACACAGATACTCAAATATTTGTGGAATGAATGAGAGAGTGAGGGCGTGATGTGAATAAACAGTACGAAGGCCATAGAAATGCCTTTCTCTGCTCTAGAATACAGAGACATATGTGACTGCAGGGCACCTCTTATGCAAAAACTTTAAAAAGTTAAGAAACAAATTTAGAGGCAAGGATATCATGGGACAGCTGTTTGAAGCAGTGTCAACCTTTTGTCTCCTGTTCTGTGCTCATGGATATTTTAACAAATAATCACATCATGCTGGGACTAGTGCCCCCAAGGGCCCCGATGTCAAATTCACACTTGCTGTGTCACAGTTAGGGAAGGAACAAAGCAGGGAAGCAGGGATTCCACTGAGTCACGGCTTTAGTGTGCAGCTTGGGTTCAGTGCCCTTTAGAGAGAGACACTGAGATTCACAGGCCTGTCACAGGGAGTGGAAAGAAAGCCCGAGTCTGGCCCTAGTGTCCGAGAGGACGTTGGGTGCAGTGAACACAAACCACTCAGAAGGGCTCAAATAAAAAGAGGGTTCTTTGAAAAGAAATGAAGCAGCTTTTGAAATTCAACTATAGAAAGCTAGGAACAGCAACCCAGTGGTTAAGAGCTCTGGATTGGGAAGGCCTGGGTTTGAGTCCCAACACTGGTATGGCTGAATCTGCACTGTTGGATAAATGTGTGCTTCTGGACCTTGTTGACCCATCTAAAAAGTAGCGAGGGATCAAAGTAACTACCTTGTTGGGTGGTCGTGTAGATTCGATGAGGTGATACCCTTAAAGCACTTGGAAGACTGCCTGACAGGAGCTCAGTAGCCGTCAGCCCTGCTGATTATTCAGAAAGCAGGAGCGGCTCACTGGCTCTGTGGACTGCACGAGCATCAGCTCTGTGACCCGCCCTGCAGACTGGCTGCCTGCTCAGCATGGTGCCAGGGCTGATGTCATGGCACGGTGATGTTGCCAAGGCTCCAGTTGTGCCTATATTCCTCTACTGTCCTTTCCAGGATGATTTTCATCCTTAGTTTGCTCCTTGTGGTCACAGCGTGGCTGCAATAGTGGCAGGCATCCCATCTTCACACAACCTCGAATAAGGAAGAAAAGGAGTCCTAGTTTGGCGCATTTTATTAAGAATGAAGCTGAGGGAGCGAGATGAGGGTGCAGCTCCCTGGCAGAGCCCTTGCTGAGGAGGCCCTACGTTTGATTTCCGTCACTGCAAAAAACAAAGGGGTGGGGGAAGGTAGGAAAGAATAAGGAACATTTTCTAAAAAATCCCCCCTGCCAATTTTGCTTTGGGTCAGATCTTGTTACCTCGGATTGTGCTATAACCACACCTACACTAGGAACTGCCGGGGAGTCAGGTCACCATGACTGGGTAGATCAAGCACAGTTCATCCTCTAGGGCCACGGAAGGATCTGCCTTCCTGAGCACGGGGTCATCTGATACTGTAGTGGAATCAGAATTACATTCAAGAGGGAAACTGGACGGTAGATCTTGCCTTCTCAGTCACAGGGCCTGTCTTAGACGAGCAAGTGTCTAAGCCAGGCAAACCGGAATCCTTCCTCAGGATTCACCGTGCTAGAGTCTAGGGGAAGGCAGATCTGTCTGTTTTGCAGCCTTAACCTGGGGTGAGGTGTATGTGAAGCTCTCCACTCTGGCTGGTTTTCTGTGTGCCCCGCCCTGCGGTGAATTCTATTGGTTGTAGATAGATGTGAGAGGTGGTTTTTCACAGACAGATCAATAGGCCAGGTATCTGGATGTCATTGAGCGAAATATTGAGGAAGACACCCCCACCAAGGAATGGTACCTAATACAGTGGCAGTGAGGAAGAACTGACAACATTTTTCATTCCCTGTCTCTATCCCTGGCTTTCATAAGAAATTCTTTTTTGCTTAAATTTCTTTATGGGCTCAATGCCACTTGTGCCACTTGAAAGAACAACCAATACATTTTCCCAAGCTTCTGGAATTCTGTTCTTCTCCCACTCCTAGTAGCAAGAAGCTCTGGCTCACCTTGGAGGCACTGCTGGGCTCTCCTCCATGTGCCCCAGCCTCCTCCAGCTCTAGAGCCTTGTCACCTGGCTAACACAGCCTGCGTCTGGTTTCTGCACACACACACACCCTCAATCTCTATGGCTCTGCTCCTAGTTGGGTGGTGGGGCTGCCTCACCCCTTCAGCAGGGGCTTCATTGGGACTGAGTCCTGCTAGAGCAGGTGTGAACAGGGAGACAAATGACTACATCAAAGGCCACCCAATTGAAAAGTATATTTTTCATAAGTAAAATGATTAGATTTCAGATTACAAATGCCTTTGATAGGGATTTATGGTCTGGCTCCTCTCCTCTCTTTGGCCGACTTAAGTAGGAGAAAAGCCTGGCTTTGCGTCAGTAGGGAATTAGTGGTGGATGTGAGAAGTGACCAGGAGAGGTGAGTGAAGTTAACAAAATCTGTGGCAATCAGGGGCAGGCTGATTGGACTAGGGCAGGTAGAAATGTAAGATGTCCAGGCTGTGGTTTGGGAAGTATGAATAGCTCTTTTTAAAATTTTAAAAATTCACCTTTACTTTTATTATGAAAAGGTTCAAACTTTTGTGAAAGTAGATTCTCCCCTAGGTTCTGATCCCCTCCATCCAGCAGGTGACTCTTGTTAGGTAGATCAAGATGGGGGAGGAGACAAAAGAAGTGAAGGACAGAATATTCAGTGACAGGTGTATTAGTGAACTTGTCAGGAGGGGACAGGAAGTTGAAATCCAAGATGTTTGTTCTTCTTAATCATAGGTTAATGAAATAATTGGTAAATCAGATCTGGCTTCTAGCTATTTGAGTAGGGATTATGTAATTTGAGGAAGCGGATCTCATGGCCTAATCTCCAAATTCCTGGAGGTGGAGGCACTGGAAAGCCTCCGTCTTACACAGTCACAAGGCTGAGAGAGGAAGGGCAGCGTCAATTTGGCATTTGGCAGCCATCTACCACCTGCCAGGCAGATCTGAAAGACAGGACCCTTGCTTTTGGCTGCCTTTTGGAAGGTGGTTTTGAAGATGGTGGGTCTGGAGAAAAAGAAAGGAGAGCGGGAAGGGCAGCCCAAGTGAGAAGAGGGCTTGCCCCGAGGTGCTGGGCAGGGGGCCACAGAGGCCGGCTGCACCTGGAGAGTGGCCGGCTGCTCGGGCAAGGGGAGCAATGTGGCTCCCAGCTCCCAGCTTCTGGCTTCCACTGTTCAGTGGAAGGTTATCGCCAGCCAGCCAAGGCTGATAAACCCCAGAACTTTGACACACTGTGTGGTAACGTGTTAACTGTTGAATAATAATACAAAAAGTTCCTTATATAAGCATTGTGGTTAAAGGTTAAAAAGAAGGCTTCAATAATGGCTTTTGCACCTCAGGAAAAACGCCCTGGTCTTGAGTTGTGCCCCTACAGAGAATGGCCAGTGGTTGAGGAAAGAAACCATAGCTGTCTTTTCTGGCTTGGGTGTCTTTAAATACAGCAGAAAACCAGGTCATTCAGGAGAGGACAAGAAGCAGTTCTCAGCCCCAGAAGACTCATTACCCTTCTCTCGTTCAGGAATGAAATAATATAAACCTAGAGCACCCCGACCCCCTTTCCCATTCTCTCAGAGAAAGCAGGGTTTGGCTTGGCTTGGTTGTTGACGGTGGGCACGTAGGCCGCCTTCCTCCTGTGACCCTGTGCTTGTCGTGGGGGTTAATGGTCAGGTCTGAGTTAAGTTCATCACTTTCTGTCACTTTGAGCAGAATCCTTGTCTCTGTGAACTTCATCTATGAGCTGCCTCACAGAGCCGCGGGACGTTAAGGGATAAGAAAGTAAAATGCTTGGTGTAGGGCCTGGAGGGGTGCGTGCTGGTCACGAGGAGTGTGGCAGAAGCAGTCGCTGTTGCTGTTGTTATTCATGCTAGTTTCAGACATCAACAAAGGGTGGGATTTGTATTTTCAGCCTTCAGTGATTCTTTGGGCTTGCGTCTATTAGATGGCAACTGTATACCCATCCTCGTGGGCTGGCCGAAGGAGAAGGAGTGCCATGCTCAGTGAGTCGGAGAGCAGGTGACACCTCTCACCTGCTCCTTCCCGCTGTGCCTCGAGACCCCTCACTTGGATACACAGGCCAGCACAGAGAAGCGCATCACTAGACAACAGAACCACTGGCAAAAAGAATTGTGGTGCTCTTGGCTTTCATGCAGCCAAGATGCCTTTGTAGGATCTGAGGCCTTGGAAGCTACCCTTGTTATTACATTAATAATTCATCAAAGAATATTTACTGTTAACTACCAGCCTATGGCTTTGGCAGCGATAGCACCCAAAGAAAATGTGTTCAAGTTCCTTATCGAGAAACAGTCTTGAGGGGGCCGGTGAGATAGCTCAGCAGCATAAGTGCCTGCCTGGCAAGCGCGAGGTCCTGAGTTCGACTCCCAGAACCCACATACGAAAAAAGGGCCGGTGATATCGCTCAGCGGCACAGGCGCCTGCTGGCGCGCGAGGTCCTGAGTTCGACCCCTGGTACCCACAAAAAAAAAAAAGAAACAGTCTTGATAAAACCCTTGATAACTATGACTTCTGTCACGGCTCTGGAATGTCCCTGATGGCCCTGCCAATTTTCATTGCCCATAGGTGTGACATGGAAATTTTTAAAATTCTGTTATGCTGTACTGTGACTGCAGCAGTGTGCTTCCATCTCGCCTTGGAAAGGGGAGTGGTGAGAATCCAGGAGGAGGCATTGTTAGAGGCCTGCGATAGGAGTACGTGTTTAAGCATGAAGTCGTACTGTTTTTGATTGTCACAGAATCTTCATTAAGCAGTCATGAGAATCAACCTTATCAGCAACTGGGCAAAGTAGAGAGTCTGTATTTTTATACTACTCTAAATCTATTATGCCTTTGAGAAGGAAAAAAGAAGTTCTCAAAATGTCCAAAATTAGCTAACCTCCAGGTGTGGTGGTGTGCGTCTGTAATCCCTTCACTCGGGAGGCTGAGACAGGAGGATCATATTTTTTTTTTTCGTTTTATATGCGGGTCCTGGGGGTCGAACTCAGGACCTCGTGCTTGCTGGGCAGGTGCTTATGCCGCTGAGCTATATCACCAGCCCTGGATCACATGTTTGAGCCAAGCCTGAGCAACTTAATGAGACTCTATCTCAAAATAAAAAAATGGAAAAAAAAAAAAAAGGACTGGGGTTGTAGCTCAGTACAAATGTCTTAGTTCAATCCCTAGTACCTCAAAAAGCAAAAATTAGTGAAACAAAAAATATACAAATATAAATACAAATTCATAGTAACTGGTGCAGCCACCTGTTAATTTCATGGTTTTATTCTCTGTAGAAAGGTTTTGCTTTATCTCTGAAAGACTGGCTGGATCTGGGGCTTACTAGTGAAGGTGTATTGGTACATAGTATGCAAAATAAAAATTACAGTAAATAGTCTTTTTTCAAAAGGAAAAAGCCCGTAACTTTTATTAATACTTACATGTGCTGGGACTCACAGAGAATGGGCTGTTAGATTGGAACAGGTTAAATTCAGGGGCTTGTTTACCCTTTGAGGAATAAGGAAAAAGAGCTTGGGCTTGTTAAATGGTTTATGAGAGCCCATGATTTGGACAGATCAAAGCAGAATGGAGTGATTGGAGCTAGATGCCATGTCATCAAACTTTGAAATGGGCCAGTTTCCCACAAAATAGATTCAGAGCAACCAGTTATAGGAGGGGCCCTGTGTACCTACGCCTGTGTAACACTATAAGAAAACTTTGAAATGACTTTGGAAAAAGCTAATTAGATCTTTAAAATAACTTTTGAGGGGGGTAATTTTGCCGTGTGTGTGTGTGTGCATGTGTGGTGCTAGGGCTGAAACCTAGGGCCTCACACATGGTAGGCAAGTAGTGCTCTATCACTAAGCTACACCCCCAGCTTGTAACTTTGTCCTTTTTTTCTGGCTTCAACTGAGAAGGAAGTGTGGAAATCCTTGGGTGCAGTAACAGAAGGGAAGGGCTGTGCTTGAAGATCTGTGGTGCAGATTCATCTTGGTGCCTGGTGACAATAGTAGCCCTTCTGTCCCTGGTACGGGGACGGGGTGGGGCACCTTGCTCAAAGGGCAACATGAGCTTGGATTTAGGCAGAGAAAGCAAAAGCAGAGAGCTTCACCTGAGTCCCACCTGCCTTTAACTCGACTTGGTCCTCACTAATGTGCATGGAGCGCATTTAGGGAAGCCTGTCCCACCCTTCAGCGCAAGCTCAGGTGGGACATGAAAGCAGAAGCTCAGCTAGCCAACACTTTTCAGCTAACACACAAGTATGGCCATTGTTCGCAGTGGAGATTTATTGCCAATGTCAGCACTGACCTCAGGCTTGCTTTTTGCACAGGGGGAAGAGTAAATACTCTCCATCCATTACACGAGATGCCCTTCTGCTCGGCCTGCAGAAAAGCATGTTACTGTTAGTTGTTTTTTTTTGTGTGTGTGTGTGGGTACCGGGGGTTGAACTCAGGACCTCACGCGCCAGCAGGCGCCCGTGCTGCTGAGCGATATCACCAGCCCTTTTTTCATATGTGGGTATTGGGAGTCAAACTCAGGACCTCGCGCTTGCCAGGCAAGGCACTTATGCCGCTGAGCTATCTCACCGGCCCATGTTAGTTGTGATAAAAGCTCGTGCATCCTCAGATGCTGCCGTGGATAGACAAAACAGTCAGGAGGGTGGGTGCTGGAGCCTGGTGGCCTGGGTTCAAATTCTGGCCATGCCACCAACACTCCTTGACTATTCAACCTGGGACAGATCACCCCCTCCCAGTGCTTCGGTTTCCTTATCTTCAAAATGAGGATAATAGTTGCAGTGTTTTCCTTGGAGTGACTAGAAATATTAGACGGGCTAATGCATATAACTAGCACATAGGAAGCGCTCTAGAGTTATTTTTAGTTAGTGGTTTTTGTTATCATTATCATCACTGTTGCATTGTATTTTGTTATTTTATATTTGTACTAAGCATGGGGATGATGGCTGGGTCATAACAAGTCCAGTGTGGTTTAAAGGTACCTAATTTTGATTACCTCGTGTTCCTGAGACAATGATTTTTAAATTTATTTTTTAGCAGTGCTAGGAATTGAACCTGGACCCAGGGCCTTCCTACTGAGATACATTCCCATATCATTTTTTTTAAATTTTTGAGACAGGGTCCCACTCAGTTGCTAAGTTGCCCAGGCTGGGTTTGAACTTGTGATCTTCCCGCCTCAGCCTCCTGCCTCAGAGTGCTGGGATTACAGGTGTGCACTACCATTGCTGGCTAATAGTGGTCTTTTAGAAACCCATGCTTTTGAACTAACAGGACAGAGATTTATCGATTTATGGCCAGACCCTCTGGCTTTGTATGCAATATGACCATGCGAAATACTGGCTGAAGACCAGCAATGGGGCTCCCCAGCCCTCAATTACAGCTTAGACCTCAGGCAGCTGAGCTGCAGCCTCTGTGGAAGAGAAAGCTTTCTGCTCATTTAGCCGATGTCAGTAATACTTGGGGGTGTCGGACAATTGTGCTTCAAGGATGCTGCTATTAAATACATTACGGGTATATTTATGCCAAGTTGCTGACATGTGGTATTTATTGTGTTTATCTTTCTAAAGCGAGATAAAATCAAAATGCTGTACACAGATAGGTGGAGATGGTTTTATAGCTTTGGCTTTTCAATTTATTTCCTAGAAACATATCTCACTTGCCCTCCTAAGTAAAGACACATGATTGCTTTTGAGCTTATCTGCATTTAGCTTGGCTTCTAAATTGCTTATGTGTCATTTCAGTAAACAAGGTGCTTGATCAAAATGATCTCTTGACAGTCTGAATTTCCTTGTTAAAATGAGAACCAGCCACCTGAAGAATGCCTTGAGAAGTGTTAGAATTCATTGCTTCTCAAGCATCAGATGCTGATAATTGTTAAAGTCTGAAATATTTGAAATCTAACCACATACAGCAGTATAGGAAAGGAGAAGAGTAAGGATGTAGAAATACTGAAATCGTAAGTTTTATAAGACAAAAGTGCTGTTGCACTCAAAATCAGAGGTCTGTGAATTACATTCTGTTGAGTGTGGGCCGAACTTCTAATAAATAACTAATTGCCTGGATATAAAAGGTTAAGAATTCACTCATCTATAAAACCAAAAATGCGAACTAGTCAATCTCTGGGCACATTTTGTCTCTAAAATGTCAAAATCAATTTAATGTGTTTTTCTGAATCAGATTCCTCAAGGGTCAGAGTTGATGTACTTTTGATACAGTGCTGAACAAAGTGTTGCTAGTAACCATTAAACCGATCTGGATCTGAATACCCTTTTACACAAGTCAAACGTGGGCTCTGGAAGTAACATCCCCATGGCGATAAAAGCATCAGCATGACAGACGTGCAGAAAGATTTGTTGTAGGAGGACCAGTTGGCCCTATTCACGATGACTTCAATGGTGTGGGCGCAGTGGTGGAGTTAATGGCCTTGATGGCGACGTCAGAGTAAACTTTAATTAAAAATACAAGTGGAGAAATCAAGAGCCAAAATGTACCCAGGAAACAATTCAGTGACATCCAGTCCAGAAGAGAGAGCTCTCGAAGCACCATTTTATTGCATGATATTGGAAGAAAGGACGATTCATTATAGGAATTCTAAAAAAGTTAGAAAAATAACACCCTAAATTAGATTTGAATTTGACAGGCATTGTGGCCTCCGCACATTCAACTCTATCCCAGCTGTCACAGAGCAAACGGGTATGTCTGAGTCCCCTAACTTGGGCAAGCAAAAATTGTAACAGTCTTTAAGAAGCAGATAGCAAAAGGAGGAAAAAACAAAGAAATGGTCAAACAGAATTACCTAGGTTGTTGAAAGAACCATGCAACAATGGGGAAAACCTAAGGAAGTTTCTGAAGAGGGAGAGAGTATTTTTTCAGTGACAATACATCCCATAGCAAAGCAAAGAAAAAAGGAAATGCTGTAGGGTCCTAAATAGATGGGGAAAGGGCCGGGGATGCAGCTTGGTGGCACGGAGCCTGCCTGGCAAGCACAAGGCCCTGAGTTAGATTCCTGGTACCAAAAAAGAAAATGGGAAAAAAAAAAAAGACCAAAAAAAGATGGAGAAAAATCCTTGTTTCCCGAACGTGCCATTTAGTGGAAATTCTAATAACTATGGTTAAATTTCTTTCCCATAATAAAACTTTAGACATGGAATCACTGTACTAGTTCAGATTTCCAAAATATGTGTAGAATACTTTATATTTGATACAAATATTGTTGTGTGTTACTCCTACGACTAACTTTGCTTCTCACCAGTGTGGTAGAAGTTCACTGTCCTGAACCCTGGTTTTCTTATCTGGAAAATGGAGGTGAAAACCTCTGCCTGCAGTTACTGGGAGTTTTTTGTTTGTTTTTTTAACTGGGGCTTGAAGCCAGGGCTTTCACATTCAGCTACATCCCCAGCCTTTTTTTATTTTTTATCTTGAGACAGGGTCTTGCTAAGTTGCCCACCCTGAGCTTGAAATTGCGATCCTCCTGCCTCAGCTCCCAGAGTGCTGTGATTATAGATGTGTGCCACCACCCCTTGTTTTGGGAATATTAATTGCAGTACATGCATAGTACATTAAATTACATACATAGCATTGTACTAGGTAGTTGGCAGGAGCTCAGCAAGTGCTGTAGGAGCATACGGGTAATGGTTCTGGTATGTTAAATTCTACCCTGGCTCTGACACAAGCTGCATAGATCTCTTCCCAAAGCAGTTTCCCAAGACTTGCTGTCAAAATCTGCAAAAGTGGTGGGAAAACTGTCAAGTGATTGTCACTTCCCCTAATGTAAAACATCAGTTGCAACACTCATCTTATCCATTTGTTTCATGAAATGAAAATTTGATCCAACACATGTTTTGTGGTCTTTCTGGGTTTAGGAGGTGAACAGGCCAAACTGGAAATAAACAAAGCAGGAGTCTTAAGCAAGAGGGGAGAGAGCACTCCCTCCCACTCCCTGAGGAATTTAAGACCAGTAAGTTGTTCTCTAATGAGCACAGAACAAGAGCATTGCATCTTCTCTTAATTAGTTTGACAGATATTCATTTAAATTTGAAAAGATTCCCAGGCTTGGGATAGCAAAGGAAGGGCCTCAATTCCTTTGCATCTTAATTCTGTTTTTGTTATGTTGGCTCCAGGGAATGTCAATATCTGAAGACAAATAAAGCTCAGGTCTTCATCCAGGGACCTCCACATTTTTCTATTTATAACCAGCACCACCTCATTTCTGAGTTCGCAGCTGTGAAATTTAACACAAAGCACCAGGTTCTGCAAGATCACACTTGGGCCTGGGTTCTGAGAGGAGTGGATTTTTTTCTCATGCCTGTAAAGGCTAATTTCAAGGCAGGCCTAAAAAGCCAGCTTTCAGCTTTCCGTCAGAATAAATCACTGCTTGGGCATCAGTGAAATGAGTTACAAACTCAAGTTGAAGAATTCACTAGGAATTGTTTTTACCCTCGGTCCTTAAACACATGATGATTATTGGGTTAGCACCAGTCTTTGGCAATCCATGGAAATGAGTTATGAGGAGACCACCGATAGTCCCTGATCTGTTTAGCCAGGATAGCACTGGCATTTGTCTGTGTTAAAGTACAGCCATAGTGGTGATGCCTGCCCCATGCTGTCCCGTGCTGGTCCCTGGCCTCTCAAGCTGTTCACTCCACACAGTGCCCTCTTAGGGAACCTTCAAGGACTGAGTCCATCACTAGCCTGGCCTGGTACCCCATGCTGACCGCTTGGCCTGGGGAGAGCCCTTTCCTCCTCCACACACAGAAAAGCCCCCTGGGGGCCAGCTGTGGAAACTGAGGCACAGAGCTACTGTCGGGAGATGTCCGGACATGGACAGCCTTGGGAGAGGTCCTTGCCTTATCTGCCAAAGCAAACACTGAGCTTTCTCATTAGGTCAGTTTGTGCCGGTCCAGGCCCATCTCCTCCTCCCACTGCCGTCCTTCTCCTCATGGCCTTAGAGCAGGTTTCTTTTATTCTTTCCACTTATCTTAATAAAGCCAGAGTATACCATTCGGGGAAAGGGGTCTGATATTTCTATTCTCTGGAAAACTCATCTGATTTATCAGGCGGAGACAGTGTAGCGAGGCACAGTGCTGGTGAGGCCTGTGGTGGGGGGAGCCCTGCGCAAGTTCTCACCTCTTGGAGGATCCAGATCCTCCTTGGTAAAACAGGAATAATGACATGAGGGTCAAGTGAGTTAACGCTAGAGTACTGAATGGGTGGAATTCAGGAGTAGAGCACTTGCCTAGCATACATGAGGTCTTATTTGATCCCCAACACTACAAATGAATAAATAAAGTTTTTCACACTATCTCTGGGGAAAGCAGTCTTTCTCTAATCTTGGGTCCTTGACAAGTAGCACCCCTTGGGAACTTGTTAGAAATGCAAATTCTCAGGGCCTAAATGTAAACCTCAGGGGTGGAGGAGAAAATATTTGTAAATCATATGTCTGATGAGAGAATATCTAGAATCCATAAAGAACTCCTAGGACTCAACGAAAACAAAACTCCATTTAAAAAACAGGCAAGGCAGGTGTGGTGGTGCATGCCTGTAATCCCATCACTCAGGAGGCTGAGGTAGGAGGATGAGGAGAGTTCAAGGCCAGCCTGGATTACATAGTGAAACCATGTCTCAAAAAACAATACAATTTAAACAACAACAACAAAAACAAACCAAGAAACCCAGATGTTGTACGGTTACATTTACACGAGGCATTCAAAGTAGTGAAATTCATAGAGACAGAAAGCAGACTGGCAATGGTCGGGAGCTGGGGAGTGGGGAAATGGAGAATTACTGTTTAAGGAATATAGAGTTTCACAAAATGAAAAGAGCCAAGTAGATGGATTCACTACAATGTGAACATACTGCCTTCGAACTACGCTGTAATGGAGGTTAAGATAGCCAGGCAGGCAGCTCACTGGAGCAGCGTTCAATCCATAGCATATTAAAAAAAAATAAAGTTGGTCAATCTCATGTGTATTTTATCACAGTTTAAGAAACTCCAGGGCTAGAGATTTAGCTCAGCAGCACAAGCGCCTGCCTGGTAAACGCAAGTTTATTGAGTTTGATTCCCAGTACAAAAAAACCCAGTAATCTGGAGTTTCGCAATCCCTTCGTGTAGTTCTGATGTTTGCTCAAGTTTGAGAGACAGTGTAGAGTGACACTGAGTAAGTGGCAGCAGATAGGCTTTCTGGAGGACGCATTTAGTCCTGTGAAGCTGCGTCATCATTTTTCTAGCTTCTTAGTGCCTCAGAGCCCAGACAGAACATTCCAGAGTCTGTTTCTGACCATGTCTCTCTTTAGGATCCTACTCTTACTTTTTTTCTTTTCAGTGCATGAAAAGCGCGATAATGTGAGCATTTACTTTGCTTCAGTGGCCCGTCAGAATAGAACAGGTGAGTCTTCACGCCCACCTGCATACAGTGCACTTCCTGTCACCACCAGACAAAGTCCAGGATTGTCAGGGGCTCACAGAACTGTACACACTGACTGGAATTAACATGGAAGAGCTAGCATTCGTTTACTTTGTTTCAGTAAATGCTAACCATCTATAAACATCCTATTTCCGCTTGAGTTTAATTTTCCAACTTGTTGCAGGCAGCTCTTGCCACCTGGTACCATCTTGCTGTATTTTTATTTAGTTTGAGGAGAGCAAAGGGTGAGGGCTTTGAAGAATCCCCAAGGCAAGAAGGAAGAAGGGTTTTCTGCAGCAAGGGTTGACAGGACTTCGTTTTCCTTTACAGATGGCACCGGGGTTGTAATCTCAAGGGCACCCCGCTCAATCTTCCACTGTCAAACCAAAGCGGTCAAGCTGGTGCCGGGCTCCCCTTACGGGAGGACCAGAACCCGAGATCATAACCGCGATGTGGCTCTGCAGCCACGGGCGGCCACCCTCGCGCCCCAAAGTGTTTACTTTTTGGCCTTGTTGAGTGATGTGCTATCAAGGTATGAGATAAATGTCGTCATTTTGTGGAGAGGTTTTATTTGTTTAGCAAAACCACAGCTGTTCATGTTTTGATAATTTGGGGTGGCTAATAGGTGGCAGTAGCTTCTGAATGTTGTGTTTAGTCATCTGTAAAATACTGGGTTTTTTTCCCCTCACTTGAAGATAAAGATATCAAACATCAAAGGCAGAAGACACACATACACAGACAGAGATAACTGTGTCTCCTCGTTTTATGCCATCTACTTTTATATATTTCCCAAACAGCCAGTGCCTTGCTGCACTCCTGTGACTCTTGTTTTGTCTGCCTGTGTGTGTGTTCTTTCCAGTACAGGGATCCCCTGGGAATCCGCCCCTAACTCTTCAGTTTTGCTTCTGTACCTCAGACTGTTATCTGTTATCTCACTCCTGCAGAGGGGCCCTATGCGTGCTCCTCTCCAAGCCGCATCTCAGCTCGTCTCCCACCTCTGCTGCCTGAGAGACCCAGGGGCAGAGGTGCTCAGGGCTCCCTGAGCCGCATCTTGCTAGTGGGCAAGCTTGCCAGTCCCATCTGGTAAGGGTCTGGCGTGGGGTCCTGGTTCCTGGTGACCTGGCCTATTGCTTCTGTCCAAGTTCAGGAGCCCTTGTCTTGCCTAGATGAGACACTGTTAGGACTTTAACAACCTTAACCCGTTAGTTTTCCTCTGTGGGTAGGGTGAAGGGACTTGACTGAAGAATTAGAGGTGATTTTCCCCTCATTTAAAAAACTTGTGGTAAAATATACAGAACATAGAACTGACCATGTTAAAACCATTTTTAAGTGTACAATGTAGTGGCATGAAGTACCCTCACACTGCTGTATAATATCACCACTATCTGTCTCCAGATCTTTTGTTTTTGAGACAAGATCTCCCTTTGTAGTCCAGGCTGGCCTTGAATTCACTGTGTAGACCAGGCTGGCCTCAAACTTGTGATCCTCCTGCCTCAGCCTCCCTACTGGTGAGATTACATGTGTGTGCCACTATGTATCACTAGATCTTTAAAATGATTTTTTTCAAGTCACTTTTTGTCTCAGTTTCCCAGCTCCAGTTGACTTTGTCCACCCCTTCACACACACACTCACACACACACACACACACACACACACACGATTTAGTCTGTGCTTCTTTTTTTTTTTGGTACTGGGAATCAAACTCAGGACTTCACGCTTGCCAGGCAGGTGCTGGGCCACTGAGCTAAATCCCTGGCCTCTAGTCTGTGCTTCTGTTCTGATTATTTAACTTGGAGAGTAGGAGGGATTTTTTTCCCCAGGACTTGATGGATCGGTCTCAGCAGAATTCCAGTGATCTCGTCTTTTGGTTATTTTTGTGGGGAATGCTGGAATTTTTTTCCTTAGAGTGATGGCAGAGGTGAAGGAGCAGAGGGGAGACAGTTCTTTTTTGAATCAATTTAGCAAAAGAGAGGAAGTGGCAGTAACATTAAGTCATTGCTAGAAATGTATTCTGGGTGCCAGTGGAGCGTGTTGGCATTCTAAATGAACGAAGACTCCCAGCTTTTGCCTAGTAAATCTTCTGGCTGTGCTTTAGAGCAAGATTCTTGGTATTTTTCTGTTTGCTCTCCAGTGATAAGAGCTCAAGGTCACAGTGCCCTTGGACTCTGTTTACCTAGTGTGCACAGAGCATGCCGGGAACTCTCTGGGAGAGGCAGAGGCCTCCAGCTCGGCCCCACTGGGGGAACCTTGCCTGTCCTTGCCTGTCCGCACCGTCTGCTGGACCCATCTTCTAGAATGTCTGTGGGACGCTTTAAGAATTACCACCTTCTTCACTCAGTGTACACATTATTGACCACGGAAGCCTGTTTGGACGACACAGGCTGAAACCCATGTTGAATAAGGTAGACTTTGCTTCTTGGAATAGTCTTGGAATAATGTTTGCACTTTCCCCCAGGAGAGACAACTCAGGTACAGTCCTTTCCGATCCAAATACCCTGCCCTCTTCTGCCCCCTTATTGCCACAAACCCCAAGGGTTTCTATTCCTCTATTCTAAATCCTCTCCAGGGGGATTTCTGCATCTTTGTCTGAGAAGTATAATTTTCCCTTCTAGATATGGCAGTAATATTACATCAGAAGGAACAATATATATAGCTACTTGTGTAATTTACTTCTCCTATTCTAGTTAAATTTCAGGGCAAATAATATTAGGTATAGAATTAGTTTGGTTAGCCAAACAAAATATAAAGCTCAGGGCCGGGGATATAGCTCAGTGGCACAGCGCCTGCTTGACAAACACAAGGTCCTGAGTTTGATTCCTGGTTTAAAAAAAAAAAAAAAAAAAAAAAAAAAAAAAATAAATATATATATATATATATATATATAAAGCTCATAATATAGGAATGGTATGTTTGTAGAGACAATCTAAAGACCTAATGGTGTGTTAGCCAGTGGTGAGTTTTAATGCCCTTTAGATTGCTTATGAATCTCAGAGCGCAATACTGTGAGATGCTAAGAAGCTCTTAAGGGAAATATTGTCGGGCTTAAAAGTGTTTACTTTTGACTGGAGCCTTAGTGGTCTTCATATTTTAAACCAGTTGCTGTTATTATTAAGAATAGCTTTCTACATAAAATATTGGAATAATAATGTATTAGTTTTCTATCATGATAGCACATATCTGAGATAACATAAAGAGAAAAGGTCTTATCTGTTTCATCAACACCTTCTTCACTTTGATAAAAAGGCTCTCAAGTGGTTTTTTTTTTTTTTTTTTTTGGTGGGTACTGGGGGGTCGACCTCAGGACCTCGAGCGCCAGCAGGCGCCCGTGCCGCTGAGCGATATCACCGGCCCCTTTTTCGTATGTGGGTTCCGGGAGTCGAACTCGGGCCCTTGCGCTTGCCGGGCAGGCGCTTAAGCCGCTGAGCCATCTCACCGGCCCCCTCTCAAGTGGTTTTTGGAATATGCTACAGATGGATTTGTTGACATGGAAGCTGGAAAATCAGATAGGACTTTGATGGACATCACTCAATCAAGCCTGAACTCCATCTTGAACTTTTTCTTGGCTCTTCTTGTTTTAATGTTTTTTTTTTTTTTTTTTGTGAGTACCGGGGGGTCGACCTCAGGACCTCGCGCGCCAACAGGCACCCGTGCCTCTGAGCGATATCACCGGCCCCTTTTTCGTATGTGGGTTCCGGGAGTCGAACTCGGGCCCTCGCGCTTGCAAGGCAGGCGCTTACGCCGCTGAGCCATCTCACCGGCCCTCTTCTTGTTTTAATGTTGATGGTGAGGAAGAGAGGTTTTTGGTCCAAGTAAAAGGCATATGAGGGAGGTTTTTATTAGCCATGCTGTGTCCTTAACCTTACTGCTGAGGAATTGGGATCAAGAACAATGTGATATCACTTGTATCCAGCAAGCCACTAAGTCATATCATCACAGAACTGAAGGCCAATCCCAGTATTGTGCAGAGAGGTAACAGTTAACAGCCTTGGACAGAATGTCTACAGGTTTGTAAGCTTGCATGATTATAAGACCAAGGAAGAAACACAAATGAAAGAAATGTGCTAGATACAAAATCCAAACGGCCCTTCTTCCAGAACATAATAGGCGCAAAGTGGAAGATTCATGCCCCATCTAGGGAGGCAGCTGCTTCTCAACTCCAGCAGGTTGTCACTGCGAAGGAGTACAGACCTAGCGTGGCCAGAAATCTGGATTTTTATGAGAATGAACCCAAATAACACAATGCATAAATTCAAAGCATTATGTGAACCAGCACAGTGCAAACCAACTCAAAGAAGCCTGGCCGCCAGATTCTGTCTGTGGATGCGGCCTGGGTTTAGAGAAGTCCGTGGATGGGTTATGTCTTGAGTAAGGGCATTCAAGGTAGGACTGTGAGTGGGTCAGCATGCTTTTCTGCAAATGGCCTTTACCGTTCCCTTCCTCCTCCGTTCTCAGAAGAGATTGAGCTCAGCTCTGTGCCACACCTAGAGCAATGCCAGGCTGCCCTCTGAGATCTGTTGACCTTATCATGGTGCAAAGGAGGAAGCTGGCTGAGAATGAATACTCAGTATGCAGGGAAACTATGGACACCACGGACCACAGAAAGGTCAAGCACCTTTGAAGACATGCCCAGACTCTTGATGTTAGAAACTTACATTTTTCTTTTTTCTTTTTCTTTTTTTTATGTGGGTACCTGCAGTCGAACTCAGGACCTTGCACTTGCCAGCAGACGCTTGTGCTGCTGAGCGATATCACCGGCCCTTTTTTTCCTTTATGTGGGTACCGGAAACATTTTTCTTTGTTTGAAACTAACATTTTTTTCACTTTTCCTAAGAGTGCCTTTCCTTGGTGTGCATTGCAAGTACCGCCTGCTACTGAAAGCGTGGTTGGTGGACTTGCACTCAGTGCTCTCCAGTGTCAATGTGCTCTGTTCCCTTTAATGTGGACTGATTCATCCTCTCCCAGGGACTGGATGGGAAGATGCCTGATAGGAGTGCTGGCGAGTTTCAGTCCTGATTTGAGATGAATGATTTATACCAATTGATGCTGTGACACAGTATGTTCCAAGGACCTGATAGAGGAATGCGGTTTCAGTGCCTCTCCTCATTTATCATGATGTTTATAAATCCTGTTTGAGGTTGAGGTAAACTATCTTGCTGCTGAGCAGCTGTTTTGCAGCTATAAATCTCGAAGCCACTGAGCTTGAGCCTGTCGCTGGAGCCAGGCAAAGCGGGGAGGCACCCGTGACTGGGAATCTCCTGGGATGGGAGTGGTGCTGGTGGCCCAGTTCTGAAAGAGAGAAGCACCTCTCCTTCAGATGATCACTGTCCCAGGCAGATGAGGTTGCTTTGCACAACACAGAGGTGTTTCACGTTCATATTCACTGGGGTTTGGGGTTTTGAGCAGGTGATAGGATTGAAGAACAGCCTGGTCCCTGAGGTTCAGATGCATGTATGAAATGTGGAGTGGGGACTGGGGTGTAGCTTCAGGGTAGAGCATGTGCTTAGCACTCTGAAGCCCTGGGTCCCATCCCTGGCACCACAAAAAAGTAAAGTAAAGAAAAAAATAAAAAGTTGAGTGGTGCATCAGGTGAGGAAGGTCAGAGCTGTTGCTTCCTGGAAACTCTTGCTGATTTAACTCTCCCGCTGCTTGGTCATCACATCCAGGCACATTTCTCTTGGCAGAGAAGACTCGGAGGGCTTGTTCTGCCTCTCAGTCCCTGAGAAGACCATTTTGTCAAGTGGGGTGAAAACCCACAGGGAGAAGGAGGACCAGTGAGAGGAAGCTAATGGGAGGCAGAAGTCAGGCTTGACATTAGGAAGAATTTCATACCACTTAGATTGTTGGAAAATAGAAAAGATTTTGGGTCAGGGGTAAACAATACATTAGTGGAAAATATTCTGAAAAGTTCAAGTTTCGTATGGGTCATATGGAGCTTATGTGGGATGAAGTCCTTTTTTTTATCTAACCTGAGATTCTGTGAATCTAATAATGTGGTTTGGAATACTTTTGTTTGTGGTACTAAGGATAAACCCACAGCCTTTGCACTGAGCTATGTCCCTACCCCTTTTTTATTTTTTATTTCAAGACAAGGTCTCATTAAGTCACTAAGTTTCCTAGGCTGAGCTTGAATTTATGATCCTCCTGCCTCAGCCTCTCAGAGTTCTGGGATTACAGGCTTGTGCCACCACACCAGGCTATATATTTTTTGCAGTGCTGTAGGCAAGTGCTCTACTATTGACCTACATACCCCCAGTTCTGGCTTGGAATCTTTTATTTTTTTTGTCCAGGAATTGAACTCAGGACCTTGTGCTTGCCAGGCAGGCACTTGTGCCACTGAGCTATATCCCTGGTCCGTGGCTTGGAATCTTGAAAGGAACAACCCTCCTACATTTCTTGCCTGCTGGATCACAAATAGCATTTTCTACAACTAAGCCACATTCCCATTCCAATAAATAATGTCTTAAAAACAACAGTCATCCAGGCCTGGACATGTGGCTCAGTTGTACAGCACTTGCTTTGCATGCATGAAGCCCTGGGTTTGATCCCCAGCATGGCAAAACAAACAAACAAAAAATGACCGTGTGGGCCAGGCATGGTGGTGCACATCTGTAATCCCAACGTTCGGGAGGCTGAGGCAGGAGGATTGCTGTGAGTTCAAGGCCAGCCTGGGCTAAATAGTGAGACCCTGCCTCAAAAACAAAACAAGACAAGACAAAACAAAACAAAACAATCTGTGTGTCTAATTTGGGACTCAGGTTTGGAAGAGTATCATGATGTCAGTCTTGGATGGGTCACGGGCTCTATTGATGAAGATGGATGAGAAAGAAGGAAGCCTAGGAGAATAGGGATCATCTGCCAGAGGGTGAGCATTAGAGATATTGGTGGAATCTCTGAGAAGGGAGCAGAAGTGGCCAAGAGAGGAGGGACTTGGACCTTGGTCCTTACTGGAAGTGGAAATATAGCAAAAGTGACATATGGAAAGCTAACGAGAGCACACTATCCTAGAAGTCAAGAGGGAAAGTGTGGGAAGGGTTAACAATGCCCACAGAGAGGACCACGTGGACAGTATGACGAGGCAGGCAGGTTTGGTGATCAAGGGGTGGAGTTTGGACAAGGATGAACTCCTAACCCTCACTATGGAGAATTAGTAAAGGGAGGAGGAGGCAGAGACAGTGAGAAGACAGGGGTCCATGGTCACCAGCTAGAGGAGCCCCATGCCTCTTTCTCCACTCTAATGACTTCTAAATTATTTGTGGCTTCTCTCCCTGGGCCAGTCAGAAAGCAGTGCTCACTGTTGTGTGATGTCAGTGGACCAGCACAACCCTCATCAAACCCTCCAGCCTCCTTCCTTCAAAGGGTGAAGACACGAGGCAGCAGTTCACCACAGAACGAGGCCTGAAAAGTAAAGCTGCTTTCAGTGGGATTTTTGTGATTTTTTTCCCTTTGTTTTTCTGTTTCCATCTTTAAGAGCCTCTTATTGCCTAGTATTACAAACAAACAAACAAGAGAAAACAGCCTTCCTTCAGTCAGGGCAGTCCCAGCCCTGCAGAGGGCCTCACCCCGGGCCAGCAGCTGAGGGCCCCTTGGACTATTCCAGAAACCTCAAGCTGCCTGAGGACACTCGGCTGAACTTCTCCACAGCTCCTTTCAGAGAAACTGAACTGACTTTCGCTGATGAAGAGAAAACACAAGCAATGCGAAGGATTTTCAGTAAGCATTATTTCATATACTTTCCTAAGCCACCATCTTTGCACCAAAGCAAAGCAAACTTGGAATATGGAGCTGTGGAGGACATTTATTATTTATATAGTAGTCTGAGTGAAGCTTGGTTCTCTCTCCTTTATTCTTGTTTTTCCTTCTTTTATCTCAGCTGGGATGTGGGACCCACTTGCCTGAAGAATACAGTTCCAGTGTTTTCTTTAGGTCTAATGTAATTTGAATTTTCCATTCTTGATAACCTATTTAATTTGGGTCAATTGAATGAGTAGATTGATGCATTCTTATTGAGGCACTCCTGTACAAAATTATGCTTTTATTTTCTAGCTACTTCTTTGTGAATTTATCATTTTAAAGGATAGCTGCGTCAGAATGAGCTCATCTGTTATGATACTGGTTGTGGGACTCTAGTTCATGCTCTCACTCCTACCCTCTGTTCCTGGAGCCAAATCTTTACTTGAATGTCAACAAAATGGCAGCTCTCAGCAAGGGAACATTCTTGATTCCTGAGGTAGGGACTGAAGCCAGGCACTTGAGCCTTTGTTTTCCTATGAACTAGTGCTTATATTGTAAATATTTAACCATTCACTGTAGAATTTCTACCAAAGTTCCTGTTTGGTTTCCAGTTAATTTCATTTTTCACAGGCACATAAATGTTCTCTCACTTTTCAAGAACTCTCTTTAAGCAGTACTGATTACATTGAAAGTTTGTTTTGAGAAGGGACAAAAAATAGGGTCTAGAAGGCATGTTTTCCCATTGATTGAGGAAAGTATTCCCAGAGGAACAAAAAATAACAGATACAAAGGTGACTCATAATGATGACCATGAATATTTTTATCGTTCCACGTACTATGGTTGCTTAAGTGGCTGGTGGCGAAGGCTGAAGGACTTTTCCCTCTCAGTTGATGGTTTTGAGAGTCAAGTGGAGGGACACTAGCTACTGAGCTACTAGAGGGGCCATGGTGATCTTATCTCTGTAAGGAAAACAACTCCTCCTGCTTTCCTTTAACTTCTGAGCTGTCTGCGTCTCTGAAAGACCATTTCTGGCTGGAATTTGCTCTCAGAAAGAAACTAAGAATGCATTAGGCAGAAAAATTTGATTTATAGCTCACCTCTGTTTATACTCTTTTAGTGATATATTTGTTTATTTCAGGAGGAAGAGCTTCTTATAACACATATTTTATGCTTTTGACTTCACTTGAGATGTTTTGTCTTCAGGAAATGTATTTTGGTGTTGTCTTTCCCTTTCCTCTACTTCCTTCCTTCTTCCCCTATACCATGAGCCTCTTGCTGTCCCAAGGCTGTGGGACTCAAGGCAAGAAGCCCATGGGGGACAATGCCTGAGCTGAGGGCTCAGTACACCACCTTTGAGAATGTCTGATGGCCACGGATGACTTTAAAGGTAAAAGACCATAAACATGAGTCAAATTGGAAACATCCCCGTGTAGAGCCAGTCTGTCTGCCTGGTTACTTTGCAGTATATAAACCTGACTCCAGGCTACCAAGCTAATTGCCCCAGGGCCCAAGGAAAGAACATTCTATATTTTCACAAGTATTTCCTTTAAGAAAGGTGCTGTTTTAAAAGGTATTATTCGGGGCCAGGGATTTAGCTCAGTAGCACAGCACCTGCGTGGCAAGCGCGAGGTCCTGAGTTCCATTCCCGGTACCAAAAAAAAACCCCAAAATAAAACCAAATATAAAAAAAATATTATTCATTGGAAAATTCCTAAATAAAACACTTCCTTCATTAAATGACAGTTGTGCTACAGAGCCATTTTCCTTTGAGGTTATTGTTCCTCAGAATCTTTTTCTGTCTCCCTTTTATTTAGCTTTGGTTTTGCAGGAAACGTTAAAGTGTTCCTCAGCAGTGTGAGGTGAGAACGTGGAATTGAAAGAACACTGTTGGAACTGGAAATAAGAGATCTGGAGAGGCATAGTAGATATATTTCTCATGCATTCAGATCTACCATAATTGAAGGTTCTGCATTCTTTCTAGGGTGTTCTGTGGAGAAAGTTTTAGGTAAAGTTCTAAGAAAAACTCATATTTTTTGCTTTTAACTTTCAGCATGCTAATATTTGTAATTCATGTGCCCAGATTTTGACTTTAGCTCATTTTAGTTTTTCTAACCAAGCAATTTGCAAATATCTATTTATAATGGAGAGAAATTGCCATTCTCAAGAGTTTACCCAGTCTTTTGGCTAAGATCAAGTGTAAATGAGTGGCCCATTATTTTTAACATGAATAAAATGATCATAAAACCTTCACATGTCCCCTTATGTCTCATTAAAATGCCACAGTGAAAAACGACTGCAGGCACGCTCTACATTCAGGCATTTCAGCCTGCCGCATTCATGTCCCTTGTCCCTCGCCACCTGTCTGTGACACTGTCTTGTGCTTGCTGATAGAGGTTTTCTTTGGCTGCTGTGACTGCCCTTGGTCTTGTGGCTTTGACACTGAAGCACTGTTGTCTGCAAAAGACAGTGTATTATAGCTCCGGGTCTGCTCAGCTGTCTGCCTTGCTCCCGTCCCTTCATTCTTGGGAAGTTTCTGGGTTTCCTGGGAGATGAAGCATGAACAACATTTGCTCCGGCCTCCATCATTTCAGGAGGCCTCAGGTCCCGTTTTGTTGTTCAGGTTCCCAAGGGTGGGTGGGGCATGAGAATTCCCAGCAGGGCACCGCTGCACGTTAGACCCGGTGCCATGCAACTCTTTGTTACGTTTTTCTAAAGAGTGATTATTGTGGGCTGCATTTCAGAAACCAAACAGAAATTACACAAAACTGTCCACAGTGACTCAGTATGTCAACATCTGAACTAATATGAAGTAAGTGTTTATGTCACAGATTTCAGGGCTACCCACATCTCTTTTGGATTTAATAACACGGAAAGCTGGAAATGTTTGAATTACAGCCAACATTTGCAGAAATTTCTTATGTGACCTATGATGAATTTCAATATTTTTCTCAGTTAGATAAGAGCATATGATTTATAATTTTTGCCTATGATCTCTTCCCTTATCAATCTTGGTATGATGCTATTATTACATCACTATTGGAATTGAAAAGATGTTCTCCTTTTGTACCAGGAGAATAGAAATATAGTAAGACTCCTAGATTTGTACAGTACTCTGGGGATGCAGTTCCTATATTAGATGAGATGACCAGTCAGGTCTTTGCATCCTCAGGAGGCAAACCAGTATCTGACTAATAATGCAGTATAGCTGCATTTTCAGCTCCATCACTCCCAAAGTAAATTCCAATAGGTACTGTTAAACATGCTTTAAAATTTCCTGATGGGAAACCATAAGCTTTAAATCTTTTGTTTTAAAAACTTTTTACCTAACCCCAAATAGCTAGATACTTGGTTTTATATAGCTAGGTCAGAATAAAATACAAGAGATCATTCTTCCTGTTTAGGGGCATAAAGCATATCTGTCCATTTTCAGCAGCAATACCCAATCTCTCTCCTTTCTCCCTCTGTCTTTCCTTTCTTGCATCACTTAAAGCCCTCATTGCTCCACATCTCATGTAAGGGTTAGGATTTATGCATAGTATGTGCTTTTGTCTTTCTAGCCTCGGCTCCGACCGTGGCTTCCTGCCTTCCTTTCATGCTTTACACTCTGGTCTCTCAGGCCGCTTTCAACTCCTGTGCAGACCCTGCCTTCTCCGCCTCTGCTGGGATGCAAGGCACTTGTCTAATGGGAACGCACCTGGTGAGTGTTCCTGTAACATCCCTCTAACTAACCACATCATACAGTAAACGTGTCCTCTTCTCCTTTAGACTGTAAGTTGAGAACACAGACATGTCCATTTCCTTACCTTTGCAGACTTCAGGCCTCACACAGTGCCTAGCACACAGTAGGTGTGCAGCAAAAATTTGTTGAACGTTCGGTTGAGTCTAGTTGTCATTCAGCTTGCTTTACATGCAGAAAAATCTCCTGACCTTTGAGTTCATTGATGGAGGGCACAGAACATCGGGGCAGAATGCACCCTGGGGTGTTTCATAATTTTGCAGGACTCAGCACCTAATGGGGTAGAGGCAGAGATGTCATTGTACAGATTTCAAATTGAAGCACAATTTTATATACTTATAAGCACAGGTGTAGGGCTGTTTACTACTCTAGTTTTAAATCAATTAACATTTAAGGTAGGAAATCAAAAGAAAGAGAAACCTTTTTCTCCAGCTGGTAAAAATGATCATTGGATTTTTCCATCTCTAGGTGGAAATTATTTTAAATTTGCCTCTTTCATGAGATTAGGGAAAATTTATCTGCTACATTAACTCTCCTTGCCTGAGTGAGTTTCACCAAGGCTACTTGCTGCTACATTTCCACCTTTCCTACATTTCCAAAAGTGTTCTTCAGGGGGCTGGTGAGATAGCTCAGCGGCATAAGCGCCTACCTGGCAAGCGTGAGGTCCTGAGTTTGACTCCCGGTATCCACATACGAAAAACGGGCCGGTGATATTGCTCAGCGGCATGGGTGCCTGCTGGCATGCGAGGTCCTGAGTTCGACCCCCAGTACCCACACACACACACACAAAACTGTTCTTCAAACTATTTCTTCTTAAAAATGCATGCCCACTGTCTATCTCAAAGACTGTTTACCATTCATCTCCAAGCTGTATAAGTAAGAACAAAGTTTTCAGTTAAGAAATTGCTGGGATTAGCCAGGTGTTGGTGGCTCATGCCTGTAATTGCAGTACTTAGGAAGCTGAGCCAGGAGGATTTGAATTCTAGGTTACCTGGGTGACATAGCGAGTTCAAAGCCAGCCTGGACTACATAGCAAGATCCCATCCCCCCTTCCCAAAAGAGGAAATTAATTGCTAAGATTAAGAAATATGGGGGCAGATGAGATAGCTCAGTGGCATAAGCGCCTGCCTGGCAAGCGCGAGGGCCCGAGTTCGACTCCCGGAACCCACATATGAAAAAAGGGACTGGTGATAATGCTCAGTGGCACGGGCACCTGCTGGCACGCAAAGTCCTGAGGTCGACCCCCGGTACCCACAAAAAGAAAAGAATATATATATAACCTTAGTTTAGCTTAGGTAGAGTTACCTAATGCAGCTGCCATTTATTCAGAGTCAACTCCATGCATTTTGATTTTATTTGCATCATTCCTGAATCATGTCAACACCCTGATGGGTGACTGATATTGTTGTCATCCCTCTTTACAGAGGGAGGAATTGAAGCTCAGAGAGGTGAAACATCTTGACCAAGATAGCTAATAATTATGGTATTTGATGCTTCGTCTGTTTAACCAAAAGCCCATGTTCTCAAAAGCCTAGTTTTTATTTGCAGTAAAAGCACCATTGTTTCCTCAGCCTTTGGATGTTTGTGTGTGTCATTTTAGAGTACTGTCCTTGTGTATACCACCATGACACTGCAGCTAATGGGCTACCAGCACTGCTCATCACTCTTGGAGTTTGGACCACAGAGACCATTTGCAGAACTATGGAATTCCCTTCCCTTCCCTTCCCTTCCCTTCCCTTCCCTTCCCTTCCCTTCCCTTCCCTTCCCTTCCCTTCCCATTCCCTTCCCATTCCATTCCACTCCATTCCATTTTTTGAGACAGAGTCCAAGGCTGGCCTTGATCTCATGTATCACAGTCTAGTCTCAAACTCATATTCTTTTTGCCTCAACCTCCCTGGTTCTGGGATTACGGGCATGTGCCACCAGGCCCAACTAGAACTATGGGATTTTTAAGTCAAGCTGTTATGAATCTTTCCAGAAAGCCCAAATGATGAGGAATTGCTAAGATAATTTGTCTGCAGAGTGAGTACAGGTGGACAGCAGCAGATCATGTCAAAGGGTAACAGGTGGGTGGGGAGGAGTGAATCATAGGAAGACTTGCAGACCATAGGAAGAACCAGCTGGTCTCTGAGTGCAGTGAGGAAGTATTGCAAGCAGAGCATTGCCATAATTTACTTATGTTTTAGAAGAATCCCTCTGGCTATGAAAAGACTGCAGCGAGGAAGCAAGGGTGAGGATGCTGTGGCAATAATGGAAGAGAGAGATGGTGGCGACTTGGGCATGGATCGTAGCAGTAGAGATGGTGAGATGCTATTGGGTCTGGCTTTATTTTGAAGATTGAAACAACAATATCTGCTGGAAGATTAAATGTGAGGCCAGAGGAAAAGAGGAGTTGAGGATTTAGGCTTGGGCACCAAGAGGATGGAATTGCCATCAACCAAGATGGAGAAGATGACAAGTTGAACAGGAAGAGGAGTTTTAAGCTTTTGAAATTGGATATAACTATTAACATCAGATGTTAATGAGGCAGTTTGATATATAAATTTCATGTTTTGTAGTAGGAACTATGCTGGGGATATGAATTATGGAGTCTTCAGCATATATAGTTACCATGAACTGTTCCACTGGAAATCACCAACCCCTGGAAGTTCCATTCAGTTTCAGCCAATTACATGGTACTGGGTCCAATGCTCTGGCCAAGTTGGCCCTATCTTCTATTGTCTTTTAACTCTAGTAGGACAGCCCTAATCTAATCAGTGGCACCAATAAACTCAATTATTTTGTATTTACTGGATTTGACATGTTTCCACACCATGTACACTTAGAGCTAGAGGTCATCTGCTGAAAGGGTCTCATTTTACAGATAAAAGAACTAGGCCCACAGAACTGAAATGACTTGCCCCAAACTACACTGAATGGTCATAGCACAGTCCAGAGCAGATCCTCCTTCCAGCTCGGTACTCTTTGGTGCACTCTCTGGAGTGCCCGAGTTTCATTAGATGGAACAGGAAGGTGACACCAGAGAGGTAGATCACAGTCAAAGTTCATTTCTGCCATCAGGTGTTTACTTCAAAGCAAATATCCAGGTAAGGGAGCTGTCTTCTGCTCTGTCTTTGGCATTTTCATCCCTCCTTGTAGAAAGCCACAGGTGAGATTCAGCAGGTCTGCTCTGAGGAGGAACTGCACGGAGCCTTCTGAGTTCCTCAGACTGGGTTTTGATAAATCAAGGTGTGGTGGATTGACAATTGGTGGTCAACTTGTAAAACCCAGCTGAATTGAATCAGTGTGGTGCCTGGTGTGGAGGGCCCACCTGAGGACTGTTGCCAACAACATAAAAAGGAGAACTGGAGAGGAAGAGTTGGTGCTGTTGGTTCTCCTCGAGGAGCTTGTCACGCTGGCTTTCCTGATAGGAACTTGGCTGTTCTCATCGTCGGAGGAGCTCGGGACCTCGTTGTCGCTGAGGATGGCTGTGGTGACTTTCGGGGGAGCTCCGGTTCTTACTCTGAGCGTCGCTTCCTGGCTCCGGGGTAGATCCCTCAGGCCTGCTGGCACAGATCCTTCATCCTGCTGGTGCAGACTTTCTAGCTTCCACCACTGACCTTTGGGCCTTCCCGGTGCAGATCCGTGAAATATACTTGCATGAGACATTGTTGTGGGCCCTAGGCCTTCAGCTGGACTAATGAGGGCATGGTCATGGGCTCTAGGTCTTCAGCTGGACTCATACAGGACACTGCTGTAGGATCCAGGCCCTCAGCTGGGTTCTTTGGATCTTTAGTGTGTGGACAGATTTCCTGCACTCTTTTGTATATGACTCTTTGGGTGACTATTACAAAATAACTCTATAAGTTATGTGTCCTGTATTGTATTGTTTCCCTTGCAAACCCTGACTACAACACAAGGAGTCAGTATTGGGTCTGAGGAAGCTGAGGCATAGGAAAAATCTTTTCTTTCATCCAATCAGTCATGGTAAAATGACTCTTTTCCTGTTAGACTAGGAAACTAGAGGAGGAAAGAGAAGGAGGATCATGTGGTCACCCTACCATCAGCTTCTGATGATTCTTGATAAGGCATTGGAGAAGATACTTTAAAAGGCTGAAAGAACATAGAACTGAACATATATTCCACTTCAATTTGCCCCTGGTTCCAGCACATTCTTAGCTACTGGTGAATTATTTGGATTGGCCATTGAGTTCCTATGGACCATTATATACAAGTTGCAAACTGCTATTATGCTTAGAGATAATAAATTCATGCAACAGATCTGCACAGCAGGCATGGGAAATGCAGAGGTGAATAAGATAGAGGTATTTGTTTTCATGGACCTACATTCTTACAGGGGCACACAGAAAATACACACGTACATACATATACACAGATAGTAAAAAATGCTATGAAACAAATAGAACAGAGGCATGGTATAGTGAGTGTTTGGATGGGCTTTAGTAGGACAATTAGAAAAGGACAGGTGACTCTTCAGCCAAAGCCTAAATAATAAGAAGGAGCCCACCACAAGGAAGTGGTGGTCTTCTTTTTTTTTTTTTGTGGGTACCGGGGGGTCGACCTCAGGACCTCGCGCGCCAATGGGCACCCGTGCCGCTGAGCTATATCACCGGCCCCTTTTTCGTATGTGGGATCCGGGAGTCGAACTCGGGCCCTCGCGCTTGCAAGGCAGGCGCTTACGCCGCTGAGCCATCTCACCGGCCCTTCTTGGCAGTGGAGAAAATCAAGAGCAACCCCTTGACATGGGAGCAATCTTAGGGTGCTGGTGGAAATGAAAGGCAGCCAGTGTTACTGCAGCTTTGTGAACAATAGGCTGGGACCTCCTCAGTATGGTGTTGTAGGCCTTGGTGAGAGTTGAATTGTATTCTAAATGTAGCATGAGATCCTGGGAAGATTTTAAGCAAGGAACAACATTGTTCAGTTTATTTCCTTTTTTTTTTTTTTTTTTGTGGGTTCCGGGAGTTGAACTCAGGCCCTTGCGCTTACCAGGCAGGCGCTTATGCCACTGAGCCATCTTACCAGCCCTTATTTCCTTGAAGTGACATTGAGATTCCCTTTTTGAGAAACAGAGTTCGTGAAGCTAAGAACAGAAGCAGGGAGGGAGACCAGTTCAGAACTATCCAGTTTGTGCCAGGACAGCATGGTAGTTTGCCCTGGGATGGAAGCAGAAAAGATGTCTGAAGGTTGAGATTTGGGACTAATAGGATCAACTAGTTTGCAGATGAGTTGAATAAAAGGATTAAGAGAAATAATAATGGAGACACTGAACAATGGGAATAAAAAGGAAACCATGAGTAAAGACGGGAAAATGAGAATAGCAAGTCTGGGAGGGAGAGGTATGTATGTGGGGGTTGGGTAGCATTAGGGAAGAACAGAATCAAGAGTTCTGTTTCATATATGTTTGATGCACCAATCAGACATCTGGGTGGGTGATTGTATATAAGATTTTAGAATCGAAGGGAGAGTTAATATTACATGTAAGTAATATTTAAGGTCCAAGACTGGAATTACTCACATGAGGAGAGAGTGTCAATAGGGAAGAGAAAAGATATGAAGACAAAGCCCTGGAGCAAGCACATCCACCCCGAGAGGAGTTGAGAAGGAGGAACAGTGAGTTGGCAGAAGGGGATGTGGTGGTATGGATAGTGAAAGGGACCAACCAGTCAGTTGTGATGAGAGCTGCTGCTGCAGGGTCCCAGGGGAGGAGCACAAATCATGACCTCAGCCCGGTGGAGAAGTGCGGTAACAATGAGAAAGAGCAGCCCCTGGGAGGGATGGGGATGACAGCTGAATTGCAGTGGGTTAAGGGAGGGTGAGAGATGACAAAATGGGTCAAGAGCATTATTCGCATTGTGGTTCCATCATCATTTTAGCTGGGAATTTGGAAGTAAGGTAGGACTACAAGCAGCATTGCTAGAAAGACTACAAAGTCTTAGGCCTTAAAATAGTGAGTTAAAACTAATGCATATTCCTAGGAAATTTGATCTGCTATGTTTGCTGGGGGGTTGGGAAGTCATTCATGCTACCCTAACCATGCTTGGACAGTAGTTTCCTGTCCAGCTCTACCCTCAAATAGAACAACAAGCCATAATTCTGTGTGTGTGTGTGTGTGTGTGTGTGAGTGTGTGTTACTGAGGATTGAACCCAGGGTTTTGCACTGAGCTACATCCCAGCCCTTTAAAAACTTTTTTTTTTTACTGTGAGAGCCAGGCGTGGTGGCACACACCTGTAATCCCAGCACTCGGGAAGCTGAGGCAGGGGTGTCGCTGTGAGTTCAAGGCCAGTTTAGGCTACACAGTGAGTTCAAGGTCAGTCTGGACTACATAGCAAGATCCTGTCAAAAAATACAAAAAACAAAAAATAAATAAAATTTTAAGTATATATACTTTTTTTGAAAAGCTTTTTCTGACAGCTATGAATATTGATGATTGATTGGTTGTTTTTATTATCTTTAAAACTGCCTCTTATTTTGGGTGGGATCAAAGTGAGGAATAATACACCCATAAGAGGATCCCTTCTCCTCTAAGCCAGAAAGGCCTAGCACTCCTTGGTACTTGGGAAGTGCCCTAGACTGGAATTGTTTGTGTTGTTCTGACCTGAAAATGACAACATAGAATGCAGCCAATGGCACACAGCTTTTTATTGTGGGTGATGCAGCTTTAATTGGTATGCAGAGGGCATGCCTGTGGGATTAGTCCCCGGTGCCTTGGCCAATCAAATCCCTTTCAGCATTTCTCAATGGTTAGTTTCATCTTATAATTAAGTAACAATGATCATTTCCTGACAGCTAATGACTGGCTAGAGGAGGTAGAAGCGTCATTAGGTTTATAATTTATCAGACTCTAAGGTCTTCATCTGCAGTGTTGCAAAAAGAGAAAGCATCCTCCAACTACAAATGAGGAAGGACAATCTCTAAACATATTTCATAGACATGAGTGTTAACTAGTTCTTCAAAAGCTGACTTTATTTCCCAAGTTAAAAAAATTGTGCATTCAATTTGTAATAGCCAGATCTTGGAAACAACCCAAATGCCCATCAACCGAGGAATGGATAAAAAAGATATGGTTTTTTGTTTTTTTTTTTGTGGGTACCGGGGGTCGACCTCAGGACCTCGTGCACCAGCGGGCGCCTGTGTCGCTCAGCGATATCACAGGCCCTTTTTTTGTATGTGGGTTCTGGGAGTCAAACTGGGGCTCTCACGCTTGCCAGGCAGTTGGTTACGCCACTGAGCCATCTCACCGGCCCAAGATGTGGTATTTTTATACAATGGAGTACTATTCAGCCATAAAGAAGGATAAACTGGAGACTTTTATATGTAAATGGATGCAACTCGAGAAAATACTCATAAGTGAAATTAACCGGACGCACATGTGTAAACATGGTATTGTCTCCCTAGTGTGAGAAACTGAAAGAGTAAATAAAATCTGAAATGTATAATAGATATGGTGAATCAAAAAGAAACTGGTCAAAAGGAAAGAGAGTCTGGGATGGGGGAATGGGGAAAAGAAAGAAGGGAAAGGAAAAAAATTGTATTTATATATAAGATGGTTAAGATAAATACACTACTAATTTTGCTTAGTTCATTGAAGAGAAAGGTTTATGCCAGTAATGTTTGGACAATTGAATGCTGATATCTTGTACCTTGAGTAACTAATTTAAAGATAACTACGTAATGTATTAACCATTGTTACCCTCCTATTATGTTGTTTTGAAATTTTGTTCTTTTTTGTTTTGTTTTTTCTTCTCTTTAAAATAAAATTTTTTTAAAAATTGTGCATTATACGGCATGAGCAGGAAAAATGTTCATATGACAGAGACAGAGAGAGACAGAGAGAGAGGGAGAGAGATAGAAAGCGAGATGTAGTGAGCTGTACTACCACATTCACACACTGTAAAACAAAAGTGGAACCGGCAGTCCCTGTTTCCCGTAAGAATCTTCGTATGGCAATTCTGCACCCTTTCCTAAAGCAGGCTTGACTATCCATGAATTCCAGCCACTAGCATCAGTGTGCTGCCCTACAGATATTTATTGAGCACCTACTATGTGTCAGGCATTATTCTAAATGCTGAAAATGAAACCCTATTCTTACCGAGTTTATCATATAATCTTAAGATTTCTGCCTGCAAAACTACCCTGGAAGACTGCAATTAGATGTGTTCAGAGAGCCAAGCTAAAGGCAAAGAGGTCCTCCCTGCAGCCTCATGGCTGTGCCACAGCAGCACCTGCTTCTGCCCACCTAAGGTTCTCTCGAGGATCAACCGCATTTTGGGGATTACAACCTTCATTTGCAGAGAGAAGGTGGAATCTCTTCTCCTAGGGACCCCACTTTTTTTTTAATCTTCATTTTGGGACCTGATATGAACTGGTCACAAAGGGGAGAGTGGATTCTCATCCCTTGACGAAACACTCATTTCTGTGGCTTAATACAGAGGCAGCCCGGCCCGTCATCCAGGCTCTGGAATTCTACAAATGAAGAGCTCAGGTAGCGGTGACCTCAGAGGGACGAACACTGTCCTTTCACAGGTGCGCCCTTGGCTTTCCCCAGAGTCACTCTTGGGAAGCCCTCAGAGCTCTTTGCCCTCCAACTTTCCGTGACTTCCCTGAAGCTGGGTCCCCTCAGATGCTCCAAGAAATGCCTGCGATGGCTCCTCCAGCACAGAGGCCACTCATGCACAGTCCCTTGGATAGTCAGGGCTGGCGAGATCCACCGCAGATCTCCTGAGAAGCTGCTGGCATTTGGCCCGTGCTGTCAGATCCGTCTTGAAATTTTGCCAGGAGAGAGTCCCATCCCTGTCCTGCATGTAATCCACAGGCACCCTGGTGCCTCATGTGGAACTGTGGGAGAATTTCACAACCAAGAACTGGGCTACTTACTTCTCATGCTGCCAAATCGAGTTCTCTCAAATGGTTCCAGGAACCCTCTTTCGTATCTGAGCACTTTCCCTGAGCATAGTTCGTAAATGAGCAGAATGTGTAATTGAAGCCCCCCCATTGGAAGCTTATTTTCTTCTATCGAATGTCTAAAATTTCAAGACATTCTTCATTACTTTGGTTGAAGCACCATGTGACATATATTTGAAGGAGCACCCAGCTATTTTAAAATCTTTTGACAGACATCACAACACAGATATACTTGTTTAATTAATACCCCTAGAGCTGGATGAGGTGGCGCAGACCTGTAATCACTTGGGAGGCTGAGGCAGGAGGATCACTGCAAGTTCGAGGCCAGCCTGGGCTACGTAGTGAGTTAAAACCAGCCTGTACTATATAGCAAGACCCTGTCTCAAAAAACAGAAACAAAAAAACAAAAGAAAAAAGAAAAGAAAAATAAATAAATAAGTACTCCAACTGCCCCTACTGTTTAATCAAGTCCCCAACTACTAGGAACCCAAGAGGAAACAAACTGGTGATTGTTTAGTGAACATCTGCGTGGTCACTTTCATAGAGTGTAGTTAGGGTCTCTGAAATCTCCTCCTTCAGCCCTAAAATGACTACGACCAGTCATGTAGAATCAACATTCCTAATGTGCCTAGCAGTCCCATTGGCTTAGAATTGCCCCAAAACAATGGTCTTTGAATTAATTCTTTGATGAGAGAAAAGCTATTTTTAGGTAATCAGGGTTTCCAAATAGAAGAAACCATTCTTTTGCTTCTGTGAAGAGGTGTGGTACATCCCAGAGAGATTGGCTGGCACTGTTTGAACCCTGCTCTTGGGGATGCAGTTGGCAGCTGCTGTGGTCTCATTGTCCTTCCAGGTCTGACGAGAGCGTGCAGATGGGGGACGAGGCCCTGCCTGCTCGTGTAGTTGGGAATAGACCTGTGAGAGAGGAGAAAGGAGAGTATCAGAAGCATTACTATGTTTAGAGACAGGAAAGGACTTTTTAAAGAGGGAGATTATTCTGAATAACGCCGTCTCCTTTTCTCTTTTTCCTGTGTAAAATCCAGTGTTTCCTTGACGGGTTTTGGAGGAGCAGCATGTGCTTGGGTCCTTCGGAGCTGGTGGTAAACTCAGAATCCCGGCTCTGCTAGGCAATGAGAGACTTGCTGAAGGAGAAACAAACCATGTTGGTAGCAGATTCTACCTATGGTGACTAATCTGTGTGCTCGAAGGATGACTCCAAGCTTTGGAAGTTGCCAGAATGTCTTGAGTCAAAACTTTTCAGTGGCTCCCATCGGGGAAACACCCTGAGTCAAAACTTTTCAGTGGCTCCCATCGGGGAAACACCCTTGTCACTAGGCCTAGGGATTAGGGACGGAAACCCAGGACTCAGCCTGGCGGAGGCTGGGAGGGTGCCCGGAAAGGGAGTATGTGAGAAACTGGGCTCTGCGCCTCTCCTCAAATGCCTTTCCCTCCCAGTCAGGAGGGCAGGTCAGCAAGATGTAATGCTCAGAATCAGTGCCATGAGCAGCATCTGGACAACTCGGGGGACAGGTGACACTGCCCAACCTGCACTGAGATTGAAGGGTGGGGGGAGCCACTCAGCTGGACACCCAGGAGGATATCTGCTGGGGGAGGGGAAGGAGAGCCTTTGCCACGCCTGCTAGGTGAGTCAACAGTGCTCTGCTTTTGTCATTCTGACTTTATCTATTTATGTATTTATTTTTGAGGCAGGGTCTCTATGCTGCCCAGAGGTCTCAAACTTGGGATCCTCTTGCCTCAGCCTCCCGAGTGGCTGGGATTACAAGTGGTGCACCATGACACCTAATTTTTAAAATATATAGACAATCCAGAAATGAATTGGCTAGTATTGTATATTTACACTTGCAAGAGATGTTAGGTTGGCTGCTTGGTTGGTTGGTTGGTATTTATTTCCAATGCATCTCTTGCCTTTTTACTCCAGGCACAAGTGTTAAGTAAAAAATATTTTTAGTCAAAAATCTGCTTTCCAAAGGACCCATTGAAGGTTAATTTTCTAGCATGCAATGGGACCAGGTCAACTTTAAATAGCACAATCCATCCATGAAAACCATCCATTCTCATTTTCTTCCAAGTTTTCATCTGCAAAGCTCTAAAATGACCTTTATGAACAGGGTCATGTAGCTATTTTTTTTTTTTTTTTTTAAAGCAAAGTCAAGAGCAAGATAGAAATGAAATGATCCCTTCTAATCTGCACAACCCTTCTGCAGTCTGACCCTAAGGAATGAGCCCTCCATGAATCAGATCAGGAGAGAGGTTTGAGGCCAGGCGTGGTGGTGTGCACCTGTAATCCCAGCACTCCAGAGGCTGAGGCAGGAGGATCACTTGGAGTTCAAGGCCAGCCTAAGTTACACAGTGAGTTCAAGGCCAGCCTGTACTACATAGTGAGTCCATCTCAAAAAAAGAGAGAGGTTTGTTCACTACTTCTGAATACTAAAGCTTTTGGCAACCCTAAAAGTGACTTTAGCTTTGGGGGATGGAGGGACTTTGGGGAAGAGAGAATGACCGTTGTCCACATATGTTTGGAAGGCAGTGCCCTCGAGGCAGCCAGACCTTGGAGATGTCACAGAAACTCCCTGAACTGCTTCCACCTTTGGCTGGCAGTTCTCAGCAGACAGCCAGCTCAGCTTGCAATGGGACATTCTAAAGAACCCCAAGAGAACATCCGCTAGTCCTTTCCGGGGAACCTGTGCATGTAATGTGACTGCCTCATTCTTACGCTTGTGGGAAGAGCCCTGCTCTCATGAAGCCCACCCAAAATGATTTTTCTCTGAGGACAGCGTGGGTCTCCTGCTGGCCATTTCCCTGGTCCCAGCCTCTTCCCTTTTGTGCCTGCAGCAGGGCCTCTCACTGCAAGTTGATGATGAGGCAGGGTGGCTGGGAGGTGCTGCTACCTGGGGGAGTTCTGTTGTTTTTATAGCTGGTGCCAGCTGAGTGGATGGTGAGTAAGAGCTCTTCCTCTTCTCTCTGGGCTGCGCTCCTCTCCACACCAGTCTCACTGCTGACCTTCCTTGGACATGGTGGTGAGCAAGGGCAGCTGCCTGGCTCTGATGTTTCCCAGGTTTGGGACCCAGAACTCAAGAAGACAACGGAATTCGTAAGTGAGGGCTGGGCGGGCTGTGGTTTTTTTCCTGGTAGTTGTCCTTGCGTGAGGGTTTCTGGAGAGAAGGCAAATGTGAAGACAGCATTCATTCCTCTCACTTCTCCCAGCAGGTAAATAGAAAGTGCTCGGCACCACAGGTGAAGTTAGGCGCACCTTGCAGCCACCTTTGGGCTGATTTTAGCTTAGCCCCTTTTTTCTCTAAAGGACCCTTATTTCTGGAAGTTTCTCTACTTTAATCAGAAATATCATCTTCTTGTTTGTTCTTAGGTTTGAATGTTACAACAGAAGAGTAATTATGGCTAGCCATACTTCATTGGAATTGATTTGCTATTTCCTACTCTGCTTACAGAAACAGTGTTTGTTTTGCTTTGTGGAAGCTCTTTTGAGTTACACTACTAATGTTTTTGTCAGCTGACAGATTATTACAAGAAAATATAAAGGGGGGTTCTTCTAGAGAGCTCAAAGAATTTGTTTTGTATGTCATGTAGGGGGAAAATAATTCGTGGGTGTCTTTGGTTTTGTGTATGGGGATTTCTTGTAGCTGGAATCTGCACAGGTTTCAGCATTTTTAAGTATAAAGAGCAGTGTCTCAGTTGGTAACATGATTCTTTCCAAACTGGTAGTTTAATTGGATCCAGCTTTGAGTGACACTCTCCCCAACCCTCTCCTGCATCAGCAGGGCTTCTCCGAACCAGGTGTTCTGCACTCACCTGCAGGCAGTGTTTGATTTGCAGCCAGTTGCAGCCTGGTATTCTTATCTGTGCCAACCCCATACTAAATACAGGAGTCTGTGCTTGAGAAGACGAGTCATGCTCATTACCCAGCCTTCTCCTCAGAGGTAATGTGCCAGAATCACAGAAGCAGAAAAGCCAGAGGCTTCGTGTGAGGGAACATAAACTCAGCATTTCACCTCCTCATATTCCTTTGTTCTTGGGCACATCACCCTTCCCAGCTGTGAGCTCACTGGCTCTTGCTTTGCCTCTGGTTGGCATTTCGGCCATTCCACAGATGGAGAATGGGAGTTGCAGTAGGGCACACCACATGGCCCCTAAGCCAGCAATCTAGCAAGAACTAGCCAGCTGCCCTGACTTCTCTCTAGCCCCCTGCTACCTGAGAAATTACAGCTCAGAAGAGGAGAGCAGGAGGCTAAGGCATGCTGCCCAGTGCTGTCTGAAAGCAGCATGCATTTGAATTACCATTCAGAGGCCAGGAGAAACCAAACAGTGGGTCAAATTGGGGTGGGGGGGCACATAGACACATAAATGGACAAAGAAAACAAGGTTAAAAATGAGGAAAATGGGAAGCCTAGAAATGTAGGAAATATGCTCGACTATCCTTTGAATGCAGGCTGATACTTCTTTCAACTATGGGCTGAAATATGCTAGATAATATTTGTTATACAGAAAGTACAGTGCATCCTCCAGTGGGAAAGCGTAATCAAAGTAAAGCTAAATCATAAATTTAAATCATAGGTTCAGTAAATATTTGTTAAGGATCTCCCATGAGCCACGGCCTCTAATATTTATCTTTGGATCCCTATCGCCTGTCACATAGTTGGACAGGACGGATGGACTGATATCCATGGACTGATGTTTATTTTAGAGACTCCCTGTCTTCTCCATGCTCTTCCTCCCTTGGGACAGGACAGTCCCGCAGACACCTGTCTCACCCCTCCCCAAACCGCCCACTCACAGGAAGGAGAAATTCCTTAATGAAGGCTAGTAAACATGGGCCTGGGTGCCCACAGGGACGACGCCTTTATGTACTTTTACCCAGATTGAATCAGGGAAAGCTACCTGGGAAGCAGGCACACCCTCATGGATTCAGTGGAATGACATTTGCATGGCACAGGCTTCACCCAGCCAAGCCAGCGCACGGGTGTAGAATCTCTGGCGGGCAACCAAGCAGATGTGCTTCCTTGTGTCCAGAGCTCCACCATCCTTCACTCCGTGTTCCTTGCTGCCTCCTAGGACCCCAGCTTCATCTCAGGCATAAGCAGCAGGGTGTAGGAAAGACACACCAAACACCATTATTTATTGAATGGTCTCAGTGCATTGGCCTCAAACCAAAATACAGAATTAGATTACTATACCTGACCAGTTGGTTCACATTTTAAACAAATAAATAGGCAGATAGAGGCAAATTAAGTACAAAGGAAGGTGGAAATACACTCCAGGGAGAGGCCAGTGCTGGGGAGAGGAAACCGGTCAGAGCTGGTCATTTTGAAAGCCTAAGTAGGACAGGATCTTAAAATATTTCAGATCCGGCTGTATGTTCTTGATCAGCCAGAGGAAGGGCAGATTTGGTTGGGAGAGGGAAAGATGAGCCACATACTTGATATCTGAAATGTTGAATAATTCCTTTGTGATTGTTTCCACCTTTTGGCCATTGTGTGCTTTGTATGTGTCCCATGGCCAGCCATGACCTAGCAATTACTTTCTTACTTTCTGTTTCTTCTGATAGACCATGTGAGCCCAGTGAGGACGAGGACTTCACCTGCTTCATCTCTGGGTCTCCAAAGCCTAATCATTGACATTGTTGAATTTACATATGATACCCCAACCTTCACTCCCCATGCTACAGAACAGGGTAAGGGTGATTATAATGAAGTCTCAGATGAAAACTAGGGTCAGGATGTGAGATGCTTTGAGAATTCAAAATAGAAATACTGTGGCTTTGAGTGGTCAGACAGCTTGTGGGTGTGTGTGTGCCAGGGCTTTGTATAGGCGAGGCTTTAGCCCTGATCCATATCCATAACCCCCAGACAGCCTTCTTGACTGTAGGATTACTCCACTGCTGTTTGAGAGGATGGGATTAGGAGTGGGAGTAGCCAGTTGCTGGAGGCAGACTCAGAATTGGAAACACTCATGGGGGACAGTCAGTGACCAGTGTGGCTGAGGCAGAGGACTCACGCTGGAAATACTGCATCACATATGAGATATAAGAAAGGTAGAATGAGGCCAGAGTAGGAAGGGACAAACAAAGATGTTTGAAATTTAAACTTTTAGTAATGGGAAACCATTGAAGCCATTTAAACCAAGCCTCAGAGATAAAAGGCAAACTCAAAGGAGCTGAAGCCAGTAGCGCCAGACAAGATAGATCAGAGCAGGGGATGCTAGAGGCAAGGAGCCTGCAAAGCCATGTACAGCAACGATCCATGAGCTATGGGTTGAAATTACATGGGGGGAAATGGATTTCAAGATTCTGGAGTATTTGGGTGGGTGGGGAAGCTTGAGATAAATGTATCATTTGTATCCAGAGTGTTCTCCCCAAATGAGGATTAAAAATACCATAGCTAAACACTTGATTGAGTGTTTACTAAATGCTAGTCATTATCTAAGCATTTTATATGCAGCATATCAATGCATCCTTTTGAAGTAGTACCATTATTAGTTCCATTTGGCAGATAAATCAACTGAGGCACAGAGAGATTAAATAATTTGCTCGAGCTTAGGCAGTTAATAAAATGCAGAGTCAGGATTCAAACAGGATGGAAGGCTGCACAGGTCCAAGGCTTAGCCACAAATACCCACCTCAACAGGTTTGTGGGAGGGTTTGTGGTGTGATGAAAGAGATTCTAAAAAGCGATGTGTGCGATCAGCATTTTGAAAGGCGACCAGAGAGCCCTTTCCTGTATTGATTTAAGGCGATCGCAACACAGTAAGCTTTGTAATAAGATAATATACTTTTTCTTTTATGTCTTAAACATTAATTTTTTTCATTTGAAAAGGAAAAATATTCACTGTAAAAATTCAAATCTTGCAGAAATTACTGATGTAGAGAGTGAATGTCGCATGTAATCATAGTGGGCCCCCAAACCATTATCCATTGCTGTGTAAATTCTTCCTGCTTTTTTTTTTTAACATAGGCTGATGTATTATTATTTATGTTAATATTAATCTTTTTTTCCCAAGGTTGATGATACTGTTTTGCAACCTGCTTTTTCATTTAATAAGTGAGACACTGGCCATGTCCGTACATACAGTTTTATTCCCTTTAGGATTCACTTTCACTTTTAGCATCACTCAGTCTGCATTCGTGTTCTTTTCCAATCAGTAGAGCAGCGACAGATGTGACCTAGATTCTCACCTCAAGGCCACTTTTGTTCCTTTTGTGCCTTAGACAGTGCTCAAGGCAAAGCGAGCTCAAATGGGACTCGGTTTTCTATTTCTGTGAAAATAACAGAAGCTAGCATTTAGCTAGTGCTTACTGTAAGCCAGCAACTATTCCTGGCCCCATTTTACTGATGAGAAAACCAAGGCTCGGAGTGGTGAAGTAACTTACTTGCTCATACAGTTAGAAATTAGAAAGTCTGAATCTGAACCCTTGCTCTGTGTCTCCAAGCCCTGTATATTTAGCAGCATGCGGTCTCTGTATTACTTTTACAAGTCTTTTATTTGAGCTAATTAAAATGCAGGGGTTTCCATAGCAACACTGGAGGTCAATGGTAGAGTAAAAGTTGGTCAATAAAGCTGAGCTTTACTACTTCTCTAGCAACTGAAAGGGGAGTTGTGTGAAAGAGCCCCTCCACTGCAGCTGGATTTTGACTCACTGCCCCGCAGCGTCCCCAGGGGTTGCCTCTTGTACTTGACCCTCATTTAGTATCTTTACTGCTGTAGAGGCCATGGATGGAGAGTTGCCCAAGGTTCCCTGGTGGATGAGCCACAGGAAGGCTGTCTGTCCACTCTGCAAAGCCCACACGGATTTCCAAAGAGCCTCCTTAAGCAGATAAGAGTAGATAAGTAATCCCAGTGGAGCAACCTTAAAAGGACCTTGGTTTTTTTGTTATTGTTTTCTGTTTTGTTTTGTTTTTTGTCAAAGTGAACCAGACTGGCGTAAAACACAGCCTCTTTCAATAGAATAATGTGACTTTCTCTTTAGCTGTGTGCTAGGGTAGCTGCATAAAGATATCCAAGATAAAGCCCACATCACTGGAGCCTAGAAGACATCAACATTTGAATGACTTGTTGGTACCAAATTTTATTGTATCAAATTATTTCTCCTGAAATAGAAAACACTTTTTCTATATTCTCAACATTACTGATACTGATACTGATACTGATACTGATACTGATACTGATACTGATACGTGAGTCTGTTCCTTACTAATTCTTCAGGTCTCTGGCTGTGGGCCTGAGAATTACAACCCTCTAAATACAGAGCTGGTTTTCTGTCAACCAGGCCCCCTCCTCACCTCATTAGCATAGACTGAGGAAATTGAAAACTACCCCCATACTAGTTATTGGAACCAGGGCTTTGTGCGTGCTAGGCAAGGGCTCTGCCATTGAGCTACATCCCCAGGCCTTTTTATTTTATTTTGAGATAGGATATCACTAAGTTCCCTAGACCATCCTACAATTTGTGGTCTTCCTGCCTCAGCCTCCTGAGTAGCTGAGATTACAGAGTGTGGCCAGCAAAAGGGGCTTTAAAAAAAATAAATACAAAAGATGCTTCTCCCACCCCATCACTCAAGAAAATTCCAAGGGTTTTAGGAACTCTGTTTCAGGCATCTGGAGATGAAGATTAAGTAGATATGTCTTATTTATACCACGATGTCACCCTCCTGAAGGTATGTGTTTTCATAGAACTTCAGGATTAGAAGGAAGCTAAACATCTAAGAAGTTCAGTTTCCTGTTGATCTATTTTACAAGTTTTCCATGGTGGTCAAGTAGCTTCCATTTGTATGCCGTCAAGGAAAGCAAGTTCACTAAGTACAAAAGCAGATCTCATTTTCAGAACATGTCAACTTATAACAGTGTGTTTTATATGACCTATATCACTGCTGTCCCCAAACATTATCCTTTCATTCTTGAACCAAATAGACAATGTTGGGCGGTTTCTCCACTTTACCTCTCTCCAGGCTTTCGCCCATTGTCACTTCCTCCCGAGTTCAAGTCTTTATTCCCATGTGCAGCTCTAGAATCAAGGGCTGCCGTGATTTTCCCTCCTTGACTGCATCCCAAAGTGTCCGTGTCGCTCTTCTCTGCCAACAGATGTAGATAAGGACAGCTGGTTCCCTGTTCTCTATGGCTTCCTTGTGTGAGGTATGCTAAACTTTGAGCTTCACCCAGTTGTTTAAAAGAAGAAAAAAGCAAGGAACTTTATTCTGGAAAGTTTGTAGGGGAAAAAAATATCCATTGGTCAGTGTCTTTTCTTTTAAATAATATTACTGGAAAAATAAAACTATGGACATAGATATTTTTATTTAGCATATTTTAGCATCTTTCTTACCTGCCTTTTTTTGTGCTAGTATTTACCCATTGTCCCATTGGTCAGGTAGGAATTATGTAAAAATAATACCATTTAACTTTTCATAAGTAACTAAGATCTCTAATGTACCAAATGCCAGGGCTTCTTAAAAGTGAAAGAGTTGAAATATTTTAGAGCGTTTCTTTGTGCCAGGAATTCTTTGAAACAAATGGCTGGCCTTTAAAGACTAGGGTATTTTTTAGCAGTTCCCATCCCTTTTGTTCTGCCTTGGTGAGTCATGTCCCTGTGAATTTGTTTCTGTCACCTTTAAAGAGCTTAGTCCCTTCCTCTGCTGTCATAGGCAGGACTTGGACACCCACTCCAGGTCCAATTTGTTTTGTAACACTAGAAGAAGGTAAAAGCAAAGTGATAGAGGACGTTTACCTCAAAAAGCTTTTTTGATTAAAAACTGGGACTGTACATGTGTAAGATTTGATTATACCCTTAGAAATTACTTTTCTGGACAAATTACTGCTGGGGAGGTTCCAGGCATCCTGGGGTTGAGGCTACGTGAAGATGGAAAAATGCATGGCATGCCTTTGTATCACTTTCTAAAAGCCTATGATTGGGGGTCTCTGTAGAGGAAAGTGTTAGAGAAATTATTTCATGTAAGAAAACTGTTAAGATTAACAGGGCCCTTCAGCCATTGGTTAACTAAAAGAAGACAAAATCTTATAGACAAACAAATTTTAAATAAAGGCCAACTAATTATACAGGGAATGTGTGGGATAAGACTGATTATGTGTAATTATACAGTAATTATGTTGAAAATGTAGTCACACGCCACCAGCTAGCTACTTACGCATCTTGATGGGGGATGAACCTACCTGCACCAACAGTCCCCTTCAGATCTCAGAGACCCACACTGGGACGGTGTGGGTGAGATGGTCTCTACTTCAGAAGAGTGGTCTTTTCCTGACCAATTAAGAGGCGCTGTGGTGAGGATATTGGAGCCCATGCTCAAAAGGAGGAAAGGAAATCGAACCTTCTATTAAAAGGAGTTAACGATGCCCAGAGCAGTTGGGATTAAAAAGAACAAAGTCAGTTTAAAAAAGATTTCCCAAATCAAAGAGCTGCTTCTTTTATCAAATACCAGGAAAAAAGCAAAATGAATTTTAATGAAAAATGGGGCAATGGAATCAGCCTTTTGCCTACACTCTGAGACTTCAATCAAAAACAGTGAGAAGTTTTGAATAAAATCCTTTGAACTTTTTGGGGAGAAGTGTGCTCCATAAATTCGAGATATCATCGTAAAAGATAAACTAGTTTTCCTTCAAAATTAGATTAATGATCCAGAAAAATACCAAAATGGCAACAAAAAAAATGTATATATAGAACAGGTGTGTGTGTGTGACACAAAATAATTCAGGATTAAAACCTAGCGTTTGGATGACTTGGGATGCACACAGGGACAATGGTTAGGTGGTCACTGTCATTGTGATTATTCTAACCTTGGTAGGTAGTACGTTCCTTAGATGGTGCATTATAACCATCTGCACTATTCTCCATGGACAGCCATGACAAAATACCACCAACTGTGTGGCTTAACCAACAGAAATCTATTTTGTCATAGTTCTTGAGGCTGTAAAGTCCAAGATCAAAGTTTCTGCAAGATTTGATTTCTAGCGAGGGCTCTCTTTGTGGCTTGCAGATGGCTGCTTCTCACTCTGTCCTCCTGTGGCTTTTCCTATGTGGATTTGCTTGGAGAGAGAGAGGAAATTAGTTCTAGTCTCTCTCTCTGTCTGTCTGCCTCTCTTTTTCTCTCCTCCCCCATCTCTCTGTCTGTCTGTCTCTCTGTCTCTCTCTGTCTCTCTCTCTTCTCTCTGAGGCTGAATCCCAGGCCCTGTGCATGCTGAGAAACCATTCTATCACTGAGCACACCCAGCATTAGTGTCTCTTCTTTGTAAGGACACTGGTCCTGTCTGATCAGACCCACATTTATGACCTCATTTAAACCTTAATCACTTCTCAGAGCCTCCCGTCTCCAAATCCAGCCTGCCACCACAGAAGTTAGGGCTGTAGCATATGAATTTGGGGACACAAACATCGAGTTCATAGTACTTATCCCTTCTACAATAAGGAAGAAGCCAGAAAGGTCCTGGGCTTGGTAGGTGTGAGGTTTCTGGCTACACTTGCCTATCAGTGGGGAAGGCCTTCACCACTTAGGGGGTACTCAGGAAACCTGAGAGCAGGCTAGTGCTGTGTTTTCTGTTTGTTAAATTGTAAATTAATTGTCTAAGCCAGAGAGCATAGCCAGTAGAAGCTTCTTCATAACGAATTTGCTTGAACTCTCTCAAGACCCAGTTAACGGCAATGTGGCCAGTGGGAAATTCCCCATTACAACCTATCCACTTTGGAACATTGGTTATCTATCCAGCAAACCAGGGTTCTGCAAAGGGAGCTTTGCACTCTCCAATTTTACTACCTCTGAACTTTCACCTGGATGTGGTTTTTGTTGTTGCTGTTGTTGTTGTTTTTGTAGCAAGGTCTTGCTGTGTAGTTCAGCCAGGACTTGAACTCACTTTGTAACCCAGGCTGGCCTCGAATCACAGCAATCCTCTTGCCTCAGCCTCCCTACAGGCATGCACCACCGCACCTGGCTGGATGTGGTTTTAATGGTTTCTAAATTATTATTTTAGGATTGAAAAATTTTTCTAGCCATTAAACTAACCGGTCACTCCTATTTATACTCAAAGCTACCCGAAGATATTCAGGGTCCACCATCTTAGCTTGAAAATCCTAGGATGAATTAAATGTTCTAGAACCAATTGTTAAATTTAATTATGAGAAAAGGATGCGGGTACTTTTGTGCTGTGTGTACCGAGCAGAGCTCAGCATGCTGTGTTGGCTGTTGGAGCTGGCAGTTTAATATTTGAGCTAGATAAAGGGAAAGGGCGTCCCAAGACAAGAAAGATGATTCTCACAAATGGGAAAGACATCTGGACTGATAAGAAAACAAACTAAAAGAGGAGCTAAAGATAACCAGGAGACACTGCTCATAAATTTGCCTCAGGTTCAGACAGGGGGTCACACAGCTGGATTATAGGCAGGGTCACTGTGGTGGCCTTGGAATCCATGTCCTGATTTGGAACCCCAGGCAACCTCCCTCACCATGCACCCTGTCTCCAGCTATGAGGAGGTTGGAGACTCACAGATGAGAATAATTGCCCAGCACAGACAGGTATTGTAGGTTATGCACGGTTGATGCAACTCTGAGGTCCTTGAGAAGTAGGCCAGCTGATGTCCCCTGCCTTACCTGTGCTGTGTCAGATGGCCTATAAAACTTACCTGGTGGCTGAAAAGTTTTAATCTTTACATTTCCCTACAATCCCAGGAATGGCAAGCCTTCCTGGAGAGGGTATTCCAAGTTATGAATTCATGTAGGGTAGGAAATACATGTGAGTCCATATATATATATATATATATATATATATATATATTTATTTATTTTATTTATTTATTTTTTTTTTTGGTACCAGGAATTGAACTCAGGACCTTGCATTTGCCAGGCAGGCACTTGTGCTGCTGAGCTATATCCCTGGTCTTATATATTTAAAAATCCCAACAACAGCAGCTATGGGCCATATACATTTACCTACCTGTATGGTTCAGGCATTGTAGCTGGTTGTGCGAGGATGTGGACATGGAAGCACATATGTTGAATGTGTATGTGTTGAGAGAGGAGAGGGAGGAGAGGGCCGAGCACATACTCCATTGATCCCGAGTAGGACTTTTGCTGTGTTTGGAGTCTGGCTCAAAGTAAGACTGAACTCCCTTAGGTCTGATGTAGAATGAGCCAGTATTATGCAGGGTTGCTCAACAAACTTACATTCAATTACATGATTTATCTTGAGTCTGTCATTTCTGTCATTAGTGCCACTAACCTGGCAGGGTTAGGAATCCTCCATGGAGGTTTTCTTTGTGCCAGACCCCATCGTAAAACAGGATCTTGGCACTGTGAGCATTTTGGGTGAGGTCGTTCTTTGCTGTGGGGGGTTGTGTGGGCACTGTAGGATGCTTAGGAGTATCCCTGGTTCCTCCCCAGCAGATGCCAGAAGCATCACCTATCCCAGTTGTGAAAACCAAAGTGTCTCCACACATTGCAGAATGTCCCCTGCAAGCATAGTTGTCCCTGGTTGTGAAGCACTGCCCCAGACATGACATGTTTGTGATGGGGTTTGCTATTTGCAGAGTGACATCGTGGAAACCACTGAGGAGGCCGAGAGGCAGTGAGGTCCTGAACTAGGGCGATGATAGTAGGGGGAGATTCGAGAAATATTTCAGAGATCAAACAGTATGGCTTAGTGACTCTTCTGATACAGGAAATAAAAAAGAGTGAGGGCTCAAGGTTTCCCGCCTGCTCCGGGTTTGTAACAAGTGCCACCCTCATTATCTAGCTCATGAGGGTAACTGTGGCATTGTGCTGTCGTATCATCCTCACTTTGTGAATGAGAAAACTGGAGCTCAGAAGAGAAGGGTGATTAGCCTGACGTCACGCAGCGGTGAGCAGAGAAACCGGGATGGGAGAACTGGGGCTGTCTGGTTTCCAGCTGTCGTGCAGCACAGCTTTGGTGGAGTGTGCTGCATTAAACTGGTGGAAATGGGTTCACTCAGGAAGTAGGCTTGATTACCGTTGGCTTTTATGCTTGGTGTTTATTGAAGGGAGTTTGGTGTTTTCTACTGAAAATTATACCAATACATTGACGTGTCATTTTCATATATTCGGCATGAGTGAAAAAATAAATACCTTATCCATATTCCATGCAAATATCACCCATCTGAGCTTCAACCTTACCCCTCACTTAATAAGGGACATCCTAAGGCCTCACGGTCCATTGTTTGCTTCTTAAAATGTTCACCATGTCTCTTTAGACACAGAGCCAAGGACACAGTTATAACAAATACTTGTTAAAGGATTTGGTAATTTATATTATTTTTTAGCCTTAACATCAAATTCTGGACCAACAAGAAGACCTTCAGTCCTATTGTTTCTGTCCAAAAATATTAAATGTGATGAAGATCAAGAAAAACGATTAAGCAGGAAAAAGGGGATGAAAGTCACTAGACTAAAGGCAGAAACTTACGGGTGTTGTTAAGATAAACACAAAGAAATTCCTGTTACTTCTCCCTAGGTTGCTCCTTTAACCTTCTCTTCTCCAAATCTAAACTTCAAAGCTCCTAGAAAAACCAAGATACAGCAGTGGAGGATTAGTTGCCTAATTTACTTATATTTTGAGGAAGTGTCCCAAAAGGCCAGTTAAGCCTGTCTGACAGCAGTGACAGTTCTCATCGTCAGGAAGTTCAGGAATGATGATGGCCTGTGACCTGTGTTGGCTCTGGAGGCCCCCTCAGAACTGCCAGAGGACGTCACTGGTGTTTGTCTCTGAGGATCGCCTTCCTTCTCACTGCGGGTGAGAAGGTTCTGGACACGGAGGGAAGAGGGTTCCCAGCGCTCCAGTACCTGTGCTGCTTACATCTGTTATCTCTACATGGCAATTTAAAATCGTTTCCTTTCGATTCAGAGTGTGCTCTACTCACTTAAAGTAACCAAACAGCAAATGTCCCTGGGGGTTTAGGTTCCAATTCTGTGGTGCAACAGTGACATCCATTGGCCTATGTGTTAATGATAGCAAAACTTCCTGATACAGAGACACAAAGAGGTCAGACTGTCCCAGGACCAACATGTGAGTGCAGTTAGTACTTGGTGCGGTGCTGGTCCTCTGCAGACCGGGCTGGCTCAGGACCCTTCCCAGTAATATGTGTTCTCACATCAGGGCTGCCTGCGTCTTGCCTGGGGTCACACGGGGACACTGGTCCTCTCTGCAGAGTCCAGTACCTACCTTCATTGGGCGGTGGGGAGGCCACTGGTGTGAATTAAGATATACTATTGAATGCATGAGCCAGGGGAAATCATTTTACTTCTGAATCTTTTCTACACTGATAAAATGAAGTCGATGATAATGACTGCTTTGTGGTTACCAACGTTGTTTCCATACATTGTGTAATAAATTCCCACAATCCCACAATTGTGAAAATTAGAAAAGCACAGACCAGATCTTCTTAGCATCCACCAGAATGTGAGGGTAGGAAGCTGAAAACCAAATGACAGGTTTTCAAACCACAAGCTTTGGTGACTTCTGTTCCTGCCCTCGCTGGAGTTAATTGTATTGTTACAGAAACCCCAGCATCATATCTAAAAGAATGCTGAGATTCGGAAGATGGAATGCCAAAAAAGGGTCCTGGGCTGGGCATGAGACCGAGCAATGAATGACCAGGTGTCTTCAAGTAGAAAAATGTACTTGTCATTCCCATCCCACAGAGAACATGATAGGAAACCGCAAAGCTACAGTTATTTATTTTCACCTACTATGAAGCATTAAGAATGAAGGGTGAATAAAACAGCCCATCCCACATCTTTAAGGACCTCATTGTTGTCAAGCGAAGTACACAGAGCAAGACAGGAACTGTGACTTATGACAGTGTGTTGTTCTGTCAGTTGTTCCTGCAGGATGCTGAGCGTGCGTGCGTGTGTTAGGATCGGGGTCGTGGCAAATGCAGGCGTCTTTGGATGGAAAAGCAACTGAATAGTCTCAGTTCTACTCAAAGCCAGAACGTCAAACATTTCTCAACCTCAAAACCAGATGGCAGGGCCGGTGAGATGGCTCAGCGGCGTAAGTGCCTGCCTGGCAAGCGCGAGGGCCCGAGTTCAACTCCCGGAACCCACATACGAAAAAAGGGCCGGTGATATCGCTCAGCGACACGGGCGCCTGCTGGCGCGCGAGGTCCTGAGGTCGACCCCCCGGTACCCACAAAAAAAAAAAAAAAGAAAAAAAAAAAAAAAAAAAAAAAAACCAGATGGCAAAACAGAGGAACTAGACACATCTCACTGACACAAAAACAAAACCCCAGGGTTCAATGGCACATAGTATCATTTCATAGTAAATCTTTTTTTTTTTTTTTTAACTAACTTGCAGCGTTTGCAGCCAAACCCATTACTGACTCACTGGTGAAACTTTTTTCAAATCAGGGAATTATCATTCTAAACAAACCAAAAAAAAAAGAAAAGAAAAGAAAAGAAAAGAAAAGAAAACCAAGAAGACTCCTCTGAAAAAGAATCTCATTCAGATTCCATTCCTCTTTCTCACCTGGGCCCCAGCAGGACAGCCTGGTTCCAGTGCTCTGTCTTCCTGGGTTGTCGCATTTTAACCCTTGCTGGAAATACCCAGGGCCCACCCTGCAGCCTCCTTTTGCACCCTAGCGATGGTGTCTACATGTGAACTTACTGACCCTCTCAGGAGGAAGTCTGGAGCTCCACTCCCCACGCACGGGTGGAGTTTTCTGAGGAAGAAGCCAAGGGCTGGCCCAAGACACTGTACCAGGTGCATGGGCACACGGCTGTGAGTTCTTACTCTCCCTACCATCTGGCCATCTGGGTGCCTTTTTAAAGAGTGGAGCCCACATTTTAAAACATCCTCTTCATTGGTTGGTTTGGAAACACCTACTAGACAAATTGATAAGATTGTAACCTACAGTTGTTGGCTTTGTTTAGAATCCTTTCTAAGACAGTTACCAAGGCATAATAAGTCTGAAAGATCCAGGGAAGCTGGTATTGGGCTATGAGAAGCCTTTTATACAAAGTAAAGAAAGATAGTTGGGGGCTGGAAATGTAGCTCAGTTGGTTTAATCCCCAGTAGTGCCCCCCCCCCCAAAAAAAAAAAAAAAAAAAGAAAAAAAAGAAAAAGAAAAGAAAAGAAAAGAAAAAGGAAAAGAGATGAGTTCATTTTAACTGAAGCAAATTATCCAAGGCAAACAATTTCAGCTGACTAAACAGAGTCCCCAAAAGGTAACATTTTGCCAGCCTGAGACCTGTGGTAGAGGGAAGGTGCCCATAGGCTCTGCCATGCTCCAGCTTTGGCATTAAGACCCAGGAGTATCTGCTCAGTGTGCCCCTGTGTGCCTGAAATCCACTGGACTGGGGGCCCTGCCTTCCTCCCAATGCAGAATAAAAGAATCATTGATCTGATTTTATAAGCCCCCTTATTTTGCAAGGTGAACTCCAGAGAAGTTGGTTGCAAAGTCACACAACTTGCTAAGTCGTCGTTACTAGAATCCATGTGCTGGTCTGTGACTGAACCAGTGGTCACAATGGCAACAAAGCAGCGAGGCACTCCTGAAACCCTGCTTCGTTTTTTGGCTGGTTGGTTGTTTTTAACACAGAGTCTTACTGCATTGCCCAGGGTGGTCTCAAACTCTTGGGCTCAAGCAATCCTCTTGCCTCAGCCTCCCAAGTAGCTGGGATTACAGGGATGCCCCATCATATTCAGCTCAAAAATTCACTTATTTTTTTTCGGGTGCTGGAGATCAAACCCAGGGCCTTGTGCATGCTAGGCACTTGCTGTACCTCTGAGTTGCACTCCCAGCTCTGGTTGTTGTTTTTAGTTGAATTTCTGGTATTTACATAAAAACTCTGCTGTCCAGCTTTATTCTGAGAAGTTGGGAACACTCACTCCAAAAGGCAATGATAGGGTTGGAGGGGCCCTTTGGACAGGACAAAGGCACTGTAGGGGACCATATCCCTCCTGTTTCTCTTCCTCTGCTTCCTTTCTCTGGTTCTGTAGGAATCTGAGTCATGACACCTGCCTCACCCCAAGCTGTAGCTTTGGGACACCTTGTCTGACTATTCAAACAATTTCTTATCTGGTTGATACATACCAAGTATGTTTGACTCTCAGCTCTTGGGAGTTGAAGATAATAAGCCAGATTTTCAAAGAGAGTGAGCTACTTCCTGGCATTAAGTCTGGCTTTGTTGGAAGAAAGAACACTCTCTCTGTAAGCCTGTAGTGAGGTACCACATGGATTCTTGTGGCTGGCAGCATTCATGTCACTTCAGAAAGGACCTCTTTTCTCCTGGGTTTGTTTACTCATCAGAAAATTCTTTAAGGAAAGCATTTGGTGTTTGTGAAGTCCAAGAGTTTATTTGGAAAAGCACTTTCTCATCTAAAGACCTTGTTAAACCATGTATCTTTGGAAGAAACTGCATAGCCGCATGAAATATATCCAGTTGGTCATAAATGAATAATTTTTCTTGGGTTTATATAGCCAGAATTCATAGCTAACTGATGGCTGTGATTCTCAAATCAGAGAATCTGATTCTTTCAGGTGCACATGACAAGGATCCATTAAAAAAAAAACAAAAAAAAAAAACGATGCAGCCTGTGCTACAAGTACAGTGCTAAAGACAAGGGTGGAGCCTGGAATTCACCCCCAGGAATTATAACTCAGTTGGTTTGGAGTTGGTCCTGGGTCTCTGGGTTTTTTGCTTTTGCTGTTTTGTTTTATTGTAAAAATCATGTAACATTACACTTAGCATCTTCACTCATTTTAAGTGTGCATTTCAGTAATGTTAAGTATATTCATGTTGTTGTGCCTTAGGAATGGATCTCCAGAAATTTCTCACCTTCCAAACCTGAAGCTCTCTATATGTTTAAAAACAACTCCCTGTTTTCTTTGCCCACAGTCTCTGGATTTAAGCACTTCCCAGGGGATTCAAATGAGCCCCCAAGCTGAGAACTATTTCTTGGAAAGGTTTCCTACCCCCAAAGAGACTGTAGGCTTTTTATGGTTCTTACCTGGGGTCCCACAGCTGCCAATACCATCCAGAAATAGGGGGATGAGTTTATTGCCTATTTAAGGTCTCAGAACCTTCTATGTCCTTGAGTAATAATTATCCCCTGCCTTTGGCCTCAAATAGTGAAGTCCCTTCCAATTGGCAGCAGCTTGGCATGCAGTGTGGCCTGGCTAGCACCCAGGGATCTTTGATCTGCTATCTCGCTGCCATTGATAGCCTGTGTTTAACTTCTCCACCCACCCTCCATACCAGTCGAGGGTGGGGCACTGGGAAAGTGCACCAGGAAGTTGTGGCATTCCCGGAGCTCCCTGCCCATCAGGAGAACTAGCCCAGAGGAGAGAAGGTGCTAGAAGGCCCTGATCCATGTGGCTTTCCTGCCCTGGCAGCGGTGAGATCCACAGCCTTGCCTGAAGTGCTGCTTTTTGTCACATCTCCCACAACAATTAATCCAGTGTTTTCTGATGTTTTATGGCTATTGAAGTCGGCCGATTTTATTACCTTAATTCCTGGCATGTCTCTTTAGTCTCTCCTGAACCTAGGAGAACAGAAACATTGCCCTGTTCTGGTATTTTCCACAAGCTGCCTACTTTGTCCACTTGCAGAAAGCAGCAATTTTTTTAAAGAAACAGATACAAGTTGAAGCTTGGACCATCCTTGTGTCCATTGTTTATAACTCACAATTCAAAGCCTCCCCCTACCCATTGCTGATGTATGTCTAATCTTTCCCTCTGCCACCAGGTGTGACATCCTGACCCCTGTCATAGCTTCATTCCCCGATAAGCGCTGCCCTGGTGAATTCCGCTGTATCAGTGCTGACCTGCCTGACCTAGTGTACTACAGAGAGCTTTCGGGGCCTTGGGAAATTCCAGCTGGACACTATTACCACAACACCAAACAGGACTGGGTCACTTGCAGGACCCTGTGGATTACAGGGGAAAGAGAGAATTTTATGAGGAAACTTCTGAGCTAAAGTATTCATTGATTTAAGGCAATATCTTCAAAGTCTTTAGAGGGAAAAAAAAAAAGTGCAGTTTTCTACATTCTAGAGTTTAAGGAAAGTCTGTGGTGCCCAGTGTTTCTTAAAGCTGGAGAAAGTTCAGAGTATCTGTTACTCAGATGTCTCATGTATTTTGGCTTGCCCGAGCTGAAGTATCAGAAAGATCTAGCAGACAGTATATCTTTTAATTTTGCCAAAGGAAATACTGAGCAAGTAGGGATTTGGAAAGAGATTTGCACACTCCCATACACAGCAGCATCATTCACAATAGCCAAAAGGTGGAGGCAACCCAAGTGTCTACTGATAGATGAGTAGATAGACTAAGTGTGCTATTTACATACAATGGCTGTTATTCAACCTTGAGGAGGAATGAAATCCATTTACAGGCTAAAACATGGACAAAGCTTGAGGACATTATGCTAAATGAAGGAAGCTAGTTACACAAGGACAGATGCTGTATGATTGCACGCATGCAAGGCACCTAAGGTGGTCAGATTCATAGACTCTGGCAGGGGCTGGGAGTGGAGGGATTAGATAATTATTTAATGGGTACAGAGTTTTAGTTCTGCAAGATAGAGTTCTATGAGTGAACGGTGGTGATTGTAACTCGACAGTGTGATTATACTTACTGCCACTGGACGGTAGGCTTACAAGTGGTTAGGACGATACCTTTTACCTTATGTATACTTTGCACAATTTTAAAAAATGAAACACTGAGCAAACAGAAGGTCTGACTATATTTGCCATGCAAACTGACATGAGCATTTGATATGATATATGAATTTCTTCTTTGATCAGATTTATATGGAGAAGAGCCTATGTCACAGAGAATTGCTTTTTATGATGACTGAAAAATAAATGTTACATATGGAACAAGCTGCGCAAAAATGGGCCTGTGGGGGCTGGTGAGATAGCTCAGCGGCATAAGCACCTGCCTGGCAAGCGCGAGGTCCTGAGTTCAACTCCGGGTACCCACATACGAAAAAAGGGCCGGTGATACTGCTCAGCAGCACAGGCGCCTGCTGGTGCGCGAGGTCCTGAGGTTGACCCCCGGTACCACCAAAAAAAAAAAAAAAAAAAAAAAAAAAATGGGACTGTGTCAGACACTTTGAGGAAGCTAAGCTAAAGTTCCGAATCTACACGTGCTCCCGCCATCTGGGAAAGCCAACACCAGGTCTTCCAGGTACCTCACCCACAACTGAGGTCACCTCTCTCGTCAGACCCTCTCCAATTCTACTTGTCCCATTCATCGATGCACTGGGTATCACCGCCTGCCCTGTTGCTCAAGCCTGATGTCTGGGCATCTTCCCTGGCCCCCTGTGGTTCTCGCCACCTCCCACATCTCATCAAAACTAACAAGGTCTCTCTCTGTCTCACCACTCAGACTTTTACATGAAGGTCCAAAGCAACACCTCTCACAATACACAAAAGGACAGCCCAAATGTCTATCAGCTGGTAAATGGACGAACAAGGCGTTGCATGTCTGTACAATGGAGTGCAATGAGAAGAATGAACTACCAATACCTGAGAGAATGTGGGTTAATCTCAAGAACGTGCTTCTTAAAAGACCAGACACAAAAGATATGTACTTTATGATCATATTTATTTGAAATATCTACAAAAGATGAATCTATAGAGAATAAAAGATCCATGCTAGCCTGAGCCTTGGGTGGGAGCAGAGGGGAAATGAGGTGCTTTTGGTGATGATGAAAATCTCCCAACACAAGTATGCATACCACTAAATTTACTTACAGTAATTGAATTGTACACTTAAAAATGGGCATTTTATTTGGAAAATAACAGACTTTCATATGACTCAGACTTATGGAAAAAAGGAAAGGAATGCATAAAGGCATGACTGGTTAAATCAAAAGAGAGGTTTTAAAGAAGGTCTTTAAATATATTAAGAACTATCCACTTTACTTCTAAGGTTTCTCCTCATTAGTACCACTCTTAATCTTCTCTGGCATTACCCAAGGTTAGCTTTTTTTTTTTTTTTTTTTTTTTCTTTTTGTACTGTGGATTGAATCCAGGGAGTGCTGAGCTACATCCTCAGCCCTTTTTTTTTTTTTTTTGAGGCAGTGTTTTGCTAAATTGCCCATGCTGGCCTTAAACTTGTGGTCCTCCTGCCTCAGCCTCCAGAGTAACTAGAATTGCAGGTGTGCACCACTGTGCCTAGCTGGGGTTAGCATATTTGATTGTTCAACAATTATCTGAGCTCCTACTGTGCGCCAGGTACTGTCTTGGTGCTTGAATCTCAGTAAGGCCAGTCAAGCTCCCTGGCTTAATGGAGCCTGCATTCTCCCATAAGGACCACTGTCACCTCTAGGATGCCCTCCTGTGGCCGCATCCTAACTGCTCCCCCAACCTCTGGCCCTGCTTCTATCAATTGCCCCTATAATCAGCGTGTTCCTTCTAAAATGCAAATATGATCCGGTCCCTCTGCTAAAAAACATTTCCCGTGCCAACTCCTAACCAGGACCCGACTAGACCTCCTGTCCAGGGCCGGTGAGGCCTTTGTGCCCAGGCTGTGTCTGCCACTTGCTCCTTGCCGGTATCTTCCCTTTCCCACATCCCATGGCTCTCTCTCCTCCATTCTTTTTGCCAGCCTCACTCCCACTTAGTCTTGGGATCTCAGTATAGAGTCCTTTGGTGATTCTTCACTTCCCATTAGAAGGGCGCCAGCCTGCCAGGTAGATTCCGATTATTACACGGTGCCCTGGAATAATAGGTGCCCAATAAAACATGGCTGTTGAATGAATGAACACCAGGAAAGACTAATTTTGTCATTCAGGGAGAAACGGATGTAGCTGGCATTGACTTTTGTTACTTACGTGATGCCAGGTCCTCCTCCCTTAAAGGACGGAGTGTCACTCAGAGTTAGGAAGCAGGAGCTGTGTGTGCTATTTGTATGAAGGCTACAGTGAGAAAGTCAAGTCTCTCTAAAAAAGGAACATGGCAAGACCTTCTAGTTTAATTCCATAAGTGGATTAAGGATAAATTGATATTTATATAATATGTAAAGCTCTTTTGACTGAGCAAAACTAATGCATTTGTTTATTTATTTATTTATTTGGTTTTTGACACAGAGTCTCACTCTGCAGTTCATACTGGCCTTGAACTCACTAAGTAGCCCAGGCTGGCCTCGAACTTGCAGTGATTCTCCTGTCTCAGCCCCCTAAGTGCTGGGATTACAGGCGCATGCCACCATGTCCAGCTACTAATGCATTTTTAAAGAGAAACTTAAAAAAAAAAAGCAACACAATTTATCCCTATTGTAGATAGAGAATATGTTGCCTCAGGAATATATCTCGAATGTTTTGATCAAATTCTTTTTACTGTGAGTCATTCCGTTCAAATTAGAGGCAACAAATTAAAAAGAAAAAAGAGAATGTGGGGCTAGAAGTGTAGCTCCATGTTGGAGCACTTGGCTATGAGGTCCTGGGTTTGATCCTCAGCACTGCAAAATTAATAATTACCTGCAAAATTAATTAATTAAAAAATAAGGATATGCTGCTCCTCTAACACACACCCCAGCGGGTTTTATTAGGGACAGAGACCAAACTGTATGAAGTTTTCTACTTGAATGTTGATTTGCTCCCCAAAGAAAATCCCGTTTTATTTTATTATTTTTAAAGCATATGTAGGTATTAATTTGTTGAGAAAATATCATTTGCATTAAGAGGAGTCTGTCTCGTTGCCTCATTTAAAAAAAAAAAAAAGCCCTCGCTAAGTTTGCAGAACTAAAGATTTAAAACATTTGTTCTTTGTCACTTTCATCAACAAACATCCATCTCCAAAACACAAAAATGCCAAATAAGGCCATATTTTAAAAAAAAATCCTTTCCCAGATTAAATAAGTTGATAAAAACAGCTTAGCCTCCTGACTGGATAAGAAAGAAAAAGGTGGGATGTGGGTGGGTGAAAGAAATGGAGTTGGGTTTGCTAAGCCTCCCATTTTGCCTGTTGGCATTACTGTCCCCAGCTGTTAGGTCCATGGTGCCTTGGGTCTCCCCTAGGCTTCTGTGTTGCTGTCACATGGTAGGGGTGTAATATAGTCAGTTATCTTGATCTTCGAAGCTTCTTTTACCATTACCCATTATCCATGTATATAATTTTTAAAATATCCTGTTGGCCAGTAAGGCCTTTTCTTGGGAGATCACCCATAGTTCTCCCTTCTGCTTCTGTAAACTCATGTCTTTCTTTTCTTTCCCCTCCTTTTGTGCACATAAACAGTAAAAATACCTACATGTAACTGCTAGGCAGCCTGCTAGGAAAGAGTAAGGGTCGGGGAGTGCAGTGGGCTAGAAATAGCAGCCAAAGGAACGTAGCGTATTTTCTTCTTCACATTGAATTTAGCTATTTCCTTTTTTTTTTTTTTTCTTTTCTTGTTCTTTACTATTTTTTAAATTTCAAAATGTTCTAATAGTAGTAAAAGGGCCAATGAGATGGCTCAGTGGCGTAAGCACCTGCCTGGCAAGTGTGAGGGCCTGAGTTCAACTCCCGGTACCCACATACGAAAAAAGGGCCGGTGATATCACTCAGCGGCACGGGCGCCTGCTGGCGCGTGAGGTCCTGAGGTCGACCCCCCGGTACCCACACACACACACACAATAATAATTATAGTAAAAAATGACATAAAATTTATCGCCTTCCCCGTTTTTACCTGTACACTTCAGTAGTGTTAGGTACACGCACAGTGCTGTAAAACAGACCAGAGCTTTTCCATCTTGCAGAAGTGAAATTCCACACCATGGCATAGCTCCCACTGCCCCAGTTTATTGCTGCTTAAAAATCAGAATGAAAAAGAGGGACTTCTCTGATTCTGTATAATGTCTTCAATGTGTTGTATGTTATAAAGTCAAAGGTTTTTAAATAATATTTTTTAATGTAAGGGAAAAAGAGATACATGTTTTCCACAGTGATTACTCGCTATATTTCTTGGGGTTATTAATAATTTCTTGTCTCCTACATATTTTAAGATGGGTGATGGAGGAAGTAGTTCCTGCCCTTGAAATTTCAGCAGCCTCTCTGACTCTCCCCATACCCCGGGGCTGAGGGCGAGCTGTCCTGTGACTGTGCAGAAGCAGAACCATCCTGCTCGTCAGGAGCACAGGACGTTTCCAGAAGCCAGGTCCTCCCTCCTCTGCCAACCCCCCACGCCCCACTCTCCAGCAGCTGGGACGCCCCACTCCTTGTTCTCATGGTTCACACCAGCTGCCTGGGCCTGCTTGGGTTGGCTCCAGTTTTCTGAAGCCTGGCAGTTAGTTAATAAGAAAACCAGGATGTAAATCACCGGCTCAGACAGTTTCCTCTGGGGAAACTTCTAAGTCCTGTCAGGTCTTTTCATCCCTCCACTTGGGAAAGAGACCAGTGCTTACTTCAGACACAAATATGAACATAGACCAGAGGTAAACAGGGTGTGTGGGGGTGGGGGAAGGGAAGCCAAAAGCCAGGTGTTTGGCATAGGCCAAGGCTTATCTATTTTATGAAGAGTAGGGATAACATGCTGGGTTTTTTTTAAAAGTTGAATTCTTAATCTGGCAGCTCCATAGTATTTGGGAAGGGTTCTCCCTTGATAATTAGTGATATGGAATTGGTGCTCAAAACAGGTTTTAAAGCATTGTTTTGTGAACTTGGTAGTTTCAAAACCCAGGTGGGATGCTTCGCGGGGGTCTGTTCTTTACTATGTACTGTACTAGCTGCTACCGAGACCCAGGTGAGTAAGAAAGATGTGGTCCTAAGCTGTAAGAACCTTACTGTCTGGTTGTCCAAACCTGGAAGTATGTTATTACAGTAGAGCAGGCTGATGGCTGGGACAGCCTGAGGAACAAAGTCAGGGCCCTAAAGGTTTTAAGGGAATTAAGCAAGAAAGATTATAAAGAAAAGCCCTCAGCAGAGTGCTTAGGACACTGCTCAAAAAATGGAAGTTGTTCAAATAACATGAATAATAATAGCGTCATCCAGATGGATTCTTCCCAAGGGTAGCGCTAATTGGGAGGACGGAGCATACATATGCATCCAGTAGTTTAGGGTAAGCACCAGAAATGTGGTTTGTAAATGCAGGGAGAATGTCTAAAGGAACTGAGGAACAATCTTGACACTAATTGGACTTGCATAAACAAAGGGGGACGAGGAGGACAATGTGGACTCGCAGAAAGGAGAGGATGGTCCTGTGTCTAACAGTGTGAGGATCTTAATCCAACCACTGTGCAGTGTGGGGTGCCAGATGAGGAGCAAGGGGACTGTTGGATCAGGAGGGGAGACTTCTGTTTTAATGGCACCGGCAGCTTTACTAAAGACAAAATAGGGAAGGGCTCTGTAGGCGATTGAAGGATGTAGTTTTGAACCCTCAGCAGAGGGAGAGAGATTCTTTTGGATAAGGATCAGGGAAGTGTCACTGAGACGGAATACATGCTGCAGGTCCAGGGAGGTCTACCAGCATTGCCACAGTAGAGACTGGGGAAAAGGAGAGACCAAAACCCCACAAAGGAAAATGTGAGTCAGGTGTCTAAGAGGGAAGCCAGGACATGCTTGCAAAATGGTAATTACTCCTCTCACTAAAGTTTCTTTGAAAACTTCTGTCCTTTATAGTTGTGCCAGTTAGGAGAGAATCAGGCAAATTTAAATGTCCTTTATAAGAGAAAGTCTTTGCCTACAGAGAATAGATATATAACTGTCCTAATAAAACAATCTAACCTGCAGTGTACCTTGCTGATCCAGGGTGGTGGCTTTGGAGTTGGACCCCTTTGATTCTTTGATTTCAAGTCATTCTGTGCCCCCTTCACTGGTGGACCTTGCTAAGTTACTTAAAAGCTGAGCTTTGCTTTCTCTTCTGTAAGACCGGACTGATAATAGCTACCTTGAGGTGTTATGGTAGAAATGAGAAATAGAGTATATAAAGCCAGAGGCACAGCGTATGGCTGATATCAGGAATGAAATAAACAGTGGCTATGAATTACTGTGACTTCCGGGCTGCAGCCCAACTTTCTGGGCAAGTCCATCTTTGCAGTTTCCACCATGAAGCAATGATAGCCAGCAGCCTATTCGATCCGCTTGGGGTTCTGTTATCTTCTTGCCTTTGGCCAAGACAAGCACACTTTGGACACCTCCCAAAAGTACTGATTGTAAGAACTTTAAAAGTACATTTTCTCTCCGCATCTTATCTTCTGGTTCCTAGGCAAGAACACTAAAGTATGTGGAGTAACACTGACATCCGGCTTGGAGTAGCACAGTTTCCTGAACACTTACTGGGAGAATGTTGTGCCTAAAAACAAATAAACTTGAAAGTAAAAACAGATTTTTCCTCCTTCTGGAATCTGTATGTGAAAGTATAAAATAAAACTTGTGATTTGAGGCAGGCAAAAGAGAACTTAGAAAATTACTCTGGAAAGAGTCACCATGATGGTTGGTAGCTAAAAATTGCTTTTAGAACCACATTGTTTACAGGTGTTTAAAGAACAAAGGGAGGTGATTTGGCTTCTTTAAGACAGCAATGTAAGTGAGACTGCCAAAAAAGTCAGCAGGAGTTATGTTTAATTCTTGTTTTTCTTTTAAATGCCAAAGAACCTAGTACTGCAAGATCAATGAACCTGCCAACTGGCTGGTGGAAAATTTTTATTTTCAAGCAAAATATTAAGATTTACAGATGAAGATAAGGTGGATTTTTTTAAAAACCTGGAGTACCAAATAAGGTTTAGCCCCTTTGAAAAATATGTACACATTCAATACCATATTGTCTGAACCTCAGTAGCAATAAATCATCAAATTTGTCTGTATTTCAAAAGTCCTTATTAGTTTTATCTCAACTTTCTTTGTTTTTACCTCTTAAAGTAATTGTTCCCCAGGCCCTTGGATTGTTCTTAAAGCAATGATCCTGGTGATATTGATGATATTGAAATACTTAAATTATTTGTATGAAGTCAAGACTTCATACAAGTCTTAGGGATGAAAAACCCTAGTCAGTAGGATAGGTATCTTGTTGCTATAAAGAAAATTAATTCGAAGTCTCTTTTGAAAGAGCTCAAATTCTGACACAACACAAAAACCTGAAATACCAAATCAACGAACAAGTTTTTTTTTTTTTTTTTTTTTAAAGTAATGTTGGTTTTGTTGATGTTTGCATTGTTATGAAGCAGTCATTGTTGGTATCTTTGATGAGTCAGGTGGGGAAGCAATGAGTCACAGGTTTTCAGCAGTGGAAAAACATGATCCTTTTAGTCACTAAGACAGATTTCCATCTGCCATGTTTTCATTTTGCACGCCAGTTTGTGTCATCTGTCTCCTTTTCCAATTCTTCTCTCTCCTCATTTATCAGGGTTCAGAGGCTTTAAAGCTGCCCCACCTACCCTGCAGGCAAGATGGTGTCTTCCACTCCACCTCTACTCTTGGTCCAGGCTTTCTTTTTATCTCGCATCTCTCCTGCTCTTTCTGGCTGTCTGCCGCCCAGTCACCAGGCAGGTCCTCAGATCCGGAAGTAGAACAGTTGGCCCTCTGTGTCTCTGGAATCAACCAGTCATGTCTCAGAAGTGCAGTTAGGCCTGCAATGTTGAGCCTGGAATGATCATGTACAGACTTTTCTTCTTGTCATCATTCCCTAAACAATACAACGTGCTAGCTATTTACATAATTTACATAGCATTTCCATCATATTGGGTATTCTAAATAATCCAGAGATGATTTGAAGTCTACGGTGGGGGGCTATGTGTAGGTTATGTGCAAACACAGTGTCACTGCATGTAAGGGACTTGAGCATCCGTGGATTTCGGAGTCTGCAGGTGGCAGCGAGGTCCTAGAACCAAACTCCATTCGTACAAAGGGATGACTGTACGCTGAGGATAGGAATTACACTAATTCTATCTCTAAATCAGTTATGGTTCTTTTTCCTTATGCTTTCCTCAAGTCGTTATCTTCATCTATGTCTTCAAAAATATGAATATTTTTCTGGGGAGAAAAAGAGGTTTATAGCTTCCATCAGAACATATGGGATTGTGTCCCAGAAAACACTTCAGCCCTCAGGTCTTACAATCCTTAGACAACATCAATTAAAATCCTCGCTTGCCTTGACAGAGAACAGTGTGCCCCTTCTGCATCAGCACAGCTTACGTTCTGGATGGAGTCCTGCTCGGTCCTGCTTGCCCTTGTGTGCTTTGTCTTTGCGCTCCCCTGGGTGCATTCCTGCCGGTGACAAGGACAAACCAGGATTTGAATGCACTCCAGTTGAACCTATGTTGTTAAGGACCTGTCACCACCCGGGTTTTACCTTTCAGGATCCTGGGCTGGCAGCAATCATTGTCACCTAGATCACAGGTCTTTTTCAAAGAGCCAGTGCCCTTCACATACCAAGTGCACTTCTAATGGGAGGTGGCAGCTGCTGGTCGTTTATGTCAGCCTGGTTTAAAGCTTCAGGGTTGAAAAGGAAAAGCACTTTTTCTGCCATCACCACCAGCATCAGTTTCAGGCTGGTGAGGTCGTGTTGTCCGAATTAGACCTCAACTTCTACCTTTTACAAGTGATTTTTCAAAGTGGATTTTCTACCCTGAAATTTGGCTTGGTGACTGAAATTTAAATACCTAGAATGGAGGACTTTACAATAATTCATTAACTCCTATTCTCCCCTGAACAAATTTAGTGATGATTTTACTGCCTAATTAATAAGAGCTAAAATTCCACAAGCCCTCACTTTATGCCAGGCACTGTTTTAAGTGCTTCACGTGAATTATTAGATCTAAAGCTCCAGCAACTCTCTAGTGCACATTCAGTATTTGCTCCTGCTTCACAGATGTCACAAAATCAGTACCACAGCCAGGACTCACTGTCTGTGCTGCTTCCCCGGCGGGCACTCGGCCCCGACACATTGCTGCCACTGGGGCTGGAGTGCACCTTCTTGACAGGGCCCATGGTACAGCTCAGGAGCCCAGCACCTCCCGTTCCCTTTCTCTCCTGCCTGAAGCAGTGAGACTCCTTCGTTGTGCAGAGCTGATCATGACATGGTGTAAATGTCTCAGTGATTCTCTTTGCCTACGAGATAAAGTCTGAATCCTGAAGATGGCCTCAAAGGCTATCCTCTTCCACCATCTGCTTCTCCATGCACATCCATTGCCACCCACGAGTGCCCTAGAGATGGCACCTGCAGTAACCAATTGCTCTGTGCTGTTTGATACTTCGGGACCTGCGATGTTTCTTCCCTGAACTCCTCCCCTGCTCTTGCTCTCCTTCAGGAGTTCTCTCAGACATCGCCCACACATCCTTCTCTGACATGAACATCTCCTCCTCTGCTTGCTACCAGGACGTAGAACTATTCATCTAAATCATCATAGCTTCCATTTTTGAGCTCTCATGCACCAGGCACAGAGCTGAGCACTGCGCATATTTCCTGGGTCACACCCTGAACCACAGGCACAATTATGGGAGAAATGTAACCAATTCTTCTTTTTTAAAAAACTGATCATAATTTCTATTTTAAGACCTCATTAGCTAGGAGACAAACTTGTCAGGCAGCTCAGGGTCTCCTCTAGCTCCTGGGGTTGCAAGTGAGTTTGTAAGAGGCTTGGACAGAGTTCAGAGTGGGGAGTGTGTGTGTGTGTGTGTGGTAGTGGGGGCAGGTGAGGTTGCACCTTTGGCGTCCATGTTGCCATCTCCCCACGCCGATGTTTGGTTGGTGTCTGGTCACCTCCCAGCTGGGATGGTGGCATCTCCTGCCCTCTTGGCTTTAGCAGACACATTCTGCCTCTCCTGAACCACTCTCGATGGGAGGATTGGGAAAGCGTGAGGCTCTCTCTGGTCCAGGCGCACGATGCAGACCCTGCTTTGACCCCCAGCCCATGCTTTTTAGACTCTTGCTGGGTTAAGCCCACATGCCCCATCCCTGAGATTTGTGGAACCCCCACCCAGGACTCAGCATTGTTCCAAGCTCCTAAAGCCCCTTCTGCTCCCTCGGACTCTCCTAGCCCTACACTTTAGTTCTAGGAAGTGATAATGGTTGTTGGGTAGAAAGACTGGCTCAAATCGAGTATCCTCTATCTTCCTTCTGGAGCTGATCTCCTCCATGCTATGAGTCCTGACGAGCCGTCCCTTCCTGATCAGTGGACGGCACCAGTAGGGGAAAAGACGAGGCTCCCAGGAATTCAATGAAGGGAATAAGAACAGCCAGTATCTCACTATCACCTCCCCCAAACACACACACACCCAATGATTATCCAATATAATCTTCTTAATGACCACCTGTGGGAGACATAATTGTGCTTATTTTACAGAGGAAGAACTGAGGCATAGTGAGATCAATCTGTCTTGCCCTCAGCTGGCAAGCTGTTGAATCTAGGGCGCACTCTTCACTGCCTCACTTCTGTGGAGACCTCAGTTTCTGCTAAACTGAGCTCCCTCGAGTTAGGGTAGGACCTCAGTGCCTGGCACACAGCAGGTGCGCGATTGTTGGTGGTTGAATTGAACTGGGTCAGGGAAACAGAAAAGAAGATAAGGGAGAGAAAGATAACGAATTGGAAAATTTCCTTCTCTTAAGCCTGTCTGAAACACCCTGAATTGTATTCTGTCACCTATAAGTGAAATTGAAGGTTTGATGGTATTATTTAAATAATATCTACAACTGCACTTTCCTTACCTTATTCTGTCAAATAACTCTAGGCGTAGGAATCAATTCCTCGTGTCTAGAAAAGGGTGTGAAGTGGCTGGTGACCTAGCAAGGGCAGGTGAGCATGGGGTGCACATATGAGCAATGACTCCTGGCAATTCTCGTCGGTCAGCGCAGTCCTAGTTGGCTTTTGTTTACTTTCTAGGCATTGTCATCCAAGATGCTGGTGGTATATAAATCTGAAAACTTGCGGAATTCCACACTTTTCTATTAAATTTTTGCTCGAAATCTCTTGTCTTACCACATTTCATAAGCACCTCTGATAACAAATATCTTTTAGGCTCTGAACAGAGAAGGGTAAAAGGTCTTAGGTTGTGACACACCCAAGTTACAATCAAGGTGGGTTTACTGAACTGTATTTTTTCTTTTGCAAACATCTATCTACATGTATTTTAAGTTTTTTATTTGATGTTGTAATAGATGCTATAATACAATATAAATAAAATGCTAGAGTTAATCATTTCCCTGGTACCTCTCCCAAGCACCATATATTAACAGCCTGGTGTACATTCCTCCTTTTTCATTTGATCTATGTGATCAAACACATTCACATTTAGAGTCTGCTTTTCCTTCTTGTATTTTATCTCAGAACTCCTTTTTACTCTGTAGCTAACATCCCCTCATTCTTTCCCCTTCATTCTTCATTCCTCCTCTGTCTCATTTTTCTTTGTCTTATCTATTTTTCATTGTCCATTTTTTCCTCATTCTTCCATGTTAGCCTTGGAGTACCAGGAAATGAATCTGCAAGGTGTGCCAGTTCTGTCTGAGTTTGGGTTATGAGCTTTGTTCTTGGATTATTTTATATCCCAGCATGAGAAAGCAAGACGGAGAAGATGGATAGAAAGTAAAATACTCAATTAATCAAAATTTATTTAGCTGAACTATTTCAGAAATCAAGGTACTTTTAAAATTTCTCTATGAAGCAATGAGTCCATATTTCATAGTGTGCTTTTTCCTGGGTTGTGTGTTGTTTACATTAACCATTATACACTCCATTGAGCTGATTTTCAACATTTAACAAATGTTGGGCCGGTGAGATGGCTCAGCGGCCTAAGCGCCTGCCTGGCAAGCGCGAGGGCCCGAGTTCGACTCCCGGAACCCACATACGAAAAAAGGGCCAGTGATATCGCTCAGCGGCACGGGCGCCTGCTGGCGCACAAGGTCCTGAGGTCGACCCCGGTACCCACAAAAAACAAACAAACAAACAAACAAACAAAAAATGTTTTCCAAAAGCATCAGCATGGAAGGGTGTAGATGAGTCAGGGAGTGTACCGTGCTGCTGAGCCAAAGGTGCTATTACCATTAGACAAAGATTCATATTTCATGTGATTATATTTTTCACATCATAACTTTATTTACTTGGAGAACTAGAAGGAGTGCCAAATCAAATTGGTAAGGACTAATGGTAACCTATTTCTAAGTAAAATTGAGTTTAACATTTTAAAGGACAGGATAATGGACTTTCTACATGCAATTTAGCTTAATATTTTAAAGTAATATCTTATAAAACTATACTACTACAGTATGCAAAAAAGGCTAAATTGTGTATAAAGTTTTTACATGTAGTCTCTTTAAACATACAATTAAATGTATTAGCCTAACTTAAAAGTTTTTTAAAAATTAATTTATTTGTTGATGGTACTAGGGATTGAACCCAGGGCCTTCACACTGTGCTACATTGCTAGTCCTTTCGAAATATTTTTAAATTTTGAGACAGGGTCTCACTCAGTCACTGAGTTGCCAAGTTGCCCAGGCTAGGCACCAACTTGTAATCCTTCTGCCTCAGCCTCCCTAGGTGCTAGGATTACACACCTAGCTTGTACTAGCCTAATTAAAATGAAATAACGCAAAGAATAAGTGCCGAATGTAGAATTTAGAGATGAATGCCAGAAATCCTAAATTTCTAGAGCTTTTTGTTTGAGAAAGATACTCATTCTTATATATGTCTCCTTACTAATAAGAACTTAACTATAGTATAATGTATGTAATTGTGTATGACTTTCACATCTGTGTATGAGTCAGACCATCCTGAATTACACCAGATCCTCAAATGGCATGCTGTAATGTGAGGTGATTTTAAATATTTTTAAAAGGTTGTCATCTTTCCCTCATACTGAAATTTGGGTTTGTACAGAAAGGGAGGAAAGCCACATAGTCCATGGGTGCACAGAGGGCCTGTGCTGGGTACCACGAGCCTGTTTTTGAGCCCCAACCCCTCTCCCCGCAGTCCCCACTTTGGTGTCTCTCTGGTGGTGTGCTCTACTCCCATGGAGAACTGTCCCAGCCTCTCTGTTCTTTTTCAAACTCTAGCATCAGAGGGGGCTTTGGAGAATGGAGGAAGCAAAAAACATGCCCCTTTAAAAGTGTAAGTTTTAATAATGTATGAATTACACCTCAAGATGTTAAGAAAAGAATCATGACTTTAAATAAAAGAAAAAACACAAATAGCAGGTTCTAGACTGGCCATGAACGCCCTAACAGCAGGCTGTTGTTTCTTCCTATTTGTTACTTCTTCACAAAATATTGTAATATAAAGCTTTATTTTTTCACCATTTTTTTCATTAATTAAAAAAAGGCTTTGAAGCCAAGTGCATTGGGCACACAGCTGCAATTCTAGCTACTTAGGAGGTTGAGGCAGGAAGATTGCAAGTTTGGGGCCAGCCTGTACTATCGCAAGACCCCGTTTACAAACCAAAACAACTCTGATTTTAAAGGATGCGTCACTCTGAAAGCAGTTTTACTACAGGAACTAAAGGCCAGGGTGATTTCACAGAGAACAACCTCAGTGAGTGGATTGGATTTGTGCATATGTACACTGGACACGTGTCAGTATTTTGAGGTCCTTTATTAGTTGTGCTTGGCGAAGACAGGGACAGACCATTTCTCAGGAGAACCGAGGCACCAGGTTGGGGAACTTGCTCTCCGCTCAGGCAGAGACAATGCCATCATTTCATAGTGCTGCTGAGATTTCATTTCCTGTCTCACCTTTGATCCCCTGAGACAGCTTGCTTTCCTTCTTCTAAAAATATCTGGCACCTCCTCCAAATTGCATATACAAGTAAAATTGTTGCTCCGAAACCTCTAGCCCAGGGACCTCCGGTCACAGGCATGAATTTCACCTGTGTAATACAGGCTGCGTAGGAGGTAAGATTTGGACTCTGGGTGTTTTTAATCATCAAGCGGCAATCCCCAAGGTATGGAAGGCTCTGTTCCACCCTTAGGAGATTTCACTGGCCCTGAGCACTCAGGAAAGGGGACAAATAGCAGGAGAGGCCACCTTGCTGTTCGGCTGCTGAGCTCCCTGCTGTATTCTCCAGCCAGCGCTTATTTCCCAAATCCTGCAGTGGAGAGACGACACTGCCTTACACGCTGCAAGAGTTGAAGCTCCTTCAGAGCCTCGGGTCTGGGCAATACCAGCCTCCTCCCACGCTGGGTTGCCTTCGGACACTGGGACACAGGACAGACGACATCCGGCTCCCTGCTTCCAGGGCCTAGCCGCAATGCGGCAACCAGTGCCAGCGTGACAGGTGTGTATGTGCTTGCCATAACACACTTAAAATACAGCTTTAAGGGGTACGGTAGCTCCAGGGAGGGGTCGGGGCTGACAGTGAAGAGTTCACTAAAGAGCTCCGTGGCTGCCAGCTCCTGCAGAGCACCAGGATGTAACCAAGAGCACAGCCAAGAAATGGCATCAGTTCTGAGGGTTGTAACCTGGGCACCCAGTTCCTGCCCACTAAGGGGACCTCTGTGTGTATGTGCATATCTACTGCCTTAAATTTAGATCCCAGAAATTTAACCAGGATTCTGCTTGAGTAAAAAGTAAAGGCAATTTCAAGCCTTACTGTAACTTTCATCTCTGGAGATAACCTGTGAACGCGATTAAAAGGGGTACTCTCTGAGGAAAAAAAAAAAAACTTACATCCATTGAAAGAAGCTGAAAGAACCTTCGAAGAAAGATGAAACTGAAAGGAACACGAGTCCTTGCATTGGATTATTCCCCGGGCACCTGTATCACAAATGCAAATATATGTATTGCCTAAACCCCAAAGTTTGCAAAGCCGAAACAAAAATCTCCAGGACTATTACAGTCCTAGTGACTGAAATCCCATCTCTCGCTCATCAAAGTGACGCTGTTGATTATAAATCGGGCGGGAAAGGAGGCCTCAACCGCTTTCCAGCCCAAATCTCCCTCTCGTTGACTGAAAGAAGGACGGACTGGGGAGAAGGGCGGCTATTTTCCTTGTAACGCGAGCTTTTTTTTTTTTTTTCTAAACTGAACTTTTTACCTTGCTCCGTGCCTGCTCTGTTTGGTCAATTACTAATTGCAGGGCCCGGGAAACGCGAGCGCGGGCTTCTTTAAGCCGGTACAGTATCTCGCTTTTGGCTTTCGTTCCTTTCTGGATAGGGCGCGGTATAAGTGAAGACCCCTCTCCCGGGGCGTGGGGTCCCGCAGCCGAATGTGGGGGGCCGGGCTCTCCCGCCCCAGGGCCGCGAGGCCATTGAGATGCAGATGCGGCGAAGAGCCAATCCGCGACGGGCCCCGCGGGGTCACCTGGTGGCTCGCGGCGCGCTGCCGCGCCGGCCGCCCGGAGCAGTGGTGGGGTCCGCACCCCGGCCCGCGGCGGGGTCACCCCGCCCTCGACGTCGCAGGGAGCCGGAGCCGCGGCGCGCGGTGCGGGAGGGGGCGGAGCCGCCGGCGGTGCGCGGGGCGGCGAGGGGCGGACCTGGCGCTGCCGGCCGCGGATGGTGAGTGCGGGGCGCGGCTGCACGGGACGCGGGGACCGGGGACGCGGGGGCCGTGCTGGGGGCCTCACGGTCGGGGCTTCCCGGACCCCGCAGCCCGCCGACGCGCAGGTGCCGCACCCCAGGGGTGGAAAAGAATTGTTGATTACTGACAGCAGGAAAACTTTTGAGAAGAAATGGTCTGCGAAATATTTTAATTTTGACAAATTGTTTCCCGCGAGGGTCCTCCTGAGTGTCGAACGCCCTGCTTTTCTTCGCCTTACTGGATTAGTTCCTGCGGGAAAGGCGCCAGGCGCGCTGGAGGGGTGCGCACCGCCCTCCATCTCAGGGCAGTTACTTCTGCTAGTGTGTTCTGCTACAGTCAGGTAGCGTGGAAGTGAATTTGTAGCACAGTTGCTTCACTCTGGGTTGGCCGAGGGGTACAACTCTTTGCTGGGGGAGGGGCGCTGGTGATAAAGTTGCAATACCTAGAACATCCTTTGAGGTGGGGTGGTGTCTGTTCCCCTTTCTCGGGTGTCTTTTGACATTATTCCCTCCCCCACTTTTAAATCCTGGAGTTGTGGTGGAGGGTTCCTGTGCAAGGACGCTTTTCCCTGGGAGCAGACGGCCCCCACTTGTACCTGATCTCCACGGAGACAATTCTGTGACATTCGGATACTTTCCTGAATTTTCTATTTCTCTTAGTTAATTTTTAAAGGCTAGTTAAATTAACATTTCTAATTAAAAGCACCCTGACCAAATACACGCCCCCCCAATATTTCACCAGAAATTGCTGCAGATTTCAATTAATTCTGGTTATTTTCATTTTTAAAGCATCTTTTTTTTTTTTTTCCTGATTCTGGAAGTATTATATGATGATTGCAGAAAAGGTGGGATATACAGATCGGGAAAAGAAGTAAACGTAATAACATGCTCCATTTACTAAGACCTCTTTTCACAGAAGCCTAATCATTTGACAACTTTGCAGTTACACCTTTTTTTCTTTCCTTGCCAACAAACCTGGTTTAGGAACTGAAAGTAGGAATCGATAAGAAAATAAATTTACTTTAAAGAAGTGTTATAACTAACAATAACTCACATGGTTCCTGGTTTGGGACAGTTTATTGTGGCCGGTTCTCTTGAATCAACTTTCCACATCTGCCCCTGGCAAACGGTTTCTGTTTGGACAGCCTGTTTTGTAAACACAGCCCTCCTTGGGTCCTGGCAAAACGCCAAATACATACCCCATCCAGTGCGTATAGCTTGCTCGTAGAGTTCATATTTTTATTGGTCTCTACATCAGAACTTCCTCCACCAAACCCTTGATAAAACCCCGGAGAAGGTTACCAAGGGATATTGTAGAGAATTTACTTCCCTGGAGATTGTAAGAATAGGATAAGCAGCCATCTGCCTCTGATGTGCTGCGCAGAAGAAAGGGAGAGACTGCCTCTCAGAACCTCAGCACTGAGGAATTCTGAACTCATGTCCATCCTCGGGGATGTTGGGCCAAAGTGAATGATGATCGCCAAAAGTACCTGAGCCCAGTGGGAGGCAAAACCCTGTTTTGATGTATGTGACACAAAGGTATTCTTTTGATAAGAAAGATTTTAGATCGTCCTAGGGCTTACCAAACCTTTTCTTCTCTGGACAGAAAATTGACAATACTTTGATTGCTTTCTAGGAAGTTATAGATTGAATACAGAATAAATTCTACGATTTAAAGCGAAGGAATCAATTCATGGGAATTAGAAGTGTGGCCTCAAAGGTGGGAAGTATGGTGTGTGTGTGTGTGTGTGTGTGTGTGTGTGTGTGAAACCTATGAGCTAAGGATGGTGAGCCTGAGAGCATTCTGGCGTTTCTTTTTTCTTTTTGAGACAGGATTTTGCTGTTTCCCAGGCTGGTCTCAAATTCCTGAGTTCACCCAATCCTCCTGTTTTCAGCCTCCAGAGTAGCTGCTACTGCAACTCTGTGCCTGGCTTACATTCTTCATTTTTAAGTCAGTGTTATTTTTGTAAGTTTTGTTAAGTCTGCTTACTTTTTAAAAATCACTTATTACTTGCATTGACACATGAACATCAACCATATTTTTAGGGTACCATGTGGTGTTCGACTCATGTATACAATGCGTTAATGTTCAAATCATGGTGAGCAGATCTATTCAAACATTTATCATTTCTTTGTGATTACATTTTTAAAAAGTTAACATTTTTCTCCTCAAAATTTATTCTTGCTTTCCATGTTCATGTAGAGCTCATATAGCAAACTGACAGAAACCAACCCTTCCTTGTAAATCCTAGTAAAAGCCCCTGGCTTCCGGCAGGGCCTTGGTTTTGCTGGTTACTTCCAGAAGGTCGGGATTTCATGGGTTGTGCTTGCTCTGTCTCCTACTTGATAGAAGTATCCTACAGTCCTAACCATGGTGTGACCTCCATTACAGTGACATCTTCTTTCCTCTTACTTGAACAGGAGCTGCCACCCCTGTTTCCTCCTGTAAGACCTCAAAGAGGGGTTCACTTTCTAGTGAAGGTTATAAGAGAAAAGTGGGAAGTCTGAGTCTCCTGGCTAGGCAGTTTTTCACCTTGCTTAATGGTGAGCAGTGGCTGAGCTTGCCACCCTCCAGCTTGCCATGTTTCTCCATGCATGCCCACAGTGAGTTTTCTCATGCTGATGCAACACCCAGAGAAAAAAATCGGAGTGTGAACAACGGTCATTCATTTATTCAGCAAACATTTACTATATGGGAGGCTTCCCCGGAATGGGTAATTGGTTCCCTGCTCTCTGGGAACTTGTCCTGTAAGAAGAAAAAAAAAAAAAAAAACAACATGTAAATAACCTAGTGTCATTCTGAGCCAGTAGCATACAGGGGTTAAGAATGTAAGATTGTTGTAAAGTTAAATGTATGCCGGCTTATGACCTGACATTTCTGCACCCAACTATTTACCCAAGATAAATGAAAACAAGTGTTATGGTTTGTGTCTAGATGTCCCCCGAAAGCCTCATGCAGTAATGGGGGTGGCTAAATCTAGAGTTTGTGATTGATTCATGGTCCAATGCTGGGATTATGGGTGTGAGTGCTACACCCACCCTGGGGCGGGTAGCCTGCATGCGGTATAAGGGAGGGAAAGAGGCTTGCTCTCTGCCCCTCCCTTTTTGCTCTTGTTGTTTTTGCTGTCTTCTGCTGCCTTAAACTGTTGCACCTCTGCCACGCCACCCTGCCTTGGAGCCAACTTATTATGGTCTGAAACCTCCACAAACTGTGAGCTAAATAAACCTTTCCTTCTTTAATTTGGGCATCAGGTATTTTGTCTAAGCAACAAGAGAAAAGTAACTAAGACAACAAGTGTCCCCAAAAAAGACTTGTACAGAATGGGCATAGCAACCTTATTCATGATTACTGCCAACAACTAGCAATAACCATATGTCTGTTAACACAGAAAATGGACATACTGTGGTACATCCATACAATGGAATACTAGTCAGCAGTCAACAGGAATGAGCTCCTGACACTCAAAACAAAACAACAAACACAACAACAAATGTCAACAGTATCTTATTTTTTTTTTATTTTATTTTATTTATTTTTTTTTTTTTTGTGGGTACCGGGGGGTCGACCTCAGGACCTCGCGCGCCAGCAGGCGCCCGTGCCGCTGAGCGATATCACCGGCCCCTTTTTCGTATGTGGGATCCAGGAGTCGAACTCGGGACCTCGTGCTTGCCGGGCAGGCGCTTAAGCCGCTGAGCCATCTCACCGGCCCATTTTTTTTTTATTTTAAAGAGAAGAGAAAACAAAACAAATCAAAAAAGAACAAATTTTCAAAACAACATAATAGGAGGGTAACAATAGTTAATGCATTACGTATTGTTATCTTTAAGTTAGTTATTCAGGATACCAGATATTAGCATTCAATTGTCCAAACATTATTGGCACAAACCTTACTCTTCAATGAACTAAGTAAAATTGGTCATGTATCTATCTTAACCATCTTATGTATATATACAATTTTTTTTTCCTTTCCCTTCTTTCTTTTCCCTATTCCCCTATTCCAGTCTCTCTTTCCTTTTGACCAGTTTCTTTTTGATTCACCGTGTCTATTGTACATTTTGGATCTTATTTACTCTTTTAGTTTCTCACACTAGGGAGACAATATGATGATTACACATGTGTGTCCGGTTTATTTCACTTATGAGTATTTTCTCGAGTTGCATCCATTTACCTACAAAAGTCTCCAGTTTATCCTTCTTTATGGCTGAATAGTACTCCATTGTATAAAAATACCACATCTTTCTTATCCATTCCTCAGTTGATGGGCATTTGGGTTGTTTCCAAGATCTGGCTATTACAAATTGTGTTGCTATAAACATGGGTGCACATATATCGCTGTGGTACGATGTTTTTAATTCTTCTGGGAAGATACCCAGAAAGGGAATAGCTGGATCAAATGGGACCTCCAACCCTAGTTTTTAAGGAATCTCCACACGACTTCCACAGTGGCTGTACCAGTCGACACTCCCACCAACAGTGAAGAAGGGTTCCTTTTTCCCCACTGCGCCTCCAGCATTTGTTATTAGTTGATTTCTTAATAATAGCCATTCTTTCTGGGGTGAGATGGTATCTCAGTGTTGTTTTAATTTGCATCTCTCGAATGACTAGTGATGTTGCACATTTTTTTGTATATTTATTTGCCATTTTTCTTCATCTGAGAAATGTGTATTCATCTCAGATGCCCATTTTTGGATTGGGTCTTTAAATTTGGGAGGTCTGATTTTTTTGAGTTCTTTATACGTTCTCGATAGTAATCCTTTGTGTGAGGAATAGCTGGCAAACATTTTTTCCCATGTTGTGGGTTGTCTCTTCACTCTGTTGGTGGTTTCTCTTGCTGTGCAAAAGCTTTTTAATAAGATGAAATCCCAGTTGTTGATTCTTTGTGTTAGTTCCTGTGGGGTTGAGGTTTTCAACAGTATCTTATTAACCACAAGAATACACAAGCAATTCCATTTATGAAGTGCTAGAATAGCCAGAATTAATCATGACAGAATGAGTGGTTATCTCTGGGTGAGGTGCTTGTCTGGAAAGAGATAAGGGATTTTCTGGAGTAATGCAAATGTTTTATGTTTGTTTTCAATGATGGTCACATAGGGAAGCACAATTATCAAACCCCACTGAACTGAATTTGGAAGACCTATGCATTATCTCAATTAGGTTAAAAAAAAAAGGAACTTGGTAGTTAAACAGAAGGTATATATCCTGTCTCTCTATTTCCAGGCACACATAACCTTGGGCAAGTTATGGAGCCTCAAAACCCTGGCATTAAGAACACATCCCCTTCCTAGGGTTGTTGTGAAGACTGAGTTTGATGATGATTAAAAGTAGCTTGGTGATGGGCCGGTGAGATGGCTCAGCGGCGTAAGCGCCTGCCTTGCAAGCACGAGGGCCTGAGTTCGACTCCTGGAACCCACATACGAAAAGGGGCCGTGATATCGCTCAGCGGCACGGGTGCCTGTTGGTGCACGAGGTCCTGAGGTCGACCCCCCGGTACCCACAAAAAAAAAAAAAAAATAGTAGCTTGGTGAGAACTCAGTAAATGTCGTGTATTTGTCCCATGTGCTTCAGTAGGTATAGTGTATGATTTTGGTGTTGGTGATTAAAGCGTTTATACTTTTTGCGAATACCATCTCCCTTATTTAAGTTTATTAAGGATGATGTAACATATTAGCAGGTGTACATGGTGTTACAGTATCTTCATTTAATAGGTCTTTTTTTTTTTGAGCTTGTAGGAAATTTAAATGTAGTTCTTGCCATCTTGCAGATCAAAATGCCATTGGGGCGTGGCTTTGTCTTTGAAGGTAAACCCCAGGGAGAAGATATCCATTATGCAAACCCCTGTTTTTGGGGACTGATTTAGTTAGCATTCAAAAATGAATTCCCAGGGTTGGTGAGATATAGCTCAGTGGCATAAGTGCCTGCCTGGCAAGCACGAGGTCCTGAGTTCGACTCCCGGTACCCACATTAAAAAAAAAAAAAAATGAATTCCCAGACTAAGTTTACAGCATCTTTTGGGAATCCGGGTGAAATGTGTATATACTATCCTCTTTCCAAAGATTTGGTTAGAAAAAAAATTCCTGATCTCTGTATCAAATTCATATTGTGCTTTTAAAAAAGGGACTAATGGTATAACTTGAATTTTTAAGAAAATAGTTTGGACTTACCAGCAAATGATAATAGAGGCCAGGCGTGGTAGTGCTGGGAGTAATCCTAGGATTCGGGAGGCTGAGGTAGGAGGATCGCTGCAAGTTGGAGGCCAGCCTGGGTTACAAAGAGAGTTCAAGGCCAGCCTGAACTGCATAGCAAAACCCTGTCTCAAAAAGGCAAATCGACAAAAAAAAAAAAAAAAAAAAAAAAAAGACAATAGTTTACTTAATCTATTAAGTTTGAATTGTTTTGAGTTCAACAAAGTATGTGGGAAAGATGTTACTTTACCAACTCTGAGAGATGTTTGTTATTGGATTGGTTTAATTCATTTAGTAAACACTTATCAGACACTCGCTGAGAATTTATTAGCCCCTGGGAATTCAGTGGTGAACAATAAGACATTGTTCCAGAGGTTTGCAGATACTGCTCTGCCTTCGATAGTGAACGTGTATACATTTCTGTTGCAGTGTTTCCTCACAGAGTGCTGTCCTTGGCTAGTTCTGGTTTTCTGTGTATTCTGTGGTTTGTTTCCAAAGCCTCCAGCTGACAGTGGAGGCCTAAAATCCTGCCTTTTAAAAAAAATTGGTATTATTTTCTTAAATATTGGAATTTCTTACTAAGGTTTGCGCTTGTTCGTACTAAAAATGACAACAAAATGTTCTTGTGGAACAGCAATTGGGTGTTGTAGAAAGGTCACGGGTGGTGGGAATAGAATGATTTAGGATTGAAACTGAGCTCTGCTGAGTGCTCTGCGGAATAGTGATGATAGGACCTTGAGAAAGGCATTAGTGCTTAGGAAATTAAGCTTGTTAGAAGATCAATTGACAAAATGCATGTAAAAATCACTGGAGGGCACCTGGTGGGTGTGAAGTGCTAACATTTATCAAGTCAAGCCCCATCAAAACTGCTCTTCCGTTTACTGACTTGATCTTCCTTACCCTCCTGGGAGGTAGGGACTAGTATCACTTCCCTTTAAAGGTGAGGAAACCAAAAACAAAGAAGATAGCAGTTTGCTGAGGGCATGGAGGTGCCAGGGTTTAGAACCCAGTGCCATCCTGTCTTGTGATTAATGAGGTCCATGATAGATGCTAATTACCTTTGCCTTTTAGGTAAAATTGCTTGTGTAGTGTTTACAGTCTGCGGGAAATGCGAAGTGACAGAGAAGGGACTCGTTGACTCCCAGTGTGTTCTTACCTGGCTAACGGGTCTTCCATCTTCTGTTGGAGAGGAGACAATGAACATATCAGATTCTTTCCCCTACCTCTCAAAAGTCCCCTTGTCAAATGGCCTTCTCTGGCATTATCCTTCAGGCCTTACCCCAGTGGCCCCAATTGAGGAGTAAGCCTATCAATTTGTGAACCCAAAATGTGCACAATCACAGTTGATCTAGACATTGTGAAACCTGTGTGGAGACTGACATAGATACATTTCTTCTCAGTCTCTCGAAGGAAGGCAGGGTAAGAAATGTGCTCCAGAGCATCATGATACCAGAGGAAAGGTCAGACACGGACCTGGAAAATTTTGTATTGCTCATGTCCATTGGCATTTCTTCAACTCCCAGATTCTGGAAAACCTTGAATTAAAACTTTAAACAAATCCCAAGTGGTAGGTTGAAAACTGAACTGACTTCATATAAACTTAAGTCATATTGGCCATTTTATTAAAATAATACGTAGAGAGGGAAGATGTGGTTAAATAAATACTATATGGATACTCATACCTCTTTACATATGACCCTTTTCCTTTATCCATATCCATTAAGTCCTGATTATTATGTGACATCCCAGCCTCTCCTTCATGTAGTGCAAGGTTGACCAGAAAACTGGAATCCCAGGACCACTTGCTCAACCATTCACAGGTCTATTCTCAGACCTACCTGAGAAGCTGCGAGAAGCACAGTGTGCAGAGTAGGCAGGTCTGGAGACACTGGGTTGAAGCCAGGTGGTGCAGGGAGGAGCCCTTTGCAAAGCATTGCCTGCAGCCCTGTGCTTGCAGGAATTTGCTCTGTACCAGTTCTGTCCATGCAAATGAGCCCTTTTAGCTCAGGGCAGCATTGCTCTCTGAAGGGAAAAGAGGATTCTGGAAGAAGGTCCTACAAGGATCTCCTCTCCCAGTTGTCCTGACATCCTTGAGGCCTTGTGCAGGCTGCTTTGCTGAGTGCAAGCCTCACGCTGGTCTTCTCTGTCTCACAGGATAGGCATGGCTAAAGTCAGGAGAATTGCAGGATGTCACTCTCAGCCCCTTCCCCATCACCCACCGCCTTTCTGACATTCAGCCCTTTGTGTCGGTTCCCATGGTTACTTCCTCACTGCTAGCAGCTGGAATGTGTCCGGAGAGGGGGCAGCCTCCCCCACTGAGCCAGGGCTGACTAGGGCGGAGGCCGCTGAGCTGCAGCTGGATTCATGAAATGGGGTCACAGCCCAGTACCTCCTCTTTGTCCTGGGTTCGGTACCTTTCCCAGGCTTGATGTGTGAGGGTTGCAGTGGGAGGAGACCTGTGGGCTGATGGATGGCAGACAGGGTTTCCTGCCCCAGGCTGGCCAGTCCCGGCAGTCCCTTGACCTGCCAGACTCCTGCCTGAGGCCCAGGGAAGGGGATGGACTGCTTGCCCAGATGGGCAGTGTGATCCCTCCTTCCCTGTCAGCTTGCAATTTCCCTTTTTCCCCCACGCCATCCTTTACGAGTTGGTCAGTATTAGCCAGGCCAGACTCTGCTCTTGAAAGATTGGTATCAAAGACAGGTTTTCACATCCAGCCTGGAAGATGAGGCAGGCATGCGGGGTAGGGGGGCTTGAGATTCCAGACAAGAGAGAACAAAAGCAGCCAAGACTTTGTCTTGGGACTGTCTCCGGCCACCATTCAGAGGCTTCTTAAATCCCTTTTCATTTGGAGTTCACTTGGCCCCAAAGTAGAGACGAGACTTATAACTACAGGTGGAAACCCGTGGAAGCTTCCACCAGTGGAAGCCCTGGTGGCGAGGGAAGGGGAAGCAGTCACAAGTAGAAACCACAGAAGTCATCGCTCTTGAGGAGCACGGTACTGGAAGAATTATGCTCCTCCTGGGGTAAATGCCTCTGTTTTCCAGAGATTTCAGATCTAAAGCCATGGGTGATGGGGCCGTGGGAGAAGGCAGTCACGCTCTCCCCTTGGAGCCTTATCACCAGGTAGGGCTTTGCTTTTCCATTTCCTTTGTGATGCTGAGTAAGTTATTGAAATCACTTGTGCCTTTGTTTCGGGTCACTCTTCCGTAGGGTTGTTATAAACATTAAATTTGTTAAGTAAAAGTACTTTGTAAATCATAAAACCCAACACAGGTGCCAGTTGTAATGTTTCTAAATGATGCTTTGCGAATGCCATGCTAGATGAAAGACAGGTTTCATCTACTTTACTGTGTGCTATATAAGCTGAATATCCCTTATTGGAAATGCCTGGGACCAGAGGTGGTTCCGATTTTGGAGGTTTTTGGAATACTCACATAGACGTTACCAGTTGAGTACACCAATCTGAAATACAAAATGCTCTACAATCCAAAACATTTTGAGCATCATGTCAGTGCTCCACAAGTTTTGGATTTTGGAACATTTCAGATTTTCGTATTTTTTGGGATCTCAAGCTTTATAGGCCATATGAAGGGGCCCAGAAATTCTAGTGTTAGGGTACATAGGGACATACAGACTAACAAAAGGACAAAAAAAAAAAAAAAAAAAAAGAACCCCAGCCTGTATTACTCTAGGCCATAGTAACAAAGGGAAAGGTAAAATAACAGGGATAAGTAGAAACTCAGCCCATGAAACCATAGTTACAAACACCTTGCAAGGGTCCACTGACAACTGCAGACAATTACCGTTCTGCATAGTGGCTTAATTTCGGTTCTTCATCTTGCCGGTAAATTATGCTTCCATAGACTTAAGCAACAGCTGGGGAGAGCTGTGGAGACAGCATCTGCTTTGGATGATAGCAGAGGTTGGAAACATGTAGGCTTGAGATTCAGAGGCATTTAAATAACATGGGGTGTCTATTATCTACCCTCAACAGCAGAATAAAACTTGGATATTGTGGACACAAATGCAGTTGGCGCAGGTTTAAAAACACACATGTGAGCTCCTTTCTATGAGCTGGTAATCCTCTTGGGCAAAGTAAGGATTAGATCTCCCTTCCAAACTAGGTGGTGAGTTCATTTCTGCTAAGATTCCTCAGTTGATGCCAGATTTAGCAAGGGATCTGTTTTCTCCCAGTGAATGACAACCTCCACTTAACATTTTTAATGTCCACCCCTCTCTCTAGGCAGGTCCAGGGCTGGAGCAGTGTATTTGCAAGCAGATGGGAGAGGGAGAGCCTGGTTCCTACAGACAGCCTGGGGTCTCAAGGACCTCCCGGAGCCTCAGTCTCTCCACCTTGCCCATCTCCTTCCCACCAGGGCCTGAGAGCTGAAAAAAACTGTGTGCTAACTTTTTAAAACAGTCAGGAAGAACATCCATTGATGGGCCATCCCTGCCTAGTGCCGACACTGGTGAGCACAGCTTTAAAACTAAGATCTTGAGGTTAATTCTTTATTTTTTTGAGTCACGATCTCATTATGTAGTTCGGGCTGGCCTTGAACTCATTGTGGCCTCAACTTTGCAGTCATCATTCTGCCTCAGCCTCCTGTGTGCTGAGATTACAGGTATGCACCACCATACCCAGCTCAAGGTGAGCTGCTGTCCTTGACCTTGGGGAGCCATTGTTTCTCTCCAGTCACTGTCCTCTCTGGTTATCTGATCCTAAGGGGCCCAGATGATGCCCTGTTTTTCCTGTCCTTTTCTGCTGAAACTCCTCAACTTTACAGTTATTTATATTTCTACCCAAATGTTTTGGGCATGGGTAGTTGCCCTTTTAATGGAATTAAAGAACTCATCATTATACCACCAGTTCATACTCATGGTGGCTTTCCACATTCATCTTCCCTGCGTAAATCACAGTGATTCAATGCCAATAGCTGCCATCTTATAATGGCTTTCATGCCACAAGGCAGATAGCTCCATTCCCTCTTTACGGGTGAGACCTGAGGCTCAGGAACTGGCAAAGCCAGATTGGATCCCAGGTCATCTGGCTTCATATCCTATGTGTGCTTCCTCAAGGAGACCGCAGGTCAGAATCTGCCCTTCATCCCACCGAGCTTCCAGCCTGGAGGCTGCATGTAGATAGTACTCATCACATGTTGATGGGGGTCCTCAGAGATTGTTTTTTCAGTCAGAATTTGTCATTTCTGGCTCTTTTCTACCTTCATTCATGGACTGTTAAAGGTAAAAGGGACCCTCAAACTCATATCTACCAATATTCTCATTTTACACAAGAGAAAGTAGCCCAGAGCATTCAGTTTCGTTGCCTATAGTGATGGAGAGGGTCTGGTGCAGGTCCCCTGGCCGTTGGTCCAACACTGTTTCTCTCCAGAATAGTGCATGTGTATATGGCCATTTTAAAACTATCCACATTCGTTTTTCCTACTGTTTTGCAGAAATAAGAGAGGGAGAATTATCAAATCTTCTTTCCTGTTTTACTTCCACCATGTTGTTTCCTCTCTTGTTCTTCTCACCACAAATGCTCCTGTACCATGCAGCCTCGTCTAGGGAAAGCATATCAGAAGAACTGGGGCCGGGACTTGTTCATTTGGCCACCGCCTTACCTTCCGTGGTGTCCCATGGTGCAGATGTCAGCCCATTATGGTCTGGGCATTGGTTGGGTTATATTCTCTGCATCCCTTCCTTCCTAGCAGACCAACAATACTCTTATGTATGTGGTCCGGGCAGAATTTCAGTCTGGGTAGATAGAGCTCCCCAACCAGAAGAGGTAGGGAGCCCACTAGGAAGCTGTGCTAATGTCCACTCAGAACATATTTTTTATTAGACAAATGTTTATTGGCCATCATTTCTGGGGAGCGAACCATACTGGGCTAAGGAAGAAGAGAACCCCAAATAAGATTAGGAGTTGCAGAGTTTTTAAGAGCATAGATGTTGCTATCAGCCAGATCTAGATTCAGATTATTTTCCAGAAGAACTTGGATGACTTTCTGCGCTTTTCTCTGTTTTTTTTCTTTGTAAAGTATGGATATAACAGCGTAAAAGTACCTGTCTTGAAGACTGGTAGTGAAGACTGTCAGAAGTTGAATAGGAAATAGTGGAGCACCCAGCCTGGCTGAAAGCACTATATAAAGTAATTTGGGGCCTGCTGCTTTCATACCTGCCCCCCCCACAAGGCATAGGACTGGGGAAAGCAAGCATATACACAGACGTCGCATGAAGAGGGGAGGGGAGCATGCCGAGTGTCTCGTGTACTCTGTTTTCCCAGCACTTATCACTGTTCGTAATGTATTTTTACAGTTATTTTGCCTGTCATTGCTTTAATTTATAATTCCACGGAAGGAGGGCTCATGTCTGTTTTGCCACCACTGCAAGTCTAGTGCCTACTTGAACATGTGTTCCATGGTGACTGTTGTTGGGATGGGTGACTGGGCCAGCTATCCAAGTGGCCAGCTTTGGGTCTCAGCATGAAACATCTGTCTTAACACATGCTGCATCATTTCAGTGGTGTGACCAGTGTTAGGAAGTTCTGTAAGGGCAAGCATGCGGTCTAATGTCAGAGTAGGGGGCAAGAGAGCCCTTCAAAGTCTGCCCTCATTTCTCCACACCTAGGGGCAGTTGTGCTTGGGAAAGAGGGATCCCGTATAACTTTTATGACTTTCTGCCTTCTTCTCATGTTTTCCCTTTAAAGAAGCTTTTGGTATTAAATGTTCCTCACCTTTGTCAAAGGATTTTTAGGATTGTAGAATCCAAAGGTAGTATTAAGTAAGATTAGAGCACAAAAATTGGAGTTAGGGATCCTGTTGCAACAGTTCTATGGTTTACAACTCCTGACCAAATAACTCTCCATCTATGAGGCTGCCTCTGCATCTGTGAAACAGGGATAAATAATGCCCTTTAGGATTATTGAGGGTGAAATGGAATAATATATGGGAAACTGCTTTACAAGCTATAATGTCTGATAATAAAGTAAGGAATTACGGTTCTCTGCTGCAGAGATTTGCACGGTTCTTTGGAGTTACCACTTGTTACACTGGTGAACAGAGAGCAAGGGTAGAAGAAAGTCCCACAGCGAATTTTTTCAGGAGTCATTCCTCTCCCTCTACTGACATTGGTTTTCCAGAAGCCAGACTTCCTCTTCCAACAAGTATTTTCTGTGGCTATTGGAGCTTGCAGAATAAAGCCTTCCGCCAGTATGAAGTCTTTCTTCTGCCAGGCTTCACTTCCTGGAGATTTTCCTTTAGCAATATGGAGAGATTTGATGCTTAGGCTGTTAGTTTTAAAAAATGCTACTTTTATATTTTCTGATAATTATGTAATGTTGATTATAAATAAGTTGCAAAATGTAGAAAAAAAGACAACATCACCTGTAATTCTACCACTTCGCAGAGTATTTTTGGTATATTTGTTGGTGTTGGTTTTATGCCCATCTTTTTGCCTCATATGAACAGCCAAAGGAGATGTGAACAAATAAGAGGTGTGCATGGTTTATCATGGGCTGATTACCAGGAAAAAAATATTCAAAGGTCAGTTGTACTAATGAGGGCACAGTGGTGAGGACTTGGCCTTTAGCTGTATGTCTTTCTGCTTGTTTTATTTAACTTTACTGTGTTTTCAAATAATTGGTAAAATGAGGACCATTACTATGTCAAATGATAAACTAGTTACTGTTTCCAAAGCACAGTATATGGTGCATACCATGTGCTATTGTAGTATGGATCTGAATTGGCTCTTATGTTAGAGGATTGGTCTCCAGCTTGGCACTATGGGAAATTGGTAGACATACAGGAGGTGGGGCCAGGTGGGAGGTCTTCAGTTCACTCAGGGTGGGCCCTTGAAGGGGACAGTGGGAGCCCATCCCCTTCTTGCTCTCTTTTGTTTCCTGGTTATGAAGTGAGTGGTTTTGATCTGTTCATGCTCCGGCCATGCCGGAGCCAACTAACCATGGACTGAAATGCCTAAAATCATGAACCAAAATAAACCTTTCCTTTTATAAGTTGATTATCTTAGGTATTTGTTATAGTGACCAAAAGTTGACCCAGCACACCATGTGCCCAATAAATGTGAGTTTCAGTTCCACTGATAAGTTAACATTTATTGCTCAGGCAGTGTTCTAAGTGCTTTGTACATACCATTTCATTCCTAACTACACTTGCGAGGGAGGGAAGCTGAGGTACATGGTTAAGTTCAACACGCCTGAGGTCCAACACCTACTAGGTGATAGAGACCAAATAGGAACCCTAGCAACTGCCTCCAGAATCCGCATTGTCCACAGACGTCTTAGAGCCTGCCACAAATCTGAATTGTTCTTGGCTTTAGGCTCTGAGTGTTTGCAGCTGTGGGCTACAAAGCATAGTGATGGCGTCATCAGTTTGACTCTAAACTCTTGAGTGGGGGTCACTGATTTTCTTAAGTTCTGGGCTAGCAGCGGCAAAAGGTATGGTAGGTGAAGGGATTGAAGTCAGCGTAAACCCAAAGCAGATTAATATTTGTTAAGCAGGTTAAAAAATCTGCCTAGTCATTTGGCTTTCTTGCCTGTCCACCTTTTTCCTGTCTGTGCAAGGTTGACTTGGAGGTCATTGGCTAAGATCTAAAGATAGCTAGATTTATGGTTTCAGAAAGAATCAGAAATATGCTGAGTGCCAGTAGTATAAATTATATTTACTTCAGAAGTTCAGGTGCAATCAACTGAGTAAAAGTAGCAGCCAGAGCAGGTACAAATGGACACAGGCCTAAGATGTACAAAGCACATCTGTTTGTGGCTGAAGGGCTATGTGTGGCCCCTCCTGTAAAAATCCAAGCTGTGGGACCAGTGTGGGTGAGCAGGTGGTCTTTTAGTACCAGCAAGTACCACGCCTGTAAGAGAACTAGATAGGATACGGGCCTGAGGGAATGCAGAGTGACCTTCCTAGATGGGAAGGAATGATTAGGGAAGAAAAAGGAGACTAATGAAGGGACAAGGACCTTGAAAGTTAAGGCTCAAATATGTAGATAGCAAAAGGTCAGTAACAAGAACAAGAAGGCTTTTAGAGAAAGAGCAATTCCTGGAGAATGTCTTGTGAAACCTTTGATAAGCAGTCTGCAGAAAATGAAGAGCAGCTATGTTGGCTGAGGACTGAGGTCTGCACCCAAGGGCGTCAGTTCTTAAGCCTAAAATCTAGGTCTTGTCTGCCTCCTAGAGACTCTGGGAGAAAGTGCTGGGGAACCTACAGCAACAACAAGAGAGCCCCAGTAACCCAAGGGAAAGGGGTAACAGAATAGAGAAAGGCAGTAATGAGGCCAGCTCTGTGTGTGAGGGGCAGGGAGCAGAATAAAAAGAAAAATGACACTTGGAAAACCAAGGATGTGGCTTTTAATTGGGCATTTGTCATGAAAACGCATACATACTCCCTGCAGGAATCCAAAGGAATTTCTCCAAGGGGTTCTGAGAACAAACTGAACCCTGTGTAAATGTTCATTGCCTACTTAATCACAAAAGGCATTCTGATTGCTTCCAAACATAGGGCAGAAAAACCAGGCTGAGCTGTGCCAGCTGTTTGTCCCCCAACACTGGTTCTCTCTGTCCCAAGAAACCCCGTGCCAATGAGATGGACCAAAAGTTAGGGCTGAATTTTATGCTCACAAAGAAATTGATTCACAGCCTCCTCTAGGAAGTGAGTAGTAGAAGAGAAGACCTCACCTTCCTCAAAATGTACTATGATCCATTTAATACCTTTAAGAGTTTAAGGGCACAGAGCTTGGTTTTGGAAGCATTGCACAAATATTCCCTGTATGATCTCCTGTAGTTCATATAACAAATGTGTACTGTGTGTCTGCTATGAGCCATAAACCATGGTGACCCTGGGTGAAAACAGAGCTAAAGAATTTAAGCCAGATGTGGACCCTGACCTGGCTAAGCTTGCTGTCTAGCTGATGAAGCAGTGTGCAGGTGCAGTGCCCTGTGATGATAAGGAAAGAAAAGAGTATTTGCTTCAGATAAGGCAGGGCAGTCTCCGAGGAGGTGATGTTGGACCTGGGACTAAGTAGTATCCTGCCGGGCAGTGAATTGGGAAGAGTATTCTAGCTGGAGGGAAAAACATATGTGAAAGCATAGCTAGGTGGGTATGGGAAACTTCCGGGGATGCCCATGAGGTTACAGGGTGGGGAGAGGGAGAGAATGGAGGAGGGGTGGGACCCAGCCCACTTGAGACCTCCCAGACCAAGTGAGGGTGCTCAGATTTTATCTAAAGCGCAAGAGGAAATAACAGGATTTAACTAGGGAATGGCACCATGCCTTTATGTTTTTTAAAAGGTGCTGGCCAATGGGTGGACAGTGGATTGGAGGGGAACAGGACTGGAAGAGAGAAGCCAGCGAGGAAGTTGTCCCCTCCTTGATGAGACATACCTTATGCTAACAGGTAAAACCAAGCACTTCCCCATGGTGGAAACAGTCCAAGGCAAGCAGACACAATCCTCCCCTCTCCTCACCCCACCTCAAAGGACAAAATAGGAAAATTGAAACTCAGTGGCAACCCACCACTAAAGAGACCTGGGGCCACATTAGTAGGCTGAGCTCCTTATGTCTTTCAATCTGCTCCCCTATCCTTCCCTAATTTTCACAGTGTTTAAATGAGCCACTGGGACAGAATGATCTGGAACTTTTCTTCTCATATTGGCTGAAACTTAGTTCAGAAAGCAATTAATGGCCTCTATTAAAATACCACTTACTGCCAGGGATATAGCTCAGCAGCACAGCGCCTACCTGGCAAGCGCGAGGTCGTGAGTTCGATTCCCGGTACCAAACAACAAACAAACAAACAAAAAAATCACTTACTAAAGCAACTGGTATGTATTTGAGAGCTATGACTGTCAGGGGTTAGAATGTACTCATCATGGAGGTGGAAGTATGTAGGTGGCTGACCTGGCTTTCTTGTTTCTGAATTACCTGGGTGAAGAAAGATGACACAGTGGGTTATTACACAGAGATATTACAGATCACAGTAGTTTTTGGCTCTGCCAAAGCCTTCTCAGGTCGGCTTAGATTCCCAGTTCATGTTGTGGTTGTGATACTGTGGTATTGAGACTGGCGAACAGCAAGCAACAGCAACACCCAGCAGTGCAGTAGTTCTGCCAGTGCGTTAACTTGTGAGTTAACTGCAGACTTGAGGGAAGAAAGGTACAGATCTGTTGAGCATCAGCACTACTTCATCATTCAGATATTGACCGAACAACTATCCATGCCAGGCTCCTGCTGACCTTCTTGAACAGTGAAGAGGGACCAGCAAACAGGCAGTTAAGAGAATGTGAACTGAGGGCTCTGATAGGCGCCTCTTAGTAGCGTGCTGCTCTCTGCACCTTGAGGGCCACCTCCCCTGCCCTGCTCCAGCGGCACGTGTGAGGCTGGCCTGAGGAAATGAGGTCCAGGCTGGACCCTGAAGGATGAGATCATAGGCCAGGGGAGGGGGCACTTTCAGGGACCTGAATGTAGTAGACCTGGGAGCCTTGTGGTTCTACCACTTTTCACTTGCAGCTATTTCATTGATTCCAAGGCTTCTAGAGTATAGCTTTGGACGTCTCTGAGGTAAAAATAAGCTCATTGGGTAATATATTTCAATGACAGCCCTATTGCCACAATTCTGTGCCCAATCTGGGTTAGTCATTCTAAGGCCTACAACATTTGTGCCATACGTTGAACACTTTTGAAACTACCGAAAGGAAGAAGTGTGAGTGGTCGTCAGTGGTTTTAGTCCCAAGCGAGCATGATGCCATGTGTGGTTTGAGCCAAGATACAGAACCTCTGTGTATCAGTTTGTCCACTTGGAAAAATGGGTCTTTTTAAAAAACCTCATTTGCTTTCATCTTTGTAAAGAAGTTTTGGGAGTACCTCTCAACATCTGGGAAAGCACATATGTCCTTTTGTAAGAAAGACTTGGAGGGATCTGCCTGAGGCATGTGGTATGGTCGGGGCACATTTCCTGGTGAGAATCCAGTGCCCACTGCCCTTACCCTAGGACCCCGAGGGCCATGGGGCAGTATGCGTTCTGAAGACAGCATGAGTGTGATGTGCAGACGAGGCGCTCCCCACCAGATGAGTTCCATGTGCAGATTCAGCAGGGGGGTGAGGGCATTATGGTGGTCCCAGGGCTGTGGGGTGGCAGGCCTCCTGGGGCTCATTCCAGGGTAGTCTTCAGTCTGGGTTCACCAGAGGTTTTTCATTAGAACATATGCCTTTAAAAATGTTTATTTATTGTCCAGGTTATTCAGAAGAGTTTAAGGAAGAATAGACATGACCTGGCTGCTGGTGATTCTCTGACACCCTCTCCAGCCTGATTCCTGGGCCACGTGGTACATCTCCTGGAGGCCCAGGAACTAGATGTGCGGATTGGCAGGGAGGCTGCTGTGACCTAGCCTGGAGGTTGTGGTCAAGCAGTCACACACAGCTGTCCTCTGGACTGGCAGGCCAGGGTGACTTTGGAGGGCAGCACTGGGGTGCTAGGTCTGCTCTCCCCAGGGTGGGAAGGAATCATGCATGGAAAATCCTTAAAAAGATGGGATGATCCCATGTTCCTTGGGCTTCTATTCTCCTTCCCATTTGTTCGCCCTTGCTGCCGGTCCTTTACTGTGACAGCCAGAATCCCTGGACCTTTCTCGGGGTGTCTCCTAGGAAAGAGGAATGGGAAAGGAAAGAAAAAGGAGCTCAGCTTCTGCCCAAGCCACTTTGCAGAAAGGACAGAGCCAGTAATTGTGGTTTAGGCAAAAAACGAGGATGTGATTAAAAGCCACAGAGGTTGTATAAAAGCTCTGGCCTGGCCCTGAGTGCTTTCTTACAGCATTGGGATCCGGAGGAGATCGGGAAAGGAGGTCCTCCCCTTGCTGTCCAATGGCTGGTGGGCAGGGGAGTCTCGGATGTGGTTTTTCCATTTCTATAATCTTTATATGCAGGTATTAGATGGCAAGATGCCTTTCAGTCTAGTTTCCCCCTCAATTTAAGCCAAATGGCCACTGGGTTGGTGCCTTAGAGGGTTCCATGAGAATTCCTAGTTGAGGACTACTCGATTATTAATTCTGTAAAAGGTTTTGATGTGTTAACTCTCCCTGGCTAAGGCTCTTCTGTTCTTCCCAGAATAAATTAGGTGTTTTTACCTGCAAGTATTTTACCTAACATCTTAACTGAAAGAGGCTCTAAAATGAAGATATTAGAGTAAGTCAGTAATGAAAAAATCAGTCTATTAAGCATATACCATATATGGACAGTAGATTAGACAGGTAATACACATTATCAAGAAATTCTATGGAAATTCTGCAAAATAGGTATGGTAATGATGGTTACTTCACCGAGAGCTTATCCTGTATGTGTCAGGCTCTGTTCTAAATATTTCACCTGAAGTATTTCTTTCTCAACAACTCAGTGAAAGAAGTTGTTCCTTCACACCATTTCATAGATAAGAGGACCTCATAGAGCTGGTCAGTGATCAGAGCCAGCACAAACTGCAGAGCCCTGCTCCTAACCAGTGTATACCCAGTCTCTTATTTTCACTTCACTATGGACAAATATCATAAGGCTCAGAGTTTGCTTGCCCAGGACCATTCACTACATAATGACACAACCTCAACCAAACTTCAAGTCTAGAATTACATTTAATATATGAAAAGCCAAGAATTCTAAATATGATGAGAAAAGTAATATATACAGGGAGATGGTCATGCACAGAACACCACATAACTAAGTGTGTAAGTTGGCTTCGCATTACTATAATGAAATACCCAAGGTGGACTAACTTTATAAAGAGAAGAGTTTGATTTAGCACGCAGTTCTGGAGACCAGAAGTCCAAGATTGGGCAGGCCTATTGGTGAGGACCCTCTCGGATGCATCATAGCCTAGAGGATTGCACCATGGCAGGAGTGAGTGTGAGAGCAAGAGATCACATCTCTAAACAGGCAGACAGAGAGGGACTCAGAAGTCAGACTTGCTGGGGTACCACTCACTTCCTGGAGGACTGCTTTCATTACTTCCAAAGGCAGGGCTCTCAGTGGCCTCTGCTCCCACAGGCCCTTTCTGTCAAAGGTCATACCACCATGCTGAAGACCTTGTGAATCTGGGGGACACACTCAAGCTATGTCCCAACCATAGTGCTAAAGCAAACAGGAAAATTTAGCTTAGAAATGGAAGCTCCCTGTTGACCTGGTCATCTCCCCCATTCCCTAAAGTAAAAAGAGATCTTTTTTTTGACTTAGGGTTTAAGAAAGAGAGCTCTTTGACTTCCATTCTGGGTTCCAGGAAATATGAGGCCAGATGGACGGGGGTTTATTCCTAACAGCTGTTCAGTAATCCCTTCCCCGCGCGGGCAAGGCATATGTGGAGGGGCGGCCTCACCAGTTGGATCTCAGAGGCTTAGAAAAATCCTTGAAGACAGAAATTGAAAACATATACTCTACTTGGCAAACTGAGAAAACCCACTTCAAAGCCTGAGGCAGGAGACAGTCTAATAAAGAAGAGGCATGAGAAGTGTTTGGAAATTTGGTGCCTAGGACTCTCCTGAGGAGAAGAAGTATGCCTGTTCCCATGGCGGAACACATTGGCGATGTGGGGCTTAAAATTTTTCTCTGGCTCCCTGGGAGTATGGAGGCAAGACTTACGGGAACGGTGTTAGGGACTGGGGTGGGAGGCGGATTGAAATGGACACACAAAAGGCTTGCTTCCCAGCACAGTGGAATCCAAACAATCTGAAATAGCTCAAATTCAAGAGTTGGCCTGAGTTTCTGAGCTGCCACCCACGGACTACAGCAGGGACCGTGACAGCAAACCGCTCCGCTCGAAGTGAGGTTGAGGAGTGAGACAGCGTGACTTGGTTTCAGGGAACCACTTTGACCATTTGTTTTAGTGAGTCCAGTTTTTCACTTAGTTAACACTGAATTAGAGGAGAGTTTACCTTTATAATAGTTAATGTATCTTCCTCTTTGCTTAGAAAATCGATTTCTGTGACTGGGAAATAGCCTTTATTGCTTCACGCAGTAACACAGGGAAGGCAGGAAACCCTCAGTGGTGGACTTTCTCTCTTGGGACCCTGAACTTAGCCGTGCTTTCTTGTGTCTCCTGAGTCCATTTTCATGTGTTTTTTTGTGTTAGATTGAACACGACCATCATGCTCAGCTTCTTATGTTCCTATTTTTGACAGAGACGTGTGTGCGGACCCAGGCCATGCAAGTCCTGGTGACTCCAGCGCAGAGCACCTCACCCCGGGGCCCCAGCACAGGAAAGCATCGTGGTCAGGAGGGGCGAAACTTCGGCTGAAGCACAGGTGAGAGGCGCAGAGGGCAAGGCTGACCAGTCCAGAAAGAGTTGAATGCTCACGAGGGACCTGGGGGTATGATGTGGGCTGGCAAGAGAGAGACAAGGCAGAAGGAAGAGGTCAGACTCAGATTTCAGAAGGGAGATGATCTGGACGACCATTTTCATTCTACATTCTGCAGAACTCTGTAAAGTTCCTGGGAGATGATCTAAGGTTCCCTCAAATCATTTAATTCAAACATTGTTTGAAAACTACCTTCATAATTATTTTTAAATCTATAATACATTTAAAGCAGTATTCCAAAATTTAATTTTGTTTGTTTGTTTTTTTGAGACAGGCGGGCTTTGAACTTGTGGTGATCTTCCTGCCTCAACCTCCTGAGTGCTGGGGTTACAGGTGTGCACCACTACACCTGGCCCATCCAAAGTTTTATACTTTGGAAGTGGTTAGGGAAATTATACAGCAAAATTAATTTACCTTTCAACTAATCTTCATGTAAAGCTTCTTTCTTTGTCTCTGAGGAAAACCCTGAGGAAACAGTGTTAGCCCAGCAGATTTGCAGTGACTCCCCTGTGCATGCTAGGTTTCGAGCCCGAGTGAGGCCAAGTGCCTCTGTGTTTGAGGGTGCTGAGGTATCACATGGGCTGTTACATTGGTGCCATGAGGCCACACTCAGAACATTTACCTAGGAGGTGCGTGGCTCAGATTTGGGGAGCTAGGACCAGGCTCACAGCCCCCACACTCTATGGCTTTTGTCTTGGCCACGCCAAACCTACTTCATAGGACAACTGTGGGACTTCAGCAAGATAAGCTCTTCAGAGACAGCACGGAGCCCACTCACGGGGGAGAAAGAAATGTTAGTGGTGGTCTAATGGTGCTGGGGTGTGCTAGCTTTCCATCACTCTAATAAAATATTTGAGATAATTAATTTATACTTTAAAAGAAAAGCTTCCCTTGGCTCATGGATTTGGAGGTTCCACTCCAAGATCAGGCAGATCTGGTCTTGTTAGGTCCGGGGGGTTGCTGGATGGCAATAGCAGGGAGCATTGGTAGAGCACGTCCTCACCTCATAGCCAGGAAGCAGACGAGGAGCTGAAAGAGGCTGGGGCCCCACATTCCCCTCCTTTCTGGCACAGCCACATGACGGAAGGAATTCCCACCAGGCCCCTCCTTCAAAGGTTCTGGTGCCCCCAACAGCGCTATCATGGGCACCGCGCCTTCGAGTCATGGGCCTTGGAGGGACACTCAGCATCTACTCTGTAGCATGTGTGGTGACCTTTGTTGGCATCCTTTGCATCATGGTCGCAGAGGTCTGCGTGCCAGCACGGGAAGAAGAATAATTCAGGGGGCGAGACACTGTGCAGGCAGACTGCCCAGAAGCCCAGCCTGAGTCCTGCTGCTCGCATGTAACTGCAGGCGCACCGTGGACGCGCTCTGCATTCCTAGGCGAGAGTGACTTTAACAGCCGACCTACCTCTCGGGGTTGCCGAAAGGATTAAAAAAGCAAATATAGGGAAGCACTTAGGGTGGTGCCTGGCATGTCATGAGCACTCCACAGATGTTGGTTTTCATTGTTAGCCATTTTCCTGATTTCAGTGTGGGGAATTCTTTCAAACAGATATGTTTGTTGCCTTGCATTATTAGCAAGTAAACATTATAGATTTGGATTTATGGCAATCCAAATTTGCATTTTTGGATTATCCATATTTAAAATATGCAAATATACATTAAGATATTTGTTCTATTTTATACACTGAAACAGCAGTAAACAGTATATAAAACTTGTTACATTTTAATAGGAAAACAATATTTTATATAATAAAACAATATTATATTTTATAAAATAAAATCTAGCATTTCTGTTAAGATGCTTTATCATAATAACATAATAATAATACTGTATAATCTGTTTTCACTTGAAGAAAAAGCTCTAAGAGCAGTGTGAACATATCAAGGATCTGCAGAAGCCAGCTGCCTGGTGAGTGAAGGTCAGGCCAGGAACAGGGTGACACTGACAGAGCTGGCTGGCCTGGCTGCTCCCAGGGACAGCCTGAAGAAGCAGAAGCTCTAAAGCTGTCACGATTCCCTGTGGCTGTCTTAGTCACTTTCCTCATTGCTGGGACAAACTACCTAGTACCTGAAAATTAAAGAAGGAGAGGTTTGTTTTGGCTCATAGTTGGTATAGGTTTCAGTCCATAGTCAGGTGGCTGCAAGGCAAGGTGGCAGGGCAGAGGAGAGCTGCTCGAGGCAAGGCGAGTGGGAAGCAGAGAGAGAGTGAGAGGAGGAGCCGGAAGAGATAAACCCTTCCAGGCAACACCCGCTGTGGCCCTCCTCTTCCAACCTTATCCCACCTGCCAACAGCAAGTCAGCTATAAACTCATCAGTGGACGAATCCACTGATGATGTCACACCCCCATGATATGGTCACCTCCCCAAAGCCCCACCTATGAGCGCAGGAGGCCTTGGGGGACACTAGCTATAAGCCAGAGCGTGGCCTCCTAGGGTCTTCACCCAGCAGAGAATCTGACCTTCTCCTCAACAGGAGTCCACTGGCCCTGTAGGTTAATCTAGGATCAGTGCCACAGTGCTTCAGTTCGGAAAGTTGTAGTTAGGAAGTTATCCCTCTCACTTGAGAGGAAAATGATCGAGATTCTGAACCAAGCCAGTGGTGATGGGACCAGAGATGAAATGGATGTGGGATGGATTCAGAAGGCAGCATTAATAGGTGAGAGTGGGGAAGGGGAAAATGAGAAGAGAGCCACGTTTCTACTGTGCAGCGCTTGGGATATATATTTCTGTGGCCATTACCAGGATTAGGAAGGCAGGAAGAACAGAGACTGCCTGCAGGCAAAAAGCATGAATCACGCAGACGTGAGTATGAGCCTGAAACAATTCAAATAGTTTTTGAAACAACCCCTAAGACAGTGGTGGCGAACCTATGGCACGCATGCTGCAGCTGGCGTGCTGCAGCTGGCATACTGCAACTGGCATACTGCAGCTGGCGTGCCACAGCTCTAGAAGTTTCGGCATCACTGCAAAATGTTGCTAAACGAATGAACTGAAATGTTTATCTAATGGGTATCCTAACTGCAAAGAAATTGTCTTTAAACTGGCTGCGGTTGTCCCCATCGGCATGGTCAGAGCTGGCTGCTGACAGCACTGTCTGTGAAGGGAGAAACGGGGATCAGGTGGACAGGTGGACAGGCGGACAGACATTGCCTTTAGTAAGAAATCATAAGTTAGATGTGATGCATCCATCACTCCTGCTCAGGTCACTTGCTGGCATTTTACTGTACACTAAGAATTTTATTGTACGTGTCTTGTCTCCACAACCACTAATAAATTAGATGCCCTTATAACAGTTCACTTCCTCTTTCCTATTCCACAAGGTCTCGCTGCAACATCAGGTGTTACTGATGTGGGACTGAACTTGGACACCTGAGTGGTTCTCGTCCAGTAACATTCAGAAACAGCCTAAGTCCTGTTTTATTTTTTATGTTTTATTTTGAAATCATTTTAAACTCACAGCAAGTTATAAAAATAGTACAGAGATTTACCAACACCTGCCACCTAGCTTTCCTTAGTGGGAACATCTTTTATAGCCATAGTGCAAAATATCAAAACTAAGAAATTAGCGTTGGTAATTGGTAACACTGTAGACTCGAAGACCTTATGGACTGTAGACATTCAGATTTCACCAGTGTCCCTGCTAACATCCGTTTTCTTTCCTGGGAGCCTGTGCTGTGTTTGTCTTGTGTTTGTTGTATTTCCTTAGTCTCCTGGGTTCCTCATTCCTTCCTTGGCTCTTATGACCTTGACATTTTAAAAAAATTTTATTTTTATTAGTACATGTTTGCAGTACATAATGATTGCATTTATTGTGTGGCGTTGGCGCCATGTACATGACACGTGTTAATCTTTTTACTTCTCCTCCCCTCCTCCCTCCCCCATCTCTTGGTTCCTTTCCCATTTGCAAAAGATCTATCTCCTTGTTTCCTATTATCTTTTATTTTGCTCTTTAATTTATTTATATTTTGGGTTTCTCCTACAAGAGAAACTTGTGATATTTAAGCTTGTGTGTCTGATTTATTTCATTGAACATTATGGTCTCAATATGCATCTGTTTTCCTAAAAATGACTCAGATCACTGGCCAGGTATTTTGGAGAAAGCCTTCCGTCTGAGGGCCTCTGGTGCTTTCTCAGGTTTGGATTGAGGTTCCTCCTTCTGGGCGGGAAATCCACAGAAGGGCTGCTGTGTCTTTCCTAGTGTATCACACCAGGGGTTACGTGGTGTCAGGGCTTTGCTCCTGGCGATGTTAGTCTTGATTACTTGGTGACAGAGGTCTGCCGTGTTTCCCGCTGTAAGTGTACTGTTTGTCTCTTTGTAATTAATAAGTCTGTTGGGAGAGCACTTTGAAGCTATGCAAATACCCTATTTCTCTTCACTGATTTTTGCGTCTGCTGATATTGTCTGTGGCAACTGTTAGTGTAACGTGCTAAAAATGATTTTATATTTCCTCCATTCCTTCTATATTTATTAATTGGAATTCTTCTGTGAGGAAGAACTGTCCATTCTCTCTCATTTATTTATTCAAATATTAATTTATATCAGGAAAGATGCTTTCATATTTCTTCTATCCTTGGGTTACAAGCCAGTACTACTGTTACTTATTTCATTGCTCAGATTATTCCAGTTTTGTCCAATGGGTGCTCATTCAGGCTGGCTCTTGTCTAAATCCTGTTTCGAAATGTGGCAAGGATGAGGTGCTGATGGCTTGCTTTTTCACATAGCGAAAGCGCACTGTGGTGTGCTTATCATCTTAAGGGCCTATAGGTGTCAAGCTGGTAGGTAAGCAGTGGACATGTCACGGAGCCCTGTGCATTGATTTTGGAGTTGGAAACCATTGAGGTTACCTCCTGAACCAACTCTTGAGTTCAGCAGGTCGTGCCGCTCCTTCATTTAGAAAATAGGATTTTCCTATATGTTTAAAAGGACAAGGAATGAGTAAAAGGGAGTGGCTCTCTTCTCCCATATTTATTCAGAGTCCAACCAAATAACCAAATTTTAGCCATTTTTAATGGCCTTGGTCTTAGTATTCTCGCAGATCTAATCCCATCCTTCTGTTCCTGCCTAGAGCTCTGAATTCTGTCTTATCCTAATCATCAGTGAGAATTCTTACAATCTAACTAACATACCTTGACAGGAGCTTCTTCCTAAAATCTATCCAGCACTGGGCTAGGATAGTTGAGTTGGTAAAGGAGACGAAATGTTCTAGCGTACAGCTGGAGTTCTCCAAGCCACTGCTTTCCTCCATAAACCTCTTATTCTTTCAACCTTTGTCATCTTATCATTAAAATAACTGATTATTATTAAGCATTTACCCATACATGGTGATATGTTGTTATCTGCTCTGCGAAGTAAACCAAGATGAATGGGTGATAGAAGCCCAGAGTTTGACTCCTGCTTCTCTCTCAGTTGAGCAGCAAGGTTAGCTCCACTACCTTGGCACTTTGTGCTTTCCTGAGTATGATGCTCTGACCTCGCTGCTTGGGAAGCCATAGGAAGCCTCGTGAGAGGCTGTTACAGAGCAGCTGTTTTAGCAGCCTTCCAAGTAACTCACACATGCTTTAGCAAACAATGGCATTTTTGCATGTGGGTGAGAGCATCGATTTAGCAGAAAAGATCTTTTAAGAAAACTTCGTGATTTCAGTTTGATGCATTTTATCAGCAGATGATTTTCCCTTCTTCCCTCCTCTTCCTGCCCACAAAATAGAAGTCTGGCATTTTTGAGCTGTGTGCTAATGTCTAAGATGCTGGTTCTCAGGAAGTTACAAGGGCCACCTTTTCTTTTTTCCTTTATGGAGCAGGGGTTGAATTGTAACTGGCCCATTTACAGAGGTGACCGAGAATGAGCTGAGGCGGTTCAGGCCACCTAACTGCGGGCACACAAACTTGGGGAAGCTTTGCCACCCTGAGTGGCACAAAAAGCACCAGCAGGGTGAAATGGCTTTTTATCCCACTCCTGAATATGACATTGGATTGGCCAGAGGGTGGCTGTCTAGGATGTTTCTGTTTGCTACAAGGTAAGTCCAGACTGTTAGAGTGAGATTCAGAATCTTTCATGCAGGGTTCTCAACCAATGAGGCTTTAATAGGTATCTTTTGATGCTGTGCTACATCTGTTTTTAAAGGAAAATAACCAACCTCATGTTAGGGTTTAAGCCTGTTCCCTAGAGAGTCACAAAAATTCTCACTGAGCATCTCACATGATGCAGTGTACTATTGATACTGTCTCTTCGGGAATTTTCTATCATTCTCTCACCTGTGTGATTGTAAATAGTTGCCTTGTTTTTATGATGTATGTATCTAGAGTGGCTTTTCATCTCGTTCAAAATAGCAAATGCTTTGTTTTTGATTCTCTATTCCTCGGAGAATTTCAGAGTAATTGTATCTGTTCCTTACAGGAAAAACTATATCCACATGGACTAATAGCCAAGTTTCTCATTTTCCTCACTGTCAATATTTGTATAAAGGAAAGGAAGTTTTTGTTTTAACTTCAGACCTTCAGTTGTGCCTTCTCTGATGATTTTCCTTTCTTTATATAGGTATTTGTTTCTGATGTCATTTTTTCTCTCTCTAAAGAATGCTAATAACATTTCTTCCAGGTTGTTTGAGAAGGTCTATATCTGCTTCATTCTTTTTTTTTTTTTTTTTTTGTGGGTACCGGGGGGTCGACCTCAGGACCTCTTGCGCCAACAGGCACCCGTGCCACTGAGCGATATCACCGGCCCCTTTTTTGTATGTGGGATCCGGGAGTCGAACTCGGGCCCTTGCGCTTGCAAGGCAGGCACTTACGCCGCTGAGCCATCTCACCGGCCCTATCTGCTTCATTCTTGAAGGATAATTCCATGGAGTACAAGAATTCTAGGCTGATTATTTCTTTTCTGTTTTCTTTTTGCTTGACAGTTTTGAGGAGGTGCTTAGTATAATTCTTACCTCTGCTCCTCTGTGGGTAAATAAATTTTTCTTCTGGCTTCTTTCAGACTTTCTGCTCTTTATTTGGTGTGTGCATGTAGTTTGTTTGTTTGTTTTTGTGGGTACCGGGGGGTCGACCTCAGGACCTCGCGCGCCAGCAGGCGCCCGTGCCGCTGAGTGATATCACCGGCCCCTTTTTCGTATGTGGGTTCCGGGAGTCGAACTCGGGCCCTCGTGCTTGCCGGGCAGGCGCTTAAGCCGCTGAGCCATCTCACCGGCCCTGTTTGTTTGTTTTTTTGAGACATGATATGGCTGTGTAGTTCAGGCTGGCCTTGACCTCATGGCTGCCTCAGCCTCCCAAGCGCTGGGATTACAGGTGTGCACCTCCATAACCAGCTAGACTCCCTGCTCTTTATCTGTGATTTTCTATAGTGTGGAAATGACATATGCCTAAGTCCAATTTTTCGGCCATTTACCCTGTTTGTGGCCTCTGAACTTCCTGGATCTATGGTTGAGTGTCTGACATGATGGAAGAAATTCTCAGCCATTGTTTTGACTATTTCTTTGGTTCTTTTTCTTCTCTGTTCTCCTTCTGGTTTTCCCATGATATGTGTGGTACACCTGTTGTTGTTGCTTGCCTCTTGGCCCATAGATATTGTTCTGGGTTTTACCCCCCAGGCCTTTTCTCTTTGCTCTTCGATTGTGGGGGTTTCTGTTGAGATATCCCAGCATGCATGTGGGGGGCAAAGGGTATATGGGAAATCTCTGTATCTTCTGCTTGTATTTGCTGTGAACCTGAAACTGCTCCAAAAAATAGAATCTAGCCAAAACATAAAAGAAGAGAAAGCTGTGAGTATATTCTCAGTTTTAAAGAAAAAGTATGTTCTCATTTAACTTTGAAGTTACAGTGGTACATGAAAGGAAGTGTTGACTGAGATTTCTAATTGTGCACTACTTCACTCTAACACAGTTGGTGGCTTGATTGCTCATTATCTTATCTCTATGTCATGATCATTGGAAGTCTATTTTTATCCTTATATACTCTTGATTTGAAATTTTTGTTAAAGTTATACCTAATGCTGGTGCTGGCTTCTAGGGTTGCTCTGAGGGTGAGAGAAAGTTGGATACGGAAGAGAATAGGTGGGTGCAGCAGTCAGGGTAATTGGTCCAGATCTCCAGCTGACTGGAGTATTTATTTTGTTATTGTAGGCATTCATGCTATTATTACAGCACATAAACAGTAAAAAAGAAAATGTGAACTGCTTATATTATAAAATACACTCATGTGAAGCCATCACAAGGCTGGTTTTTCAGGTTTTATTTGGCATTCCCTCATCTGAAAGTGAACAAGAGATCATTCTTCTGAGTTTTATTATACTCTCCCAGTGTCCGGCTGTGGGTTAGTGGTGGTGATGGTTTGCCTCCTCCCTGTTATAAAATTTCTTATGGAAACAGTGGTAGGAAGAAATGGAGAAACCGGAAAAGGTATTCTGGTGTGTTGCCTGTGTTTTCAGCTGTTCCACCTCAAAATCTTCACTGTTCCTTTTATTTGGGTTCCAGTATTTGGAAATTGTATTTAATGAATAATTTCTTTTCCACTGTTTATGGTCTTTCACTAGAATTAGTGCTTTCTGCCCTTTCCTGTTTTCTTTTGTCTCTTTAATTTTTCGTATGTGGCCTCTTCTGTTAAACGAGTAAAACAGAAGAAAAAACAAAACGCCATGCATCAGATTTACTCTGAGAGAAAATTCAGTTTCTTTAGCGTCAGAGGTTTGGGATGTTTGTTTTTGTTTCATGGAGTGATGTTTCGAAGAAAGCATTACTCAAGCTGAGGCTTCAGCCTTACACACACAGAATATACAACCCTGTCTTTATTTGACTCGACAAATGTAATTGAGTGTATTCTTTGGCATTGTATAAAAGTTAATTAGCTTGATTTTGAAATATTTTGGTTGGAAATTGGATTCCTTTAAACTCTTGGGAGACCATCTTGATGGGTTTATTTGTTAGAAAGGTTTCCAGCCATGGTGGCACCATAGGTCGCCTTCTCCACGCCCCCGCCGCAGTCTGCTGGGCAGGAGGGAGGGGCTGTCCACCTTCCGCTGTGCCCGCTGAGCTGTTCATCATTTGTCTGTGCTCAGGAGTCCTCTGGGAAAGACCCCAGGCATCTTCTCCCGAAGTAGCAGTGGTGATTTAGGGCACATAAAATCTTTTTAGTTCTCCGAAGCTATCTCAGCCTCTCTGAGATCCATGGGAGTCTGTTTGTATCTGCCTGTGTCACTGTATGGAAGATACAAACCAGCATGAAGTAATTTCCCCTGTCTAAGCTCTAGCATATCCTAGAGCTCAGAGAGCGAGCAGGGAAGAAAATTCTAAAAACCGTTATATCTGGTATCTAAAGAAATCAATAGGAGCCAGTCCCTTCCTTCTTCCAACAAACAAAATATCCGCTTCCAATTTGAGAATTGAGAAACAAATTGTTATTATGGTTTATACTATCCTACTTATGCTATGCTATCTAACTGAGTTTGAAAGTCCATGTACAACAAAGATGAAAGTCATTACAGGTCACAGATTTTACGCTTTTTGTATCAAATTCTGCCATGACTTGTGTGCAAGTGTTGCTTGTGGGAAGGACAGTTGAATATTCTGGCCTCTGTGTGTGCCAGCGTCAAGGAGGAGGGTAGACAGAGGGGAACATGGAGAAAAAGCATTTCAACATCACCCACTAGTGTCTAAGTGAAAAACACCCACCTCTATTGCTAGTTCCTCTCTTTGATAGTAGTATTTTTGTATAGCAATCAATAAAAATGTTTTCGTGTGGAGGATGGGGCAGAGAAAAACTATGTGGTAGTTAGTGAAAGGGACATGGGGACAGGTGTGGAGGACTGGGGTAAAGTATGGTACAAGAAAAGGGTTTTTATCTTTTATGCCAGTTTTAATATTAGACTCTTATATCACTCTTGTGATTCAGTTGTGGAAGCCGAAAGTCCCCAGCGCATATTATGAGGATGTGACATTTTAAAGAATGTCTCTCTTCAGAAAGCTTTGTCTGCTGCTATGAGGTTATATCACCAAAGGATCCATTGGCTGTCACAGAGCCACATGTTTTTTGTTTGTTTGTTTTGTTTTTTCTAATGTGTTTGCCAGGGACAGAGCCAGAGCTTGTGCGTGCTAAGCATGTGCTCCACCTTTAAGCTATGCCCTCAGCTCCTGATCCACTTTTGAAAAACAGATATTAGTGAGACAATTATGAAAGCTTTGCAAAAGTGTTCTTGTTAGGGTTTTTTGTTATTGTTTTTGTTTTGGGGGGCATTGGTTGTCTGTGTGTTTGTAGTACTGGGGATCCAACCCAGGGTCTTGCACATGCTAGGCAAGTGCTCTACCACTGAGCTACACCCTAGTCCTTTTTAGAAAAACTGTTTTGAGACAGGGTCTCACTGAGTTGCCCAGGCTGGCCTTGAACTAGCTGTCTTCCTGTCTCAGCCTCCAGAGTAGGCGGGACTATAGGTATGTGCCACCACAACCAGCTTGGATTTTTTTGTGCATTCAGAAAGTCTGAAGGGTAGCCTGGGGGATCTCAGGAGGAGTCACAGAAACCAGAGGTTAGGGTCGTGGCAGAGGGCCAAGGGATTTCTGAAACATAACATCTTTACCCGTGGTGTTACGAAACAGTGTCTCCTGTAGAAAACGTATCAACCTAGAGGGGTTCTCTCCCAGGGAGTGGGACAAGGTTATGAGTACAGTGTTATAAGTCAGTGTCACTTGGCTTGGTCCTAGTTTTCAGTTGCCATATATTTTCTTCATTAGTATTTGGGGCCTATAATTTTCCTATGAACAGAAATTGCCAAAATAGGTATTGTTGTTCAAATACAAATCATCTATTCTTCTATACTAAGGAAGATGTAATTATAACCCCCTAGTGACTTGTACGGTCACATTTAATTGTTTTTTCTCTTTAAAGTGTGAAAAGGGGTAGTTTAGCAATTACTATCAAGATTACAAGTGCATTTGCCCTTTGGGTCAGCAAGTCCTCTGCTAAGAATTTCTGTGGATGCATTGACTTACATAGCAATCCATATATGGACATAGTTATTCATTACAGCACTACTAGTAAGAGCAAAAGACTGGAAATCAAAAAAGGCCTATGAAAGGGTCTTGTTAAATAAATATGGTGCCTGCAGATAAAAGGAAATAAAGGGATTTGGAAGCACGGATATAAAATGATCTCTGTTGTGTATTGTTGAATACAAAAGCCAAGGGGAAAGAACGCTGTGTATATTTTGTTAAGAGGCGAAATGAGAATATGTGTTCACATTTGCTTTTTTTTTTTGTCCTTGTGCTCAGAGTCAGAACCTTACAAGACATTAACTACATCGGTTAATTCCAGGGGCAAGAGAAGTAGAGGTGGGAAGCAAGACTTCACATTGGCTTCTTTTAAAATATTCTATTCAAAAGAATACCTGAAGTAAATACAGGGAAAATACTAAGATTTGATAAAATTTTGTGATGAGTAGATGCATAGTCTTTATATTAATGTGAATACAGTGGTATCTTGGTTTATGAACACTTTTGTTTGTGAACTCTGCATTGGGTGATGAACACGACCATGGCCATCTTTCTGCATGAACACGAACATGGCCACCTTTTCTGGAATTATGGAACAAATTAAGTTCATGAACCAAGGCACCACTCTCTATTTATTTATTTATTTATTTATTTATTTATTTATTTATTTATTTTTTGTATGAGGGTACTGGGTGTTGAACTCAGGACCTCGCACTTGCCAGGCAGGCGCTTATGCAGCTGAGCTATATCACTGGCCCTCCATTTATTTATTTATTTATTTATTTATTTATTTATTTATTTAGTGGTGCTGGGGATCAAACCCAGGGCCTGTGCATGCAAGGCAAGAGCTCTACCACTGAGCCACATCCCCAGCCCTTACATTTATATATATATAGTTGTTGTTTGTTTGTTTGCAGAACCCAGGGCCCTCACACTGAGCCGTCTTCCCAGACCACTTTTTATTTTTAATTTTGAGACAGGGTCTTACCAAGTTGCCCAGGCTGGACTTAAACTTGGGATCCGTCTGTCTCACTCTCCCAGAGTGCTGGGATTACAACCTTTGCCACCACACCTGACTGTATATATGTTTGCAGTGTTTAATAATTTAAAAAATAGACGTGGAAATAGCTGGGCACAGGGGCATGTGCCTGTAGTTCAGCTCCTTGAAGCTGGGGTGGGAAGATCATTTGAGTCCTGGAGTTTAGTGACAACCTGGTAACATAGCAAGATCCTATCTCAGAACAAAACAAATGGATGAGGAAAATGAGGGGAAAAAATATTAGTGACACTGCCCCCCAAAAAACCCTTAGGAAACAATGCTTCTTCCTCAGCTTAGCACGTAGTGTTCAGTTAGTGTATTGTAAAGACCCTCAGCCAAAATCCTTGAAATGTTAATTCACGTAGACTTGATTTACAGAGTGCATTAACATAATGTATTTTGTTTTTTTCTTTTTGGGGGAGGAAGATGGGGTAGACTAGAACCTTGTTATGACAGCCTTTGTCCTCCGCTGTAGTGTCGTGCCTTAGACAATGGTGGATAAGTAATGCGGTCATTTTTATTTTGTGATGCCGGTCGTCCCCGTCTATTGTATATTCTTGCACATTTGATTCATGTCTTGGTTAGGATGTTAATGCACCCAGATGGCCTGTGCACCCAACCAAAACTTCACTCTAGCTTGTAGAATATTTTCCAAGTCACAGGTTGTCACTTTCTGCATTCATCCAAAATATACCAGTCCTTCATGGGCATTTGAAGACCCACTCTGCTACCAAAGCTAACTTCAGACCCCATTTATGTGAACTTTGGGTGCTTATGTCCAAAATGTCTCCAGAACCTTCCACATGATTTGAAGATGATCTGACTCCAGTGCCGCCTGCTTTTTACCCATAGGCTGTGACCGCATTCTGCTAGTTTCTTTGGACGGTCCATACTCATTCTTTTTTTTTTTTTTTTTTTATGTGGGTACCGGGAGTTGACCTCAGGACCTCGTGCTTGCCAGCAAGCGCTTATGCCTCTGAGCCATATCACCGGCCCTTTTTTTCCTTTATGTGGGTTTCAGGAGTCGAATTCAGGACCTCGCGCTTGCCGGGCAGGCGCTTATGCCGCTGAGCTATCTCACTGGCCCCCATACTCATTCTTGCCTTGAAGGACTTGTCAGTCCTCATTCCTTCTAGAGTGCTAAATATTCTTCCTCTAGCTGTCTGTATAGTTGGCTAATTCTTGTTATGTACGTTTGTGCGGGTCCCTTCGCTCACAGGGACCTTCGCTCACACTCTCACGTTAAGCAGTTTTATTTTCTGCAGAACCCTTATACCTCTATGGAATGTCCCTTTTTATCTGTTGCTCGCTGGCTGCCATCTCCCTACCCTGCCCCCCCGCCTCCCTGCGTGTGCTCACAGCTTAGACAGGAAGAGCTTGGACTCCAGGTGTCTGAGCGCAGATGTCAGCCCCACTCCTCTCTACCTAACTGACAGTGGCAGGTTGTTCAGTCGCTCTTATTCACCTAATTTTCCTCACTAATAGTTCTGGGTTGTAAAGATGGTGTAAAGGTTAAGCAAGAAAGCGCCTAGAACGATGCTCAGTAGGCACACAAACATTTCTGTGAGTGAATGAATAATGCCCTGATTTTGTTTCACACCTTCTCTCTCGTGTAATTGTCCCCAATGAGATTGTAAACCCCCTGAAGCCACCCATGACCTCACGGACCTCCAGCCACAATTTAGAAGGTGCATAGTAGGGGATCGGTGAATACTGCTGGAAATGCCTGCGTGGATCCTGGTGGGTTTTTCAGAAGCATGTCGTGTGTTCCCAAGGCTCTCCTTGAGCAAGATCATCTAGGAGGATATCATGGCCTTGCTAATTCCGGCTCCATCAGCCTGCCCGTCCCACGCAGTGAAGTTTCCTTGTCTGCGGTCAGGAATGCAACAAATGGGCTTTGTTTGAATCACACCCACGCACACAACTCAGTTTGCTGAATTAAAAAAAAATCGTCTTCTGACTCTTACTGATACACTAATGATATAATGTTCTTTTAGGGAAATATTTCTTTATCTTTTGAAAGATCAAAGTGATCCCAAAATGTAAAAGCATGCTGTGCTCTTTAGGAATGCTTGTGACATTATTTGCATTATTGAAAAAGTCAATAAACAGCTGTTGGACTTTTTTGGTTACTTCGAGACAGTGGGTTACATTGCCAAAATGGGAGGCTATTTAAAAAAATATTTTGCTTTTCAATAGATAACACATGCACATGGTACAAAATTTAAAATTACAAAATGAAATTTAGTAAAGATAAATTTTCCTCCCCAGATATAGTCATTATTTTTAATTTCTGAAGTATCTTTCCAGAAATACTCTTCATATTAATAATCATATGCGATTGTGTATATTTGCCCCTGTATACTGTACCATGGTTCTGTATCTTACTTGTCACTTAACCATGTATTTTGGAGATACTCCTATCTTAATATGTATAGAATGATAACTTTTTGACAGCCAAGTGGTGTTCCATTATATGAATGTACCACACCTACTTAACAGGTTTGCTGCTAATGGGCATTTAGGTTGTTTTGATTTTTTTTGATAGATACTTTATTTAAACAGTTTTTTGCTAGATGTTGCTGAACTGCGGTTCATTGTGCCGGTTAACACTCTGTCAGCAAGGTGTGAGACTTAGGCTACTTTTGATCATCTTTTTCATTCTTTCTTCATTATTGCATCACTTAACTACTATGTGTACAATATGGAAAAATCTTATAAAACAAAGATTGATCTCTGAGGTCTTCCCTTAACCTGTGTTCTGTGTGGAAAGGAAAAATTTTAAGACTTTTTGATTTGATTGTTTCAGAATTGCCCTGTTCTTAAGCCATTAGACCTGGATAAAACCTGATATCTCACCCAGGGTAAATAAAATAGTCACCTCTCAGATATCCTCCAAGGAAAAACCTCCTGTGTTGGTACCCTGTCCTGGGATTGCAAGTCTTGGGCTTACTTTTCCTAAAACACTTATTTTACCTTTAATACAGGAATTACTTAAGTTGTTTCCCCTCTAGAATACAAATCCCTTAAGGGCAGAAAAATATCTTAGCCATTTATTCCATTAAATCTGTCTCATCAGTTTCAGCTCTTCCAGTCCTCATTTACCAAGTCCCTGGAGCCCTAACCCCCTCGTCTTTCCCCATTCTAAGTTAGGCTTCATAAAGAGCAAAAAGGAACATCAGCATGGAGTTCCTTTGGCTTTGTCCCATCCACACCTTTTCATCGGCATCTTACCTCTTTTTTCTCTCTGCAGGGCCCTAGCATTGCTCCCACGTGGGGCAGTGCCCTCCACCTGAGCCCTGGAACCCCACTCCTTTCTTCTTTGTGCCCTGTAGCGTGCCATCCTTCCGTGTCCCAGACCCTCAGCTGAGCATGTGTGCACCTCTGTCTCATAGAATCTTGCTCAGATGTCTCATGGTTTAAAACAAAATCCGCAAGAATAAGACTTTCCACTCTCTGGCTTCTTGCAGCCTCCTGGCTGCCACTCTCGTTCTCCTCTCCATAGCAAAGGTTTTGGAAGGGTGATTTGCCCTCGCTGTCTCCATTTCATCTCTCAGCTCAGATCCCACCACAATCAGGCTCCTACCCACACTGTTCCTTGGCAAAGACTTAGCAGCTGCCCAGCTCTGCAGACATGCATGTACCCTCATCACACGAACGCATCAGCAGCATCTGGAGTAGTCAGCAGTCTCCTGCCCCTCGCCTGCTCCTGGCACTCGGGGAAACTTTCCATAGTCTCCTGCTTTTCCTCCTACTTCTCTGGAAGCTCCTTCTTTGGGCTTTTCCCAGACACCCTGTCTCCTAAATTGTGATAGTTGTCAGAGACCCATCCTTAAATTACTCCCTTTGTCTCTTATGCGTTCTCCCTGAGCAACTCACTTCTCTGAGAGGCCAGGTGTTTTGTGACTCCCAACTTTCTGGGCACAGCCCTGACTTCAGTCCTCCAGGTCCCCCCAGCATCTCCACTGGAAACCCCACAGGCACGTCCACCTGTCGCGCACCCCACCCTGAGCTGTCCACTGCCCTCTCTGCCCTCCTGCCCTCTTTATACGGGTTCGTGACACTACATTCTACTGCACACTGGAAACATAAAGGCTATCTTTCCTCCTTGACTATTCTCTCTTCTCTGCCACCTCCATCCAGGAGGTCCCTAGGCTCAGAATTCTGTCCCTCTGTGGCTCTAAGGTCTGTGTCATTGTCACTGCTGTAGTGCCAGGCCCTCGTTATCTCTTACCCTGGCTGATCCAATCTTGTCTCTCTCAAATTTATTCTCTCCATTGTTAGTGACATCTTCCTGAAACTCAGATTTGAGCATGCCTGTCCCTGGCAAAGGTTCTTGAGCCACAGGACACTGTCCAGGCCCTTTTAGTGTGGCATCATGTGGGACACTGCATGACCTGGCCCCTCCTCCCTTCCCACCCTCATCTCCTGCTGGTCTCCGTATTCCATATCTCTTCTCTAGCTGATCTGCCTTGTTTGTACCATGTTCTTGCATATTTCCATATCATTATCACACTGTATCTTCCGCCTGGATATCTGTCCCTTCCTGTTTCCACTCCATGTCTTCAGAAGAAATCTTCCATGGTGTATCAGTCAGCTCCCCGTTACTATAACAAATACTTGAGATAATCAACTTACAACAAGAGAAGTTTTGTTTTGGTGCACAGTTTCAGAAGTTTTCAGTCCTGATTGCTTGGCCCTGTTACTTTTGGGCCTGTGGTGAGGCAGCACATTATGGTAGCAGTGCATGGCAGAACCACTGCTTCATGGCTGGAGAGCAAAAGAGCAGAAGAGGAGAGGACGAGTGACCTGATGTCCCTTTCACAGCAGGCACACCCCTAATGACTCAAGGACACTCCATTAGGCCTCACCTTTTAAAGTTTCCACCACATTCTAGCAGTGTCAAGCTTGGGAACAAACCTTTAACACATAGGACTTGGAGGACATTTAAGAGCTGAACCATAGCAGCCCGCCCCTGGCCCCAAAGGCTCAGATCCATCTCACAGGTGCAAAATGCATGCAGTCCATCTCCAAGAGTCCCCAAAGTCTTAACTGTTCCAGCATTGCTCAAAAGTCCAAGTCCAGGGCCGGTGAGATGGCTCAGCGGCTTAAGCGCCTGCCTGGCAAGCGCGAGGGCCCGAGTTCGACTCCCGGAACCCACATACGAAAAAGGGGCCGGTGATATCGCTCAGCGGCACAGGCGCCTGCTGGTGCACGAGGTCCTGAGGTCGACCCCCCGGTACCCACAAAAAAAAAAAAAAAAATGTCTAAGTCTAAAGTTCCCTTCAAGACTCAAGGCAAACTCTTCATGATAAAAATTAAAAGGCTGCGTTACGTATTTGAAAGATACAATAGCGCAGAGTAAAGATTTCCATTCAATACAAAGGAAGGATTGGACCAAAACCCAGCAGGGCAAATCTCAGCAGGCCCCCAGCATCTGGGGACACTGTGGTGGAATATGGGCTCCCAAGGGCTTGGCACGCCTGTGGCCTTGCTGTCTGCAGCCCACCTGGCCTCTCTCGGGAGGATGTGTGCGCTTGCTGCTGCTGTCCTTACCAGGCATTCACATCCCTGGCATCCCTGTCTTCTTGGGTCTCCATCGCAGCATCAGCTCTACTCTGATGGTTCCACCCAGCACCCGGTCAAGCTGTTGGCAGACACTGGCTGCCACATGCTGCATGTGCTCTCCAGGCTTTCCTTTGAGATTTTAGTGGAAGCCTCCTGACCCTCAAGCTCTTGTGACAGTTCCTACATGCCCGTTAAACCAGCATCACGAGGACAACAGGCTGCACCTGAGCCCCCTTGAGCTGTGGTTGCAGCAGCCTCTGAGTACATTGCTGGCTTGGGCTGTCCTGGGTGAGCAGCAGCTCAGCATTTGCCTGGAGCGTAGGAGGGGACTTTGGACTTGGACCTTTGAGCAGTGCTAGCACAGTTAAGAATTTGGGGGCCTTTCTCTAAAGACCCTGCCCTGGAAAGTCTTTGAAACATATTTGCATTTCCAAACCTTTGAGGCTATGATGGCTATGGCTTGCTGATTCCTGAGATTCCCTCCAAGCATCTCTTCTTTGGTCCCAATACAAAGCACTTAGATTCTCTCTCTTTTTTCTTGTGGTACTGAGAATCAAACACAGGGGTGCTCTACCACTGAGTTACATTCCCAGACTTGGGATCCTCCTGCCTCAGCCTCCCTTGTGCTGGGATTATAGATGAATACTAGTGCTGCTGTGCCTGGTGTGGCTTTTTTTTTTAAGACAGGGTCCAACTACGTAGTCCAGGCTGTCCTTGAACTCACTGTGTAGCCCAGACTGGCCTTGAACTCACAGCGATCCTCCTGCCTCATCCTCCCAAGTGCTAGGATTGTAGGCGTGCACCACCATGCCCAGCTTGGCTTCTGTTTAATAGCACTAGCAACCACATCAGTACCTTCTTTGGCTGGAACTCAATGCACACTCCTTTTCTTGTCAAACTGCACTTTTTCTACATCTGTCTAGTCTGCTCTTCTTTGCCCTTGATTCTCATTGTGAATTTAGCTAAAAGCAGCCATTAATACCATTACCACGACCTGAGTACTTTGCTACCTTGAAATTTCCTCTGCCAGGTTGAACTAGTCCATTGTCCCTAAGCCCAGCCTCCCTGAAGGCTCCGGGTTTAGACAGAATGCATTAAAGTTGGTGTAACACCAGTGAACTCTAGTGCAGCTTCCACTAGAGTCCCCCTGGAGACCTCACCAGCAGCTCTTGATTTTGTGCATTTCTGTCAGTGTTCTCTCTTCTGAGCCCTGTTAGGAATCGCCAGTTAAGCCCCACTTGGCAGCATTCTTGGCTTTCTCCAACCCACTGCTCCACACTTCCACATCTCTCCCACAAGCCCATTCCAAAGTCTTCTTCACATTATCTCAGATACAGTCGCAGTAACGATCTACTTCTCGGTACCGACTTTCTATTAGCTTTCTGTCACTGTAATATATATTGAGATAGTACTGGAGAATTAAAAAAAGGGACACTGTTGTGGCTTGTATCTAGATGTCCCCCCAAAGCCTCGTGCAGTCATAGGTGGGGCTTTCGGAGGTGGTTGTATCTAGGGTGTGTGAAGCTGAAATTAAAGGTGTGATGCTGGGACTAAGGGTGCTCCACCCTGGGGCACTAATCAATAGGCTTACAGCCTAGATAGAATATAAAGAAACAGAAAGAAGCTGCTGCTGCTGCTTGCTGTTTGCTGCCTTCTGCCTGCCCTGGTACACCATGGACTGTTTCTCCTCTGCAGTTCCCCTCTGCCATGACACTCTGCCTTTGAGCCAGCCAACTATGGACTAAAACCTCTATAAACTGTAAACCAAAATAAACCTTTCCTCCTTTAAGGTTTAAAATAAACCTTTCCTCCTCCTGGGGCCCCTGTGGGACTTACCAGGGCCTATTTCCCTTGGCCAGGAAAATATTCTCAGTACCAGCCTTTGGGTTAGGCATGGACAGATACAGCTGGGTGATGAACGTACCAAGAAGTCATCCTCAGAGTCAGATATGGTGGCACATGCCTGTAATCCCAGCTACTTGGGAGGCTGAGGCAGGAGGATTGTAAGTTCTAGGCCAGCCTGGGCAACTTAGCAAGACCGTCTCAAAAAGAAGGGTGGGGGCTGGGGGTGTAGCTCAGTGGTAGAGCACTTGCCTACCATGTGGGTGGCCCTGGGTTCAATCCCCAGTACAGGTGGGGAATGAGTTGTGGGGGTGAGGGTGGAGAGCCACCCTCAGTGGTGCAGTGTGCTACACTGAGTTCACGTGTCACCAGCATCTATTGGCTTCTTCAGGCCGGTCTCTTAGGGCCACGGCTCACATCCTGCTACTGAGAGGTGTCCTGCCAACCCCTTCATATAATTAGACAGAACATGGAGTAGGACGAAGACATGATATCTATGTGAGATGCCACTGGGTGTCTCAGGCAAAAGACATTTTTTGCATTTGCTTGTTTGATTGTTTGTTTGAGATATGATCTCGATGTGTAGCCCAGGCTGGCTTTGAACTCATGGCAATCTTCTTGCCTCAGCCTCCTGAGAGCTGGGATTACAGGTGTGTGCCACCACATCTAGCTTAAAGTGATATATAACTGGGTTTCAGCCCTGGCTCCCAGATTTCCTGGCTGTGTGATTTGGGCCCACTCCAAAGGGCTGGAGGCACGAGAAGGAGAGATTTCTAATCACTGGATAGAACCGTGTGGCGAATGAGGAGTGATGAGTTAGGGAGGAGCCGAGGCTGAAGAGCGGTAAGCTGCCCTCAGAGGGCTGGAGGAGAGGCAGCAGCTGGTTTCTGGGAGCTGGATGTCCCGGGTCAGAGTGGAACTAGCAGCAAAAATGCCAAACTGCTAAGATGCTGAGCCATAGCCTAGGTCTCCCGCGGTGCCCCTCCAGAGAAAGGGCTGATCAACTGAGGGCAGTGCTAACCCTAAAGGTAGGGGTTATGAGGGACGCGCTGTGAGGAATAGAGAGGTATGGGGGCAAGGAGCCACACAAAGGACTTACTGGCTCCCGGTGATCTCTTGGTTTTGCATCTTTCCTCATCTCTCTGGCCCAGGCTGTGCTACTACTTCCTTTGGTTCTTTTGTAGATTCCCGGTGGGCAAGGTCTATTTCTTTTGGCCTGCGTGTATCCTGCTCATTTCAGGCCACCACCACTGTCCTGGCAGCTCCCTGCCTGTGGCCAGCACGCCATAAGCTGTGTCCACTGTAAGCCTGAGGCCAGCCTCTCTGATTATTGGCCCTCCGTACCTTCTAGACTTAGAGCTGGGAGACTCATCCCCACCAACAGCTCTTGCCCATTCCCCTCTCCTCCATCATTCACCTTCCACTTCTTTCTCCCCTCTTCTGTCCATCCTTTTAAATAGACAGAGCTGACAAGCGTGTCTCCCCAGCCCCTCTATCAATTCATTAATAACAAATAACTGGTAATAATAATACCTAACATTCTTGAGTTCTTACTATGTGCCAGGTACATTTTTAATCTCAAAAACCCTGTGACTGGATTGGTATAGTCTGCTTTTTACAGATGAGGCAATTCAGAGTGATGAGGAATTTTATATAAAATTCAAAAACTAAAAGCCAATGGGATCTGGTTTAAAAATGTAGTTTTGAATCTTTATTTGTCCTATCTCAGAGCTATATTATAGCCTCATGCCAGCTATAATAGTCTGTTTTCTGTTACTATAACAAAATGCCTGAGGCTGGATAATACATAAAGAGGTTTACATCCAGGCATGGCAGCATATGCCTGTAGTTCCAGTTACTCAGGAGGTTGTGGCAGAAGGAGTGCTTGAGCCCAAGAGGTTTATTTAGCTCAGTTTTGGCAGCTGAAAGCCCTTGGTTTGGCCTTTGGTGAGCGCCTCAGGGTGAGGCAGGAGCCAGAGAGTGTCAGGGGTCAAGTGTACCCTTTTTATAGCAACCCCTTATTGTGGGAATGGTGAGAACTCCATTAATCCTTCTGAGCGCAGCCCCCAATGAGTGACCTATTATTGCCCCTGGGCCCCACCTCTTAGATATTCCATCACCTTATTCCGCTGTGCTGGTGACTAAGCCTCACCACATGACCCTCTGGGGGAACATACCCTGACCAGTCCATACCACAGCACCAGGCCATCCCATCTACAGGAAGATTTGAGTCTTGGCCTAATATGTTTACTAAATAACTCTAAAAAATTATTTCCTTTGCTTTATACAAAACTGATTTTCCTATCATTATAATCTCCCTAAAAGAGTCGAAAATGTATGTATATTTTGAAAATCATCATCTGTCTTGAGAAGCCCTTCAGTGTCTCTATATATTGTATTTTATTATTATTATTTTTTTTTTTTTTTTTTTTTTTTTGAGACAGGGTCTTGCTACATAGTTCAGGCTGGCCTTCAACTCACTATGTAGCCCAGACTGGCCTTGAACTCACAGCAATCCTACCTCAGCTTCCCAAGTGCTGGGATTACAAGTGTGCACCAGCATGCCCAGCTATTTTATTTTTTGAGGCAGGTTCTTACCATGTAGCCTAGGCTGGCCTTGAACTCACGGCAATCCTCCTGCCTCAGCCTCCTGGGTGCTGGGATTACAGGCATGCACCACCATGCCTGGCTCTTTATACATTTTATTTTATTATTTTTTTGTGTGTGTGGGTACTAGGGGTCGACCTCAGGACCTCATGCGCCAGCAAGAGCCCGTGCCGCTGAGTGATATCACTGGCCCTTTTTTCGTATGTGGGTTCCGGGAGTTGAACTAAGGCCCTCGTGCTTGCCAGGCAGGCACTTACGCCACTGAGTGAGCCATCTCACCGGCCCTCTTTATACATTTTAAGAAGTTATTTCAAATTAGCTAGGTGTGGCAGTGCATGCCTATACTGTAATCCCAGCACTGGGGAGGCTGAGGCAGGAGAATTGAGGAAGATAGAAAGTTTGAGGCCAGCTTAGGCTACATAGGAAGTTCAAGGCCAGCCTAGACTACATAGCAAGATCCTCTCTCAAAAAAAAAAAAAAAAAAAAAAGTTATTTCAGATTCAAATGAGATTAATCCAGTCTCTTTGATTAACTTCTTCACTTTTTAGATGACCAGAGGCTTAGTGGCTTACCATAGATAGGGTCATATGACAAGCTAATAACAGCCAGGGCAAGACCCTGAGTCTCCCAGCACCTGGTCTAGTGTTACTCTGATCTGCTTAACAGATGAAATTTTACTGGCATGAAAGTGAGTTTTCATGTGTATTACAGAAGCTAATTTGTGTTTCATAGAAAAGAGGTGGGGGGTTTTTAGCCTCCAGGCCAAGTACAGTGAGTTGGGATAATTTGCAGCTATTATTTTCGCCATCCCCACGTGCGTTCCTGGATCCCACGCAAGTGTGGACGTGTTTCTGAGCTGCAGAGAATTTCCCCTGCAGTCCTTCTGCTCGAGTGTTTTCAGCAGGCAGTGCCTTTCTGTAGAAGTGTAGACCTCCTCACCAAACCCTCCCGCAGCCCTGCAGGCTGAAGGGCACTCACACTTCCCTTTGGCCTGTTCAGTTCTTTGTGTGTTGAAAAGTCGAAGCCATCGACTTGCAAAATGAGAAACTGTTTCGGAGAGTGCTTTGTGCTCTGGACTGTGCAGCTTAGAGCACTGTCAACACGGTGGCTGCTCATCTTCATGAAGTTCTTACCAAGAAAGTGAGACAGTGGTGTCACTTACCCAGCACCAGGGTGTGGCGGAGGACTTCAAAGGCCCCAGAAAGCTTCTTTCCAGATCTCCAAGGTCCCTCGGGGAAAGGGATCAGTGCTCCCATTTTTTATATATGAAGAGGCCTGGAAAGACTGAGCAGTTTCCGGTGCTTTACATTCATAAAGCGTAAAATGTTAACAGGTAGGAAGTGTAAGTTAATGTGGGAACTCTTTATGCTAATTTTGTAACCTTTCTATGTAATCTGAGATTATGCCCATATCAGAAGTGAAATAAAAATTAAGCAGAGAGCAGCAGTGATGAGAAGAGTCTCCTTGGCAGTACTCACCAGGTTGCTTTTCCATCTCCGAGGAGACAGCCGTCTCTGCTTCCGGGTGCCCAGCCTCCTCAGTGAGGAGACAGCCAAGAAGGCTGCTGACGTGTGGGGTCCCTCTCCCATGTCTCCCCAGGCGCAGTGAACCCGCAGGACGCCCTCATTCGTGGCACACAGCCAGATTTGAGGAGCACCAGTCGGAAGGCAGCATGATGCGGATATCTCAGGGCACGATGGGCCCCCCCTGGCACCAAAGCTACCATTCCAGGTAAGTGGCTGCCACTGAGACTGAGGGGTTCCTTGCAGACATCGTGGGGCCAGAAAAGAACATTTCCTTCTCACCCTCCCTCTGCGAATGACATCTCCACCCTTGACTCTCTTCCTCCTCCTCCTCCTCCTCCTCCTCCTCCTCCTCCTCCTCCTCCCCCTGTTCCTCCCCCCTTCTCCTCCTCCTCAAACACCTACCCTTGTGAATGAGTCATCCTTATGTCATGGGCTAGATCAGCTTGAAGGGAGACGGAAATACTTAGAGCCCTGACTGGTCACTTGACATAGTTATAGAGCCCACCATATATTTCTCAATTACCCATTATAATACTATATTAGAAAAATCGACAGACTTCTTTCTCAATGCTTATGTGTCCTATCAACTTTAGTCAAAATCATCTGCTTTTTGAGTGATTCTATTCATGCATTTGAACACTGCTTGCTTTCCCCCCCCCAAGGCAATTTTATCTTAGCTCAGCAGCAGCAACTAAGATAAGCAGGACTGCTCAGTGCACACGTAATCTCCTGTCATCTTTTATTCACTTCTTTAAAGCTGACACAGTGTGGTTCACCTCACTTTATAGGATAGAAAATTGAAGCTTGGAAAAAAATCACTTGTCTAAGGTAGAACAACCAATCAGTGCTTAAGTCATGACAAATCCAAGCCAGGTTCCAAAGCTTTTGCACGTAGCTGCTAAGTTGAAGGTTTTCCATCCTCCACTTGTTTAGTCATTGGTGTGACAGGCAGGGTTTGGTCTGGACAGAGGGAGTTGTAGGAGAAGGGATCTCTTATGGAAATCAAACCTTACACAGTTGAGAAGAACTGGGGAAAGGGAGCCAACCCAACCACTCAGACATATTAAAGACAAAAGTAAGTCAGGATCCCCTGCACCCACTACAGACACAAACTGGCATCTATCTGACTTGATTCCACTGGGTGTCACTTTTGGGAAAACCTTAGCGAGAGGAAATGGCAGGGGTGTGGGAAGGTTAAGAGAATATGGGTCATCAAGCCCCTATGTCCAAATGCGATGTAAGTACTGGAGTGCGTGGTGGGGAGGGGCTCTGCCGAGCTCTTGGAAGGATTACTTAACAGAGGGGCCCTATGCGTTTGGCAAGGGCAGGACCCAGTCACAGCCCCTTATGCTCATGTCTGGTCAAGTCAAGGGCCAAACCCTGGATCTCTCACTGGTGGCCACAGACCAGCCGTCTCCTCCTAGCACATTAGGGTACGAGCTGACTCCTGCTGACCCGCCCCTTATAGATCCTCCTTTCCTTGCCATGGCCCCACTGCCCTGAAGGAATTTACTGTGTCCATCTGAGCCGTCCGCTGTCAGAGAGTGGGTCCCCTCTCTAAACCCATTCCCACTGAGGAGCCCGGGAGGGGCTGAGGGCCTTTAGAAGGGGAGGAGTGGGAGCGTGAAGAACAGCACAGCGTGAAGCACCTGGCTTTTTATTTTTTATTTTTTTTGTGGGTACCAGGGATCAATCTCAGGATCTCGTGTACCAGCAGGCACTCGTGCCACTGAGCAATGTCACCGGCCCTTTTTTCATATGTGGGTACCGGGAGTCGAACTCAGGACCTCGTGCTTGCCAGGCAGGCACCTATGCCGCTGAGCTATCTCACTGGCCCAGCACCTGGCTTTTAAGTCCACCCGGGTTTAAGTCTTTTCACCAGCTACTGCAGATCACTTAACCTCTTTGATCTTGGCTGCTTTTTCTGTAAAATAAAATCAGACCCATGTCACTTGATCATTGTAAGGATTAAATAAAATAATATGCAGTTCCTGTTACATAGTAAACAATAAATGACGGCTAATTATAATAGTCATGCTGAAGACTGAGAGGCACGGTGAAAATTGGTAATGAACTCGAAGGTTAAGGCATGAACCAGCACAGGCTTATAAACGCAGGTGTATTAACAGAGTATCCTGAACAGTGGAATCCTCTGGGGCTTCTAACCCTTAACCTTCTTGGAAGTCTTAAATCTGAAGTTGTACTGGGGACTACAAAATGTGCTGGCCCCTAGCACAGAAATAAAACTACTGCTGTCAGTGCTTGGAATAACCCTTACAGTAACCACGGTGAGCTCCTGCAAGCCTCGGGGAGTGGTGAAAGTGACGCCTCCCCCCACATCCCAGCCTCCAGAGGGTATAGGCAGGTTGATTTGTCTCCTCCGGTGTCTGCACTAAGGAACAGGAAAAGTCAGATTACCCACAATACATCAGGCATGTGTGCCCTCTTCTCCCCCACCAATTGCCCTGCCTCCTTTCATTCCAGCCTCAGGCCTGCAGTTGGGTAGAGGGGTCCTCCTACTTTGGGCCCCGCTCCTGGGTCAAATGGGGGTCCTTGCCTTTGGAGACAAGCTCCAGGTGTGTGGCGAGGAGCACAGAGGCATCTAGGGTCTGGTGTGTCAAGTCTGTTGGTTTCCTTCTGACACCCAACCTCAGGCCTGAGTTTATGGATCTGCTTCCCATTAAGCAGGAGTGTGTGTGTGGGGGCGGGTCAAGAATGAGGCCACATGGAGAGAGAAGGACAATGATGCTGAGGTCATCTACTTCTCTCATCTTCATGGCAGGGAGTGTTTCCTAGGGAAGGAACCCAGCCCTCACGCACACAGCACTACACTGAGCTACATTCCCAAGACATCTAACTGTAAGTGTGTATAAGCTGGGTTGGATTTAGAATTTCACTGAAATTTTATTTCAGTTGCTTCCTGCCAGACTGTTGTCACTGTCTTTTCATTGCCCTACAGAAATCTCACACAATGGTTTAAAGCTATTAAAATACTTAAGACACCTTGAAAAGTCTTGTAGGCGAGCCCTCTGACAAGAAGCTGAAATAACAGTGTCAAAATACTAAAGTATCAGCACTTATTCAATGACTCATTCATTCAGCAAATGGGAGCACCCACTACTGCATCTCAGAGATTCCTAGGTATAGGGAGTACAGTGAACAAGATATAAAATACCCCCTATTGTACAAATTTGTTTCTCGGAGTATATTCCATAGAATGATAATCCATTAGCTTCTCCATGGAAAAAACATTTCTAGGGTCAAATAAGTTTAGAAACAATGCTCAGTACAGTGGTGGCGAACCTATGGCACACGTGCTGCAGTGGGCTGTTTGTCATCATTGAAAGCTCTAAAAGGTTCGCCGTCACCGGTTTAGTATGTTTCCCTTTTAGAACATCAGATGAGGCAGGTGTGGTGGGCTGTACCTGTAATCCCAGCTGCTCAGGAGACTGAAGAAGGAGGATCCACAGTTCAGGCTCAGCCTGGGTAATTTAGCAAGACCTCATCTTGAAAAGAAAAGAGCAGCAGATGAACAATAGTTTGTGAAAGACTCAGAAGTCTTGCAGTAAATAAAATTGTTTAGGCCAGTATTTTCCAAACATTTATCTAAGAAATTGACATTATATGAGTACACTTCAGAAAATGCTTTCATACACTCATATGCTCTTTACTGTTTTAAATATTTAAAAATACTTTTCAAGCACATAAAATAGTTATATAATAATACATATATCTGCCACACAATTAATATTTATTGTGTGTGCTTCAGTCCTTTAGATATTTTGGATAGAATTGAAGTCTCTTGCCATATAACCAAAACCATGTGCTGTAAAGTCAAGTAGTGCTAAGTGCTGTGAAGAAAATAAAGCAGAGTGGTGGCATAGGGAGAGTGGGATGCTGCTGAGTGAGTTCTAGGAAGTCCTCTCTGAAGCAGAGACTTGAGTGAAGGAAGGCAGTGAGGCAGGAAGACAGCATTCCAGATTGGGGAGCAGCAGTGACAAAGCCTGAGACCCGAAGACTGACATCTACCTGGTCGGTTTGGGTCACAGTCACAAGGCCACTGCTTTGCTGACATGCAGTGAGCAGGAGGCAGAGTTCTAGACCATGAGGATGGAAAAGTTGCCAGGCCACGCTCAGGCTGCACTCCTGACGGGAAGACTGCCTTTGGATGGGTTGGAACCATGGGAGAACTGAGGATAGCACACCAAATTGTTTCACCCTGACTAACATTGCCATATTGGGGCGGGGGTTATAGCTCAGTGGCACAGCGCCTGCCTGGCAAGTGCAAGGTCCTGAGTTCGATTCCCAGTACCAAGAAAAATAAATAAAATAAAATAAAATTGCCATCTTGGGAACAGAAGTGGCAAAGTTAATTGAAATGAGTATCTCCAGACAGAACTGGAAGAACTTGTTCCTAGAGGGTGATATCAGAGCCCATATTCCCAGGCAGCTCGAGAATGGCAGTTCCGAAGGGATTAGACCACTCCTGGGATGGGAGGGGAGAGCACTTTAGAAAGGCTTCATGCGATGATCTCCCCTGGAGGTTTGCTACAGAAAGGACCCCCAACCCACATCACTAGGATTTCATACTTCTAGACACCATCTATATTTTGAGCTATGGTAGTGATGACATTTTCCCCACTTAGTAATATTTCATAATCAACCGTGAGTTTAATTTCTTTGATTTGTGTGTTACCAAGTTAGATTTTAATTATTCTTTCAGTAAAAGACTGCTGAAATCCTCAGCATTTGCAAGGAAGATTAACATATTTATGACGGAGGTGTAATTCCGTTGTCTTGTTGCCTGGTGGCTCTGATTTGAATTCAATTGGTTCCCACTGACTTGAACCACCCATGGTATGAATTATGATTGGTATGAATCATATTAACATTTGGGCAGTAATTATTCACATTTAAGCAACTAACTACATTTGGTCTATTCATTGACTTTTTATAAATTAATAAAATTATATTAGTAAAAAGACCAATAAAAGTGATTGGATCCGTTTGTATCACCAGTGGTACAAGCCGCCCCGTGGACAGTCATACATGTACTACTGGTGGGAATGTGTTAATCAGTGTCTGTTACCTGCAAAACAGCCCTTATGGGGACACCTGCGTCCGTTCCCCCTGACGTATTAGCTTGATTCTTCTGGTGGAGGAGATGAACAGAGAAGCATAGTAGGTCATTATCTTCAACTGGGCGATCTCACGCTTTTGGAACACAACCTCTCCATTGAGAGGGGAATTGGGAAATGGAGGGAGCTGTCCCCTTCCTTTCTCCCTAGATTTTATTCCTCGCCCTTCCAAAGCAGGATGCTCCATTCAATGAGTTGATTTTCTCTGATAGAGAAAAAGTACATTCTTTTGAGGTAAGTTGCTAAAAATGTGGTCATTTTTTCATTGACTTCTTCAGTAGTTTCTTTGGTTTTTTGTTTTTATGGTTTTGCTTTCTTTGGTGGTAGTGGTGGTGGTAGTGTTTTAGGAGGGAATTGGAGTTTGAACCCAGGTGCACTCTAACACTGAGATACAACCCCAACCTTTTTTTTTTTCAATTATTTATTTTTTTGTGGGTACTGGGGGTCGAACTCAGGACCTCGCATGCCAGCAGGCACCCGTGCCGCTGAGTGATATCACTGGCCCTTTTTCATATGTGGGTACCGGCAGTCGAACTCAGGACTTCACGCTTGCCAGGCAGGCGCTTATGCAGCTGAGCTATATCACCAGCCCTTATTTTTTATTTTGAGACAAGGTTTTCGCTAAGTTGTTCAGGTTGGCCTTGAACTTGCAATCCTCCTGCCTCATTCTTCTGAATAACTTGAGATTATAAACATGGGCCACCATGCCCAACCCATCACATTTTTACTCAGAATACAGTCCTTTTAGTCTTTACACTTATTCTCTGGAGACATTCCAATGATAAATCATTATCATAGGGCTGGACATGGTGGTGCATACCTGTAATCCCAGCACTCGGGGGGCTGAGACAGGAGGATCGCTCAAGTTCAAGGCCAGCCTGGACTACATAATGAGTTCAAGACCAGCCTTAACTATACAGCGAGACTGTGTCTCAAAAAAAAAAAAAAAAAAAAAAAAAAATTATAATGATAAAATAAAAAAATTAAAAAACAAAAAAAAATTATCATAAACTTGACCAATAAGATATCACATTTCCTTACATTATGTCTACAAATATAGTAACAGCTCCATGAATCTTAATATGCTTAAATGCCCATTCATTTAAAAGTAGAAATTTTTAGGCAAGAACTCTTACTAATTTAGCCTTCTTTAAAGAACAGTTTGAAATACGGAGATTGCTATTTGAGTTTTGAACCACTTATTCCATCCAATGTAGCCTCCCCCTAGATAAGTAGATACATTTTGTTTTGTTTTATTTTGTTTGTTTTGTCTTATTTTGCTAGAGTTGAATCCAGGGCCTCACAGGTGCTAGGCAAACTTTCTACCACTGAGCTGCACCTCTAGCCCAGGTATATTTCTTAATAGATTTTAGTTTTTAGAACAATTTTAGGTTCACAGTGAAACTGAATGGAAGGTGCAGAGGTATCCCATCTACCCCCTGGCCCTCACATATGCATAGTGGCCTGCATTGTCAGCATGTCCTCCACAGTGGTATGTCTGTTACAATTCATGAAATTGCATGTACACATTGTTATCATCCCAAGTCCACAATTTACCTTAGGGTTCACTGTCACTGTTGTGCATTCTGTGGGTTTAGACAAATATATATTGACGTATATCTTCCATTATTATATAAGACAGAGTAGTTTCTCTGCCCTAAAAATTCTCCATGCTCTACCTACTCATCCTCCCCTACCCTCTGGCCCTGGAAACCACTGATCTTTATACTGTCTCCATATTTTTGTTTTTTCCATATATCATATAATATGTAGCCTGTTAAGATTAACTTCTTTTACTTGGTAATATGCTATTAAGTATCCTCCATGTCTTTTCATAGATTGACAGCTCATTTCTTTGTAGCACTGAATAATACTCCCTTGTCTGGGTGCGCCGTAATCATCTGCTCACTTACTCCAGAGCATCCTGGTTGCTTCCAAGCAGCTCGGGCACACACCCGTGAATCTGCTGTAAACATTCGCGTGCAGGTTTTTATGTGAACATCAGTTTTCAGGTCCTTTGGTAAATACCAAGGAATGTGCCTAAATCAATTGGACATTTCTAAAACAATACCCAAGGCAAGTTACTTTATAAGGAAAAGAGATTTATTCGGTTTATAGTTTTGGAGGCTAGGAGTTCAAGATTGGGCAGTCCATTGGTTCAGCTTCTGGTGATGGCCTGATGGTGGATGGTAAAGATAACAGTGAGGAGACTCAAAGGAAGAGATCACATCTTGAAATAGGAAGCCTGAGAGCAATTCAGATATTGTGCTTGCTCTTAGAACAACTCGCTCTTTCTAGAGCTCCCACCAGAGTTATTTTACTCCCTTCTGAGAGCATCTCTCCCAGTGGTCTAAAAACTTCCTGTTAGACCTCACCCCTTTTTTTTTGTTTGCTTGTTTTTGTTTTTTGAGACTGTCTCACTGTGTACTTCAGGCTGGCCTCAAATTTGGTGATCCTCCTGCCTCAGCCTCTCTGGAGTGCTGGGATTACAGGCATGTGCTACCACATCTGGCTTTAGACCCCCCACCTGTTAAAGGTTCCACACCATCTCCCAGTATCACCATCCTGGGGACCAAACTTCCAATATGTCAACCCTTGGGGAACAAACCATATCCAAAAGATAGGGGAGTGTGCTTCCTGGATATAACAATACTTTTAGGTTTTTTGTTTTGGTTTGGGTGTTTTTGTTTTGGTTTGGTTCCGGTTGTCTTTTTGAAACAGGGTTTCACTATGCAGTTCAGGCTGGCCTTGAACTCACTTTGTAGCCCAGGCTGGCCTCATACTCTCAGTGATCCTCCTGCCTCAGCCTCTGAGTGCTGGGATTACAGGCATGCACCACCACACCCAGCCTTGGTTTGGGTTTTTTGAGAGAAGGTCTTGCCATGTAGTTCAGGCCAGCCTTGAACTCACTGTATAGCCCAGCTCAAACTCACAAAGATAAACCCTGCCTTAGCCTTCCAAGTGCTTGGGATTACAGGCATGTGCCACCATGCCCGGCAAGAATATGTTTAGTTTTATAAGAAACAACCAAACTGTCTTCCAAAGTGGCTTTCTCATTTTGCATTCCCACCAGCAATGAAAGAGGTTTCCTGTTTTTCTACATCGTCACCAGGACCTGGTGTTGTCGGTGCTGTGGATTTGGGCCATTCCAACTGGTATGGAGTAGTATCCCATTGTTTTACACTGCTGTTCCCTAATGACATACACTGGGGAGCATCTTTTTATATGCTTAGTTGCATCTGCATCTCTTCTTTAGTGAGGTGTCTACTAAGGTCTTTGGCCTATTTTTTAAATTGGGAATTTCTAAATTGAGTTTTAAGAGTTCTTTAATCATAAGTAATTTTGTTTTGAGGCAACTTTTTGAGATTGCCAAGATTGAGAGTCTTTTCCTTTTTTCCCTAGCCAGAGTCTGAAAACTGCCTGGAGAAGCTTGTAAATGTGAAGGTCTTACCCTTCTAAATGTACATTGTCATTCATAGGTGATGGGATCCCAGCACCCAGGACCCTCCTGTGATTAAGATTCCTTTTAAAGTTTCCTTCCCCTTTCTTACTTCCTTCTTCAGCTTTTTCTGACTCTAATTTCTCTCTGTATTTATGTCATCTAGCTTTGTGTTTAGCTTTCTCACCACAAATTGTCTCTAGTACAGCTGAGATTGTAGGAAGATTGCCGGGGTGTAGCTTTCAATTCCCTAAAAGGGAAAAGAGCCTTAATAAAAACATATCCTTCTGCATGTAAGTCTCCCTCATCCCTTCATGTGCCTGTTCTTTCACTAAACTTCTTTCTTCCCACAGACAGACACAAAACAATAGACACAACATTTCAGTCTATCATTGTTCTTCCTCCTCTTCTCTTTTTTACTCTCCTACCGCTCTCATTTCTTGGCATACACATAATGTCATTTCCAGCACAGCAAATCACATCGGTGTGCTGTCTGTGCACAAAGGCCATGACTTCCTCTGTGGGCCCTTGACTTGGAGACCTGCAGCAAGCCTGAGTGGTTAATTACAGGCACATCCACTGCAGCTCTGGGCAGTTAGTCCCTTAGAGGAGCTGAGCGAAGCCCAAATATGGCCCTTTTTACCCACCCTTCCAAAAACCAAATGTTTTTAAGCTGGTCCTGTGCCTGTAGGCCTGCTAAATGATAACTGCTCAGTGGTGCTGACTGCTTCCACTTGCTGTCTTCCAGCTCCTCGACAAGTGACTTCTCCAGTTATGACCATGCTTATCTGAGGCGGAGTCCTGACCGGTGCAGCTCTCAGGGGAGCATGGAGAGCTTGGAGCCCAGTGGGGGCTACCCACCTTGCCGTCTTCTCTCCCCTGCCAAGTCCACCAGCAGCATTGATCAGCTCAGCCACCTCCATAACAAGAGGGACTCGGCATATAGCTCCTTCTCCACCAGTTCTAGCATCCTGGAATACCCACCCCCTGGCGTCTCTGGCCGAGAGCGCTCAGGATCCATGGACATTATCACTGCGCGAGGTGGCCTCCTGGAAGGGATGAAGCAAGCAGATATTCGCTATGTCAAGACAGTCTACGATCCCCGGAGGGGAGTCTCAGCCGAGTATGAGGTGAACTCTTCAGCTGTGCTTCTCCAGGGTAGGGAGTCCCAAGTATCAGCAGATGGCCAGGGCTATGATGAGTGGCAGAATATCCCTCGGGGCAAGGGACCATCCTCATCCTGGAGCCAGCCGTGTCCCAGTTCCTTGGAGACTGCCACGGACAACCTGCCTCACAGAGTGGGTGCACCCCTGCCTCCAGCTCGGAGTGACAGTTACGCAGCCTTTCGGCACCGCGAGCGGCCCAGCTCCTGGTCGAGCCTTGATCAGAAACGGTTCTGCCGGCCTTCAGCACACTCTTCAGGCTCTCTGAAGGCTCCCTTTATAGAAGAGCAGCTGCACACTGTATTGGAGAGGAGTCCGGAGAGCAGCCCACCAGTGAAGCCCAAGCATAACTACTCCCAGAAGGCCGAGCCTGGCCAACCTCTGCTGCCCACTGGCATCTACCCTGTACCTTCCCTGGAGCCACACTTTGCCCAAGTGCCCCAGCCTTCTATAAATAGTAATGGAACACTTTATCCTGCACTGGCCAAGGAGAGTGGCTACACAGCCCCGCAGGAAGCCTGCAGCAGGATAGCTGCCGTTGATGAGAATGGGAACCAGAACGGAGCCAGCAGGCCTGGATTTGCCTTCTACCAGCCCCTAGAACATGACTCACTGTCCCCAGTAGAGAGGAAACCAGAAACTACAGCCAAGTATGTCCCCTACAAAGTCCATTTTTCTTCAGTGCCTGAAAATGAGGAGGATTCTTCCCTGAACAACCATCTCACACCTCCCCAAGGCAACAGCCCACATCCCAGTGAAAGGAAGAGCGCTCCTAGCAACAAAATATGTTCTAATCACTACAGTCTCAAATCCTCTCAGGCGCAGGCCTGGCAGGTGGGTGAAGACAAGAGACCTTCCAGGCCTTTGGAACCCTGGGACCGTGATTTCCAGGAAGACCACAATGCCAACCTCTGGCAAAAGCTGGAGCGAGAAGGCAACTTTGGCAGGACCAGGTCAGCCTTCTCATCTCTCCAGAACATTCCAGAGAGCTTCAGAAGGCAAAGCAGTCTGGAGCTGGGAGGAGGAGCCCAGGTGGGTTCTTCCAGTGGTAGGCCCACCTCTGCAGTCAATACCAAGGTAGAAGGCCCTGAGAAGAAAGGTGACCACAGGGGCCACTCGGACAGGCCAGTTTCCTACACTCGGCCTGATGGGAGAGCCAGTGCAGCGACCTCTGTGCACAGCTCAGACCCCAGGTATGAAGAGCCTCCCAGCCCAGCGCACCAGCGGACTTCTGGCCTGGCCATGAGAAGACTCAGTTCGGGCAGCACCTCGGCCCTGCAGGCCTTTCCCAACGGACAGTCCCGCTGCTCAGTGCTGGAGAAGGTTTCCAGGATCGAGCAGCGAGAGCACGGGGGTCACAGACCCCAGAGTGCAGGAGGCTCTGCTTTCGGCTATCATTACAGGCTCGGTGGAACGGCCCCGACTTCCGGTGCTCCTGGGAGTGACTTCCGGGAGATGGAGGCCAAGCCTGGTGTCCATTTCTCCAAGCCCCAGGGTGATGGTGATGACGATGACGATGACAGGGAGCCTGAGTGGGAGACAGCGGGGCGGCAGCCCCGTGGCCCATGGCAGAGGGGGCCCACCGAGCCCGCAGCACCGCGGCGGGAGGCCCGTCTGCCTCGCAGCCAGAGTGCTCTGCAGCTGCTGGGCACAGGCACACTCGAGCCGCCCTGCAGCCGCGCCTACAGGGACAGCCTCAAGGACGCTCAGTCCCGCGTTCTGGGCGCCACTTCCTTCCGCCGCCGCGACCTCGGGCCCAGTGCGCCTGCGCCCAGGAGGCCGGCGTCGGCCCACGAGGGGCTGCGGAGCGCGGGGGCCTGGGCGTCGCCACACAGCCCCCGGGAGCGGCGCAGCGCGGGCCCGGCCGAGGGGGGCCCGGCGGACAGCGTCCTGGCCGAGGGCGCCCCTGCCAGGCCCGCACCTGCCGCCCGCCGAGGCCCGCGCCGCCGCCTGGAGCCCGAGCAGAAGGCGCGCTCCTACTCGGAGCCGGGGCGCATGCATGAGGTGGGCATCGTCGCGGGCGAGGCTGGGGCACGCCCTGTGCGTGGCCCGTCGGGCCCGGAGCTGAAGCGGCTGCAGCAGAGCGCACTGGCGGACTATGTGTGGCGCAAAACTCGCGCGCGCCCCGGGTCCTCTGCCGGCGGCGGCCTTGCTGAGCCCCTCGTGGGGGCTCCCCGAGATCGCAGCAGCTCCTTCGCAGGTGGGCGCTTCCTGCGAGCGGACCCCCAGGCTCCCCGGACCCCAGGGCAGCTGCTTGGTGCTCCTGCAGCGCGTGGTGGGCTGAGGAGCACCCCAAATGGGGACCACACCCTCGGAGGGCCACCCTCCCGGGGAGTCGCGGCAACAAAGTCTGCATCAGCCGAGGACCTGCTGGAGCGCTCGGAAGTCCAGGCGGTACCTGTCCACGCAAGGTCCAGGTCCTCACCCACCGCGGACAAGAGGCGCCAGGTAGGTCCCTTGGGCCCTGGCAGCATTAATGCGGCGGCGGTGGGGGGGCACACTGGGTTGCATTATGGGCCAAAAGTAAAATTACATTGTAACAAATTACTTCATTTTAACACGGCGAAGATTCGAGTACATCCAAATATTAATGTTTTTCTTAATACATAACTTTAATTTTCTATTTAAATAGGTTAACATATTCAGATATGTTGGAGGGCAGCAAGTTGAAGGACCACCTCGAGCAGCGATAGCTCTAGCAATGGCACTGCATTAACGGGGCTGACCCCCCACCCCCATACACACCCTTGTTCAGGCTTCCTTTAAATGCAGAAAGTTAGCATTTGTTTTCATGAGATGATTTTTTCTTAGTCTATATATGTGTGTGTATGTTATAGAGATGTATCGTTTATATATCGCGTTTTGTATGTCTGTGTATAGGTACAAATATATATGAGCACATGTATACCTTCTTTTAGGACGTCATCCACCCGTCGGTGTAAGAATGCACTGTTTGAAAAAGGGATTATCCACCTCCTCCCTCCCATGAATAGAAACAGTGTCTTTGTATTTTGAAGATTTTAACTTTGTACCATTTGTGTTCCTTTTGCATCTACAGAATAACTAGAATTATTGCTAGGTATTGGTGTTGAGTTCCTGGCCTCCACCTAAGTATGTACCTGTCCCTGGGCTAATTATGCTTTACATTTATTAACTCATTTAATTCAGCCTCACAGCAGTTCTGTGGGGGTAGGGTATATTATATTGCCCATATCAAACCCATGTCTGTGACTCCCACTTGCTGAGGTAGGAAAATGGGACTTTGAAAATCTCACATGAAAGGATTTCTTAAAGGCTCTAACTGTGCAACAATTATAAAGTGCTTTCTTCTGGAAATTTCAAGCAAAGGTAGGACCAGAACCTGAGCTTTCCATAAGTAATTCTTAGCAGTTCACTTCCACTGGAGCTCATTGGTCTGACTCACGGTTCCCTTCCCACCTAAGATGTTACTTCATGTATATGTTAGCTTAGGGGAGAAAGAGCCTCTCTATTGCCCCTTCTCTGGTTCTCCTATTTTCTGATGCAGAGAAGTCTACCATTCTGCAAGCATTTGTAGAGCATATGTTGTCTAAAAAATGCTGAATTACAGGGTTGAAGGAAATAGGAGGGAAAGGCCCATGCTTTCCTGGAGTTCACAGCTGAGCAAGGAATATGAATTTATGGTGAATGCTGTGGAAGTGGTGATGAGTTATATGCTACAGGAGGAAAAGTGAGCAATTCTAGCTGAGGTCCAGGAGAACTACTTTTGGAGTGGGTGGGATTTAAACCAGGCTATAAAAGGTGGCAGGATGCTGAGTTGAGGCTTCAAGAGGAGGAAACCACATGAGAGAAACGTTCGGTAGCTACCAGCTGGGAGGTTTGCTTCAGTGCTTCTGAAACACACACACATAGCCTTCTGGGAGAAAATACTGTACCTCCTGGATATTTTCTGCTCAGAATTATCCAAAAACACTCTCCCTGGGATAAACCCATCCAACAAAAAATGGATAGAGGCAATTCCATAATCTTCAATAGCTGTTTTCCTCCCTTCCGAATGAAAAACACTGTACTACTCCTTCCCTTACTATTAAAATTCACCTAAAATTCATGTGTAACAGGAAATTTTAGCTAGTTTGATGGACTTTAATAGTTTACTGCATAGCAATCCAAACTTTTTAATCTTTCCTGGTGTTCTACAGAAAGACCTAGGGGACCAACTCAGCCCTCGTTAGATGTCATTATTCTGTCTTGGGGAATTGGTTGGACAGCTGAGAATGTTATCTTGCTTTTCCTCTAAATATTTCACAAGCCTGGTCAGTTGGGAAATAGTGTTAAAACATAGGAGTTGTAGTGAAGAGATGCATGCAAATCCCAATTAAGTATATTATTTGAAAAACTTTTTTTATTTTTTTATTTATTTTTTTTTTTTTTGTGGGTACCGGGGGGTCGACCTCAGGACCTCAGGTGCCAACAGGCACCCGTGCCGCTGAGCGATATCACCAGCCCCTTTTTCATATGTGGGATCCGGGAGTCGAACTCGGGCCCTCGCGCTTGCAAGGCAGGCGCTTATGCCGCTGAGCCATCTCACCGGCCCTGAAAAACTTTTTTTAGAAGATAACTGAACACAGAGCAATATTTAGGTATTCTTTTAATAAAGGTGGTACCATATTTAGCTAGTATTTAGTCTGGGGAAAATGAAGCCAAGAGGGAGATACTTCAAAATGAAATACTTCTTTTGCACTGCTTTGTGCCAATACATTCTGAAAAATTCTTGAGCTTCCTTCTCCCACCCACCAACCAGCCCTGCCTGACTAGAGAAATGGCCTGTGGCAAAGTTTGTTCTTTGCATTCTCTGCATCATCTGCCTTATTCGTGGTTAAAAAATTTTAAGAAAAGAAAAAACTAATTTCAAATGAAACTAAATTAACTTCACCATGTAGCAGTTGGGCTCTTATTTTATATTCTGGTTTTAAATTTTTTTAAATTCCAAGAACCCTACTATTATTATTAAGTTTTTGTGAATGTTTCTTTTTTTTTTTTTTTGTGGGTACCAGGGGTCGACCTTACCTCGCATGCCAGCAGGCGCCTGTGCCGCTGAGCGATATCACTGGCCCTTTTCTCGTATGTGGGTACTGGGAGTCGAACTCAGGACCTCGCGCTTGCCAGGCAGGCGCTTATGCCGCTGAGCCATCTCACCGGCCCTTTGTGAATGTTTCTTAATAAAGATTTTTTTCATTCTAACTCCTAAAGGTTGAGTGATCTTGAAGAGACTACATGCCTGAGTAAAACCAAAAGATGGAGTCTGTTTCTAGTGCTGCCTTAGTTTATGACATCCCCAGCATGCTATTTGCTCTTGCCATTTATCTGCTAATGTGGCAGGATTTTATAAGCTTTTGGTGTTTCTGTTTGGTTTGGTTTGGTGCTGGGGGTTGAACCCAAGGACTTATGCAAACTAAGCATGCATTTGTCCGTATAAGCTATTGACAAGGGTATAGCTCCTTTTCAAACTTCTGTTAGCACACTTTCTGCCTCCAAGTGTAAGGTCATCATGGGAATCATTTCCTCTGTGTATGACAAATGACCATGCTTGGGCCTGAAATAATACCTGAGACCTGCTCAGATATTTGGCACATGGGGCTTCTCCCTAGCCAGCGTGAGATTTTTGACACTTGCAGCCTTCTGTACTTTCCTTAATTGCTCTACATTTGAAAGGTGTAATTGCAGAACAGATAGTTGCAAAGAAACTCAAGTGCACACGAGACTCTTGGCTGTTTCCACTTACCTTTTGTGAGACCTTGGAAAACCTTTTGAAGTGGGTGGGCCTTGCAGAGCTGCAGAAAAATATCCAAACATTCTGCTTCAGAGACTGAAATTTATGCCTCTTCCTTGCATAGATTAAAAGATAGCAGAGACTATAAAAAGAAACTCTTTGGAGAAATAGGACTCCTGGTGGGATTTGTTTCCAGATGCTGAGTTAGAAGCTTCTCCGGTTCTCACTGTATTTGGGGACCTTCATATTCAGCTGAAGATGGTGTGACAAGCATTATTTAATAGCTGAGGCATTTGCTTAGTGCGTGACACCACCGTGTTGGATGCAGGCTTTATTCTGGTGGATGCAGTTACTAAAAAGTCACCTCTTTGGGCCAGTGAGATGGCTCAGCGGCATAAGCACCTGCCTGGCAAGTGCGAGGGCCTGAGTTCGACTCCTGGAACCCACATACGAAAAAGGGGCCGGTGATATCGCTCAGCGGCACGGGCGCCTGGTGGCGCGCGAGGTCCTGAGGTCGAGCCCCGGTACCCACAAAAAATAAAATAAAAAAATAAAAAGGCACCTCTTTGTAAGTACCCATTTGAGCTTAGGCATAATTAACAGAGTCAACTTTCTACAAAATGTGAAGTTATGAAAATCTAACAGTGATCAAATTTTTACTGTGTGGCTATCATTGTACTCGTTTACAAGTATAAAATGAAGCCTCTTGCCTGTATGATGAGGTAGATACTGTTATTATCTTTATGCTATAGAAAAGGGAGCCAAGCCCAGAGAGGATACAGGATTTCACCAGGGCTATAGGTGGTGATGTTTTGACCCCTCACTGCCTGACTCCAGAGTTTTCAGCCCCTTTGCCAGTGTTGGTGAACCTACAGCATGTGTGCTGCCACAGGCTGCTGGTATCGTTGAAAGCTCTAGAAGGTTCACCATCGCTGCTGTACACCATGCTCTCTCATTGAATAAAAAGAGGGATGGGGAGAGAGAGGCAAGAGTTAAACACCTTATATCTGAAAATATCAGCCAATAAATTGATTTCATTTTAACACATCACTACTATTTATGTTTAAGAAGATGGTTCTATGTGGACTTTTAATTATTTTTACTTTTTAATTATTTCTGTAACCAATAACCCTAAAGTAAATGAATATTGTTATCTTCACATTTCATCAATCACAAAGATATCAGGATAGTCTTAACTAAGAACCCCTAAAAATAGTAAGGATTGGGACTTTCGGTTTATAGTCCAATATTCTAAGAGCTTGTGAACTTTTAGGTCAGTTTTGAAATAACTAACAAAAATAAATTAGGTGAGTAACAAGTTGGTATAACTTGTTGTACCCACAAGGTATTTCTCCCATAGCCACTACTTTATCCTATATTGCCCTAGAATACTGTGTATGTTTCATACCAGTTATAGAAAATTAAGTCTTTGACACTGAATGTATGTCCAAATCAAAGCAAGAGAACCCAACAGGAGTTTACCTTCCTGGGCTTCTGCTCAGCTTAGGAGGCATTTTCCTTCTGTCCAAATAGTGTTTTGATTGACGAGAAATTTAAAATTTTTTCTCAATAGCCTGTTACTGGGTTTTACTTCTTTTGTTTTATACATACTCACATAAATATCAATTTAAGCTTGACATTCCAGGGGTCAAATCATATGAACACAGATGTTAGATTCATTGTCATGGTGAAACACAGAGGCTTAGTAGAATGTGAAAGCATATTTACACCTGACTGCGTGGGGAGCACATTCGTATCACGGGAGAACAGTGTGGGGGAGAACGCAAGGTTTCTGTACCACAGGAATTCCCATTCCTTAGAGTGATATTTGAGCAAATCAGAACACTTGGAATTCATTTTTTTTTTAAGTATTGAAGTCTGAGTGCATCCATCCCAGCTTCCATTTAACCTGTTGAAATCCCATGGAAAGATCTTGGGCTTTGACAAGATCCTGGCTCAAACTGCAGCTCATTTAACTGTGGGCTAGCTACTTCTCCGGGTTGCAATTACATTGTTATAAAGAGAAAATTATAAAAGAAATATCAAGTGTCTAATATTCTAGACACATACTTTTTGTATTGCAATGTACTCAGCAGTGTCTGGCACACAGTTAATATCCAGTAAAGGGCAGCTGCCACTATTAATCATATCCAATTACTTGTTTCTTCTCTGTCCACGACCACCTTTGACTCTTTCCATTGCTTGTTAATACCTCCTCCACCAATTCAGGGCAAGAAAGAGAAAGAGGGTGAAAAGCATTTAGTCCTTTGGACAGAGTAAATGATGAAATAAAATAGTAAAGTTTAGACACCACATATGGATTTAATTTTGTTTTCTGCGTGTCCTATTATAAATAATTGAGAGTTGAATGTATTCTCATCCATGACAACATTAATCATCGTCATGGAAGAGAGCGCACAGAACATATTTTCCATTATCAGCTTACACTGTCAACCCTCTCAGGGTACCAGCATCATGTTCCCTTATTACAGACAGAAGCTACTTCTAAAAAGTCCCCAGTTACTGGTATCACATGGAGGTGAGATTTTTCCCAGAGAGGATTCACTACAACCTGATTCTTATCTTTTCTATCTGTAATTCAGCACATTTGCGATTTTGCAAAATTCAGTACCTGCCCCGTCACTCCCATATTTCCCTGCTGCAGTTTCAGAAGCGTGGCTCGTTGAATTCATTATCGTCATTATATGTCACGTGTTGCAGTTGTTTGAACTCTGGAGATCATCGTCATCAGGCTTCCCTTCCTGGGGGACATCCTTGCTACGGGTAGCACCTGGTGAAACAGACTGAAGTTTAAACCCTCACTGCCACTTGAGACCTTGCACCTCCATCCTCGTCAGTGCAGTGGGGTTAACAGTACTTCAGGCGCTTTGAGAACTAAGTGGCGGAGTATGAGAGACTGCTGCCATGGTCCCTGAACTGCTCATTCTCCTTCTGTCTCCTTCACTTCAGTACTTAAACACCTGTTTGTTGGTAACAATGTGGTGCCTTCGTTATGTTTCCAGGGTGCGCTCCTGGGGGAAGATGGTGGCTTTGGTGCTGTGAGGGACCCGTGTTATTTGGCTGGCCCTGGACCCAGGTATGTGCGCGTCGTGAAGATGCCTCCTGCCTGTGAGCACTACAGGGGCTAAACTGCTTCTGGTGCTTTCGATAGGAAATTGGAATGCGATGTGGTGGTGTTAAATAGTATCATGTGCTGCTTTTTCAATTTGTTTAGGCCATGGAGAATTTGTTACTTTTTATTTATAAATGACTCTAAAAATGTCATTTGTTCAAAATAGGTTTTGAATGTGTGCTACTGAGGAAATGCTTGGCTCTTAACAAGTTCGACCTCAGGATCATTGATGGAGATTCTCTCGTCAAGCTTACCGTGGGGCGCTCACACGTGGAGCCTCACTTGTGTAGCTGATCCTTCCAGTTCAGTGAGCAGAGGATCAAGTCTGGTGGCTAAAGTGATAGAGAAAGAAGGGCATTCCACAAACAGCTTCACGCAGCAAGACAAATCACAGGAAGCATGTGAAGCAGAAAATCAACTCAAAATCATAATTTTTAGACACAAAGATATACTGGGCATCATGGCATTTGTAATCTCAGCACTCTGGGAGGCCGAGGCAGGAAGATTTGCAAGTTCGAGCCCTGCCTAGGCAACTCAGCAACTTAGTGAGATCTTGTCTCAAAATAATTTTTAAAAAGGGCTGGGGATGTAGCTCAGTGCGAAGGCCCTGAGTTCAATCCATAGTAGTGCCAAAAAAAAAGCAATTTAGACACAAAGACAGTAGTAAAAAAGTCTTTTTCTTAGTCTTTAAAATCATATCTCCTAGGTAGAAAAATATAATGAATAATTTTTAGAATTTGTATTTTTGAGCTTTTCATGTGGAGAAATTTCATATGGAGAAATTTTCTGAGGGTTCTCTCTGAAGTACATATTTTATGTGCACCTTCAGTGCAGCATCATAGAGCTGTCTACTACAGTATGTTACTATTATTATTATTATTATTATTATTTGGTACCAGGAATTGAACCCAGGGCCTCGTGCTTGCCAGGCAGGCACTGTGCCACTGAGCTACATCCCCGGCCCTACTCTAGTATATTATTACCAATGACAATGTTCTTAAACCTTCTCTACCACTTTCCATGTTTTTTCAAGCCAGTTTCTTCATTTTTTCTAATCAGTCAGTTTTTTGTTTCTTTCTACTTTCATGCTTTCCATCACTCAGCACTGTCAAAAAAGCAGCCAGCATGGTCAGGAAATGGTAGTAAGTGCTTCAGCCGTGAGCAGCCTTCCCTCAGCCATGTGCTCTTGCTCCTTCCAAGGTGAACCTGAGGACTGCAGTTGGTTTGGGTGTTAAGTCAGAAACAGGAAAAACTAACAATGAGCTAAAGCATTATTAAAAGAGAACTGACTGGGCCAGGTAGTACATGCCTGTAATCCCAGGACTAGGGAGGCTGAGGCAGGAAGATTGCTCTGAGCTGAGTTTGAGGCAAGCCTGAACTACATAGCAAGACCTTGTCTCGAAAAAAAATTTTTTTTCTCGAGATGGTAAACACATGGCCAGCAGGCATCTGAAAAGATGCTGAACATGTCTAATCATTTTTTTTTAATTAATTATTATTTTTTTAAAGACAACAAGTAAACATTCTCATGTATTAACAAACTCAAGAATTAGAGAATGTACAAATACCTTTTGGAGAAAAACATTACTCAGTATAAGATTAAGCCATGTAAAAGCTAGGTAAAAATAGAAGACTAAGGAATGGAATAGTCACAGTGAAATTGCATTTTCACAGTGAAATTGCATTTATGTCTAATCATAATAGGAATGGAAATCAAAACCATGAATGTCACCTCACACCCTTGGGATGACTACTATCAATAAAACAGAAGGTGACAAGTGTTGGAGCACAGAGAAATTGGAACCCTTGCACACTGTTCATGTGAATGGAAAGCAACATGGAGGTTCTTCCAAATGCTAAAAAATAGGGCCGGTGAGATGACTCAGCGGTGTAAGTTCCTGCCTGGCAAGCGCGAGGTCCTGAGTTCGACTCCCAGTACCCACATAAAGGAAAAAAAGGGGCTGGTGATATTGCTCAGTGGCACAAGCACTTGCTGGCAAGTGCGAGGTCCTGAGTTTGACTCCTGGTACCCACATTAAAAAAAAAAAAAAAATATATATATATATATATATACACACACACACACATATATTAATAAAATGCAGTATATATCCTATATGACCCAGCAGAGCGGCTGAGTGTCATAGTGCACACCTGTAATCCTCGCACTCTGGGACACTGAGGCAGAAAGATAGCAAGTTTGAGCTCCACCTGAGTGACTTAGACCTTCCCTGTCTCAAAATAAAAATTAAAATATTTTAAAAGAGTTGGGGATATAGCTCAGTATGAAGGCCCTGGATTCAAGCCTTTATACCAAAGGTGGGGGAAAAAACAAAACAAAACAATGCCACTACTGGGTATAGATCCAAAAGAACAAAAAAATTGAAAGCAGGATCTCAGAGATCTTCGCACACCTATGTTCATAGTGGCAGTGTTCACAACAGTCAAGAAGTGGCTACAACCCAGTGCCCATCGGTGGGTGACTGTATAAATAAAAGGTGACATATACAGACAATGGACTATTTTTCGGCCTTAAAAAGGAAGGAAATCCTGTCACACAATACAGCCTGGATGAACCTCGAGGATGTTATGCTAAGTGAAATAAGTCACAGAAAGACAAATTCTTTATGTTCCCATTTATATGACATACTTTGCCTAATCTGATTGATAGAAACATACGAGAATGGTGATTAGCAAGGGGCAGGGGAAGGAGAAATGAGAGTTATTTAATGGGGGTAGTTTCAGATTTGTAAGATGTAAAAGTTCTGGAGCTCTGATTCACAATCATGTGAACATTTTTTTTAATACTGGGGATTAAACCCAAGGCCTGTGCATGCTGAAGAAGCACTCTACCACTGAACTACACCCCTAGTCCATGGATATATTTAACCCTGCTGAACTGTACACTTGAAAATTCTGAAGATGAAATTTTATGCTGTGGCTTTACCACAATAAAAAGATGCTTTAAAAAATACATGAGAAAGTTGCTCTTGCCTGATGTGGTGGGGCACATCTGCAATCCCAGCACTTGGGAGGCTGAGGCAGGAGGATCACTGTGAGTTCCGGGGCAGCCTGGGCTATATAGTGATATAGTGAGTTCAAAACCAGTCTGAACAACAAAGTGAGACTCTGTCTCAAAAAAAAAAGAAAAAAAGAAAGAAAATTGTTCTCGAAGTCCTTTCTTAAATGTTAGGATTCCTGGATACTTTGAGCTTTGATCAACAGACTTTGAGCTCTTCTTACTCTATTATAAAAGGGGCTTAAACAAAATCTTATTTTTAACTCTAAAATCTGTTGCTTAACTATATAGTGAGACTGTCTCAAAAAAAAATTTTTTTTTAAATCTTCCTAAATAATATAGTCACTACGGAGAAGCATTCTCAACCAAATCTAAGCACTTAACTCAAATCTTACCCTCAAAAATATGGAACTTTAGTATGGCTCATGTAAAGTAGGATTACACATAAACTTAAAACATCAAGGTTTATTAGGCTGGATCATTAAAGCGTAAGCAGTGTTACATATTTTAGTGATATTTCCCTTTTCTAAAAGCTTCAGTATACAAGTTCAGGAAGTAAAGGCACCAGAATCAGTCACCGGTAAAGGAACCTGTTGACTCGTATCTTACAGTATACAGAGTTTAAAGGAGTTCCTGACCTTCAGTCTGAAGAGCAGCTAGACCAGTGATGGCGAACCTTTTAGAGGTTTCGGTGATAACAAACAGCCTGCTGCGGCACTCATGCCATAGGTTCGCCACACTGAGCTAGACAAAAGAGACACCTTTTGTCCACCAGATAGAAACCGTCAGACACAGTACCTTGTGCCAGGTACTGTGGATGCCAAAATGAGCGACATGGAAGTGCAGAGCTTCTCCGGGGTTGCCTGGCTCTGCGCATCTCACATCCACACTGGGAAAGCCATCAAGAAGTGCAGAACAGCTGGTCTTAGATGTGGAGGGGTTCTGCGTAAAAACTGTCTCAGTGGAAGGGTCTGTGATGGGAAGGGAGGGGTAGCATCTGAGAGGGAGGTGGACCTTTTACTCAGCCATCTGTGTCTATAAGAAAGGGGAAATAGGCGAGAGAAGAGCTAATTCGGCTCTTCGCAGTCTTTACATTCCGTGTGCTGCACTGTCCTCTCCTGGCACTTGGATGCCTTTGTGGCAGGCCCTGCACTGTTCTGATGGGGAACCCTCACCACTCCTTCCAAAGACTCAGATCCGTGAGACGAAAAGCGCCATCTGCGCTCCAGACTCCTTGGCAAAGCCAGTCAGGGTACTACGGTTTCAGAATTTACAAATGACAGGATTTGCTGAGTATTTTAATACTCACATTAACTCTTGCATCACAGGCAGGCAGTGCTGCTGTCACTTTTCTTTGTCTTATTTGCCTCCCCGCCCCCTTGAACACAGTAATAAAAGTAATGGCAATTGTTGGATTTTCCTTGGTGCCTAAAGGACAGTTGTTTAAATCACCATGCACCATATTTGCTTCTTATTGTCAGTCTCTCCAGAAGTAACTGCTTATTAGCCCCTAGGTGAATCTCCTCTCCTTTTTATTTTTCATCTTAGGATGTGAAAACCCTAGGAAAGTCAAAGTTGTAAATAAAACCTCCCAGTTCAGTGCCCATGCAAGCGCTTTGCGTGCAGACTTCCCTCTCCGATCATGGTGGGAGAGAATGAGGCAGGGATCATTGAGGCAGGCATCATTTCCCGAAGAGCCAGGAGCTGAAGAAATTGACCACTTGTTTACTTTTCGTGTCCTGAAGCCTGCCTTCAAAACTACCTAATGGGGTGGCGAGGGAGGGTTCCGTGTGAAATTTTCCTACTGGGACCTATGCCTATCAGTTACTTTAATTTGCCTGTGGGCACCATGGACATACAGTGTCCTTCTTCCCTTTAAATGCTTTTCTTATCTATACAATGAATTACGGGCTTGGTGTTTGCCCTTTGTTCAGAGCTGTAACTGCCCATCTGTGTCCTGTTGCAGGTCACTCAGTTATTCAGAAAGAGGCCGAGAGGAGATGCCGTCGCTCATCTACCATCCTGCCGCTCGTTGGAGTGGCTCAGGCTGCAAAACACCCTGCGGTTCCTCAGTCCCTAGTGACTGTGCTGGGGCCCTGGACCATCAGAGGCCAGCCAGCAGGGCGCCCGGCCCCAGGCCACTGCTGCCCGGAGTGCAGGGGCAGTTCCCGGAGGCCAGGGCTGCACCTCTGACCCCGCTCAGCTCCCCTCTGCCTTCGCCTGTTCCCTCTAGCTACTGTGCACAGCTTACCTCGAATCAGCAGACCGGAGGGGACAATCAGGCAGGGCAACAGCCTCTGCCCCCCTACACCCATGCCGGGACCCAGAGAAGCAATGGGCACCCCCCTGCCCATCCGCCCAGCCCAAGCAGCTGTGAGTTCAACAGCCCAGAGCATGAGGGAGGAGCAGGAACATGGAAGAGGGTCTCACTGCCTCACCGGCTGCCACCTCCTCAGGCAAAGTGGGCCCATGCGGCGCAGGAGGACAGCCTTCCTGAGGAAGCCTCGTTGCCCGAATCTGCAAACCCAAAACACTGTAGAAAGCATCCGAGCCTTCCCAGTTCATGCAGCACTCCAGACCCAGACACTGTGGGGAGGGTCTCCCTGCGAATATCTGAGTCAGGCCTGCAAGCCGCCCCTGTGCCTCAGGAGGAGTATGAGGACGAAGTGTTTGTGAAGGACTTGCACCCCGAGGCCACTTCCAGCCCCACATTTGAGGCGCTTTCTCCACCCCCACCTCCACTGAGCCAGGAAGCCCCAGTAGATAGCTCGGATGATTTTCCTCTACCTCCTCCCCAAGCTGAGTGTGGGGCACCGCTGGCCACTGAGGCCCCTGAGGGACCCGGCCACAGGTGAGTGAGTGGCTCGGGGTCGGGCGGGAGGGAGCGAGCTTCCCTCACAGGAGAGTCTCTTGTGCTGGCTTCCCTAGTTGTCCTGTTGGCCAGAGAGGAGCCCTGGGACAGAGACCTTTTTAATAGAAACTCAGCTCATGAAGCAGGCAGATCTGTTTTTTTCATTTGCCCTGGGTGGTAATGATGCTGATGTGCACTAGGAACCAAGGAGGAGGGCAGTGAGGGTGAAAGCCAAACCCCAACTGCACGTTTCACTTCATGCGTGTGACAGGCCCAAGGGAGCCAAGTAAATAACACTCCTCTTGCTTAGCTGAGTTCTGACTCAGTTAAATAGGACAAAAGGAGGTGTTTGAAAGACAAAAATAGCACTTGTATTACTGATAGAGGTCATATTTTTCAGTATCCACTCTGTCTGCAGGTAAGGCAAGTGTATTGTACTAATCCTCAAGTTAAACAGCTTCACCTGCCTAGTCACAGGCTGTGCAAGACACACTAGTCCAAGGCCACCTCTCAGAAGAGGCCGGGCTGCCCAGAGCCACTCTATGTCCGTGGGAAGGAGCAAAGAGTAGAGCTAAAGGTCAGTATTTAGGGAAAAACCTCTTGGGAGCCAAAAGAATGGAGAAGCAGCGTTTCCCAAAGCGTAGGTTCTAAGACAGATCTCACACAGACATATGCGCCCTTCGGGCTGTGTCCTCTGAACGAGAGAATGACCAGTCTGACCTCCTTTTCACCTCTACCTTTCAGAACGCTCTGGGATCTATTAGCAGCATTCATTAGAACTGGATTCCTACTGACTCCATCTGCCTTAGGAGATGACGGCTCACTGGGAGCAGTCGCCAGGCTCACAAGGGCCTTGGGAACCTAGGGCGTGGGGAGGGTACCCTCAGGAATGATGGAGAACACTGCTCCCTTCCTGCCTTTCACCTTCTCCTCTCCACCCTCTTATTGACTCTTCTCTTTTCACTCTTGTTTTGTATCCCCAGCAGCTCCAGCCAATTTTCCAGAGTGATGACTGCAAGGGAAAGACACACACCTGCTGTGGCCCATTGGATAGTCAGTCAGCTGCCGCCTTCCAGACCCCAAACTTCTCTCAGATGTTCGGAGGCCGAGTCCATCACACCCTCCTTCAGGAGTGTTCAGCCCCAACTGGCAGGGTCTCATGGCAAGCAGCCAAGCCTAGGACCACCCCTTGCCAGTCAGCCCCAAAGCCTCATCCACGAGCCACCTGGTGGAACTCAGAAAGTCAGCTCTGATCCTCAGAAGACCTCGGAAGACGTCAGAACAGAGGCTCTGGCCAAGGAAATTGTGCACCAAGACAAATCTCTGGCAGACATTTTGGATCCAGACTCCAGAATGAAGACAACTATGGACCTGATGGAAGGTTTGTTTCCCCAAGATACTAACTTGCGGAAGGAAGACGGCACCAAGAGGAAGGCCACGCAGAGGACTGTCAGCCACCCGGCATGTGAAGGCAAGAGGTAAGGCCCTGGTGATGCCCCCAGAGGACTTAGAATGGAATTCCTTCTGTGGGTGATAAGTCTGACAAATCTCTGGCCCAAGAGTGACATTCCCTTCAGGCTTAGGGGATGACAGATGCCTGGCAACAGAAATAACAGCAATAGTAATAATTGTCATTAATATTTGTTGTCCTCATTGTATGCATCAAGCATTGTGTGAATTTGTTTATATGAACATTCTCATTTAATCATCACAAGAACCTTCTGAAGCAGCTACCAGAGTGTTATTTTTTACAAATGAGGAAAATGAAGCACAGAGGAATTAAGACCACGCCTAGCCAAAGCCCTGGCACATGTGCGTGTTCTGGCCCGTGACTGCCTGCTCTCCTGGCGATGACACAGTGCCCCTAACTCTACACACGTGCAGTTGCCTATTCGCTCTCCGTGTTGCCCTTGCAGAGCCCCCCCCCCAGCTCATTGTGGAGAATGGAGCAAGGGGAAGTGGTAGGTTTGACCAAGGCCTTTGTATGACCGAGGTTGACTGTGTTCTTTGTAAAAAGGACAGAAGTCTAGAGAAACAGGTTTATTTATTACACTGAAAATGTACCTGTATGGCATTAAGATTAGTGTTTGCTCAAATCTGAAAATTAAGAGAAATGTGAGTGGGGTGCATCCTGCTTGTTTCGCTCAGCCCCTGCTCCTGAGCTCCCCGAGCCACACGTTGACAGTCCTCTAAGACGTCCAGTGCCAACTACACCACGAGAGCACCGTGAATACTTCATGTCGCCCATTCTTTCAGTTTCTCTTGGGTTATTGTTGTATTTTCTTGCATGTTTCAATTTTTTTAGGACTACTGTGAGAGTTAGAATGGTTTATATTTTCTTTTTAATTTTCACTGAAAACTGTGGATTGACAGACTGGGACTCAGCAGTTAATGGCTTCCAGACTAAACAAAAGCGGCATTTCATCCAAATTTGGGCTTGCACGTTAGAAAGGTGATCCTAACTAAGTTCCTAGCAGGAACACCGTGTTTTGTTGGGGAAGGGATATGCAGTACTTGGAAGCCATCTGCTAGGTTACCGGAGGCTCTCCTCATTCCAGACCTTACAGTCTACTTGTCCATCCCTGTCTTTTCCAGATTTGGGAAACAGACTTGGGGAGAGGCAACTTATCCAGGGTCATGTGTTTAGCAAACATTCCCGAGCACCTGTGATGTGCAAGCTCGTCCTCAGGAGACACCGGGCCTCTGGGATGAGTTCTGGGTGGGCCACTCAGCTCGCTACACATGGTCACAGGCCCTCCTTTGTCTGAAAACTCGCTGTAAAAAAAGACCAAAGTGATTTGGAAAGCATCACCATTGAGCGCATATGTTCTTTCAGTTGCCATAGGGTGAAATGGTCCTGTAGCATTTTCAGGCAGCCCTGAGACTTGCGAAGGATTTCAGCCGGGTGGCCTGCGCCATCTTCTGGTGAAAGTAAGCGCTGACGGGTTGGGGTGAAACTGAGCAACTGGCGACGGTGAGGTTTCGTCAGCTGCTCCAGAAACCTGCTGGTAATCTGTTGGATACTCAGACTTACTTAGAACAGAAATTTCTAAGTGTCCAAACAACAGGAGACATAGAAAAGATCATAGATAACCAGGGAAGAGTAGGAAGTGACCCAAACCCTGGAATTTGTGTGGTGTCGTGGCTCCATGTCGTGTTTTTGAGAAAGGAGTCAGAATCATTCTTTGTTTATAACTTACCCTGCAAGAGGCGCAGTGATGTGCCAGAGGCCTGACCCCATTCCCATGCCCAGTACTGCCTTTATGCTTTTCATCCCAGGTTTGCCTGGCTTCTGGAGCCTTACTCTTATTTGTAAATATTTGCTAAGTCATCCTAATTTCTGGGAAAGAAATGCATTACTGAGTGAGCAGACATCATTAGAAAATTGTGTGTGGCTCTATTTTGTGTTCCTTGTGGTCCAGGAGCGAAGACAAGGACGTGGTGGCCATGTTGGTCAACTGCCCTGCCTACTACAGTGTGTCTGCTGCCAAGGCTGAACTCCTGAACAAAATCAAAGAAATGCCAGAGGAGGTGAACGAGGAAGAGGAGCCGGTGGATGTCAATGAGAAAAAGGTAAAGAATGAACGGGAGTGCCCTGCTTTTGCTTTTCCCGGAAAAACAGAGTCCTGGTAACTAGCAAGGCTGCTGGGCCCTCAGGCAAGAGGAGGAGGGAAAGGCACCTGTTGCATCACCAGCCCTTGCCACGCCATCATTAGGCTTTGGATTTGCATGTACTTTAACTAGTTTTCTCATGGCTTTCCTTCAGGTAGGCAGGACAGGCAAGCTACTGAAATTTTCATTTTTGCAGGTGACAAAAGTAAAGCTGACAGGTTTTAAGTAGTTCCTTAAAAGTTTCAAAGCCCAGACTGGGCCAGGACCCCTAGCTTCCCAGTCCAGCACAGGGATCCCAGCCCTGTTCTCAGCAGCAGACCAGCCAGTGCCAACAGGCTGTGTAATTTTCAGTTAGTAATTTATGATCAAATGGAAAACTAGAAGATTTCTTCAGGGAAAAAGAGGCCACTTATCAAACACTTCTGAGAGAAAGTGACATTATCCTTTATGCACTCCCCATCTGTCTTTGCAATACCTCAGCAAAGAGCTTGAAAGCATAGGATCAGAATTTAGTTGTTAGCATTTGGTACTCCTACAGAAACTTCAATGTCACACATTTTTAAAATGACCGTGCTGCTGTGGTCTTACCACATACCAGACAGATCTAAACTGGGCTGTGTCTACAGGGGAGAAGTTCCTGCCGTTCCACTCTCTCCATAGTCCCAGAGGCACCGCCATCCCCTGAGCTCATGGCTGTCCAAACATCTCAGGCATGCATGCTGCACGAAGGTGCGGAAAGCTCGCTGCTTGTTGAATGTGGCATTCGCTGTGAGTGGTTTTCAGTGGAACTGCTTCCAGTAGAAACTTCATGTGACTCTTTCATTTATTCTACAGTGTGTGTCCCATACCCTGTTGCTGATCTGTTGGAATGAAATCACGGCGTATGGAGCCTGGGGGCAGTGGGGGTGGGACAGGAGGGATTTAAGAAGCACCCCAGTCAGTGTCCTCCCCTCCCTCCCACCGCTCCAGCCTTGTGGGCTCAAGGCCACAGCTGACGCAGCCTTCACCATAACTCGCTCCTCCCTTCGAGGTTCCCCAGCTAAATGCCCGCTTCCTTGCACACCACCTGCTGCATTCCTCTCAGCACTGCTGAGTGTCCCCCACTTCATGGGTCCTGGGATTGGCAGTGGACCCCTTTGCTCTTGTTCTGTATATTTACCCCAAAGAGGGAGCTACACAGACACCACTATGCATCTACATATACCAAGCTGCTATGACCCCTTTCCCTGAATGTTTTACTCGGAGATTCTTGTCTTGTTTTCTGCATGTAGCTATTCCTGCACTACGGTAGCAGTATAACCGATTACTCATTGCTTTTTTTCCCCCAACTTAATTTTATGTTTTAATTGGTTTTTCATCACTTTATTATCACCCCGTGTTATGGTTTGTATCTGGATGTCCCCCTAAAGCCTCATGCAGTCATGGGGGGTGCTTTTTGGATTTGGCTGAACCTAGAATTTGTGATTGATTCATTGTCTAGCGCTGGGATAATGGGTGTGTGCTACACCCACCCTAGGGCGGGTAGCCTACACACAATATAAGGGGCAGAAAGAGTCTTCTCTCGTGCTCCTCCCTTTTTGCTCTTATTGCATTTGCTGTCTTCTGCTGCCATGAACTGTTGCTCCTTTGGCGTGTGCCACCCTGCCTTGGAGCCAGCTGATTACGAACTGAAACCTCCACAAACTGTGAGCTAAATAAACTTTGGCTCCTCCTTTAACTTTGGGCATCAGGTATTTTGTCTCAAGAGAAAAGTAACCAAGATACCTTGTCACTCTGAGAGTATTTTTGGCCTGAGAATATAGAATAATATAGGAGGAATTCATCCTCATAGGAAATAAGTAATAACATTTGTTAGTCTCAGGCTTTTGTTTTGTTTTACGTAATGCTCTGTTACTTTTTATTTGCCTGTATTGTCACATTTTACACTAAAGCAATCAGAATTAGAAAACTTAAAAACTAGAGTCACACAGCTTATAGATGGTAAAGTCAGAATTAACCTTAAATCTCTTTAAGCCCAAAGCCTGTTAAAAATTGCTCCCTCTGGGCCGGTGAGATGGCTCAGCGGCTTAAGCGCCTGCCCGGCAAGCGCAAGGGCCCGAGTTCGACTCCCGGATCCCACATACGAAAAAGGGGCCGGTGATATCGCTCAGAGGCACGGGCGCCTGCTGGTGCGCGAGGTCCTGAGGTCGACCCCCCGGTACCCACAAAAAAAAAAAAAAAATTGCTCCCTCTAACCCTGCAGCCCTGGGAACTGAGCTAAAGTGAGGTTGCCTGGGTATAACTAGCCAGAGTCCAAGTTTGAGCATAAAACAAATTAAAAATCAATGTTAAATAAAAAATGTTAGGACAAGAGTGTCCGTGATTTGAGACCTAAGGAATCTCAAGTCATTCGTAGTGTCTTTAAGTGGAGCAACAGGGTTCGGAAGATACAGGTCCACTCAGGACAGGGTGCAAGGGGCACTCGTGAGAGGAAACCTCCAGACGGACACAGGTGTGTAATCCAGGGCCTGATATGTAGCACATGCTTAGTAAATGTCTTAGTAAATGTTTCCGGGCATGGCGGTGCATGCGCAAACTCACAGCTCTGGGAGGCTGAGGAAGGAGGATGGCAAGTTTGACCCAGGCTTGGGCTGTTTAGCAGCCTAGTGAGACCTTGTGTCGAAGTCAGAAGTAAAAAGGGCTGGAAATGTAGCTCAGAGGGAAGGCCTTGGGTTCAGTCCCTGAGACTGCCTAAATAAACAAGGGAATGTTTGCTGAATTGTAACGAGCAGATCTCCTATGTTGCATCTTACCATTTGACTGAAGGGTAATATCAAGAATACTGTATGAGATAAAAACGTGGCGGGGGTTGAGGTTTGAATAGAGCTAAGCAAGTAGCTTGGATTTTCTAGACCCTTGCTTTTCTTTATAAAACAGAAGTAGTAATGAGTCCTCATGCTGGTGGGGAGACTGACTAATGTAGAGCGACATGGTTTAAACTTTAAGGTGCAAGACAGCGTGACCGCAGTGTGCTGGTCTTGCTAGGGAACTGTTTAAGGTGATGCCATATAAAGATGCAGTATTGGTGCGTCTGGTGTCTAGCGTGTTCAGATGCTTCTAAGCCAGTTCCTTGTTGCTGACAAGGCTAGATAGCTCTGTTTTCCTTAGCCAGATACCCAGGAGGAAAAGGAACTCAATTTTCTTTCTCCACCCTGAAACGTGTTGCCCACTGTGCCAGGAGAACACTCTCACCCTTGGGGTTTATCTGGCTCTTCGGGGAGGGAAGATGAGAACAGAATATTTTAGTTAAGGAGGCCCTCAAGAACCATGAGTGAACTCTCTTGGTTTCTTCTTCCTTCGGTGCACTCCTCTAGGGCTGCAGGTAGCCTGAGGGTTCAGGTCGGTTTTGACGTGTAAAATGGTTCATGAACACTGAGAACTTGCCTTCCACTTTCAGATACAGTGCTTGGCCTTGGCAGTGCCAACCTGAGGAGGGCCCTGTGCCTGCTCTCTGGGTGCCTTGCAGCTGGGGGGAGAGGTGGATAACATCAGTATAGACTTGTGGATCTTTTGATAGACGTATGTGCTGTGCTAGGAGTGCAGAGGAGCAGGACTGAAGCCCACGGGATGGAGTAAGAGAAAAGGCTGCCTGGAGGAGGTGAAACCCGAGCTTAGCGTGAAGATGTGTGAGAGAGACTCAGGATGAGAGGAAGGAGGACATTGGAAACAAAGAGGGACACACACGGGAGGCCTCAGACACCGAAGCATCAAAAGTGTGTGGATCACGAGGAAGGATGCTTGAAGTAGGTTGATATTTTGGAGTGTAACCTGGTGATTAAAAAATAATTACCGGGCCGGTGAGATGGCTCAGCGGCTTAAGCGCCTGCCCGGCAAGCGCGAGGACCCGAGTTCGACTCCCGGATCCCACATACGAAAAAGGGGCCGGTGATATCGCTCAGCGGCACGGGCGCCTCCTGGCGCGCGAGGTCCTGAGGTCGACCCCCCGGTACCCACAAAAAAAAAAAATAATAATAATTACCAAATTTAGAAAAATAAAAAAGGCCACAAATGGTAGAAGAGGAGGCTGGAACAATCCACAGAAGCCAGAAGGTCACAGAGATCACATAGGCTGTGCGTGAAATGCGGGCACTCAGGGCCGGGGATTTAGCTCAGTGGCGCAACGCCTGCCTGGCAAGCATAAGGTTCTGAGTTCAATTCCTGGTACCAGAAAAAAAGAAATGCAGACCCTCAGATTTTATCATGTGGCCATGGAGAACTCTTGGACATTTTGTGTTTGTTTTAATGAACTACAAGTTTATAAATGTGTAACAGAATTTCCATTGGTGCCACTTAACATATCTGATTTGGAAACAAATACTTGAGCTTCAAATAATGATGGTATTGAAGGCCTCTGTTTGATAAAAAGTTAGAAATGCATTTTCTTCCTGATCTATGAGCTTTTCTAGTGATTTTTAAAAAATAATTCTTGATCTGTCTTCATTCCTCAAGGTTGTTCTGTGGCAGACTATATAGACCGTCATCAACTTCGCAAAGTGATCACTTGTTACCTAATATTTAATGTTATTAACAGTCGAGGGCTGGAGATGTGGCTCAGTGGTAGAGCACTTGCCTAGCATGCTCAAGATCCTGGGTTCGAGCCCCAGTGCCACAAATAAATAAACAATCCAGTATTTCTAAGCACGTCACTCAAAATCAACAGAAATGAGAGTCTTGGTTTATGAATAAATATTTTAAAAATTGATACTAGAGTTTTAAATCAGTTCTACTTATATTTTCTACTTATACATCCTGATGATAAATAGTATTTTAAGTAAATATTGTAAATATTAATATGTGAAACACTCATGATCTGAACTTTAAACATTGATAAAAATTAAATACAATGTAATAATTAGAGTTTTCAGGTTTTTGACTAAAACTTGCCACATCATATCATAAAGAGAAATTCTGCTTACACATGGCTCTCTATCCTGAAGGCCAGAAGACACACTCTGTCCTTCCCTCAGATCCGTGTGACTCCTGGTTCTCAGCCGCCACCGCTGTTGCTCTTCATCCCTCAGGTTCCAGGTTTTCCTCTGGTCTTATGTCCTTTCAGCCTGAAAAAAAATCATGTTTGCATTTCTTTCAGAATAGATTTGCTGGTGACAGATTCTACATCTAAGAATGTCTTTATTGAACTGTTACTCTGGATGGGTATTTTCATTGGCTGTGGAATTCTGGGTTGTCTGGTTTTGTTTTCAGATCTTTAAAAAATGTTCCACTTTCTCCTTGCTTCCATGGTTTCTGATGAGAAATACATAGTTGTTAAAATATGTGCCCCTCCTGCATGCAGTGGTTGTTTTTGCAGATTTTCAGCAGTTTGGTTATGATGTATGTGAGCCTGGTTTTCTTTGAATGTGTCCTGTTTTGGGTATGCTGGGCTCTGGATTCTGTGAATTTATCTTTTTTTTTTTTAACCAAATTTGAGGGCATTTTCAGCCATTATATCTTTATTCTCATACATTAATCTCTCTCAGCATCCAGTGATATATTAGATCCTTTCATATTTCCCATCAAGCCCCTAAAGTTCTGGGGTGTTTTGTGTGTGGTTCTGGGGATTGAATCCGAAGCCTCTAGAGTGAGCTACATGATGTCCCCAGCTGCCTTCCTATCCACCCTCCCTCCCTTTCCTTCCTTGACATTGGATAACTTCGGTTGATCTGATCTCAGGTTCACTGACTTTCCTATCTTTATCCTGCCAGCAACTTTTTTTATATTTCAAATACTAGTATTCCATTCAGAAGTTTCCAGTTTTTTATAGTTTCTATTTCTTTGCTGAGAACTTGTCTTTAATTTGAAGAGTGTTTATTTTTTACCATGGAGCATGCTTATAAAAGCTATTCTAAAGGCTTTGATTAATTATGCTATCAGGATTCTCTCAGGGTTAACAACTGTTGGTTGCCTTTCCCCCAGAGAATTAGTCCCGTTTTACTGGTCCATTGTCTGTTGAGTGAGTGCTGTATGTTGTGAGATTCCGGGCTCTGTTCAGCTTGAGCGAAGTTCGTTTTGCTTTGCTCTTGTTTCAGGGAGCAGTCAAGTTTGTTAGATGTTCAGAGCACACGTTCCGTTCTGTCTCACCTTCTGGGGTGGTTGTAACAGCAGGTATGTTTTCAGAGCCACTGCTCTGTTGTATGCGTCTGTCCCCTCACATGCCCCGTCTCAGGTTAGCCTGGAGCGTCGGTTCTGTGAGTCTGTGTGGTACTGTTGTGGGCCTGTCCCACACTTGTGCAGTTTGGAGTGAGCTGAGCCACAGACCTGGATGAGCTCCCCGTGCAAGGAGCTAGGGGGCTTCCCATCCAGCACCCTCTGGCTCATCGCTGTTGTAAATAGTAATTGAATAGTGCCACACTTAAATAGGGCCTGGTGTAGAGAAAAAGAGCTCAATAATTAGGAGATTGTTAGTTGTAGGCAGGTGTTACTCTCCCTCCTGCTGTGAATAGCTGAGACCTAGAGGTAAGCCACTTGAGGGATGGTGAGTTCATGTCAGAGTGCACTCATCCTGGAGGGTGAGCCAGAGGGAGGAAAGGACCCTGCAGGGCATTTCTGCTTGCAGATGGCAAGGTGGGAGGGAAGGCCTATTAATCTGTATTTATAGTAAGAACCATTATAAATAGCATTTCATTTTGTGCAGGGTAAGTTAACAGTTTATGCCAGATGAGAAGTGGATAATTGTCAATGGTTTACAAATGAGCTCCTGAGAGACTAGTGTGTTACCACAGACACACACACACACACACACACACACACGAGCGCATTCTCCTCTCCCTTCCCCCAGTGAATTCTGGTGGTGGTAGTTTTTTTGAAGAGAACTGCCTGGCAAAGAAGTGACTGGTAAGCCAGCTTTCCTTTTTTGTCTTCAATAACTCAAATCCTTCTTCACACTTTTTCCATCCAAATATCCATATTTAAGGGCTTAGTAGAATTTTTAAAAATTCATATACCATCCAAATAAGCAGCAGTGGGCCAAGAGTGACTGAGGGGACCACCAGTGATCCTGGCACCAGCAAATGTGCTGAGCTGTGAGGTTATGTTGCAGCCCAGCAAATGGCTTTCAGAATTCTGAGTGCCGCTGTGTGAGTGTGTGTGTGTGTGTGTGTGTGTGTGTGTGTGTGTGTGTGCGCGCGCGCGTGCGCGCGTGCACAGGAGCCTCCCTGTACCACTGCCAGGCATTTCCATCTCCTCTGTTCTGCCCAGGGTACACATCAGGCTCCTGTGACAGTTACGTTCTGCCCAAAGCCTGGTCTGGGAAGGAAAGACCTCATCCATTACTCTTGAGCCCACTCCCTGGCTGCTGTTTGTTCCTGCACCACAGCCTCCTGCCCGTCCTAGCCCCCTGCACTGTGCTGACGGCGGTGGCCTGCTCAGTGCTGCTGCTCAGGCCAGGGAGCCCAGGGCAGCGGAGACTCTCTTCTCTCCACTGCTCACCCCTGCATGGGACAGCACACAAACTCCTCACTGGTTTCTGCTCTTGTGCACGTTGATCATCGTCACACGTGTCCCTTAAAATGCCAGCCTCTGAGAGCCCTAATGAGGCTATTTCTAAAGACATCAATTAAATTATCCAGTGCTGGGCCGGTGAGATGGCTCAGTGCCATAAGTGCCTGCCCAGCAAGCGCAAGGTCCTGAGTTCAACTCCTGGAACCCACATACGAAAAAGGGGCCGGTGATATCGCTCAGCGGCACAAGCGCCTTCTGGCGCGCGAGGTCCTGAGGTCAACCCCCTGGTACCCACAAAAAAAAAAAAAAAAAAAAAAATTATCCAGTGCTTTGAGTTCCTTCCAAAAATACCAGAATTTAGTTTTAAAAGAAGTCATATTTGGAGGAATAATGAAAACTATGAGACTGTTTTTCTTTCTACAATTCCGCTTTTTTAAAAAGCATTTACTGGAAATTTTACTTCTCAAGACGTGAGGTTGAATGGATGGCATCAGTGTGAAGGAGCAGGCCTTTCCTGAGAGCAGACGGTATGTCTCACTCAGCTAACTGCCTCTTTGGATTTGCTGTGACCCAGTTTCTACGTGAAGGCAGTGTCCAGTAATGTTTAGTGACAAGGTGAGCAGCGGACACTACAAGGTTAAAAACACCAGGGCTGACATCGTGTAGCTGTCAGCCTCTTTCATTGTCTCTCTCTGAATATAGGAATAATGGCACTTGACTTGCCTTACCCCTGTCCAGTGGCAATGCTGGGAGACATAAGAGCATGCAAGGTTTATTTTTCCTACCACTTTCCATGCCAGTATGCTTGCTCTTCTCTTCATAGGACCTTAGCACAATGAAAGTTCATCGCACCCCAGCAGGCATTTTGCTGGTAGTGCCTACCATGCTGTCCTTTATTTTTTTATCTTTTAATAACTATTTTTTTCCATTTTAAATATTTTCTTGGTACATTTTAGATATACACAGTGATAACATTCATCATAGGGAATTTGTGCCTGTACGTGGTATATCTTGCTTATTCTTTTCCCATTCCCCCCTCCCCTCCCTCTTCCCCTCCTTATTTACAAAAGCTTTGTTTCCATTTTTCCTTCTGTTTTTTTCTTGACCCCAACACACACCTTGTTCCCCTTCTCATTTGAACATTTTCTTCCCACTTCCCAATATCTATTGTACATTTTGGTTCTTATTTACACTTTAAGTTTCTCACAGTAGAGAAAGCATGCGATATATACATGTGTGTCGAATTTATTTCACTTGAGAGTACAGTCTCAAGGTGCATCCATTTAGCTAGAATGTCTAACTTATCCTTCTTTATGGCTGAGTAGTATTCCATCATATTAAAAAAAAAAAACACCTTTATCCATTTCATCAGTTGATGGGCATTTGGGCTGTTTCCAAGACTTAGCTATTACAAACTGTGCCGCTATAAACGTGGGTATGCATATATTGTTGTGGTATGGTGCTTTTATTTCAGGACTACCATACAGTCTTTCAGGCAAAAACCATAACTGCCACCAGAAGTCCTGTTTTAGATCTAACCATAGACCCAAAACAGTGAAGTTTTCCAGGAGAAGATAAGGAAAATTAAACAGTTAATTAGTATTCTCTTCCACCTGCATTTTTCTGGGCTCAGAGTTTTCAGTTGAAAAATAAAATGCTTATACATTGTCCATTTTTTTCCACTTCTAAAACTGTCTTTTGTTTTGACTTTGTCTTAACCAAACAGCTTTAAGAAAGCCAAAGATTATAACCTATGTGGAAAGGGTGGGGTTTTTAGCCACCTGCAGCCTTTAGGGCTAGGCAGGTCGAGAGGGCAACAGCATGTCCCAGAATTTGGACACTGGGAACCTCACCAGCATTGAAGAACTTCTGAAGGTCCAGGCCTCAGATGGGCAGATTTTAGGGAAATAAATATTTCAATGTATCACTGTGATTGTATTCCTAATGGATCCTCTCTGGCACTTACCTTGAAGAGAGAATATAAAATGTTGTCAAAACTTTTCAATTCTGTTAGACAAAAGTATTGATGTTTTCCTCTCAGTTCTTTAAAATGATATGCAGTGTGGTCAAACAGTACAGCGACTGTTTACATTTTTTAAAAATTTACAGTAAAAGTTGCAGTGCCATTAATCCCCCTCAAAACACTTTCCCTGGCTTCAAACACACATATCCTACTGTTCTTGCCACTTTTTGAAGCAATTCTGGAGTTCCCTTTTGTGAGCATCTCTAGTTGTGCTGTCATGGCTGCTTTGATGTTCTGAATCAGTTCAAAATATCTACCTCTCATGGTCATTCTTGACTTTGGGAAGAGCCGGAAGTCACATGCCAGATCCAGTGAATAAAGTGGGTGGGGACACACCATAATGTTATTTCACAGAAATCGCTGTGCCAGAAGTGATGTGTGACGTGACGCTTTGTCATGGTGGAGGATGAAACTATTTGCCCATTTCTCAGGATGTTTTCTGTGCACCCCATTTCTTAAAGGCTCTAAAAAGTCCTTACAATATTCAGAGTTCACCATAGTATTCCTGGGTACAAACTAAGCTCACACAATTTCATTATGGTCAAAAAACACAAATCCCATCACCTTCATGTTGGATCTTGATTGATGTACTTTTTAAATTTAAATTTTATTTTTATTAGTATGTTTGTGGTACATAATGTTTATATTCATTGTGAGGAGTAGGTACTTTTTTTCTATTTGTCTTTCTTGAGACCGGGTTTCACTATGCAGTTCAGGCTGGCCTTGAACTCACTTTGTAGCCCAGGCTGGCTTCAAACTCACAGCGATCCTCCTGCCTCAGCCTCCCGAGTGCTAGAATTACAGGCATGCACCACTATGCCTGGCAGCGAGTTAGTACATTTACATAACACATTGTAATTCTTTTTACTTCCCTTCCCCTCTCCTTCCATCTCTTTGTCTGAAGCTTGGCCTCAGGATCATAACCATAGACCCAAGTTTCACTTCCCATGATGGCATTTCTTAAAAAGCTGGACTCTAGCTGAACAGGGTGGCACATGCCTGTAATCCCAGCATTTGGGAGGCTGAGGCAGGAGGATCACTGTGAGTTCGAGGCCAGCCTGGGCCACACAGTGAGTTCAAAACCAGCCTGAACTACATAGTGAGACCCTGTCTCCAAAAAAAACTGGACCCTGAAGTGGCATCATCATGCAACTCCACAGAAATTGACAAAATGTCAGGGTGAATCCATTCTTTGTAACCTGTGATTTACGCTACTCTTTTAAATACATGTTCTCTGGCCAGGTATGGTGGCACACGCCTGCAGTCCCACACTTGGGAGGTTGACGCAGGAGGATCACTTCGAAGGCCAGTCTGGGCTACAAAATGCGTTCAAGGCCAGCCTGAATTACATAACAAGACCCTGTCTCAATGAATGAATGAAAATATATGTTCTTTCAATTATAGCTCACAGCCCTCTGAGTGCACTGAACAAGCTGAAACTCGTCACATGCTATTCCTAAGGTTGGGTGTGCTGCTTCCCATATTGAAGTCCCTTGTTTTTCCATTGTTTTTTCCACTTGGCAGCAGCATTCACCATATTTTTTTAATCAAACCCCATATATTCCAATACAGTGGTTATGACTTTTATATTTAATGAAGTTTCCAGTTGGAGCCATATAACTTAGCCTTAAAAAGAGAGAGAGAGAGAGAGAGAGAGAGAGAGAGAGAGAGAGAGTGTGTAGCTGGAACCTTTTTAGTGGTAAAGAAATATTTTAACCAGAAAAGATTATGGCCTTTTTCTGTTCGGCTACCTTAAGCTAAGAAGAATGAAAGGCTAATTACAAAAACCACAGAGTTTAGTTTCTCTTGCTGCAAAGTAGCAGCAGACATATAAGGTAAATGAGGTCAGGCTTGAAACCACTAAAACATTTACTTCATTCCTTCATTTAAATATACTTGACATTTTCTGGAGCCATGTTTTATAAGTACAGCAATTTGTAATTAAGGGGTTAAATTACAGAGCTTTGTAAACCGGAGACAGTAGGAGAAATAGAAGCAGCAGGGGACTGACTTTCTGGTAAAGGTACCAATGCCAATATTTATGATTGTACAAGAGTGGCCCCAAAAGCCAGACTGGCTTGAGTTCAAGGCGCCCTACCTCATGGTGCATGTATGTGTCTTAGTAAATTCACCCCACTAAGTCTTCATATCCTACTTTATGTGGATGAAGTTGTATCCACAAGGTTGTTGGGAAGACTGAAATAATCAGTGGACTTTCTCGTGCTGTGTGTGGTATGTAGTAATTGCTCTACGCATTGTAGCTACAATAAATACTCAACTCAGCTCTCAGGTCCTGGGCAAATCCCTTCATGGCTCTGAGTCTTGGCTTCCGTATTTGTAAAGCAATGTTTACCCTACCTGCCCACTTGACCATGGGATTGTTTTATTGAATGAGAACATGTCTCAAAGGGACTTTTAAATGTGAGTAGTTTATAAGCCGTCTGGGAAGGCAAAGCATCATGGCATGATACAGTAAAAAATGACAAAGATGCGTGGTCAGGCGTTGGCCTACAAGGACTGAGGGCTCCAGAGAAAGGCAGTTGTGCACATTTGGGAAAAGGAGAGATAGTATGGCCTGCTATTAGGGGCGTCCTTATAGGTAGGGGATGGGAGACATGAGTCCCCTTATGCTGCTGCTGGCTGCCCTCTGCCATGTGTTTCTTCTGTCGTTACAGGCTGAGCTCATAGAAAGCCTCACCCACAAGCTTGAGACCCTCCAGGAGGCGAAGGGGGGTCTGCTCATGGACATCAAGCTTAACAATGCCCTGGGAGAGGAGGTGGAGGCTCTGATCAGTGAGCTCTGCAAGCCCAACGAGTTTGACAAGTACAAGATGTTCATAGGCGACCTGGACAAGGTGGTAAACCTGCTGCTGTCCCTCTCGGGGCGCCTGGCCCGCGTGGAGAACGTCCTTAGTGGCCTTGGCGAAGATGCTAGTGATGAAGAAAGGGTATGTGGCCTAAACTCAGTTCAGCACATTCTCCCTCTGAGCTCACATACACAAGAGAAGGGCCATTAGACACGATCCCTTCTCAGGTTATCATCGCTTTGGAGCTGGGGGAGAATAGATAAGCAAGACAGAGAAGGGGGCATCTTCCATGCCAAGATGTGATGCCTGCACTTATGGCTCAGAGTACTTGGGGAAGTAAAGACAGGTGCGATAGTTTCTTTCCTCCCATTCTTCTTCCTTCCTCAAACATGGTAAGTGTTGACATTTAAAAAAAGAGTGACAGTGAGATAGCTCAGCAGCATAAGCGCCTGCCTGGCAAGCGCGAGGTCCTGAGGTCAACTCCCGGTACCAACATAAAAAAAAAAAGGGACAAAATAAAACTGTTGGGGGTCAGGAAGGGACAGGAACATGAGGTCCAAGCTCCAGGGAATCTGTTGCCAGGGCCCTGGGAACTAGGAGGGTGCACCAGGGACCTCCAGTCACCCCTGTTTGCGAGGACAACAGCGCTCTTCGGATCAGATCAGATCCATCAAGTGCTTTGTGTCAGGGCTTTCACACTTCCTGTGCGATCTCATCGACTCCTTACCACATCAGTGTTAGTTTTTATCACGATTGGTCTAATGGAAGTAAGGAAGGGAAGAATCAATGGTCCAGTAAATACCTAATTCAAGATAATTGTTTGTGGTTGGGGAATAATATTAGAAATTCAGCTGAATCTCTGATTTTAAAAAAATTTTAACACGAAGCAAGTGTGAAACATGTTTATGTTAAGGATTGGCACCATTCATGATGGATGCACATAATTGATAGGCGTTCTCTCCACATTTTGGACGCTTAAAATATCTTCAGTTTTTTAAAGGTGCTTAAGAGTTGTCTGTACAGTATTTTGAAAGGGCTCTTCCTTCAAATGAAATGCCTCTAAGCTGTTCCAGGTCTTTTTGATTAGGGGAAAGAATCCTTTGAAGGTAAGATAGACCTTGTAAGATAAGCCTTAAAGCTTTGTACTTTCCCCAGGGCATTATTACATAAGACCGGCTAGTTTAGAGGGATTTAGGACAAAGGTGCATGAGCTTTTGATAATCCTAAATAAGTTTATTTGTATGGAGGGATATTTAAGTGATCTTATTTTTTGACTTATTTCAGTTTTAATTTTTCCCTATCACTTTGGCCTGAAAAATCAGAAAGATTAAATATTAAATTTTTTAAAATTTCACAATGGCATTCGGTATGTGTCGGCATGTTAGATTGAAAACCGTGTCATAGATTTTTATCAAGTAAATTAGCGTTGAGATACACTTCCTAACCATTGGGCTTATGTAGGAAATGTAGAATGTGAAATTAGGATGACTGTTGACAAGATTTCTCTCAGTTTTGATTCAGAGGCCTGAAAAAGAAACCTGGACAAATCGAAACAGATTTCTCTAGAGATCAGAAATAGATATTCCCAGTGTTAATGCTTAGGGAGAGGGCCTTCAACTTTAAAGTCTTGTTAAGAGATTTCTAGGTCCCACCTCTCAAGTTTTTGATTCAGGTAGGTGGAAGAGATGCTGAAAATGTGCATTTCTAACAAGTTCAGCTGGTCTGATGGCCACATTGTGAGGACCATGGTATTACTCAAGGTTCCTTGATGATCATTTTTTTAAGTGTAGACCCTGGAGATCAAGTCATTAGCCCAGCCATTTAATGTAACCTCTCTCAACTTGAAGCTATCAAATGACTTTACAGGGAAAAAAAAATCACATAATATACAACTTCAGGGTATTAAACTGATTTTCACAATGTCAGTCTCCTTACTGGCAACTGAAGTAGAAACTGAGCCACGACTGAAACTATTTTGTAGTCCTGTGCAAGGCTGCCTTGCAGGGAGCTGGCTCCTCCGTGCATGTGTCCATTGCTGACCTGTCCACTTTGCCCTGACAGAACTCACTGAACGAGAAGAGGAAGCTCCTGGCTGGACAGCACGAGGATGCCCGCGAGCTGAAGGAGAACCTGGATCGGCGGGAGCGGGTGGTACTCGACATCCTGGCCAATTACCTCTCGAAAGAGCAACTCCAGGATTACCAGCATTTTGTGAAAATGAAGTCAACACTCCTCATCGAGCAGCGAAAGCTGGATGACAAGATCAAGCTGGGCCAGGAGCAGGTCAAGTGTCTGTTGGAGAGCCTTCCCGCTGACTTCACTCCCAAAAACGGGGCCCTCACCATGCCCCCTGACGTCCCGAACCAAACAACACCTCTTGGCAGATGTACTTTCAGTGGTGTGTTTTCAACACTAACCTCTCCACTTTAACTTCTTTAAAAATACCCAACCAAAAGATCACCACTTCTCAATGCTATTTAATCTGAAAAAATATTTCACTACAAACCACCATTCAAACCGTGTGGGTTATGGGGTTTTCCTGGATAAAAGGAAAAACAGTACTGGCCACGAAGAAGCCTGCTTTTCCTTCTTGCCCTTCATGATTGACCTGAGTGCTTGAATGCTGCTGGAAACTTACCCCTTCCTATTCTTTGCAGTAGAAAGAGAGTTAAGGACACTGTGAGAGTGGATTGGAGTTTTAGATTTTAGCAGGCAGAGGCAGTGTGGGTCAGTGTGTGTCACCCTCAGGAATGTATCCACAGTGGCCTTCCTTGCTGGTGGGCAGTGTATCCTGGCAGTAGGATACGAGTACCATTAATGAAGGGTCTGCAACCTAAAGCCTTAAAAAGACAACACACTGAGAAGAGAATTGTAAAACCTTGAACATTGTTGTTATTTATATTTTTAAAAATGAAAAAGATCATTATGTTTGTGTGCTAACCACTTACTTGATTCTGTTTTATGGTGGACGTAGTCTATTATGTTTGAGCTTTGTATTTTGTGAAAACCTTAATGAAGAATTCCAAAGATAGTCACACTGAGTGTGGAGACTCGTTTTTTTCTTGCACTGAAGTACAGGCAGATGTTCTGTGCCAGAGTTAAGCCGAGGAGGGTGGACCCCGTCTCTCCTCACACGTGCTTTCTCCGGGAGGAGGCATCGCAGTGTGGTCTTGCCGTGGCTCCTCAGGTGTCACTGCTGGAGGACAGCTGTCACACCAGGAGGGGTCCAGAACCCAGGCCAGTTTGAAACTGAATGTGTGCTGCTGTCCCATACACGATTTGAATTAAATAACAGCCTACTGAGTGAACTACATAGTCAGGCTGCTTTAATACAGCATTTTTAAAGAATTAATTTTCCTAAATTGGCAAACCTACCCATTATACTTTTATTAAAAACTCCCTCCTTAACCTCTAAAACCAATTTTGCTTGATCATGTTTCAGTAACATCTCTGAGGGGATTCTGTAGCCCAAGGTGTGAGCCTGTTAAACTGGAAGGATGGTTAGTGTCTTGGGCACTTTCTTCATAACTGGGAGAAAATACCTGACACCCACAGCTTAAAGGAGGAGAGGTTTGTTTTGGCTCAGAGTTACAGTTGATGCTGGCTCCCAGGCAGAAACAGCATGGCGGGAGGGTCTAGTGGAAGAAAGCTGCTCATATCATGGTGCCCAGGAGGCAGAGAGAGAAAACAGGACCTGGGGAGGGAGATACACCCTTCCAAACAACACCCCCAATACCCACCTCCTAACAGCAAGTCAGCTATATCACCCCCATGATTAAATCACCTTCCAAAACACCCACCTGTGAGCATGTGAGGAACATTCTTGATCGAAACCGTAACATTCTGTCACAGCAAGAGCCTTGTGTGCATCTCTTCATGCAAAATGCATTTAGTCCCTCTCCAGCTGGGCATAGTTGTGCATGCCTGTAATCGCAGCACTTGGGAGGCTGAGGCAGGAGGATCATCATGAGTTCAAGGCCAGCCTGAGCTATACAGTTTAAGTCCAGCCTGGACTACCTAGTGAGACCCTGTCTCAAAAAACAAACGAAAAAAATCAAAAATACAGTCCAAATTTGCTAGGCGTGGTGGGACACATCTGTAATCCCAGCACTTGGGAGGCTGAGGCAGGAGGATTGCTGTGACTTCAAGTCCAGCTTGGGCTACAGAGCAAGACCTTGTCTCAAAAAAAAAAAAAAAAAAAATAATCACCAGAATAATCATTCCAGCAGTGCTGAAAAGTTCAGGCCCAACATCTCAGACTCAAGGCAGACTCTTAGCTGTGAAAATAAACACTGCTGACATAACAATGGCACAGGTTCAACATTCCCATTCTAAAAGAGATAAATAGGGAGATAGAAAAGAATGGGACCAGAGCAAGACAAACCCATGCCGGGCATGGTGGCACACACCTGTAATCCCAGCACTCAGCAGCTGAGGTGAGAGGATTGCTGAAAGTTCAAGGCCAGCCTGGGGTACATAGTAAGTTCAAGACCAGCCTGAACTACATGACAAGACACTGTCTTTTAAACACACACACACACAAACACACACACAAAGACTGAACTACATGACAAGACACTGTCTTTTAAACACACACACACACACACAAAGACTGAAACCCAGCAGGACAAATAATTAAATCCTGTAGTTTCATGTCCAGCATCCAAGGCAAGTTATGGTGTGTAGTTTCATGTCCAGCATCCAAGGCAAGTTATGGTGACATGATGTGAACTCCAAAGAGCTTGGGCAGCCCCACCCCTATGGCATTGCCAGTAACAGCCCTTATGTCCTCTCATGTCTGCTCACTGCTTGCAGCTTTCCTCAGCAGACATTCCACATTCCAGGCATCTCTCACTTCCTGGGGTCTCCACTGCACTTTCGGCTTCACTCTCACAGCTTCACACACCGCCCTCTCGGGCACACTGTCTGGCCTCCTATGCCTTCCTTTGAAATCTGGGTGCAAACCTTCCTGACCCACAACTCTTGCATTCTGCATCCTGATAAAACCAGCACCACATGAATGACACCAAGGTCTGCCACTCAAGCTTGGATGATAGCTGCAGAGGCCTCTTAAGTGCCTAGATAGCTGAACTCTGAATCAAATCCCAGGGAACCAATTCCCTAGGTGGCTTTTTTCCAACAGGGTGCCCAGAGGCTGGCTATCTTCTCAAAGCAAAGTCTTTAACTTTTGCACCCTGTAACCTGTGAAGTGGGGTTGGGAGCTTGCTGAGATGTCCTTAAGGTATCTTTCCTATTGTTCTGATACAAAATACTTGGCTTCTTTTTATTTTTAGCAACCAAGCATTTCTGTGCTCCAACTTTGCAGGCCTTCCTTTCTAGGGAAACTGAAAACTCTTCAAATGAGCTTTTGGCTCCTGGTTTTCAGTTTACTGCCAGCAGTACTCATGCCACAGCCTCAGCATTGGGCTGACTTGAAATTTCTTCTGCCAGATCAATTAATTTGCTGCCCTTAATCTCAGTCTTTCACAAGTCTCAGGACATGAGCAAAATGTAGACAAACTTTTTGCCAGAGTGTAATACACATAGCTTCTAGCCCAACTGCCAATGGAGCCCTCATTCCCCCCAATAGAAACCTGAACCTGATTCCAGTCTTCTGAGCTCTGATCAGAATCCATAAAGCTTGACTTACAGCATTCTAGGTAAGGCTTCTCTAGCTGTCATCTCCAAACTTTTCCAAACTCCTGTGAACCACTTCCAAAGGCTGTAGAAGGTCTGGCAGAGGAAAGCTGCTCACATCATGGTGGCCAGGAAGCAGAGAAGAGAGGAGCTGGGAGGGAGAAACACCCTTCCAGGACACCCCCAGTGACCTGCCTCCTCCCACCAGACCCCCCCACCTAAGAACGAGTCAGGTATAGTGTCCCTGTGATCAAATCACCTTCTGAAAGCTCTGCCTCTGAGCATATGAGTGTTTCACAGATCATCACTGATCTAAACCATACAGGGTTTGGTTAAGTGTTCTGGCTGGGTTTAGCCCCTGGAAATGGCAAGAGCTCATCCTCTGAGCAGTTGGTAATATCATGCTGAGTTTAGTTTTCTCATTTGTGTTTAACCTATTGCTGGTGACTACCTGTGTTAACTTGGGCAGCCAGAGAAAAGTCCAGAGTAAGATTTATAGGTAAGAAGATCAAAAAGTATATCAAATGCCCCTTTTTTCCTTAGTATACTTTAAATTACTTAATGACTTTTTTCTGGTAAAGAATATCAAAACTATAGTTTTGATCCCCAGTATACATTTTTTTTTTTTTTTAAAGACAGGGTCTCACTTTGTGGCTCAGGCTGGCCTCGAACTTGCTACACTCCTCCCACCTTAGCCTCAGTACATAGGGGTTTCGATTAACCTAGAAACAGTAGGCCATCCAGCAGCTTTTTGTAAGCAAAGCTATTGCTCTGAGTTCTTTGGAACTTGCACACCATGACTCCGTCGATATAAATAAGACAGCACCTTGGTATCCCAGGAACATTTTCAAATGCTTCTCTCACATTCAGAGGTCTCCAGTTCCCAGAGAATTAGTGAGTCAGTGAGGACATTCAACTGCTACACTATGTGATTGTTTTGAAATAAACAGTGTATCCAACTAACATTTAATCAGACTTTAGCCAATCTTGGAGCCTAACTCCAACTGGTAGTCACGTATGTCTGCTGACACCAAGTGGACCCGTGGTCAGAACAGACTGGAGCCAGCCAGCAGGTGTCCACAGATGTTCCTAGTGAAACTCTTCAGGAATGTTAGGGCTTACAGTTCCCCACTCTCCTCAAGATTCTTCTTGAGGATTTTCCATTTTGCATGTGCTTTCTGATGGCTTTTCTATTATTGTACATATAAAAGCAAGTGACCCTCACAGCAGAGTGACAGGTGATATCATTCCCTTGTCATGTGAAATGAGTGAGATATTAAGGGGACTCTGAACTCTAATTCTTAGGTGGATGTGGTATTTACTGGAACAGGACTTAAACTCTGCTTTGAAGACATCACTCACCCAACCTTCAAAGTCTACTTACAGATGCCTTGAGCTCAAAGACAATTCATTTATCCATTTTCCATTTTGCATTCTCCCACTACTAAAAAAATCACAGCAGAAGCTGCCCTTCCTCCTCCTACACATCTCCTCCACGCATACCATGAGAACAGCAGTCCTGAGCATATTGCTGGTCAGGGTTCTGAACACACACAACATCACTGAGAAAGTTTATTCACAGTCAATAGTTTCAGAGCCACTTCTCAGTGCAAAGCAAGTGGGACAGCCTTCCAATACGATATAAATAAGGATACTCCAGTGATGTTCCAGGGAAGGACAGTGTCCTGCGATAAGATCAGGAGGCCACCGAGAAGCCCCTGCACCTGTGGTTGTCAGTGTGGGTTGAATCAGCCTTTCCCCTGCTTTGTTTCTTGCGGTGGCTGCTTCACCCCCAGGAATGCAGGGAGGAGCCACAGAGAAAGTGTCCCAGTTTCCCTAAGAGACCCTGTGAAAACCAAACATGATGTTGCTGGCTTTATTCTGTTAGTTCGGAATTATTTTTTTTTCTTTTTTCAAACAACATGAGTTTTATCTACCTTACTAGTTGAAAGAAAAGAGAGAATTTCAACCAGAGTAACTGCTTCGTCTTTAGCAAGGCATAAGGTAGCCAGGTGAATGTCGAGGGACCGTTACACACAGGGAGATTATTTGTGACAAAATATTTGTTGCTTGCTTAACTTTGGGATGATTTTTGGGATTAAATGATGACCACTTTTCATGTGTTCAAGGAACTAATGAGCATTTTTCTTAATTTTAAACAAAACCTCACTTTTCTTATGGGAATTCATTCAGACACTAATGCAGGTCTTTCAAAATGTGGCCAGGATTCTACCCAATTCAGAATCCACTGGGATGCTTGTTAAAAATACCGATTCCCATGACCAGTCCAAGTCGGCTGGAACTCTGCATTTCAATCAGTTCCCTGGGTTATTCTGATACACTTTAAGAGCCACTGGTATGATCATTTTACAGTCTGTTTTGTTGGGAATCACAGGACTAGTATACATTCATATAATAATAATCCCAGTTTTTAAAATTTTATTTTATTTTATTTTTTTGTGGGTACCGGGGGTTGAATTCAGGACCCCACGCTTGCCCGGCAGGCGCTTATGCCGCTGAGCTATCTCACCGGCTCCTAAAATTTTAAATGTAAAAATAATCTCAGAACTTCAAACCCGTGTTGTATTTACTCTATTTAGTGCAATATTATAAGGTGATATTGTCACCACTACTTTTATACAACATTCAAGATAATGATAGCGATTTTCCCCCACTCAGTCTTCCCTAGATCTGTTTTACATTTAAACAACCTAAGTACTTAGGCACAAATGCACCATTTATTTTTCCTCACAAAGAATCAGCTTAACACACACAGTCAGTACTTTGAAGTGTGACCTGACTGGAATTAAACACCACGGTTCTTTTGATGGGGGTCTTCAATTTCTGTTGCTTCCCCACCAGCCTCATGTGAGTTAGAATCTCTCTGGGCTCAGAATTAGCTTGACAATCTAGCTACTGAAACAAGAGTGTTTGTTTCCTTTGAGAAGTAAAAGGAGCTACCACCCAGTTTCAAAACCATCAAAATTAGGCTCAAAAAAGTTGCAAAGGAGAAACTGGCTTATTTCAACTTCATTTTTATAAGTGGAAAGGCAGCTGCATTGCTTACTGTCTTAGTTATTTTTCTCTCATTGCTGAGACAAAATGCCCAACACCCAAAGTTAAAAGAGGAAAGGTTTTATTTAGTTCACGGTTTGTGAAGGTTTCAGTTCATAATCGGTTGGCTCCAAGGTAGGGTGGCACATGGCAGAGGAGCAACCGTTCGTGGCAGTGGAAGACAGAAAAAGCAACAACAGAGAGAGAGACGGAGCAAGCTGCTTTCTGTCCTTATATTGTATCCGGTCTACCTGGATTAGGGCAGTCCCAGTGCAGTCAGTGGACTGATCCACCAATCACCCACCCTTCATCCCAGCACTCTTAATCCCCACATTGCACTACCAATCAGTCACATACTCTAGATTTAGCTGCCTCTGAAAAGCCTGTCCCCATGACCGTATGAAGCTTTGGGTGGACATCCAGACACAAACCATAACACTTACCAATGCATCAATATTGCTACTGATTTACAGTCAGTCAAATAGAGGAAATTTAGTATAAAGAGTGGTTAAATTTTAATAAACAAGTGGCCACAGCATTCAAGGAAATTCTATCTGCTACCCCAGAATAGACAACACAGTCTCAGAAAGGGTCCCTCCCCAAGGCTGGGTATCAGACCTCCTTGAACAACTGACCTTGGCTCATAGGGCAGAGAAGGTGGCTGGTTTGCCCAGGTGAGACCTGGTTTATAGTCTCTGGGCAAGCAGGAAGTGACCTTCCAAAGTACAGTCCACCTCCAACCAACAACTTGGTAACACACAGGTAGGGGTCTGCAGAAAGGGTGGCCACTCAGTGGGAACCCTGTGGATTGCAGGCAATGCACAAGAAAGTCAGAGAGGGCCGGTGAGATGGCTCAGTGGCGTAAGCACCTGCCTAGCAAGCGCAAACGCCCAAGTTCGACTCCCGGAACCCACATACTAGAAAAGGGCCGGTGATATCGCTCAGTGGCACGGGCGCCTGCTGGTGCGCGAGGTCCTGAGGTCGACCCCCGGTACCCACCAAAAAAAAAAAAGAAAGTCAGAGAGCGGGTACTGGTACTAACCCTTCAGGGTATTGAGGGAATAGGAATTTTTCAGTTTCGTACTTAACAGACTGAGGAGAAAGTTACCACGAGGCTGAGTTTACAAAGTCATTGAGGCACTGTACATTCGGGGCACATGGTTAGGGCAGAACCCTGTTAGATGTCCTCATAACCTGACCCACAAGGCAATAGCCACAAACATCAAGAACACAGACAGACCCCAATTTATTTACGATTCTTTACAGTGGTACAGAAACATCCATAAAACCATTCTGTTTTGGCTTTTGGTATAGTATTCAGTAAATTACATGAGATACTCAACACTTAATATAAAGTAGGTGTTACGTTAGATGACTTTTTGCCAAACTGCAGCCTAACGTAAGTGTTTTGAGCACGGTGATGGTAGGCTAAGCTATATTGTTCAGTGGGTTAGGTGTATTTAATACATTTTCAACTTAGGATGACATCTTCAACCTACAGTGGGTTTATGGGGGCTGATGATGTAGCTCAGTGGCACAAGCGCCTGCCTGACAAGTGCAAGGTCCTGAGTTTGATTCCAGGTTCCAAAAAAACCAACAAACTACAGTGGGTTTATGGGTACATAACCACATGGTAAGCAGAGGAGCACCTGCATGGCTAGCCCTCCAGCGCCCTCTACGGAGAAATTTTGACCATGCGCTCCCTGAGACAGGAGAGTGTCACAGACCTTGCTTTGAAAGGTGAACTTGGAGCTAAGAGGCAATAAATTGACAACTAGAGCAGATAGATTCCTCTAACTTACTACACTGGCTTTATCTTATGGTATCAGGCAAAGTTTTGTAGTCGTTGATTCTGTAATAACCATTTCTCAGACAGTAAATACAGGCACAATGTGCATCAAATGGACAACCTATCTTTTGAAGGAGAATGACTCAAAAGGAAAGCAGTTTCCCATTTGTTTTCTTTAAATTCGCTCCATACATCTATATTACTGAGACCTGTTAGGAGCATGTGTAAGCTTTGTGTCTGTCGATCTCTGACCCGTTTACTGCTGAGTTCCACCTTTGTACATCTGTGTGTGCCTCCCTTTGTCTTTCTGTGTCTCTATCTGTTTTCCTCCATCTCAACTTCTGTGGTTGTCATCTTGGTCTTTTATTCCCAAAATGATTCCAATTATCCAGCTGTCTGGTGACTTGGGGATAAGGTTTGAATAGAAAATTCCCCCAAAGACCGGTATGTCGAAGGCTTGGTCCCCACTCTCCCATTGTTCAGAGATGTATGGACCCTGTAGGTGCTAAACTCATTAGTGGATTCATCCATGGATGGATTCATAGCTTAATGAACTAGGAGGGGAGGTAGGGCCACCTGAGAGGGTGTGGGTCTTTCAGGGCATGTCTGGGGACTATATCCTGTCCCTTGCCCCTTCCTTGCTTGCTTTCTCTGCCTATCTGCCATGAGGTGAGCATCTTTGCTTTCTTACACGCTACCTGCCATGATGGTCCATTGGCCTGGAAGCAACAGAGCCAAGTGACCATAGCCTGAACCCTCTTCAAATCATGAGTCAAAACAGACCTTTCCTCCTTTAAGCTGGTTGCTGTCACGTATATTGTCACAGTGATGAAAAGTGAGAATCAGGCTGGTGAGATAGCTCAGTGGCATAAGCGCCTGCCTGGCAAGCGTGAGGTCTAGAGTTCGACTCCCGGTACCCACATATGAAAAAAGGGCCGGTGATATCGCTCAGCGGCACAGGTGCCTGCTGGCACGTGAGGTCCTGAGTTTGACCCCTGGTACCCAAAAAAAAAAAAAAAAAAAGTGAGAATGAGGGAAAAAACAGAAGGGAAGATCTATGTATTAACTTTTTAAAATATGCATTTTTAATTTGAAAGAAAAGTTAGAATTTCAGCTTATTCAAGCTAAGAAAGGTACCCAAAAGAAGACTATTTCTATTATTTAAATATGTCTAAGTGTGAATGAAAGCTATCTCCCTTCTCTAATTACAACAGAATATAAGAATTGGCTTTGTTTTGTAGGATAATTAAACTGATAAAAAGGAATAGCTGAACAAAGAGTGCTCATAGGCAATGGAATGAGACTTTAAAGCAACTGTCTTCCTTTCTGAAGATTAGAAGAAACAGAATACATATCCACCCAACTGAAATATTTTGGGAAATTTATTAAAAGGCAAGAAGATAGCTCAAAATCCTTTCCAGTGCAAGTAGATACAAACAAAACAAAATTAAACTTAGAATATAAACAAACATTTCCCAAGTTTACCCAAAAGTTCAAACTCAGTTTGATACTGGATGTTTTCAGGTTATTTAAATTCTGAAGAAAATTTCCTTAAGCTTAAGTTTATACTAAGAATACAAATACTTTTTCCCTCCACTTTTTCTTTTTGCTTCTTTTTAAGATGTATCGCCTGACCTTTTCTTTTTTTTTTTTTAATTTTTATTTTAAAGAGAAGAAAAAAACAAAACAAATCAAAAGAAGAACAAATTTTCAAAACAACATAATAGGAGGGTAACAATGGTTAATACATTACGTATTACTATCTTTAAGTTAGTTATTCAGGACACCAGACATTAGCATTCAATTGTCCAAACATTATTGGCACAAACCTTACTCTTCAATGAACTAAGTAAAAATGGTAGTGTATCTATCTTAACCATCTTATATATATATATACAATTTTTTTTCCCTTTCCCTTCTTTCTTTTCCCTATTCCAGTCTCTCTTTCCTTTTGACCAGTTTCTTTTTGATTCACCATATCTATTGTACATTTTGGATCTTATTTACTCTTTCAGTTTCTCATACTAGAGAGATAATACGATGCTTACACATGTGCTTCTGGTTTATTTCACTTATGAGTATTTTCTCGAGTTGCATCCATTTACCTATAAAAGTCTCCAGTTTATCCTTCTTTATGGCTGAATAGTACTCCATTGTATAAAAATACCACATCTTTCTTATCCATTCCTCAGTTGATGGGCATTTGGGTTGTTTCCAAGATCTGGCTATTACAAATTGTGCTGCTATAAACATGGGTGCACATATATCGCTGTGGTACGATGTTTTTAATTCTTCTGGGAAGATGCCCAGAAGGGGAATAGCTGGGTCAAATGGGACCTCCAACCCTAGTTTTCTGAGGAATCTCCACACTGACTTCCACAGTGGCTGTACCAGTCGACACTCCCACCAACAGTGAAGAAGGGTTCCTTTTTCCCCACAGCCCCTCCAGCATTTGTTATTAGTTGATTTCTTAATAGTAGCCATTCTTTCTGGGGTGAGATGGTATCTCAGTGTTGTTTTAATTTGCATCTCTCGAATGACTAGTGATGTTGCACATTTTTTTGTATATTTATTTGCCATTAGTATTTCTTCATCTGAGAAATGTGTATTCATCTCAGATGCCCATTTTTGGAGTGGGTCTTTAAATTTGGGAGGTCTGATTTTTTTGAGTTCTTTATATTTTCTCGATAGTAATCCTTTGTCTGAGGAACAGCTGGCAAACATTTTTTCCCACATTGTGGGTTGTCTCTTCACTCTGTTGGTGGTTTCTCTTGCTGTGCAAAAGCTTTTTAATAAGATGAGATCCCAGTTATTGATTCTTTGGGATAGTTCCCGTGCGGTTGAGTTTTTATTCATAAAGTCTTTGCCTACACCAATGTCTCCAAGGGTTTTACCTATCCTACCTTCCAGCAGATTTAATGTTTCTGTTTTAATATTTAGATCTCTGATCCATTTTGAATTTAGTTTAGTGCATGGTGAAAGATATGGATCTAGTTTTAATCTTCGGCATGTGTAGAGCCAGTTTTTCCAGCACCATTTATTAAAGAGGCTATCTTTCTTCCAGCGAATGTGTTTGGCACCTTTGTCAAAGATAAGGTGGCTTAGTATGTCTGGGGTTGTTTCAGCATCTTCTAATCTGTTCCATTGATCTTCAGGTCTGTTTTTTGCCAGTACCACACTGTTTTTATCACAGTAGCTTTATAGTATAATTTCAAGTCGGGGATAGTGATGCCCCCTGCCTTGCCTTTGTTGCCCAGAATTGCTTTTGCTATTCTAGGTCTCTTCTGATTCCAAATGAATTTTAGGATTGTTTTCTCTAATTCTGTGAGATATGCTGTTGGAATTTTGATTGGAATTGCATTAAATCTGTATAACAATTTTGGAAGTATGGCCATTTTCACTATATTGGTTCTTCCTATCCAGGAGCAAGGGATATCTTTCCATTTTCTGATATCCTCTTCAATCTCCTTTTTCAGAGTACTGTAGTTTTCAGTATAGAGGTCTTTTACATCCTTCGTGAGGTTGATTCCTAGGTATTTCATTTTTTTGGATGTTATTGTGAAAGGTATTGTTTCCCTAATTTCTCTTTCAGTAAGTTTGTTATTTGTGTACAGGAAGGCTATTGACTTTTGAGTATTGACTTTGTATCCAGCTACACTACTGAATTTGCTTATTAAATCTAGCAGTTTTTTAGTGGAGTTTTTGGGGTCTTCTGTGTAGAGTATCATGTCATCTGCAAATAATGATAATTTAACTTCTTCCTTTCCAATCATTATTCCTTTTATTTCTTTCTCTTGTCTAATCGCTCTGGCTAAAGTTTCCAGAACTATGTTGAATAAGAGTGGGGACAGTGGACATCCTTGTCTTGTTCCTGATTTTAGAGGGAAGGCTTTCAGTTTTTGGCCATTTAGTATAATATTGGCTGTTGGTTTGTCATAGATAGCTTTTACCAGATTGAGATAAAGACCCTCTATTCCAATTTTCTGTAGGGTTTTTATCATGAAAAGGTGCTGGACTTTGTCAAAAGCTTTTTCTGCATCTATTGAGATGATCATGTGATTTTTGTCTTTGGTTCTGTTAATATGCTGTATTACATTTATTGATTTACGTATGTTGAACCATCCCTGCATCCCTGGGATGAATCCAACTTGGTCATGGTGTATAATCTTCTTGATGATTTGTTGGATTCTGTTTGCCAGTATCTTATTAAGGATTTTTGCATCTATGTTCATTAGGGAGATTGGCCTGTAGTTCTCTTTCTTAGTTGGGTCCTTCTCTGGTTTTGGTATCAGGGTAATGCTTGCTTCCAGGAATGAATTTGGGAGTATTGCTTCCCTTTCAATTTCATTGAAAAGTTTGAGAAGTAGGGGCGTTAGGTCTTCTCTAAATTTCTTGTAGAATTCGGCAGTGAATCCATCAGGGCCTGGGCTTTTCTTTGTTGGGAGGTTTTTAATTACATCTTCAATTTCATTGGCTGATATTGGTTTATTTAGGATTTTTAAATCTTCTTGATTCAGCTTTGGTAATTCATACGAATCTAGGAATCTGTCCATTTCTTCTGCATTTTCCATCTTAGTAGAATATAAATTTTCAAAATAGGTATAGATGATCTTCTGGATTTCTGCAGGGTCTGTCGTGATATCACCCTTTTCATTTTCAATTGCATGGATTTGAGTCTTTTCTTTTCTTTTTTTAATAAGGTTGGATAAGGGTTTGTCAATCTTATTTATTCTTTCAAAGAACCAACTTTTTGCTTCATTGATTCTTTGTATTGTTTTTTTATTCTCCAATACGTTAATTTCTGCTCTGATCTTTATAATTTCCTCCCTTGTACGGGCTTTTGGCTTAACCTGCTCTTCTTTTTCTAGAAGCTCGAGGTTCACCCTTAAGTTGTTTATTTGCGCTTGCTCTATTTTCCTGATATAAGTGTTTAATGCTATAAATTTCCCTCTTAGGACTGCTTTCATTGTATCCCATAAGTTCCGGTATGTTGTACTGTCATTATCATTCAGTTGTAGAAAGTGACTAATTTCTTCTTTAATTTCATCTGTGACCCATTGGTTGTTCAGGAGGATGCTGTTTAATTTCCATGTGTTTAGGGAGTTTTTGTGGGATCTTTTGCCATTGATTTCCAATTTCATTGCACTATGGTCTGATAATATGCATGGGATAATTTCAATTCCTTTGCATTTACTTAAGCAGGTTTTATGAGCTAGTATGTGGTCTATTTTGGAGAACGTCCCATGTGCAGCTGAGAAAAATGTGTATTCTGATGTTGTGGGATGGAACACTCTGTAGACATCTACTAAGTCCATTTGTTCAAAAGTTTGGTTCAGTTCTACTATTTCATTATTGATTTTCTGTCCAGTTGATCTATCTTTTTGTGACAGTGGAGTATTGAGATCTCCCAATATAATTGTATTAGTGCTTATTTGATTTTTCATGTCCTTTAGTACTTGTTTTATATAGCTGGGTGCATTGGTATTTGACGCATATATATTTATGATCGTTATCTCTTCCTCTTGGATTGTTCCCTTTACAAGGATGTAATGACCGTCTTTATCTCTCTGAATCCTTCTTGGCTTGAAGTTCACTTTGTCTGCAAAAAGAATAGCTACCCCTGCTTTTTTCTGGGTTCCTGTGGCATGGAGTATTGTTTTCCATCCTTTGACTTTCAGTCTATGAATTTCTTTCTGAATTAAATGTGTTTCTTGTATACAGCATATTGTTGGATCTTGCTTCTTGATCCATTTCGCCAGTCTGTGCCTTTTGATTGGTGAATTGAGACCGTTAACATTGATGGTTAAAACTGATATGTATTGACTTGTCATGATATTTTCCTGTTGTTGGTTCCCACTCTTTGTTTTTCCGCTTTCCGGCTATTTAATTATTTGCCCTGCCTGGTGGATTCCTTCTGTTGGGGTTCCTATCTCTTTCTAGAATGTCCTTCAGAACGTTTTGGAGTGCTGGTTTGGTGGTCATAAATTTTCTCAGATGTTCTTTGTCATGAAAGTATTTTATTTCTCCATCAATTTTGAAAGATAGTTTTGCAGGGTACATCAATCTGGGCTGAAAATTATTTTCCTTTAGAGCTTGCAATACATCATTCCAAGCTCTTCTTGAATTGAGGGTTTGTGCTGAAAAGTCAGCTGTGATTCTGATGGGTTTTCCTTCATAGGTGATTTGTCTCTTCTCCCTAACAGCTTTTAAGATTCTGCCCTTCTGTTGAATTTCTGGGATCTTGACTATAATATGTCTGGCTGAAGTTTTTTTTTGATCATGTCTAGTTGGTGTTCTAAAAGCTTCACTTATAGGGGTGTCAAATTCCTTTTCTCTTCCAGGAAAGTTCTCCCTGATTATGTCTTTGAACAAGGTTTTAATGTCGTTGATGCTATCTCCTGCTTTTTCATTTATTCCAATTATTCTTAAGTTGTTTATCTTTGAGTCATCTAGCAGCTGCTGAATTGATTTTTCATGGTCCCTTGCTATTTTTAAGAATTTTTCCATTTCATGATCACTAATTGCAAGCCTGTCTTCTATATCTGAGATCCTGTCCTCGCATTGGCTTATTCTGCTACAAATACTTTCAATGGAATTTTTTATCTCTTGGATATCTGCTTGAATCTGCCTTATAGATTCCATTTCTTTCCTATGCTGAGCATTCATGGTTTCTATAGTTTTCTTAAGTTCATCTATTTTTTTGTCTGTATCAGCTATAGTGTCCTTAAGCATGGTCTTCATTGTAGACATTATCTCTGCAGTTATCTGTGAGATTATTTCTGTTTTAATTTTTTCCAGAACCTCATTCAGTTGCTTTGTTGTTACCACTTCAGATAGGCCAGGTGGGTGGCTTTCGGATTGTCCCACCTCGTTGCTCCCTAGGTTTGCCTTTGGTGAATTGGATGTGTGTGGTTGCATCTTGTTTAAGTGTCGTCTCATTTTTTCTTTCTTTAATTCCTGGGGTGATGTTTGCAAATTACCTATAGTAGGTTACTTTATTGCTAGTGTTTAAGATCTTTAGAAGATGACTACTTCTCTGCAGTATCTTCCAAGTGGAGCTTGCTTTTAGGTTTTGAGCTTTCTGCCAGATCCTACCTCTTCAATTCGTTGGGTATGCGAAGTTGCTACCTGTTTGGCCCAGTCCTTGATTCTTTGGTACTGTGCCACTGTATTTTCTGTGTCCCTTAGTCAATCTCAATCATGAAATATCAGGAAGGAAAGATGTTTAGAACAATTATTTCACATTTGGCTATAATGTTAACTAAAGCATCAAACACAGCCTAAAAAATGACAGACTGAGCTAACCAGTTATTTACCACTTTTAGCTGTATAGAGTTGCGGTTATATAACAAAATCTAAAACACACAAGAAAAATTATATGCAGTATACAAGTCCTATGTATGTCAATTTTTCCTTGAGGAGTTTAAATTTAAGATGAGTTAAGGAGGAAATAGAGTATTGGGAGAAGAGGAAGGAATTAGATGTAAGGTTAGAGGACCAAGAGGGATCCCACTAAAATTGGGACACTAGTGCAGAGGACAGGTGGTAAAAAGAGAAGGAAGGGATAAAAGGAAGAACAGATCACAACCACAATCACAAAGAAGTTAGAGGCGCTGTTTACACTCATATAAAAAACCAGAGAGAATAATGAAGGAAAGAGCAAATACACATACAGAAACAAAAACAAAGATAAAAACAATAAAACAGACAGATCAAAAATAAAACCCCACCAAAAAACAAAACAAAACAAAACAAAAACAAAAAAACCCTTCGCCAGAACAAAAAAACAAATCAGTGAGAAAAAAAATAAAAATAAAAATAAAAATAAAAAATAAAAATAAAAATAAAAAATATAAAAAGAATCAGTTCCAGGTGTTGACTCTGTTGTAGGCAGGTACCTTGTGACAAAGTCCTGTTCTGTGCAGGTCCGTCCCAGTAAGCCAGGAGCGCCCTCTGGCGGGTGGTGAGCAGAGGCGCGTACTTTCAGGCAGAGACCAGTCTAGCTCGCCTCCGCTCTCGCCGCCCTTTCACGATCCCTGGGCCTGAGAGGCTCAGCGTGCTGTCCGGAGCGCGGGTTCCCTGCACTGGTTCCCGCCGCTCTGGTTTTTCGCCACGCCCCCCACAATGGCGCCGGGCCAGTCGCTCTCTGGCGCGGGACAGGTGTGGCTGAGAGTCCAGTCTCGTTCGCCTGCTGACCTCAGCACACTTTCGTGGGCTCAATTGAGAGGCCCTGTGCTGCCCTGTCCGGAGCACAAGTTCCCAGAGCAGTTTCCGAGCCGCTCTGAGTTTCGCCACACCCCCCACAATGGCGCCCGGCCGGTCGCTCTCTGGCGCGGGGCAGCTGTGGCTGAGAGACACTCACCGCCGGTCAGCGCCGTTCTCCGCCGCTCCCCTGCCCCGCCGCTGTCTCAGGATCCTCCGTGGGGGCTCCCTGGGCGCCAGCTGCCACCGTGGGTCCGTAGAATTGAGCCTCCGCCGGCGCTCCAACTCCCGGGATATTAGAAGGTGCACGCGCGCGGTCTGCTCCTTCTTTCCTTCTTCTTTGTTGGAAGTCACCCGTCACTGGTGCCGGGGGTCCCAGATTGCGCTTCAGAACTTTTCTGGGTTTCGGGGAGGCATCTCCCCCCCTCCTGCGCTTTCTGGGTCGCTATATTCCCGTGTTCCAATGGTAACTTTTAGAGAGAGTTTTGCTGCCTGCTTCTTACTCATCCGCCATCTTGAGGTCTCCCCAATGTTTCTGTTTTAATATTTAGATCTCTGATCCATTTTGAATTTATTTTAGTGCATGGTTCGCCTGACCTTTTCTACAAATCTTACTGAATACTTATTTTTGAATAATAAAAACTTGAGGCGGATATAACTGAGGATTTAATAGCAAACCTCCTTGCAAATGTTAGTTAAAAGCTAAGAAAGGAGAGACCGGGACAGAAAATATTTCAAAGGAATATGAAAACAACTGCCAACCCTAAATACTACATCCAGCAATACTGTCTTTCAAAAATGAAGCCGTGAAAAAGACTTTCGCAGACATACAAAAAGTTGAGTTTATCATCATTAGACCTGCCTTAAAAGAAATGTTAAAAGGAGTTCTTCAAGCTGAAGGAAGAGGATTCTAATTAGTAACATATGAAAGTACAAAACTTACTGGCAAAACTACACTGTCAAATACAAAACAGCCTAATACTGTAATGGCAATGGGTAAATAAATTATATCCCTAATATAAGGGTGACTAAAGCCACAATAATTTGTTAAGGATACAAATTATTTTAAAAAGTGAATTGTAGGGCCGGTGAGATGGCTCAGCGGCTTAAGCGCCTGCCCGGCAAGGGCGAGGGCCCGAGTTCGACTCCCGGATCCCACATACGAAAAAGGGGCCGGTGATATCGCTCAGCGGCACGGGCGCCTGCTGGCGTGCGAGGTCCTGAGGTCGACCCCCCGGTACCCACCAAAAAAAAAAAAAAAAAAAAAAGTGAATTGTAACATTAAAAACATAAAATATGGAAGGAGGGGAGTAAAAGCATAGAGGTTGTGTGCATGCAGTCAAAATCGTTACTGGCTTAAAAGAGCCAGTTATAAGATGTTTTATGTAAGCCCTCAGGTACCTGTAAAGCAAAATCCTATAATACGGTACACAAAAGATAAAAGATTTAAAACATACCACTACAGAAAGCTGTCAAACCAAAAGAAAGCAGTAAATAGCAAAGGACAGATAAAATAAGAAAAAAATTAATCTAATGGCACATGTAAATCCTTACCTATCAATAATTACTTGATAAATGGATTAAATTTGCCAATTTAAAGACACAGAGCAGCTGAACAGATCTATAAAATAGGACACAATTACATGCTGCCTACAAAAGATTCACTTTACCTTAAAAGTGATGGACTGAAGGTGATGGAGAAAGGTATTCTACACAAATATAGAACAAAACAAAACAGGGATAGTTGTACTTATTTCAGACAAAAGAGACAAGACTGTTAAAAGAGACAAAGAAGACCATTAAATAGTGATAAAGGAGTCAATTCATCAAAGAGGCTACGGTAATTGTAAATATATATGCACCCAGCATCAGAGCACCTGAACACACACAGCGAACATCAAGAGACCTGAAGAGAGATTCAGACTGCAACACAATCCTATCAGTGGATTTCAAAACCCACTTCCAACACTGGACAGAGCATCCATAAAGTAAGGACAGAAAGGAAAGAAACACTGGACTCGAACTACAGTTTAGAGCAAAATGCCCTAAAAGACAGATACAGAACATTCCGTTCACCAGCAACGGAATACGTGCTCTGCTCAAGCGACACAGAGCATCCTCCAGGATGGTTCATGGGTTAGGTGTCAAAACGAGTCTTAAACAAATTGAGAATACTGAAATCATACCAAATATATTTTCCAACCACAAAGGTATGACACTAGAAGTAATAACAGGAGTAGTCATGAAAAATTAACAAATATGTGAAAATTAAAGAACTAGAGGGTTTTAAATGAGAAACAATTTAGAGACAAAACAAAAATGAAACAATATACCAAAGTGTATAAGATGTAGCAAAAGCAGTTCTAAAAGTTTATGGTCAAAAACAATCATACCCAAAAAGAAGAAAAATCTCAAATAACCTAACATTTACCTAAAAAACTAGAAAAAGAATAAACTAAGCTCAAAGTTAGTGGAAGGAAGTAACAAAGATCAGAGCAGAAATAAATGAAATAGAGATTAGAAAAACAGAAGATTAATAGATATAAGCATTGGTTTTTAGTAAAGCTAAACAAATTGAGAAAACTTTAGCTAAGGAAAAAACAAGACTCAGAAACCAAAATGAAAGTAATTCTCTGAGGACACAGGAACACAAAAGATCGTAAGAGACTACTATGAACAATTATATGCCAATAAATTGGACAACCCTAAAGAAACAGATAAATTCCTAGGGACATACACTATGAAGACTGAATCATCAAGAAATTAGGAATCTGAACAGACCAGTAACAACTAAGGAGACTGAATCAATAATTAAAATTCTCCCATCAAAGAAAAGCCCAGGACCAGATGGCTTCACAGCTGAATTCTCTCAGTCACTTAAAGAAGGAAACAAATCCTCCTGAAGTCTTCTAAAATATTAAAGAGGTGGGAATCCTTCCAAACTCACTTTGCAAGGCCAGGCAAAGACACAACAAGAAAAGGAAACTATGTGCCAATATTCCTGATGACCATAAATGCAAAATTTCTAAAAAACAAAAATACTGGCAAGCCGTATTCAACAGTACCGTAAGATAATCATCCACCATGATCAAGTGGGACTTATCCCTGGGATGCAAGATTGGTTCAACAGGGGCCGGTGAGATGGCTCAGCGGCTTAAGCGCCTGCCCGGCAAGCGCGAGGGCCCGAGTTCGACTCCCGGAACCCACATACGAAAAAGGGGCCGGTGATATCGCTCAGCGGCACGGGCGCCTCCTGGCGCGCGAGGTCCTGAGGTCGACCCCCCGGTACCCACAAAAAAAAAAAAAAAAAAAAAAAAAAAAAAGATTGGTTCAACATAGGCAAATCAATAAACGTGATTTACCATATTAACCGAATGAAGGACAAGCCATATGATCATAGATACAGATAAAGTATTCGACAAATTCCACATCAATTCATGATAAAAACTCTAAACAATTAGGTTTAGAAAGAATATTCCTCAGCACAATAAAGAACACATATGGCAAGTCCAAAGGTAACATCACACTGAAAAGTTGAAGGTTTTTCTTTTAACATCAGGAACAAGGCAAAGATGTCTATTCTCACAACACTTCTGCTCAACACAGTATTGAAAATCTTAGGCAAGAGAAAGAAATAAAGTCACTCAAATAGGGGAAAAAAAAGAAAAGGAAGTGAAATTGTCTCTTCTGGTGACATGATCTTATATGTAGAAAATTCTAAAGAGTTCACAAAAAAACCTCTTAGAACTGATAAACCTCAGCAAAGCTGCAGGACACAAAATCAACTTACACAAATCAGTAGCATTTCCATACACTAATAACAAGCTGTCTGAAAAAGAAATTAAGAAAACAATCTCCTTTATTTTTATTTATTTATTTATTTTTTTTTGTGGGTACTGGGGGATCGACCTCAGGACCTCGCGTGCCAACAGGCACCCATGCTGCTGAGCGATATCACCGGCCCCTTTTTCGTATGTGGGATCCAGGAGTCAAACTCGGGCCCTCGCGCTTGCCAGGCAGGCGCTTATGCCGCTGAGCCAGCTCACCAGCCCAACAATCTCCTTTAGAGTAGCATGAAAATATATAGAAGTTGTCTTACTTTTCTCTCGTTGCTGAGACAAAATACCCAATGCCCAAAGTTAAGAGGAGGAAAGGTTTATTTAGCTCACCTTGGTCCATAATTGGCTTGCTCCAAGGCAGAGTGGCACATGGCAGAGAGACAACCATTCCTGGTGGCAGAAGACAGCAAAATCAACAACCAAAGGGAAGGGACAAGCCTCCTCTTGACCCTTATGCTGTATGCAGTGTACCTGCCCTAGGGCGGGTGTTGCACTCACACCCTTAATCCCAGCACTGGATTATGAATCAATCACAAACTCTAGATTCAGCCACCTCTGAAAAGCCCGCCCCCCCATGACTGCATGAGGCTTTAGGGGACATCCATACATAAACCATAACAGAAGTAAACTTAGCAAAGACATGAAAAATCCATATACTGAAAACCATAAAATATTGATGAAAGAAATTGATGACACAGACAAATGGAAAAATAACCCATGTTCATGGGTTGGAAGAGTCACCATCATTAAAATATTCATACTACCCAAAGTAATCTATAAATGTAATGCAGTCTTATAAAAATTCCAATGTCACTTTTTATAGAAATAGAAAAAAACCCTAAACTTTGTATGGAATCACAGAAGACCCCAAATAACGAAAGCACAATCTTGACCAAGCAGAATAAAGCTGGGTGCATCCCTGTATTGGATTTCAAAATATATTAAAAAAGATACAGTAATCAAAACAGCATGGTACTGGCATAAATACACACATACTGACCAATGGAATATGATAGAGGTCCCAAAAATAAACACACAAATAATTACTGGGTTGGATCATCCCAGAGTGTGTATTGAAGGAATTGAAATCAGTATGTCAGAGATGCACCCCATAAATATACACTGTATCCTATAAACATATACCACTATTATTTTTTCATTAAAAATGGGATAAAAATGAAACAAAAGACAGGAACAGAGAAAACTAAGGGATAATGTATTGAGGAAAGAAGCTAAGAAGGTCAGTTTTGAAGGTATGACTAAGACCTGTGCCTCCCCAGGTGGACGGGATTCGCATTTGTGGGGAGCGAGGCACCACACAAAATGTGTGCGTTCATCATTACTCTGGAAAATCACACATGTTCATTGGCAAAACTGAGAAGATATAATATGCCTGCCAACAAAAGTACAACCATAGCTCTTCAGGTCAACTGCATAAAAAATCAGTGTGATGCCTCTAACAAAAGGACTTCTAGCTATAATGTATAAATATATTTATAGGTAATAGACAAAAATAATGTCATTTCCTTGGGTACTGCCAGGTTTGTGGCTAACACCCCTATAGCAAAAGACAGATTAGGAAGAGAAAAGCTTCTTAATTGATTTCATAGAAGTCCTACATGATATGGGAGCCTTCAGAAATGAAGACCTAAGGAAAGAGGGAAAATCGATTTTGTGCTTCAGTTTGATGAAGAGTGGACAGTTTACAACTGGACGAGAGAGGCTGGGGTCTGAGGGTTTAGGAAGGCCCGTGTCTTCATTGCTTTCCTCTGGGTATAGGGAGGACCCGACCAGAATGAGGGTCTCACAGCCCACTTTGGAGGAAGGCCAGAGAACTGTTTTATGTCCTGCCTCAAAGGAAGATGGCCGGAGGAAGCTGGAGTGTCTTTCCTGCTTCGCTGTTTTCTCAAATGCCAAGGTGCCTTATTTTGGAGTGGTGTTCTGAACACTGTCATATATGTTACGAGTAAATGCAAAAAGGAAATTTAATGTGACATACAAATACAAATCAGAAATGAAACAATTTTGTTGGTTTATTTTTTATTTTATTTTATTTTTTTGAGCAACAAGGTCTTGGTAAGTAGTTCAGGGTGATCTTGAACTCAATGTGTAGCACAGGCAGGCCTCAAACTCATGGCGATCATCCTGCCTCAGCCTCCCAAGTGCTGGGATTACAGGTGTGCACCACCATGCCCAGCTAAGCAATGAAAACAATTTTAAAAGCTTGGACAAAGACTTAAATAGACACTTAATGAGAGACACTTAGCAAAGAAAACTAATGCATTTTTGAGTTACGATGTTTTCAGCTTTACTATGGGTTTCAGGACATAACCCCATGGTAAGTTGAGCATCTTTCTACGTACATAAAAAGACTTTTATGAGAATCTTCATAGCAGCTGAAATTGCAATAGGCAAAAAGCTGAAAACAAGTCAAATGTCCATCAACAGGTGCACAGACAAACCAAGATTGCTGCACATTAATACAATGCAATACTACTCAGCAGTTAAAAAGAGAACGAACCACTCATACACAGAACAACACAGATGAAATGCTAAACCATTGTGTTAAGTGAAAAAAAATCACCCACAAAACAGTACTACATACTATGATTCTATCTATGCGATGTCCTAGAGCAGGCAAAACTAATCCATAATGATAGAAATGAGAAAATGGTTACCAACTTGAAATAAGCAAAAGGGCTAATTTCTGGACCTAGAGAAATATTCTATATCTTGTTTGGGGATGATGGTTCTGTGTGATGGGATTCAAACAATCTACACCAAAATCTGGCGTCTTGGCATAGTAAACATCTTCATGTGAAGGAATCTGAGGAAGAGCCCGTGGAAGGACATCTTTCTGATCTTTCCAGCTCTTCTCACTTCTGAAGCAAATCAGAAAACCTTGGAAAGATTTTCTCATCTCCCCCAAAGCAGAATATATCCCTGACGTGGAAGGTCACCCTTATACCCACAGGAAAGCCGCGTCCTTATCTCTGAAGACACAGGACACTGAGAAGAATCTGCACAGGACCTGCTAAGCACCGCACCCTGTTTATTACCATCAGATCATACTCTGCCCTATCAGATTTTCCCATGACTGTTCCCTCTTCATCAAATAGCATGAAATGGGGCCGGTGAGATGGCTCAGCGGCGTAAGCGCCTGCCTTGCAAGCGCGAGGGCCCAAGTTCGACTCCCGGAACCCACATACGAAAAAGGGGCCGGTGATATCGCTCAGTGGCACGGGTGCCTGTTGGCCCGCGAGGTCCTGAGGTCGTCCCCCTGGTACCCACAAAAAAAAAAAAAAAAAAAAAAAAATAGCATGAAATATTCAATTTATCTTGGGTTTTCTTTAGGTCTTCATTTCTTGATGAAGGCTCCCATATCACATAAAACTTAAATTATATATGCATACTTTTCTTTTATTTATCTGTACTTTGTTATTGGAGCCTTAACCAGGAGACTAAGATGCGTGCAAGAAAAGATTCTCGGGGCCAGTGAGATGGCTCAGCGGCGTAAGCGCCTGCCTGGCAAGTGCGAGGGGCTGAGTTCGACTCCCAGAAGCCACATACGAAAAAAGGGCCGGTGATATCGCTCAGCGGCACGGGCACCTGCTGGGGCGCAAGGTCCTGAGGTCGACACCCGATACCCGCAAAAAAAAAAAAAAAAAAAAAAAGATTCTCTTCCTCTACACATGGGTGCATGCAGTTGTCAAAGTTAATTAATACGTGTTATGTGCATGTACCAACTTCCCATGATGAATGTAGTCACTGTGTACTGCAAACATGTATTAATAAAAATAAACATTTTTTAAAGCTCATGAAGTGGGACAGATACATTCTTAATTATAGCTCAATTTTTAAAAAGTGGGAAATAAAAATGAAAAGTAGGTCAAACTAGTTATTTGACATCGACTACGTAAGTAGGTAATTGATCTTTATCCTACAGCCAATTACTGGGGGTCCTAAAGACAGCAACTCCTGGCGATTTTTATTATACCCTAAACTGCTTAAACAAATACAGATCAGAGGCTGAAAGATAGGAATTTCTTTCTTAACATCCAAGAGGTGGGCCAGTATCCTTCAAATCCACTCTGCAATCCCAAGGTTTCCCTTGTATCTTTGTGGCCAAAGGCCACAAGGGAAGAAAAAGGGAAAACAGAGCAAGCAAGTTCCTTTTAAGAATGTGCCCCTCAAGTTACACAGACCACTTCTCCTACCTTGCACTGGCAATAACCCAGGCATCCGACCATACCTGGAAAATGACATTTCCAGGTGGGTGACCAGGCATCCACATGGAGTGGGAAGATGCACCCAAACGGTGAAGGAGAATCCTAAAAGACGGATCCTCCTACAGCTATCCACTGTGAACTCCAGACAGAACGCACTGCAGAAGGAGCGAAAGAGGGGAGCTTGGAAAAGACATCACAGTTTGGGAAAGGAACCATCACAGCGATTTCCCATTTTAAGGCTGGTATCCTGAGAGCAGGCCAGGCATGGTCAGCATCTTGGGGGGCAGCTAAAAGTCAGATAGAAAACCCCTCGTCTTGTGGCCTGAGGAGATGACAGTTCAGAGAAACCACACTTGCTGGAAGGGGAAAAATCGTCACAGAAAGGAGCTGGAGAAGGGAGCTCAGAACACTGACTTTGAACTCCACCCAGCTCTCTTGCTGAACCCTGACCCATGCATTTTTAGAGCAGATTGCAAGAAGACAACCTACAAATTTAATAATAATGAAACTGAATTTGCGCAGCTGACCAAAAGCTGGCTGGTAAACAAGCAGAACACTAATTCCCTGTTAATGGGGAGTGTAAAGTATTTACAACCACTTTGGGAAAAATATCAGTTTCTTCTAAAATATATTTGAAGAAATATACAACAGAACTCAAAGTTTCCAGGATGTAATGTTCACATTGTCCAGGCTACGAAATATCCAAAATTCCCCGAACAGCAAGAGTGGGAACATGTAAACCCACCTCAAAAGAAAAAATAAGAAACAAAAACCAACTGTGGGATAACACAGAAGTTGCAATTAGCACAAAAAGATTTTAAGGCAGCTGTTATCTCCAATAAGGTAAAGAAAAATAATGAAGGCTTGTCATGAGTGGAAAGATAGAAAATCTCTGTGAATAAATAAAAACCATAAAGAGGATATGTGGAAATTTATAAAAGTGAAAAATACAATATCTGAAATGCAAATAGGCTGAATGGATTTAAAGGCAAACTGCAGATGAGGAGTCAGTAACCTTGAATATGGATCAATAGAAATTATCCAGTTTGAAGACCAGAAAAAATAAGAATTTTAATAAATTGTACATCCCTAAGGATCTGTAATTGTAGTATCTAGACTAGTAAATTAAAAATGTAAACAGTTATAACTATAAAGTCAATTCATAAGTTAAAATGGAATTTTTAAAAAGATTCAAACAACTCAAAAAAAGGCAGAAAGGAAGAAACAAAAAAGAAAGGCAGGGGCTGGTGAGATGGCTCAGCGGCTTAAGCGCCTGCCTGGCAAGCGCGAGGGCCCGAGTTCGACTCCCGGATCCCACATACGAAAAAGGGGCCGGTGATATCGCTCAGCGGCACGGGCGCCTGCTGGCGCGCGAGGTCCTGAGGTCGACCCCCCGGTACCCACAAAAAAAAAAAAAAAAAAAAAAAGAAAGGCAGGGCCAGTGAGATGGCTCAGCGGCATAAGCGCCTGCCTGGCAAGCACGAGGGCCCAAGTTCGACTCCTGGAACCCACATACAAAAAAAGGGCCGGTGACATCGCTCAGTGGCACAGGTGCCTGCTAGCACACGAGGTCCTGAGGTTGACCCCCGGTACCCACAAAAAAAAAAAAAGGCAACAAACAGAAAACACGGTTGTCCTTAATTCAACCTTCTATAACCCTGCAGTGCAGAATTACCTTACATTTTAATGGACTAAACACACCAACTCAAAGGCAGAAACTTTTGCACAAATTCTAAGAGGCAGGCCCCAACTATACGTTTTCTATATGACATTTTTAAATATGCAAAGGGACTAACATTGAAAGTAATTAAATGAAAAAAGATAAACCACGTAATCAGTAAGCCTAAGACTGTAGAAAAAACCAGACTGCAAGATTAAAAGCATTGCCACAGATAGAGGGATATTTCACAATGATGAAAGTCTCCATTCATCAGAAAGACATGATACATATAGACACCTATTTTAAAAGCTTAAAAAATACAGAAAGTAAGTTGAGAAATTAAAAAGAACAACACGGTTCCATGATCTTAATATTCTACTATCAATTGACTGCAAAACTACCCCAAACAAAAGAAAAAGAACCTCAGTTAAGAACAGAGGATTTGAACAAGATCAACTGACAGAACGTAACACCTAGCAACTGAAGAGTACAGTTCTGATCAATTACACCTGGCACGTACACCAAAATAGATCATATGCATGATCATAATGCAAGTCCCCATGAAATGAAAAGTATTAAAACCTACAGATTATGTTCTTTAGCCATTGAATTAAATTAGAAATTAATAACAATAAGATACTTAGGAAAGCACCAAATATTTGGAAATTAAACAATACTTTTCTGTATTATAACTGAATCAAAGAAGAAAACAAAGCAAATTAGAAAATATTTTAAATTGAATAATGAAACATAATACATACAAAATTGTGGGATACATTGAAAGAATAGAGAAAAATGTATCGCTGTAAATGCTTTGATTAGAAAAGAATGGTCTAAAATCAATACCTAAGTTTCCACTTTAAAAAACCAGAGAAAGAGCAATGTAAACCAAAAATAAGAGGAAGGGAACAATGAAAGTGAGAGCAGAGATCAACAAGAGAGAGAACAATTGATGGAATGAATAAAAGCCAAAGGCAACAGGATTGCTAATTCTCTAGACCAGTGATGGCGAACATTCTAGAGACCGAGTCCCCAAACTGCAACCCAAAACCGACTTACTTATCGCCAAGTGCCAACACTGTAACTTAACCTTAATATTGAGATTTTAGTTTAGAAGAAACAACTCATACACTTGGCTCGTGTGCTGACAGGGCTCTGTGTGCCCGCTGCAGCATGCAAGCCATCCGCTCACCACCACTGCTGTAGATAAAATAATCTCCCAAAACTGAGAATACAGATGACCTATATCAGGGAGGATCTGCAGATCCCATGGATATTAAAAGGAGGATAAGAAATCCGAACAACTTTACCCCCCTCCCCATTCAACAATGTAGATGAACTGGAAATTTTCTTAAGCATTTCAGTGTATCCAAACACCTATAGCTGTACTTAATGATGAAATATTGAACGTGCCCTCAAAAGTGAGGATTAAGGCAACATTATCCACTGTAACCATCTCTACTTTACATTGAACTGGAAGTCCTGGCCTTTGCCATAGGCAAAATGAAAAAAAGGAAAAAGAAAAAGTTTTGTTGTCATTGTTGTTTGAGACAGGGTCTCACTATGTAGTACAGGCTGGCCTTGACCTCATTATATAGCCCAGGCTGGCCTCAAACTCACGGTGACCCTCCTGCTTCAGCCTCCTGAGTGCTAGGATTAGAGGCATCACCCAGTGATGAAAAAGTAAAACATTTTAAAGTTTACAAAAGAAGTACAACCATATGACATATTTGCATATAACACAATTGTTCATTTAAAAAAAAACAATTCAAGGGCCAGTGAGATGGCTCAGCGGCGTACACGCCTGCCTGGCAAACGCGAGGGCCTGAGTTGGACTCCCGGAACCCACATACGAAAAAAGGGCCGGTGATATCGTTCAGCGGCACGGGGGCCTGCTGGCGCACAAGGTCCTGAGGTTGACCCCCTGTACCCACACACACAAAAAAAAAAAACAATTCAAGTCAGGCCTGGTGGTGCAGGCCTATAATCCCAGCACTCAGGAGGCTAAGGCAGGATTGTGAGCTCAAGGATGGCCTGGGCTACAGAGTAAAACTTTGTCTGAGAAAAACAAAACAGGACCGGTGATATGGCTCAGCAGCATAAGCGCCTGCCTGGCAAGCACGAGGTCCTGAGTTCAACTCCCGGTACCCACATAAAGGAAAAAAAGGGGCAGGTGATATTGCTCAGCGGCACAAGCGCTTGCTGGCAAGCACGAGGTCCTGAGTTCAACTCCCGGTACCCAAATAAAACAAAAAACAAAACAAAACAAAAACCCCTAAACAATCCATAAACAACTGTTAGGTTTCGACTAGCAGCAAACAACTGAACATTGAGCTAGAAGTTTAACTCATAACAGTGTAAAAAAATAAAATGGGAATAAAAATTTAACCAAAGAATGCAAGACCTCTACACTGATAAGTATAAAATATTGTTGAGAGAAATTAAAGAAATTTAAATAAATGGAAATTCTCCCCAAAAGTCTCCAAAGAGAAAATTTTAAATTGACAAGCTCTTTTAATAAAAACAAAAAAAAAACAAAAACAAAAACCAAGAAACATAAAGCATTTTGAAAAATAGCAAATTTGGAGTACTTATGTTACCTGGTTTTAAGACTTACTATAAAAATAGATTAATCGGGCCGGTGAGATGGCTCAGCGGCGTAAGCGCCTGCCTTGCAAGCGCGACGGCCCGAGTTCGACTCCCGAAGCCCACATACGAAAAAGGGGCCGGTGATATCGCTCAGCGGCACGGGTGCCTGTTGGTGCGCGAGGTCCTGAGGTCGACCCCCCAGTACCCACAAAAAAAAAAAAAATAGATTAATCAAGAATTGTGGTACTGGCTCAAGGATCAACATACAGATTTAAGAATAGACTAGAGCCCAGAAACAGGCAGCCACTAACGTGGTTGGTTATTCAATTTTCCAAAAGGGCACTGAAACAAATAGGAGGAACGGTCTTTTGACAAATACTGCTGTAATAAGGGGGCGTTCCTATGGGGGGAGGAAAAAAATGGGTTCTTTCTAACACAGAAGTGATTTATAATGAGTCACAGATCTAAACATAAAAGCTATACTCTTATGACTTCTAGTAGAAAACAGGAAAGAATATTTGTGACTTGAATGTAGGCACAGTTTTACAAAACTGGTCACAAAAAGCAATACACATATTTCTAATCATCATGAAAATTAAAAACTGCTCATCACAAGCTATCATTAAGATAATGAATAGGCAAGCCACACAATGGGAGAAAATATTCACGAATCATATATCTGACAAAGGACAAGAACTCCTACAACATAACAACGGAGATAAACAACCAGTTTTTCAAAGGAACAAAAGATTTGAGCAAATGCGTCATGAAAGAAGATGTGCAAATAGCCAGTCACCATATGAGAAAGGGCCCACCAAGCTTAATCATCAAGGAAATGCAAATTTAAACCCAGTGAGTCATTACTATGCACCTACCAGAGTGGCTAAAATTAAAAAGATTGGCAATCCCAGATTTTGGGGGGTGTGTGGGGCACCACACTACAACACTGGTACCTCAGTGGTGGAGTGTAAAAGAGCACCACCACCTTTGGGGAAAAGAGCTGGCAGTTTCTTTCAAAACTATCCATACGCCTACGCTTGTATCCCAGCAATTCCAGTCCAAGGCATTTACCCGTGAGAAATGAAAACACTAAGTCCACAAGACCCGGATAAGAACACTCATAGCAGCTCTATAGCCCCAAACTGGAAAGAGCCCAGGGATCCAGCAAGAGAACAGAAAACTAACTCCGTGTATTCTTACAAGGAGAAGTCATGAACAAATCAAATTTCAATGAACTGAATCAAATGCAATGGTTAGGTTCAATGTTGACCTTACGGGGGAGATTTGATTCGGTTCTCGTCCAATTTGGTTTGTGACCAGAATCATGGACAGAATTAAGTTCATGAACCAAGGTACCACTGTACTCGCTATATAATTCTGTTTGCAAATCAAACCTATGCTGGAAAAAGTAAAAGTGTGACTGCTCTGGAGCAAGTGGAGCAGGGAATGTTTGGGAAGGTGATGCCCCTACCTTATCCTATCCTATCCGGAGTGACGATAACGTTCTATATATCGGCGGAGGTTTGAGTTACACAGCTGTACGTGTTCATTAAAATTCAGTGAATGGCTGGGCGTGCAGCTCAGTAGTAGAGCATATATTTAGCATGCACAAGGCCCTGGCTTCAATCCCTAGCATAAAAACAATTCTCTGTGGTTGTACACTTAAAATTTGAATTTTTTTTTCTTTTGTACAGGGAATTGAACTCAGGACCTGGATATTTTACTGTACTAAGTTTTGCATCAAAAGAAAGAAAAGCAGTGGGGTGTGATGGTGCACACCTGTAATCCCAGCACTCGGGAGACTGAGGCAAGAGGACTGCTGTGAGTTCAAGGCCAGCCTGGAATACAGTACATAGCAAGATCTCGTCTCAAAAATCAAAACAAGGGCTGGGGATATAGCTCAGCAACACAGTGCCTGTCTGACAAGCACAAGGTCCTGAATTCGATTCCCAGTACCAAAAAAAGAAAAAAGAAAATAAAAATAAAAAAAAAAAGAAAACCATAAATATCTGTCTCTGATTAACTATGTACATCCTGGGCAGAAATAAAATATTTGAAATGCCTAAAAACTTAGGTCGATTAATGGGTGGAGAAATGGATGAATGGGTATGATAAAGCAAGTATAATAAAATGGTAAGAGTAAAATCCAAGTGGTGAACATACAAGGGGTTACTGTGAAATTCTTTCAATTTCATGGATATTTGGAAAATTTTTACCATAAAATGTTTGAGGAAAATTCAGTGCACATACACTAATTTTTTTGGGGGGGTACCAGGGGTCGAACTCAGGACCTCGCGTGCCAGCAGGCACCTGTGCCACTGAGCGATATCATCGGCCCTTTTTTTTTTGTATGTGGGTACTGGGAGTCGAACTCAGGACCTCGCACTTGCCAGGCAGGCACTTATGCTGCTGAGCTATCTCACCGGCCCCAGTCTTAAGTTTTGTGCATTGTATTGTAATTAAATTTTACACCAAAAGAAAAAAAGTAAATATTTAACTCTGGTTAATGACAGGCACGATGAGGAATTTAGGGGGTGTCTGCAATTTCTTCATTTTATTTTATTCATTTATTTATTTATTTATTTTTTGGTGGGTACTGGGGGTCGAACACAGGACCTCACGCACCAGCAGGCGCCCATGCCGCTGAGCGATATCACCGGCCCTTTTTTCGTATGTGGGTACCTGGAGTTGAACTCAGGACCTCGTGCTTGCCAGGCAGGTGCTTAAGCCGCTGAGCTATCTCAACAGCCCTGCAGTTTCTTCAAAATGAGTCAAAATGAAAAGGGATTGATGGATAGGCAGAAGGACAGATGGACAGATTAGTGGTCCAACAAGAACAACAGATTATCCAGGCATGGTGGTGCACACCTGTAATCCCAGCACTCAGGTGGCCGAGGCAGGAGGATCACAAGATTCAGACCAGCACGGGCTGCAAAGCCATTATAATAATAAAATGCTAATGTCAGAACCTAGGCAGTGAGTATATGTTTTTCAACTGTAAAATTCTTTCTATTTTTGTTATATGTTTGAAAATTCTCAAACTATTGGGGGAAAGTTTTTGTGAGGGTGAAGGGCTTCATTACTAAATAAAGAAAAATGATACTGAGAACTGACAGCTCTGAGTGGATAATGTTTACTTGGTGACTGAGGTAGCCCACCCCCTTGTGTGTCACCTTCCCCCTGCGTTAAATTCCATCCTTAGAGAATCATTTCTTCAACTTAAACTTTGACTTACGTTGAAGTTCAGACAGTGGGATAATTGCTAGTTCTCTTCTGGCTTCTTTCCCTGGGTGTCCCAGCATGCAGTGCTATTCTATTATCCCTGCAAGAGACTATATATATATATATATATTTTTTTTTTTTTTTTTTTTTTTTTTTAATGTGGGTACTGGGAGTCAAACTCAGGAACTCGAGTTTGCCAGGCAGGTGCTTATGCCGCTGAGCTATCTCACCGGCCCAAGAGACCACATTCCCTCCAACACGGTCCCACGAATGAGCCTGGCTACCAAACCCAGTGCTGGCTTCCCTTGCGGCTCTGCTCACACGCACACACCACTGGTCACAGACTCCCCTTCGAACGCCGCTTCCCCTCCTGCCTAATTCCTGCTATCAGCCCTACCATTCTCTCAGCAGAGGGGCAGTACTTCATTCTTTCAGTCCTTAAATAATCAGGCACTGGTTTTTACTGTGAAACTCCTCCACTGCTAAACGACCACTGTCCTGGCTCCTCCAGGCTCACAGTTTGTTACGAATGACTTGCTCTTTGTCCTTTTCCTCCCCACACTGAAGGGACAGATGACCAGTGTCCCCAGCACCAACCCTGAGCTGTGCCAGACTCCAGGGTGTAGGCAGTGCTGACGTCCAGAGGAGAGAGGACACAAGGACTCCTCTATTAATTGTCACCCGGTTTACCCTGGGACATTGATCATTACTGCAGGTGTGGCCTTTTTGGACCCTGGTACTTCTGTGCCATGCGGCACGCAGATCTTTTCTGAGGTTGCCTCTGTTCCCTTCCGCTATACGTACCTCTTTGCTTTCCTGGGATAGTCCTGGTTTACACTCACTGTCACACTGATTACTAACAATTTCCCTTTCTCTGTCAAATGTATCCTGGTTTGGCCAAGAAATCCCAGGACAAATAAACCACATGCAGCCATTTCTAACCTGACCACTGATTACTGCTTCCACCAGCTGGGAGCTAGCAGAACCTGTTTCCAGGTTCTTTCTAACCTGGGCGTTAGTAAGTTATTCTTTGCTCTTCAAGGGGGATCACCTGTCCTAGGGAAGTCCCTTTTCCTAGGAGTTTGGGCTTTTAGACAGGGAAGCCAGAAAGGGTTGTTAGCTCCACCTAGTTTCTCCCTCGGCCATATCCCTTGCCTTTGACCCAGTAAGGAAAAGAACACAAAAGAAGTCCTGACTTCCGACCTGGAAATATTATTCCAGATTTAGTACCCAGTTGTTTGTATTGTGTACTTCATCTCTTCTAAGGTCTAAAAGTTCTTTAAGAACAAAGATTTTCTTGTTTCCTTTTTTAAATTCTGTCTTAGTCATTTTCATTGCTGAGACACCCACCAATTTAAAAGAGAAAAGGTTTCTTTTAGCTCACAGTTTGTAGAGGTTTCAGTCCAGAGTTGCCCGGCTCCAAGGCAGGGCAGGAGGAGACCTGCTCAAGGCATGGCAGACAGGAAGCTAAAGTAGGAAAGGGAGGAGCCGGAAGGGAGATAAACACTTCCGGGTCACGCCCCTCCCCCACTGGCCCATGTTTTCTGATCAGGCCCCATCTTCTAAAGCTATATTTAGCTGTAACAGCCACATCATTCAATCACCTTTCAAAAACTTCACCTTTGAGCACATGAGGCTTTACAGGCACATCCAGGTGTAAACCATAACAAACTCTACACTCCCCCTCTCCTTTCCCATATAGGAATCGAGGTCTTAGGGATGGGGGCATCAAATGCTTGTGAAAATATAAGCATAATTAGCCATGTATACGTTAGTGTGAGTAAGTTACAACTCTATATACGGGTATAGACAGCAGGGAGGAAAGCAGCTAAATACCTAAGAGATTTAAAAGACCCAGCTGGGAAAATGAACAACTTGACCAGGTGGTAAAATAAGCTTCACTCAGTTCACATTTGCCCAACTGCGCATGGCCCCATTTTTGCTTTCATACCAAATACAACTGTGTACAAAGATAGCGGAACATAGTTTCCCTTTGGTGTCCCCTCGCTACCTCTCTGCATCCCACTTGTGTGCTGGGACCCCTGGTGCAGAACTGAGCCAGGCCATTGGGCTCATACCTGTTGGTCCACAGTAACACAAAACAGGGGCGGGACTTTGGGTGCCCTACTCTGTCCTGCCAGAGAAACAAGAATGAAATGAGAGCAAAGATTCCCCCATACCCGCAAAGACCCTCCCAGGGCTCCTAGTCATTCAAGTCCCAACACTCCCCAACCTCTGAAGGCTTCAGACTCCCCCAGTTGGTCCTCATCTACCCCATGCTAAAAGAGTGCATCCATTTACAATGCAATGATTAAAAAACAAAAAACAAAACAAAACAAAAAAAAACAACCTTAAGTTTTGGAGTCAGAGAGCCTGCACTCAAACCCAGATTTACCACCACCCTATGCATAGCGGAGCTAGGATCTCACTGGCTCAAGCTGAGGATCAGATGACATTGTAAATATGAACTATAGCGTTCCTGGCTGATGATTTTTGCTTTATAATGGTGCAGAAGCAATATGCATTCAGTTGAAATTTTACTTTGAATCTTTTTATTTTTTATTTTATTTTATTTGCTATACTGGTACTTTAGTACTGAGCTGAGCTCAGGAGATCTTCCTACCTCAGTTTCCCTAGTAGCTAGGATAATAACAAGCACATGTCAGGACACCTGGCTAGTAAATGCATTTTGACTTAAGGTATTTTCAGCTGACAGCAGGGCTGTGGGAAGGTGACCCCATCCTAAGCCCTAAGCACTTAACTAAAGGGCCTCTTTTCATGTTTGCTGAGTTATTCTAGGCAGGAAGAACAGAGCTGTGACAAGCAGACATGGTGTCCCCTGCCTTCCTCTCCCAGCTTGCAAATCAACAGTAACAGTGAACATGAAGCCACTGTGACAATACAAACCCTCCTGCCACCCTTGGGACTGTCTGGTCTAAGTGAGTAGCCACCACTGTGGGCAGTTCTTGGCTCGAGGTCCCTGGGCACCAAGTCCACTCACGTGCCACCTGCCACTTGCCCTGTGCCTGGGGCCGTGAGGATCCCCACCTTCTGACTGTGTGCCCATGCTGACAGCACAAGAGAGGTGGCACCCATGTATTAAGGGCGTAGTCTGAATCCCTCCTCTCTGTTGTGCCTCAGTCTCCCCTCGGTCCCCTCCCATGGGCTGTGGCTGTCCCTCTGCCTGCTGTTACCCCCGCCCCTTGCCTCTCAAGTCACCCTCAGGAACCCAAAGGTGGGAAAGCAAAACACAGTCATGGCCTCAGCCGTGTCACCTCTATAACTCGTCCCAGCTTCTCCCTGGCTGCATTTATGGGGACCCTGGCAGGAGTCCCTGCCAGCTCTGTGCAAAGGGGACACTTGGTCACTCTTATCCAGAAGTACGGGGTCCCTAGTAACACTGAACGTGGGGACAGTGGCTCCAAAGACAGGGACCAAGGCTGCCCCTAATAGACAGACACTGTCATTGTCCCCTGGGCTGCTTCCAAGACCTCCGTGTTCTCCTCCCTTGGGTTTTGGAGGGTGACTTCTGTCCCCACCAAGGTGCCTCTGTGGTTGTGTTTGAGAATAGTGGCGCTCAGGACAGAGGTCTGGGCCTCTTCTTTTTGAAGCTCTGAATATATTTTCAAGATAAAGACATACCGAAACAGCCGGACAGATTTTAAATCTGGCATAGTTTAAAGGTCTAATAAATTGACGACATTTTTAAAGGTCTTTAATCAATGGAAGCTGCTGACACGCATGCCCTGGTACAAGGAATTCAAGTGTAAGCTCATCTGGAGGTCAGGCTAGGTGGCTGCACACGCTACCCTGCGTGAACAGAAAGCCAGAACCCAAGGCCCCTCTGCTGTCCCACCCCTGAGATGACCTGAAGGGAGGTGGAGAAGTGCGCCCGTCCCGGGGTGGCAAGGGCTAAGCAAGTCTCCTTGAGGACCAGGTTCCCAGGAGTCCCTGCTGAGAGACTTCACCTTCTCTATGCCTCATTACCCTGCTGCAAGCTGAGGAATGTTGAGAGAGGCTGTAAGGAGAGCAGAGATAAGAATAGAACCCATGGGCACAGGAAGCAGGGCAGCATTGCTAAGTGCACCCTGAAGTGGGTACCGCCTCCCTCCAGGCCTTCCTTCCCAACTGCCCGGCTCTCTCTGCTACCTCTGCAGTTGGAATCAAACTGCTTTAGCAGGCAGTTGGCAGAGAGCACCATTCATCCCAAATGGCTAAAGCTTAGTTTTTCCTGTGTTTGGTATTTATTAAAATCTTGGAATTCCACGCCTCATCCACATTTCCACACAGCTTCCCTTCATGCATAAACATCAGAAAGGGTGCAGCTTGTGCTATCAACTTGTCAGACGCAGATGCCTGGCATTCTGTTTTCTTCTGGGGGGGGGGTGACGTATGTTTCTGTATCACCAGGGGCCCTGTGTAACTTTGGGTCAATCAGATTAGGTGGGGAGGGCAAGTCAGAAATCATTTGGAAAGATTATTTTTTTTTTTGTGTGTGTGTGTGTGGGTACCGGGGATCGAACTCAGGACCTCGCACTTGCCAGCAGGCACTTGTGACACTGAGCAATATCACCGGCCCCCTTTTTTTTCTTTTGTATGTGGGTACCGGGAGTCTAACTCAGGACCTCGCTCTTGCCAGGCAGGCGCTTATGCCGCTGAGCTATCTCACCAGCCCTGGAAAGATTATTGACAATTATATCCGACACAATCCCTTAAGATTTCTGAGAAATGCATTTCTGATTCATTGTCCTCGTTCTTGCTCTCCACCCTTGCTACTAGAAAAGAAGAAAGGCCTTATCTCTCAGTTTATCTTCACGCCATCTCCTGCGCACTCTCAGGGATGAGTCACGTGAGAGGAAATCTTCACAACTGGGTGTTGTTTAGTTTTCTAACCTTCCACAGTGTGAGCTGCTGCTTGGGCAGCTCTGGCGCCTGTCGTGGACCCGCCTGAAGGGATGAGCTGCTCCGCCTCACCCTGGGCCAGCAGGAGGCTGAGGGAGGTGGTGGGCTCCTCTTCTGGCTGCCCTCCCAGACCCTTACTTTTTCTGTACCCAAGGTCCCGGGCCACAGGCCTTTCCTGGGGCACGGCATGTCCTTACCACTCTGGAGGAGAGACAGAAAGGCAGGCCGTGGGGAGCAGTCATTTGAAGCATCCGGCTGAACCCACACTTTTCACAAAGGCCACCTTTTCTCCAGAACATCAACTCCATTGTGCCCTTTGCTGCTGGAGAGGGGAAGGAGCCCAGTCAGCAGTTCCTCCACTTCCATGCCAGCCAGGCCAGGCAGGAAGCCCTGGATTCTTCCCTCCGTCGTCCCCCGTGAGTCAGCAGACAGCCCCAGATGGTGGGGGCCCCGGGTGGGGTCTGGGAGGCCCCTGGAAGCCTTCAGGTCCCACTTTTCCTGTGAGAGTCAGCAGTCAGGCGTTTCCTCGGCCGTGGGTGCTGTGACGTGTGTTTGTGAGCATCCTGGGATTTACTTTCCAGTTTTAAAATTTTAATTATCAAGGTCTTGGCTTTTGTTTTTGGTTTACTCCTTAAAAAAAAAAAAAAAGCCTTAGGATCATGTACACTCTAAGCCCAGATTTCCTGTCATGGCTCAAAGGAATGTTGCCCCCTTTCCCCACTCTGTTCTTGAGGGTCCACACGCTCTCTCCTCCCAATCCTCCTTCCTGCGTCCCTGCTGCCTGTCCAACCGTCTTACCCAGTGACCTCTCCATCTTTTTTTTTGCTTTTACCCCTCTTGAACCCAAGTCTAACCTTGTCACTACTTCCATGAGCTTCAGGCCAGGCCTGGGTGGAGAGAAGCTGGGACACAGCTGGAGACAGCAGCTTGGGTGGAGCCCAGCCTCCAACAGAGCCTTCGTCTCAGGGGGCAGGAACATCTCAGGCCACTTCTGTTTGCTGAGGTCCCCAGAATACTTTTTTAAAAATTGAAAAATGCGGGCCGGTGAGATAGCTCAATGGCATAAGTGCCTGCCTGGCAAGCGCTAGGTCCTGAGTTTGACTCCCAGTACCTGCATATTAAAAAAAAAAAAAAAAAAAAAATTGAAAAATGCCCCAAATCCACATAGGTTGTAGATTATTTATCTTCACTTTTTTTGTAAGTATTTAAATGTTTACAGAAAACAAATTATTCCATAACACACACCAAACAATGTGACTGGACTATTTATCAGAAAAGCCACCCGAAGCCTAACTCTGAGCTCTTGTGTGCACCTGGGCCCCAGTGAACCCCTCAGCAGCCCACCTCCCCTCAAACCCTGTGCCCACAGATCGCCCCTCTGATCTTGCTATCAGCCAGCTCTTGGCAAACTTGAGCAACATGGCAGGGTATCACCAGGCCCACCTCCACCCTCCTCTATCGAGCTCTGAGGACCCTCTAGATCCCCACCACCACCCCGGGGCATGCAGAACTGGAACCTGGGTCCCTCCTCAGGGTGGTGCCTATTAATGTTCTTTTGAAACCATTCCTGGTTTTTCAACATTGCACACATGGATGTTTTAAAATGAATTGTTCTTAGCTCTCTGTTTTAGAATTAGCATCATTGGGAAAACACTCAGAACACTGAAAATTTTCAGAGCAGGGCAGTAAGTGCTCAAGGAACCGCTGTACTGTGCTCTATACTTTTGTGTCTTTTTAATATTCTGTGATAAAAATAAAATACGAATAATTAAACTATTCTTAAATCTATATTTATTCTAAATACTAGCATTAAAAATAAAATGTTCTGAGTTTCCCTTTATAAGTTGAACAACATTCTACCCCTTCCTATTTCCTGTTTTTGTTTTTGTCTTGTGTTACATGTATGTGTGTTTGGGGTTGGTTTGTTTAGTAGAATCTAAGATAAGACCCAGTTTATCATTACTGCTTTTTGCATTGAAAATACTGTTTTAAATCGGTTGACAACACTGAAAAACACTTATTAAGACTTATTAAATGCCCCTCTGAAGCCATAGCAAGTGAGATAGGAGAAAAACAGGCTTCTCCATAAATCTGGAATGGTGTTCATTAACTGTGAGGTGTCAAGGAATGCTCGGAGGAGTGACGAGGCGGCAGCACAGGCTTCTCCAGGAAGCTGGCTGGGAGCTGAGCCTGGCAGAATAAACAGAATTCACTAGAATGGGCGAGGACACATGAAGGAATGGTGGAGTGCAGGCCAGGCACGTTTCAAGTCTGCAGAGCACATCTGCGCCTCTGTAGTGTGTGCGTTTGTGCGGGGCCCGTGGGAGGGAGTGAAGGCCCAACCCAAGATGAGGCCACACAGGAAACTGGCAGAGGCTGCGTCACGAGCAAATGTGTAAACCACGCTCTTGCTCTGAGTCCCCCACCCTGGCCTCACTCGAGAGTTGAAACTTAATCCCCCACGGGCTAGCTTTAGGGCAGGTGAGTGGGATCAGTGCCTTGCCTCCCCACCACTGAGGTCACAACACGGTGCCATCTGTGAGGCAGAGAAAGCCAACACCGCACACCGAGTCTGCAGGCCCCATGACCTTGGACTTCACAGCCTCCAGAAATGGGAGTCAATACATGTTAATTTTATGACTTACCCATCTAAGGTATTTCTGTAATAGGAGGAAAACAGATGAAGATACTGTGCTAAGAAGTTAAAGATTTCCCTTTTGGGCCAGAAAGCCTGGGGAGAGGCCCAGGGGTCTCCATTTCACAGGTTCTTTAGGTGGTTTTTAGGCCCACAGTGTGAGCTCTGCCGTACTGGTCAGAGGGCGCCCAGCATGGATGGTGGAGCCACAGACCTGAGTTCAAGTCTCAGCTCTGCCTTGCACTAGCTGTGTGGCTTTGGCAGGTTACATAATATGCCTAGATCTCAGTGTCCTCACATCAAACTCAGTGGCATTTGGAGAAAGTGATAGGAGACATCTATTTATAACATGTGAGGCATGACAGTAATGTGAAGAATCAAAAAAACATAAAAACTGAAACTAATCCTCAACGTATAATCAAAGCAGGCTCATAAGACACACAGGGGATGCCAGGTATGGTTGTGCAGGTTGTGCACTGCTTACAATGTCACATCTAAGAGGGTATCATTCACATTTTAGTCATCATAGATTTCTGTATTTATTACAATAACTTTTTGGGCAAATAGCGGTCAAATGTCTTATTCTAGTAAAAGGAATATACTTAAAACAATCTTCAACACATGGGAATAAAGTGCATTGAATAGCTGGGCATGGTGGCGCACGTCTGTAATTCCAGCACTTGGGAGGCTGAGGCAGGAGGATCACTATGAGTTTGAGGCCAGGCTGGGCTATCAAATGAGTTCAAAGGCAACCTGAACTACATAGCGAGACCTTGTCTCAAAAAAAAAAAAAAAAAAAGCTAGTAATCAACTTCCAAGCCTTATTTTGTAATTCACTGGTCAAAAATCCCCAAGGCAGTGATTTTTTTTTTCAATTATTGAAGATCTTTAAATTACTCAATAAGCTGGGCTCTGCCGTAGCATCCTGAGATGCAGGAATAGACCTGCTGCCCTAGAGAAGGAGGGTACCGCCTTGTGGTTGACCTAGAGAGGAGGAATATTGCCAAAGCCTCCCACTTCATTTCAACTTCCATTCTCATCTATTTTCTCACTTAACTTCTATTTCCATCCTCATCCTCCTTCTGGCATTGGTGAGCCTTTGCTGCAACAACTGTTTACTCCAAACTTGGTGGCTTAGAACAAAATCATGTTTTGCTGCTCACAAGTCCCTAGATCTAATGGCTGCTGCTCCTGACCTCCCCAGGCTTGGCTGATACCCTGGGTTTGGAGTCAGCGGCAGGTCAGCTGACGGCAGTTGGTCCAGGCTACCTCACTCCCTGCCTGGTGGCTGGAGCAGCTGCCCACCGGCACAATAGAGTATCGGGGTCGTGTGTTCCTCATTATTCAGCAGGCTCGCTTGGGCTTATAAATAAGGTGGTGTCTGCAGTGTCCCCAAGAATACCAAGAATGGGCAAGCCTCAGTGAGAGAGCACTTTTCAAGTCTCTGCTTGCTACGTGTTTTATTGGTCAAAGGAAGTCACAAGGGCTCAGCATGGAGCTCAGTGTTAGAGCACCTGCCAACCACACACAAGGCCCTGAGTTAGCTCCTTGGCATTGAAAAAAAGCGAGTCACAGTCACAAGTCTCGCCCAGATCCCACAGATGGAGAAATAGAGTCCATCTCATGATGGAAGGAACGACAAAGTCACACTGCCAAGGCATCAACAAGAGAACAGGAAAGGGAATGTATGCGGTATACAGTACGCAGTATACAGTGGGTACTAAGCAAATCAGGATGTGTGGTATTTCCATCAGCTCAAGCAGGTATCATTTCTTTGTTGTGAGAGCATTTGGAATTCTACCTTGTAGCTATTTTAAAAAATATACTACAGCCAGATGTGGTGGCACACACCTATAATCCCAGCACTCGGGAGGCTGAGGCAGGAAGATCACCATGAGTTTAAGGCCACCCTGGACTACATGGTGAGACCCTGACTCAAAAAAAAAAATAAAGAAAGAAAAGAAAAGGGCCAGTGATATAGCTCAGCAGCATAAGCACCTGCCTAGCAAGCACGAGGTCCTGAGTTTGACTCCCGGTACCAACATTAAAAAAAAAAAAAAAAAAAAAATATATATATATATATATATATATATATATATATATATCTACAGCCATGCTATTGTGCTACAGAACACCAGAACTTACTCCTCATGACTCTAACTTTGTACCTGTTGACCAGTCTCTCCCTCTCATATGCCCCTACCCCAGCCTCTGTACTATTCTATCCTGTGCTTCTAAAAGGTCAGATTTCTTAGGTTCCACAAACAAATGATATCATGCAGCATTTGTCTTTCTATGTCTCACTTATTTAACTTAATGCAGTGTCCTCCAGATTCAGCCACATTGCTGTAATCACAGGATTTCCCTGTTCTGTGGCTGTGTAGTATTCCGACGTGTGTATCCTCCCCACTTTCTTCACCCACTCACCCAGGACACCGCTTTCCAGGCCAAGAGAACAGCAGATGCAAAGAGCCTAGGTTTGGAGCTTGCGGAACCACCAGACTGGCAGCCTGGGGGGGGGGCGTGATGAATGGGACACAAAGGGCCTCCAGCAAAATCTGCAGGCTGCAGCAGGGAGCTTGAGTCTCATTCCTGTTTAGCAGGCGCTCCTGATGCTTTCAGGCAGGGAAGTGACATAATATGGTCTATTTTCCAAAATAGTTTCTCCTGACCTCATGCACAGCCCAAGGATGATTCCAGAATGACCTAATTTTCTCTAAATATAAAACCAGCCTGGAATGACTTCAAGATTCTCCCTAGGTGATTCTCTCACTCCACCCCCCATTCATTCCATCAAACTCATTTCCTGATTCCTTTCTCCTCACACAGGCTCCTGCCCTGGGCAGGGCTCCTCTGGAGACAGATCCTGCAAAACAGTGAAGTCTGAGTCCTCCTCCTATCGACTCCAGTGCTTTGCTTCTCCTTCCAGCATCAAGAATCCACATATTTGCTGGTCACCCTGCCCTGCTGGCCTGAGTCATGCATACGCAGAGATTTGTTTTTTAAGCATCACCACTTAGAAGGATATTCTAAGTTTCGGCAAGTGACCCTCGCAGCTCAGTCTCTCCTCCCAGTGGAGTCCCAGTCTGCTGGGACAGCGCTGTAGCCGGCTGTCTGGAGTTGTGTGCAGGGCGCAGCCCTGGGTTACAGGCTGAGAAGAGGCTGGGAGGGGCTGCAACAGGAGGCGAGCAGATTTCCCGGGCCTGGGCCTCCTTCTTGGCCTGTCCCCAGGAGAGGAGTTCCACTTGCTTTTCTCTCCAAGTCTTCCTCCTCTTCTGGCCCCCCGCTTTCCTGTTGGGCCCGCTCTCCCTCCTTCTCCTGTCAACCCCCAGCCAGAGAAGACTTCGGATGGAAACATCATTGTCACAAAAGGAAAACCCAGGGATGGGGATGTGAAAAGCAGGGCAGGCGCCTCTCCTCTGTGGGGACATCTGTCACCTCTGACCCCTAACCCCTCACCTCCCTCTGTTGCCCGGCTTTCTCACAAAGATAATTGGCTCCGGCCTGTGGACAGCAGCCAGCCAGATTTCTTTTATTTACTTTGTAGTTTCTAAAACAGATGCTTTCAGAGCCTTGGGGTAAAGAACCCTTAGGAGAGGGAGGGGATACAGGAGGGGAGCAACTGAGAAAGAGGTTGGACTGAGATGCGGAGGAGGCAGTGAGTTAGGAATCCGAATGGCTGAGGGCAGGGCTCTGGGTCCACATGAGCCTGGTTTAGAGTCCTGTCTCTGCCCCACATTCACTGTGTGGATTAGGTTGGCTATTTTAACCTCTCCAAGGTTTGTTCTTATCTGTAAAATGGACATATTTGTCATATCTGCTTTCCTAGGCTCAGAATTGCAATTCTTACTGCAATTAAGAGCTTATTCAAGTAAGCACTTCATAAATGGTAGCTTTACTGTAATTAATATTCAGAAAATGCATGGGCAAAGCTGCTGGCAGGTAAAGGAAAGGAAAACAGAAGCTGGGTGTGGTGGCACACGCCTGTAACCCCTGCACTCTGGGAGGCTGAGGGAGTTTCAAGCTCAGCCTGGGCAATTTAACAACTTAGCAAGACACCATCTCAAAATAAAAAAGGGCTGGGGCTCAGTGTGAAGGCCCTGGGTTCATCCCCAGTACCACAACAAACAAACAAACAAACAACTGTCTGAAAGACTGCATTTCTGAAGTGCCCTCGTTAGATGCTCTCTATTTTCGTAGATCAGATTCGATAATTTTCCAGGGACTCTCCTCTCCCTCATCAGTCCAAGCCTTTGAGGGTGTGTAAAGTAGGAAAGACCAGAGTATAGGTTTATCCACCTTGCACAGAAAGCCAGCCCTGTGAGGTGATAATAAGATACTGAGTGTAAAAGCACTCAGAATATTGCAACATAGTGTACAAGATGTGCACAGATCCTCTTATGGGTTTTCGTCATCACACAGGGTGGTAAGCATGGGAGACCAAGACCAAGGTCCCGACACCTCCACGTTCTCCGCTGCACCCACAGGAGGAAGGAAAACAAGGCTGGCCGTGCCCACAGCTAGGCAGAGGCAAGAAAACCTCAGGTCTGAGCTTAGTGACTTCAGTGGGTGTATCCTCGAGCCTCAGTGGGCTGGGAGAGGCAGGGCATCGGCTGAGAAGGTTGATTCAGTATCCTCCAAAATAATGTCTGAAGATTGCAGCTGCCAGGCTAAGAGATCTTAAATGGAGGTAAACATATGTCATCTAAATGCAGAAAAAATAAACAACGGAAATCTTTCCCTGATGACAAGCCTTTTGAAGTCAAGTCAAGCTTAAAAACAAAGAGGCTATTCCCACTAACGCAAAACCAGGGGCTGGTATTTTATAATCCCCCACAGCTGATAGTCTTATCCTTCATTTCAAGCACTAGAAAGGATGGTTTGGATCCCAACCAGGAAGACCACATAACTGGTTCTGGATCCTGATCAGTGATTTTGCAACTAAGAACCAAGGGAAGCAAACCGAATGTGGGCAACTTGCTGAAAATAAACATAAATTCGACTTGCACAGGAAGATGCCAGACTTATGCAAGCTGCACATCTGGTCCTATATTCTCGTTGGAAGCTTCTCAGAAAGACTCTATTTTTTTTTTTTTTTAAATCTCAATCTGTTTTCCTAGTGAATCCTTCTGAGCTTTCTTTGAATAAAATTAAAACTGATATTTCCTCCAGGGTAGCTGGCTGCTGGCTTTACTGCAAGTCCCTTAAACTCAGCATGCCCCCAAATAGAAAAAAGAATGCATCTGTCCTAACCAACATGTTTGTCCTCCTGAAGTCCACATCGATCGCATACAGCCAGTCCCGCAAGCCAGGGGCTCCTCCCTAGGGGCTCTGTTTCTTCGTGTCACTCTTCCCATAGGTCCTCAAGTAATCTCAAGTCTGCGCCCTAAGCCTTCCTCAAGTCCTTGTACCTCCTCTGGCCACACCAGGACGCGGCCTTTGTTCACCCGGATTACTGGGCATGAGCCCTAGAGGCCCCAACCCCGCCCTGAGCCCAGGCCGGCCTGCGGTGCCTTCCTCAGCACTCAGCACCAACAAGGTCTCCCGCCCCTAAGAACTCACACTGCCCAGCACCACTGGGGTCCAGAGAAGGGGTGCTCCCAGCCTCCCGAGGAGCAGCACCAAGGAGGCAGGAAAGGTGGATGCCGGGACTGCTAGATGACCAGGAAAAGTGCCTGGCTTGTGTGCCTGCGCTCTGTAGCCTGTTAGTTCCTTGCCTCACTGCATCATCATTGTCCTTTTAAAAAAGATTGAGGTAAAGTAGAATATTGATCATCTGAACCATTTTTTAGTTGTACAGTTCAGTCAGGTGCAGTGCCTATCGTCCTAGCTACTCAGGAGGTCGAAGTGCAAGGATCGCTTAAATCAAGGAGTTTGGGGCATAGTGAGAACCTAGCTCAATAAAAATAAAAATTGTACAGTTCAGTGGCACAGGCACATCCACGCTGCTGTTCAAGCTTCACCACCATTCATCTGCAGAACTTTTCCACGTCCCCAAAGTGAAACTGCGCCATTAAGCAGTAAATCAGCCCTGGCAGCCGCCATTCCACTTCCTGCCTTTGTGCATTTGACTGCTTTAGGTGACTCATCTAAGTGGAATCATAAAGTATGTGTTCAGTTGGGTCTGGCTTATTTTACTAAGCATAACGTTTTCAAGATTCATCTATGTTACAGCTTATATCAGAATGCATTCCTTTCTGCAGTTGAAAAACACAAACACATTTTGTGTATCCATTTGTCCTTCGATGAACATTTGAGTTGTTTGCACTTTTGGGCTATTATGAATAATGTTCTGGGTACATTGGCTTACAGAAACTGTACTTGTCACACAAGCTTAAATATCGCATGGTTTCTATTATATGAGAAGCCCATGGTATAAATGAAGAGCAAAATAAAAGATAGTAGGAAACAGGAAGGTAGATCTTTTGCAAGTGGGAAGGGGACCAAGAGAGAGGGACGGGGAAGATGTGGAGGGGAAGGGGATGTAAAAGAATTACGATGTGTCATGTACATGTGCCAGCTCCCCATGATGAATGTAATCAATATGCATGGCAAACATGTACTAATAAAAATATCTGCCTGAGAGCTCTACTTTCAATTCTTTCGGTAGATACTCAGTAGAATAGCTGGGTCATTTGCTGTAACTGTGTTTTACTTCTTGTCTTCCCAACTAGACTATGAACTCTTCAGAGACAAAGATTAAGTCTTAACACAAATATTTGTTGACGAGCTGATCATTAACCCTAGTGAAAAGGATCCTGTAAGAGACTGAAAGTTAAGAAGATAAAGGAAGGGAGAACAGGAGACACTCTGAGCCCTGGGAAGGTTTCCATCCTAGTAAATTTACAAAACTTTGATTAGGCCAAGAGGTAGATAGAGGCTCCATAGAGAGGCTTTCTCTCTCTCTTCTTGCTGGGGGTGTGGGGGGGGTCACAGGCTGTGGAGCCAGACACCGGGATTCCTGCTCTCACTCAACCCCTTCCTGCGGTGAGCCCTGAGCATGGTAGTTAACCTCTCTCCGTCAAAGGGGCCACTAATGGTACTGAGCTCGTAGTGTTTGTGTGAGGTTGAAACGAGTTAACACACACACTTAGAATAGAGCTTCACACATAGTAATGCGCTCAATAAATGCTAATGTATTATTAACAAAATCAGAGTTGGACAAAAGTTAATTTAGAATTAGTTAAGTCTGGACTATCTCAAGAAAGTAGCAATGTGGAGGAAGTGGGAACCACATTCTCACACAGTCTATTTGGTTGGGAAATTTGGTGTGTTTGTGTGTGTGAGTGTGTGTATGTGTGTGTGTGTTTAGGGATCAAACCCAGTGCCTAACACATGCTAGGCAAGCACTCTACTACTGAGCTACGTTCCCTAGCATAAACTGACATTTTTTGAGCACCTACTTTGTTTGGGGCCTGATAATTATTATTATGTTTTTGTTTGTTTTTGTTTTTTTACTATTACAGATTATTTCTATTTCACAGATTTGGAAAACGAGGCACAGAGACGTTCAATGACTTGCCTAAAACAATACATTTACTAGATGGCTACCTAGTTTCAAAAGAAAATGGCCAAGGGGTGCAGTGCAGGGAGAAAACACCCTGGCTACATGGAGAAGAGGCTCTGCTGTGGCAGTGGGACTCTCAGAAGCAGGGCACAAAGCCTGTGGCCCATTCATTCTATGAGGAAGGAGAGCTCCTGGTCCCAGGACCCAAGTGCTTCCCCAGGGACTCTGAAGTCTTTGACCCATGCAGGACCTCGCCCTCGGGGCAGGTAGAGGGACCACACACTCTGCAGGGAGGCACCGATAGTTATAGTTACAACCCTTAGTCATTTTTCCCTTTCTCCTCAGTAGTAAGCTGGTTCTTATCTGAGCATGACCTCTGGAGGACTTCATTTCCCAGCCTCCTCTAGAGCCTCGTGCCTTATGTTCTGGTCAGTGAGGCAGTGGTTAAAGGGTTAAATACTAACTTCTGGGAAAGCTTCTTAAAAGGCAAGGGATGTGAGCTTTTAGCCTCCTTTTTGGTTGCTTCTTTGTCTCCTCCTGATACATGGCTAAGGTCCCAGCTGCCTGCTTAGAAATCGGAAGCCCACAGCCTGGGAATGGGGACCCAGCAGGGCTGACAAAGCGATCTTCCTGCCCCAAATCACCCACATCTGGAGCTTTTTGTGTGGGAGAGAAGTGAACTTCATCTTGCTTAAGCCATGATTCATTTAGGTTTTTCTCTCACATCTTCTGTTAACCTAGTCAGTGTTGTGCCCCCTATTTAATAGAACACACTCTGGCATGTGACCTTGACCTTCCTGTACTGATGCAGGCTGAAGAGACCAGTGTCCCGAGACTATGCCCAAGCCTTGCTCCACCACGCAGACGGACAGAGGTGCAGAGCCCCGCTTCTCAAAAGGGCTTCATGGCTCTGTAAGTCCTTCAGCATATTCTTTCAAAGGTCGGTAGCCGTGGTGCCAACAAATTTATGACTAACCTGTCTACTGAGCAGAAAAATGAAACATTGTTTTCAGGATGCTGTGACTATTAAGAAAAAAAAAAAAAAACCAAGTAAATAAACCCAACCATTGTGGCTCTGCTTATTGAATAGTGATACGAGTAAGATGTTATTCATATAGCGGAAAAAAATGTTGATGAATGAATACAATTCTTTCAGCTTTTTGAGCCTTATATCTAATTTCCCTCTTGGAAAATAAATGTAATTTCTATGAATAGCCAACCCTGTAGCTATTTGCTTGTTCATTTATTCATTCAAAATTTAGTCATCTATTCTTTCTTTAACAATACTTGTTAGTAACTCAAAGTAAGAAGTTAAACAACACTTGTTAAGTAGAAATGATTTGCCCATCATGTAAGGCACAGAGGAATAAAAATGCAGAGATCACATCTCCTGGCAGCCCAGGATATGTAAAAATTTATGTAAAGAGAAATATAATATCCAGGAAGGAGATAGAGCTCATCAAATCTGGACTGTGACTTTCTTGCTACAGGCTGTTCAAATACAGGGCATATATTTGCATATATACATCCGCAGGCTCCATTCAGATAACAGAAGAGCCGCCCTGGAAGAGAAGAAAGGGAGCGGCTCCCAAGCCAGGTTTCCTGAACTCGCCTCCGAGTTCCCATCTGACTTGCTGAAAACCCCCAGTCATTTTAGCATTTTACGCTCAACCTCTCCTTTCCAAGAAGCCTGCTTCCTGCTTCCGTTTCCTGTTTTAAGATCTGTATCTTACAACATCCAGTTAGGCATGTGCATAAAATCAGAGAGGGTCGACAAAACGATTTCTGAAGGTTTAATGGTCTAAAATTCACAAGAATAACTACCATATTTTTGAACACATATTACTATACCAGAACTTCACACATTCCTCATCTCATTTATTTCTTATAACACCTGCAAGTCGTACATACTCTTGTTATATCCATTTTACAGGTGGGGAGGTGGGGAGCTCAATATGCAGAGTTCACAAAGATGTGGCAGATCTCCGGACTGTCAGACTTTACAGCCCTTGTCAGCACCCATGTGTTAAGTACATGTGCGCCCCTCCAAACAACTTCTGTCTCTCACAGCATTGGTAACCCCCACGTCACACCTACCTGGTTTTTTCGTTGTATGGCATTTATATATACGAGTTCCTTGGGAGAGGGATTATAGTTCAACCATCTTTGTAACAACACTCTCTGCCCGGAATACGGGAAGTGGCACACAACAGGTATGCAAATGTTCAGTTAATTAACTGTATCATCAGCCACTGTATTATTATCAGCGATCACAAGCATACTACACACACATCCAGTGCACAACAGGGCATGAAGATTTTGCATCCTTCTCCTGCTGTGTCATATTATTCTTAGCAGAAACATCCCAGAAGGTAACACTAGCTTTCATACTCACTGAACACTTTCTAAGAGCCAAGTACCAAAAAAAAAAAAAAAAAAAAAGTACTGTGCTAGGTGCTTTAAAGAAAACAAAGATAATTAAGACCCAGCTCCTATCCTTCTGTAGCCAGTACTGTAGAAGACAAGACAGAAACATAAACAAGTGACTTGGCCACGAAGCTGACTGTGATCGGGGGGAAATTAAGACATAAATATCGTGTTTCATTGAATTTGACACTATCAACTGCAAGGTACATGCCAAGAAGAATTGCTGCTAATTAAACTACATGTAACCATTGGTTTAAAGCTGCATCTTCATTTCAGTGACATTAAAATGTTCTTAAAATGAAGTACTACTGATACATACTACATGGGTGAATCTTGAAAACATTATGCTAGGTATAAGAAGCAGCCACTGCAGGTCATGTTTATATGAAATGTCCTAAATAGGTAAACCTATAGGGTCAGAAAGTAGATCAGAGGTGACTTCAGGCTGGGGAAGATAGAAAGACAGATAGATAGAAAGACTAAAGATAGAAAGAGTTATAAGACTTCCTTTTCTTTTTTTTTTTTTTGGTGGGTACCGGGGGGTCAACCTCAGGACCTCGCGCACCAACAGGCACCCGTGCCGCTGAGCGATATCACCGGCCCCTTTTTCGTATGTGGGTTCTGGGAGTCAAACTCGGGCCCTTGCGCTTGCAAGGCAGGCGCTTACGCCACTGAGCCATCTCACCGGCCCAAGACTTCCTTTTATGGTGATGAAAACATTCTGGAATTGATTGTAGGGCTGGTTGTACAACTCTGCAACTATACTAAAAACCACTGGATTTTACACTTTAAATGGGTAAACTAAAAACTGTGCCTCTTAGAGTCAAGAAAACATAAGAATTGCACAGTGGCAGTGCAGAGGCTGGAAGAGAGATTAAGGCAGGCAGGGAGGGAGGGAGAAAGCTTTTTGGAGTAGACATTGACACTAGGACTATGGGTAGAAATTGCCATACAGAGAGAGGCAAGCGGGTGGAAAGGAAATCCCGGCAGAGGTAATGGCTTGAAATTTTTCCCAAGTGCCAATCTTTAAAAGTCTGGCAACTCCATCATTTCCACAAAGGAAATGTATTATTAAGGGTTCCTCCAGCTACACGGCACTGTGGCTGAACTGGCAGGCAGTAAAATCCCCTGTGGAACTTGGGGCAGATGACAGAAAGGTTAGAGAAGCAAAGGGTATTGCCACCGGAAGCTTGGAGTTTAAACAGATGCTGGGAAGAACTGGGCTGGTTTCCGACAGCCAGCCAAGAAATTCCAAAGGTCAGTCACATGGCCAGGAAGCCAAAAGCAAGAAGTTAGTCCTGAGGCAGCAGTCACACAGGAGGAATCCGATCGCACCTCCATGCTGAAAGGATTGAAAACTGAGAGTAAAATGCCATAGAGTGGGGGAAGGATACAGAGTAAGGAGAGGAAAACAGTTGACTTCTGGCCTGAGGGGCACCAGCCTGAGCTGCTGCTCTCCAAGCGCTGTGGTTTGTGAGCTGGAGCCTGAATTTGCCTGTCCTGGACCAAGCAGCCTGGCCTGGGCCTGGGCCCTGGGGAAGCCCAGGATGCACAGGAGGTGCAGACCAGGATGTGACAGGCGGACTTGCGGGTCCCTGAGGCTGGCCCTGAGGAGTGGCCTGCGGTGCTGGGCAGGGCAGCCCTGGGTACCCTCCTGGTTTGGGAAGAGGACTCCAGGCATCTCCAAGGGGGAAGGGGAGGCACCTGGAGAGGTGGAAGGTTGCAGGATCTGGGCCTCCAGCTTGTCAAGCTGGGTCTTCCGGCAAGAGGCAGCGGCATTCATACACAGGAGACAGGGAACATTTCTGGGTGTGTCCCCCCACTCTTCTTCAGTTCCAGTAGTGCAGTAGAAGCTTGAAATGAGCAGATACTCAATTTAAATAATGCAGGCAGCATAGTCCATTCTTTTCCTTTCCAAAAGTGCAGATGCAGTTGCCCAGATGCCCAGAGCATGGGGAACTCTGAGTGGCGGCCCGGCAGGCCCCACGCATGTCAGGCTTCCTTTGGAGGAGATCGCCTTCCCTGGGAACAGATTGCCTTCCCTGGGAGCAGCGGCAGGCAGGCCCGGGATGAGCAGCCCAGCGGGCACGGAAAACCCAGGCAGCTCTTGGCAGTGTGATTTACCTGGAGTGTGTGCCCGCCCACCAGTGGCACTCACTGCCTTTGGAGATGAGTTTGCTAGAGATAGCTAGAGATAGACCACACACAGGCTGGCTTTTTCCAAACAAAATCTGCAACTCTCATTGTCTGTACCTGTCCACCTACAGAGAGCAGTTATAGGAAGGAGGGCTTGGCTGATTGTGCAGTATGGATAGGACTATTGTTCTCTTCCTTCAGGTCCAAGGAGGCCTGGGCCTTGCCCCTCTCCAGAGCCCTGCTCAGCCCAAAGGCCATGACACCTGAGCTCTGGCTCCAGCTGGAGGCATAAAGGTGGGGCAGGGTAGGGTGAGGAGCCAGGCCGGAAGGGCTCTATGGTTTTTAGTAATGTGACTGGAAGTGGGCCTTTCTTGTCAAAATGCCAGGCAGGGCTGAGTCAGGCTTGGCTCAGCCCAAGGTAGAAAGCATGCAGACTTGTTCCTCAGAGACTCTGGTTCTATAAGATCTGGGGTCAGGGCAGGAAGCTACAGGTTGAAGAGCATCCTGTACCACACTTTTAGAAATGCTGAGAGGAGCCGGCCGTGGTGGCACACGCCTGTAATCCCAGCACTCAGGAGGCTGAGGGAGGAGGCTCGCCACGAGTTGGAGGCCAGCCTGGGCTACGTAGTGCATTCAAGGCCAGCCTGGACTACACAGCAAGACCCTTCTCAGAAAGAAAGAAAGAAAGAAAGAAAGAAAGAAAGAAAGAAAGAAAGAAAGAAAGAAAGAAAGAAAGAAAGAAAGAAAGAAAAAGAAAAAAAGAAAGAAAGAAAAAAGGAAAGAATGAAAGAAATGCTGAGATAAATAAGCTCTGGTGAGAAAGCTGCTACACCTGTTGTCCAAGCCGACGTGGCCTGTGCCTTCACCCACCCCTCTGCACATGCTCTTCCAGACAGCATCCTCTTTCGCATCACAGTGTATTTGCTCATGTATTTCCCTCCCCCATAGAGTCAATGCCTTTATCTCCACCTCTCAAAACCTTACCCAACCTTTAAGGATCAAGCACCACCTTTCCCATGAAACCTTCCCTCTATCTATTCAGGCAACAAAAGTTCCTCTTCCTCTAAACTTCAAAGTCCTCTGTACTATTCATAGGCTACTCATGTGTTTGCTATGCACTGAGGTCATTTGCACGCATACCTATTCTGTTAGGTTGCGTGCCTAGATGGAAGAGGCCATACATCGTATCTTCCACACACTTGGTTTGGGCTGGACATAGCACGACAGGAGTCCCCCCTCCACTAGCATTTGCAGGAGCATAGAGATAAGAGAAAGGAAATTGCCTCTCTACTAGATTTCCAATGGTTTTGCCTGGATGGGCTCCATCTACCTTCTTCTGGCAACAGAATCATTTTTTCACACTCACTTTCAATCCATGCACAAACACCAGATCTCAGGTGTGGTCATGAAACCAAGGTCTAGACAATCCATGTATTCCTTCTGCCTGCACACCACGTCCACTCAAGGATGAGCACATGACCCAAGCCAAGCCCATGAGATGTCCCTGTAGACATTTTTATTGACTGCTGAGAAAAAAAGAAGCTGTCTCGTAGCTGGGCCTAAAACTTGGGGGATACGTGTCTGGCACTGACAGGGGCGGCTGCGTGGCAGGAGCCCACTGGGAATGAACCAGTGCGGAGCAGAGCAGGTCCGAAAGACTAGGGCCATGACACTGTTTAAACCGAACCCTTGGATCCAGTTATTCTAGAAATGTCACAAATTCTGAGTTGGGTTTTCCTTTGCTCCTAGTTAAAAGAACACTTGCCTCATGAACACACTGAATTTTCAACCAGCACACGCGGCGAATATGGTAAGCTATTTTCTTATCGACGAGCAATGAAAGAATTAGACTGCACTCCAAATTTCAATAAAGGAAAAGTGGAGGACTAGAATATCATGGTGACTTAGGAAGTGGAAATGTGGTGCATCACGTGGTGGTTCCAAATGAGGGCCTGTTGTAACATCAGAACAGAGGTGGGGCACCAGAGCTTGGAGGTCAGCGGAGGCAGAAACGGGTAATGTCTGTTTAAACTCAGATGAAGAGAAAAAAATGCCATCGCTTGTAGATATGAATATTTCTAGCACCTGTACCCACTGCAGATCAACCAAACGTAACCTCTTTTTATCCATATTTAAGTGTTCAACAAGCAACTTCATGACGATAACTTCCACTTAAATTGGTGTCCAGGGAGAAAAGTTGTCTTACCAGTGTCAAAGCTGCATAAAAGTTTGTTCTCATTACAGACAAGTAATTCGACTTTCTGATTTTGTACACCAGGCTCCACAAGCTAGTTAATTTGAACTTTTTCATTTAAATGTGAGAACCAAGTCAGAGATATCTGGCCCTGGAAACTGATGGTCAGATCCAGCTGATGTTGAGTTCATACCGTAGCCCTCTATGCACAGGTGTTATTATGCCTATACTTTGTTTTTTAAATTTCACCACTTATTATGTACAGGTGCATTAGCTTAACGGGGAATGTGCAGTGATGGGGCAGGTGGCGAGCACTGCGCCAGATAGTCCCTTATCTCGAGCCACTTTGTGTTAATCGATACCTCAAAAAGCAGCTTCAGATGTCAGACATGGGTTTCTATGGGAAACTAACAATATATTACCAGCTTGACTGATACCAGAAATGGACTTTCACTGATGAAATTAAAAGTATTCAAGGTATATGGGATGGCTAGAAATTGTGCAGTAGTATTCCCTGACCTTGCATGACCAGGGTATAAAAATCCAGAAAAGCCAGCTTACTGCAGACACTGGTGGCTGTCTGGTGTTGGTTTTTTTCCTTCCTGGATTGCTGGGAACTGATTTGGAAGGCAAACAATTCCATGCTTTCTGAAGGGCATTGCATAGGAAACAGATGTTTGACTTCGGCTTGGATGTGTGCTCTTCTGTAGTGGATAATTTCTTGGCTCTCTGCTCTGCCTGAGGCATTGCCACCCAGTTGCTGCTCGGTGGGGACTGAATCTCGACAAAGCAGCTGAGCACCACAAGCCTTCTGAGCCAGGCATTGTGAGGAAACGAAGAAACAAGCACTGCTTCACCAGGCAGCAGTAGGAGCCAGCGTTGGCCATGCCCTCGGCTGCCTGTCTTTGCTGGCTGAGAGCCCTGACTGCAGCATGATGGAGAGTAGCAGGCTGGCGAAGCCACTGTATAGCCATGACCAGAGGGACTGCGGGTGTGACTCAGACTCTGGGGCAGAAAATAAATATGCATATATGTTTCGTGGTGCTGGGCACTGAACCCAGAACCTTATGCATGCTAGGCACACGCTCTACCACTGAGCTACACCAGCATCCCTAGGAGGGAGGAAATGGGGTGGCAAAAACTTCCAGTATTTCATACCTAGGAGGAGAAACACTGTTCCTAGTTGATTGGAAACCATAGATGGTAATCTGAATTTCCCCATCTGTCAGCTGACCCAGGACGCCCTCCTGCTTCCAACAGTCACATCTTGCGCTTTGACTGCAGAACACACATAACTCGCCCAACACACCACAAAGTCAACCTTGTAACTCTTTCAGAATTGTGTGGGAAGTGAGTAGTGTCAGGGGCTGTGGGTCATGGCACAGGGAAGAGGTTTCACTGGGGCTTTTTTCTTTTTGAAGCTGATTGATTTCCACTGTTGAGTTTTAACCAATTACCAATAGACTTTTGAACTGTATATATGTACTTTCTAGTTCTATCCACTAATAGCCTCTCTTACTGATGAAGCAAAACTTTAGTATTACTCAAAAATCTTCCACTGTTTTTCATCTGAGCCACCAGAATCAGTTATGAATCTCAAACCAGAAAATTCAGATGATAAGAGAAAGCACACAGGTTCAAACCCTAGCAGCCTTACTCCAGGGCCCTGCCTCTGGAATATTACAGTCCATTTCCTGCTATATTTTAGTGATCCATGTCTTTAAGACAATTCTTGAGTTTATTTAAATTGTCAGAAATGTTTGTAGTCTGTAGTGAGAGTCCCTCTCTCATTTCTAGTATTGGTCTCTCTTTTTCTTGTTCAGTCCAAATAGAGATCTATCAATGTCACTGAACCTTCAAATTTTCTTTGTTTTTGCTACTTTTGCTAATTTTTTATTTCACTGATTTTTAACTCTTATTTTTTTTTCCTGACTGTTTTGTCTCTTCATAGGTTATTACGAGAAGAGCCTTAAAATCTTTATAACTGTGGATTTGTCTATTTCTCCTTGCAGTCCCCTCCATTTTTTTTTTTTTTTTTTTTTTTTGTGGGTACCGGGGGTCGACCTCAGGACCTCGCGCTCCAGCAGGCGCCCGTGCCACTGAGCGATATCACCGGCCCTTTTTTCGTATGTGGGTTCCAGGAGTTGAACTCGGGCCCTCGCGCTTGCCAGGCAGGCGCTTACACCACTGAGCCATCTCACGGGCCCCATCCCCTCCATTTTTGAAGCTCTCCCACTGACTGTGTACACATTTAGGGTTGCTGTGCACTCACTGTATATACACATATACACACACACAGCCCTGTCATTAGGAAGTGACCCTTGAATGTCCGTCTGCAGTTGGTAATGGTTTTTGTCCTGAAGTCCACTTTCATATAGCTGTCCAAAAGCTATATGAAATATAATATTTGCGTGGTAAATTTTATTTCATTCTTTTCTTTTTAAGCTCTGTCTTTATACTTAGAGTGTTTCTTTTCAACAATATCTATGGATCTTCTCTTTTTCAAGTCTGATAATCTCTGCTTTTATTTGCTGTATTTAGTCCATTTATATTTAATCCAGTTGTTTATATTGTTGAGTCCCTGCTCTAGGGCCTCTTTATTTTTAATTTTTTTTTTTTTTTGTGGGTACCGGGGGTCAACCTCAGGACCTTGCGCTCCAGCAGGCGCCCGTGCCGCTGAGTGATATCACTGGCCCTTTTTTCGTATGTGGGTTTCGGGAGTCGAACTCGGGCCCTCACGCTTGCCAGGCAGGCGCTTACGCCGCTGAGCCATCTCACCGGCCCCCCCCCCCTTTGTTTTTATTTTTCCCATTTCTATCTTTATTTTACTTTTATAGTGGTTGCTCTAGGGTTTACAATATCCATCTTTATTTATTACCACCTGACTTCAAAAGTACTCACATTATCTGCTTTTCAGCAGTTTAAGATTCGGTGTGGTACATTTTTTTCCTTTGGTACTAGGATCAAATACAAGGGCGCTCTACCGCCAAGCTACATCTCTAGCCCTTTTTACTTTATTATTATTTTTTAAATTTTTGAAACAGGTTCTAAATTGGTGAGGCAGGACTTGCACATGTAATCCCCCTGGCTGAGCCTCTCTAAGTGTTGGTATTGTAGGTGTGTAGCACCACAACTGATGGTATAGAGCTCTTGCTTGCCCTGTTTGGGGTTTGAGTTTAATGCATTTCTTGGTAAATATATATATTTTAAAAATCAAATCCAGAATTTCATCCTTTTTTTTTTTTTTTGTGGGTACTGGGGGTCAAACTCAGGACCTCGCACGCCAGTAGGCGCCCATGCCACTGAGCAATATCACTGGCCCTTTTTTTGTATGTGGGTACTGGGAGTCGAGCTCAGGACCTCGCGCTTGCCAGGCAGGCGCTTATGCCACTGAGCCATCTCACCGGCCCCATTTTTTTTTAATGTGGGTACTGGGAGTCTAACTCAGGACCTCACGCTTGCCAGCAAGCGCTTGTGCCGCTGAGCGATATCACCGGCCCTTTTTTTCCTTTATGTGGGTTTTGGGAGTCGAACTCAGGACCTCGCACTCGCCAGGCAGGCACTTATGCCACTGAGCTATCTCACCGGCCCTCATCCATTATTTAGTCAAATATCTTTCCTGTACTTTCTCCTTTGGGGACTCAAATGACATGTATGTCACATGGCTTGATATCGCCCACACCCACGGTGGCTCTTTTTGTTTTTCTTTCTGAGCTGCCCTTGGGCTGTTTTGTTCCTACACCCTCGAGTTTATTGATTTTTCATTCTGTAGTGTTCCTGCTAAGCCCATCCAATGAATGGTGCATTTCAGATTTTTAGGTCTAGAAGTTACATTTTTTTTTTTAATTCTAATTGCCATTTTTTCCATTGTATTCTTTGAGTTTTTCTTTAAATCCTTAAATATATTCACAACCTTTTTCTGCTAATTTAATAATTTCTAGGTCCATTTCTATTGACTGGCTTTCTTCTGGTGAAGGTTTATATTTCCGCGTCTTCTTACATGTCTAGTAATATCTGCGTTTTGGATGTTGAATGTTATCTTGTTGAATGTCTGGGTTTTTGTTTCACTTTTAAAAGTCTTGTACTTTATGCTTTTAGGCAATTAACTTAGCTGGAAATTTGCTGAGGGTTTTTGAGGCTTATTTTTAAGCATTGGCTAGGAGGGTCTAAAGTACCCTTGAATCCAGACATGGTTGTGCACCCCTGTAATCCCAGCACTAGGGAGGCTGAGGCAGGAGGATCTCCATGAGTTTGAGGCCAGCCTGGGCTACATAGTGAGTTCAAGGCCACTCCAAACTATATAACAAACCCTGTCTCAACAAAACAAAACAAAACAAACAAATCCAAAAAACAAAACAACAACAAAAATAAAGTACCCTTTATTTTACAACTACTTTAGCCTTACTCCCAAAGTGTCTCCTTTTCTGGAATCTATTGAATGTCCACTGGTTAGAGCTAGACTGTCTCAGACTTCTGTAAGCACCCATTATCACTCACTTTGCATCCCCTGGTAGCTCCTCTCCCCAGATCATTGTCCTGTGGATTCTCAATTTACGAGGTCACAGTCTGGGATTTGGCTGGAGGCCCAAGCACACCCCTGTAAGTACTGAGGCAGTCCTTTTCCAGCATACCTTCTTCCCCTCTAGTGACTTCCCCACAAACCCCAGTTGCCTCAGCCTCCCCAAAGTCTGGCCTATGTCTCCCCATTTTAGGGAGCAGCCCCTTCCGGTGCTATGGTTCAGAAGGCCAGAGCAGTAGGAAGGCTCGCTGAGTTTGGTTTTTCACAGAGATCAGAGGTCCGCACACATAAGGCCCAGTGTCGGAGAGAGTGGTTCCATATACCTCATCCAGTTTGCTAGGTGCTCATCCTAGAAGGCCAGTCGCCTCCAGTGATGCATCTCTCCTCACCACAGCAAAGGCAGGCGTGGCTCTTATTCACATAACTTGCACAGAGTCCTTACTCTCCTTAGACTCGGTGTTAAAAAGCTTTGCCTAAGTTGTTTTACTTGATCTTCATGCAAACCCCACAAGCAGAGTTAAACCGTTTCTTACTATAGACACATGAACCTAGACTGGGAGGAGTCAGGAGCCAGCGTCCTCTGAGTCTTCCTCTTTATTTAAAAGCCTATCTTCATCAAAGTGGAGATTCCTCAAAAAACTAGGGTTGGAGGTCCCATTTGACCCAGGTATTCCCCTTCTGGGCATCTTCCCAGAAGAATTAAAAACATCGTACCACAGCGATATATGTGCACCCATGTTTATAGCAGCACAATTTGTAATAGCCAGATCTTGGAAACAACCCAAATGCCCATCAACTGAGGAATGGATAAGAAAGATGTGGTATTTTTATACAATGGAGTACTATTCAGCCATAAAGAAGGATAAACTGGAGACTTTTATAGGTAAATGGATGCAACTCGAGAAAATACTCATAAGTGAAATAAACCGGAAGCACATGTGTAAGCATCGTATTGTCTCTCTAGTATGAGAAACTGAAAGAGTAAATAAGATCCAAAATGTACAATAGACATGAATAATCAAAAAGAAACTGGGCAAAAGGAAAGAGAGACTGGAATAGGGAAAAGAAAGAAGGGAAAGGGAAAAAAATTGTGTATATATATAAGATGGTTAAGATGGATACACTACCAATTTTACTTAGTTCATTGAAGAGTAAGGTTTGTGCCAATAATGTTTGGACAATTGAATGCTAATGTCTGGTATCCTGAATAACTAACTTAAAGATAATAATACGTAATGCATTAACCATTGTTACCCTCATATTATGTTGTTTTGAAAATTTGTTCTTTTTTTGATTTGTTTTGTTTTTTCTTCTCTTTAAAATTAAAAAAAAGCCTATCTTCACATTTATTATAGGATTCTTAGTTTTGCTGATTATAAAAGTATGTATCTCACTAAACTTTGAAAATATGAAGAAGCATAATATATGTAAAATAAATATGTTTACATAGGAATTATATACCAAAGGAGTATATGTATGGATGTATGTGTGTGTATATATGTATACATCTTGCAGTCCTATGGAACCTACCAGACATCTATACATATTGCTTGGTAACCTGCCTTTTCCACTTAATAATGCCTCCTAAGCTTTTCTATTAGATGGAAACATTCTTTTAGAGCAATAGGTTTTTAGTTTGTTTTGTTTTGTTGTTTTTGTTTTCCAGTACAGGTAACTGAATCCAGAGCTTTCACACTGAGCTACGTCTGCAACTTTTTTTAAAATTTTGAAACAGCATCTCACTACATCACTAAGTTGTCCAGGCAGGGCTCAAATTTTCAATTCTCCTGCCTAAGCCTCCCAGAGCGCTGGTATTACAGATGTGCACCACCATACCTGGCTTGGTTTTTAGTTTTTATCATGGAAAATTTCAACCATACCCCAGAGTATAGAGAATGTCATAAGAAACTCTTAGTTGTTCAACACTTAACTTAAAAATTACTGAATTAACATTGCCAAATTTTTAAATCTGTTTTAATGGATGCTTTACATCCTAATGCACAGATACAACATTGCTAACCAACTCTGTGTCAATGAACATTTGCATTGTTTTTCATTCTTTAAAAATTGCAAAGAAGGCCGGGTATGGTGGTGCATGCCTGTAATTCCAGCACTCGGAGGCTGAGGCAGGAGGATCTCTGTGAGTTTGAGGCCAGCCTGGGCTACATAATAAGTTGAAGGCCAGTCTGGACTAAATAGAGAGACCCTGTCTCAAACCACCCCCCCCAAAAAAACTGCAAAGGATATCTTTATGAATAATTCTTGGTGCAAATATAAGGTTATTGCTCAGGATAAATTCCCGGAAAAAGAATTATTTCATTTAAGAGAATGAACATTTTAATGCTTTTGATGCTTGTTCTTGTGTTCACTAGAAAGTTCATATCAGTTTTCTATATCTCCTCCCAATAGCAGCTGTGAGAGCGCTATTTTACTATACTCTCCAACAATGAGGTCTTATTCTTGAATCATGTATTTGCCTATTGATATTCTTCCTCCTCCATCACCCACTCCCATTCCTCAGATTAGTTGCAAACAGATGCAGGCTCTCATATCAAGATTTCCCAGGGCCTGAAGATCAGACTGAGACTTGAGAACACATTCTTTCTTCTGTACACATGTCCTGTCCTGCAAACACAAGCCTTATGTACCGCATCCATGTGGTCTGGGTATCTGGCATATGTCCCCTTAGAAAAACAAGAATCTTTTATTTTGGCAGTGATGGAGTGCAGCTGACAAGCCACAGATTCCTGCAAAAGTGGTGCTGGCCACCTGTCTGGGAGGAGACCAAAGCCTTGGGTCCTCCCTAATGCCACGCGCAGAGCGCATGCACCTTCCTGTTTTCTCGGCCTGCACCCCAATTTGCAGATACCGTGGACAGAAGCTGGCTCCCACACACCTGCATCTGTGTCTGCCCGAGAATCCGATAGCCAGAGGATGGCTCATGATAGAAGCTTCTGGGGGACCTAGTGTGCCGCCCAATCACTTCGCTCCATCCTCGCCTGGCTCTGACAAGCAGGGGTAGGCTCTGCAGATGCCAGGGATGGTCCTAACCTTGGAAACACGCATCTAGGTAATCAAGGACAGGGAAGGCTGCAGGACGTCGAGGACAGGATGCCTGAGGTTTAATACGCAAACTTACATTCTCACCAGAAAGTAAGCTTCACGAGGATAAGACTTTTGTCCTTTTTGTATATAGATTTAACCTGAAGTAAGAGAAAAAATGCTGGACACGTTGTAGGCACTCAAAAAATATGTGTTGAATTTGATTCATTAAATGGAATGAATTAGGAAAGCCATACACTTAATTCTGTATGAAACAATATATGATCATCACTGGACTAGCAGAAGCGCGAGGGAGGATTAAAAACAAACAAATCTGCCAGGCATGAAGGTGGACGCCTGTACTCACAGTGACTCAGGATGCTGAAACAATAATACTGCAAGTTCAAGACCCTGTCTTAAAAAATTGAAATTAAATTAAATTAGAAATTAAAAAGGCTGGGTGCCATATGTGGGAGGCTGAGACAAGATCTCAAGTTTAAGCCCAGCCTGTAGAGAGCCATAAATGACCCAGCTTCGCGTCTGAGCATGCGCTCCCTCCGCCCATCCTGATCCTAAGTCACCCATTAGACCCTCCCACTGCTTCCCTCAAAGAGATATAAGCCTTGGCACTTCCTCAATAAACTCTCTCTCTCGCTCGCTCGCTCTCTCTCGCTCTCTCTCGCTCTCTCGCTCTCTCGCTCGCTCTCGCTCTCGCTCTCGCTCTCTCGCTCTCGCTCTCGCCTTCTAGCTGCGTATGTGTTTTTCTTCATCCCCATACTGTCTCTCGGGCTACGCGTTCCTGCCCCTGGGAGCTCTGCTGGTCGGAGCCTCCGCGGGTCACGACACAGCCTGGATGACTTAGGGAGACTCTGTCTCAAAAAAATTTTTTTTAAAATGGGTCTGGAGATGTAGCTCAGTGGGGAGACCCTGGGTTCAATCACCAGGACTACAACAAAGAAGAAAAAATTTCTCTCTGTAGAAACTGGTTCACACCACATAAACACCTAAATCTTTAGAATGGCGCAGATAACAAGTGCGCCTGGAGGGTTCACGCGGTCCCAGCTGATGCAGGAAGGCCATGAGACCAACAGGAGATGGGTTTGCGCCCAGGTCTTGAAAGGTAGTATTTCCTGTGGTTGCAATAACAAATTACCAGAAATGGGTGGCTTAAAATTATACAAATTTCTTTGTTTTTATTATATCAAAAAATATAACACAATTTCATACTAAGAGAATGACAATAATTAATACACCATGTATTATTATCATCAAAGTAGTTACTCAGAGTATAAGACATTGGCAAAAAAGATTCTTATAAAGAAGATAATAACATAAAACTTTCTTTTCAATGAACTAATGAAACAAATTAGCACATATATTGAAATAGTATTAAAACAATGAAATACATAATTTGGGGGAAGTATTTAAAATTCTACTTCCTATTTATCTCCTATTTTGTTCTCTCTTTCTCATATAAGAGAAACGATGAGATATTTGAATGTGTGTGTCTGACTTATTTCATTTAACACTATGCTCTCAAGCTGCATCCACTTACCTACAAATGCCTTCAGTTTATCTTTCTTTATGGCAGTGTAGTACTTCGTTGTGTATAAATGTCACATTTTCCTTATCCATTCATCTGGTGATGGATATATGCTGTTTCTGAGATCTAGCCATTATAAATTGTGCGAACAGAAGTATGCATGTTTCCTTGTAATATGATAATTTCGACTTTTTTGGAAAGATACCTAGAAGAGGGATAGCTGGGTCAAATGGAATTTCTATTTTTTAAAATTTTAATAATTTTTTTATTTTTATTTTTTATGTGGGTACCGGGAGTCAAACTCAGGACCTCGTGCTTGCCAGGCAAGCAGGCACTTATGCTGCTGAGCTATCTCACCGGCCCTATTTTTATTTTTTTGAGGGATGTTCACACTGATTTCCAGAATGGTCGTATTAGTTTATAGTCCCACCAACAATGTGGAAGAGTCTCTTTTTCCCCATGTCCTCACCAGCATTTGTTACTATTCAGTTTTTTGATGATAGCCATTCTTTCTGGGATAAAATGGTATCTCAGTGTAGTTTTCATTTGCATTTCTCTGATGGTCAGCAATGATGAGCATTTTTTCATGTATTTATTAACCATTTGTACTTCTGAGAAGTGTCTATTCATTTCAGTTGCTGTTATGGTGTCTAGATGTCCCCCCAAAGCCTCATGCAGTCATGGGGTGGCTAAATCTAGAGTTTGTGATTGATTCATGGTCCAATGCTGGGATTATGGGTGTGAGTGCTACACCCACCCTAGGGTGGGTAGCCTGCATACAATATAAGGGACAGAAAGAGTCTTCTCTCACTCTTCCATTTTTGCTCTTGTTGAATTTGCTGTCTTCTGCCGCCATGAACTGTCGCCCTTCTGCCACGCCACCTGCCTTAGAGCCAGCTGATTATGGACTGAAAACTCCACAGACTGTGAGCTAAATAAACTTTTCTCTCCTTAATTTTGGGTGTTGGGTATTTTGTCTCAGCAACGAGAGAAAAGTAACCAAAACAGTTGCCCATTTTTTAAACTGGGTCTTTAATTTTGGGGAGTATAATTTTTTTTAGTTCTTTATATATTCTTGATGTTAGTCCTCTGTCCAAGGAATAGCTGACAAAAATTTTTCCCATTCTGTAGGTTGTCTCTTCACTCTGTTGGTTGTTTCCTTTGCTGAGCAGAAGCTTTTTAGTTGATATGATCCTGTTTGTTGATTCTCAGTATTATTTCTTGTGTCACTGAGGTTCTGTTATTGGGTATTTCCTTCCAAAAGTGGCTTGCCAAATAAATGTTCCTTCACTATGTCTTACCACACTGTGGATGCCACTTCTCTTGTGGGATTTATCAAACCACCCTCTACTGGCCCAAGAAGTTCATCACTTCTTGCCCTTGTAGAGGGGCTTTCTTACAGCAAATCACTGCAATTTCCTGGCTTTTTCACATATCATAGTTTTGCTAACGCTACCACCTGCCAGCTGTTTCTCATTCAGCCACATCAACAAAAGCTTTTCCCCCTATTCCAGCACTTGTGTCCTTGGCTCGGTTAACACTGTTACTCCTTTTGCCACATCAGCTCCTTTGATGGCATCTTTATTCTTCAAAACAGTCGAGATTGTTGATTTTGCTGTCTTGTAGTCTGAGGCCAGATCAATCACACAAACACCGCACTCATGTTTTTCTACAATTTCCTTCTTCAATTCAATGGTTATTTTCTTCAAAACCTTCTTCTTACTATTTTTGCTCTGCACTTTTTGTTACCCTCATTCTTGTTTTGCATATTCTTGTCACTTCATTACCATTCTGCTCTTTTTTTTTTTTTTTTTTTTTTACCACCATGCTTGCTCTGCACTTTATTTGGAGCCATGCTGGATTGAATAATACAGTGGTACCTCAGGTCATGAACTTAATTTGTTTTACAATTTTGGGGAAAATAGCTGCATTTGTGTTTGTGTGAGGAAGATGGCCATGATTATGTTTGTCACCCAATGTGGAGTTGGACGCATTCGTTGTGAACTGAAGTACTGTATGTGCTAAAAAGCACACAAAAAGGCTTCCCAGTAAGTGTGCACAGGTCTGCCTGTGACCATGATCTCTACCAGAGGAAGCCACGACCATGTGTGAGAATGGGGAAGAGGGCCACGTTTGTGTTTGTGTGGGGACTATGGCTGTTGTAGCGTTCGACACCTAACGTGAGTTCGCAAATGGAAGCAAAATTTTGCCCAATGTTTCTGTTCACAAACTGAATTGTTGAAACTGAATTGAACAACTTTACCTCCATCAATACTCTTTCAGACCTATCTGCTATATGCTTATGACTTTCTCCCCTTCAGTGCCCCTGAAACTGGTTTGATAGGAGTTGTGAGTTTTTGGAGGCATTTCGTTGTCTTGTCTTTTCATGTTTCAGGGGTTTTGTTCATTTGTTTTGTGCTGGGGTTTTCAAATTCTTTGGCCCAGCACCCTGTTCTTTGCGAGTGAGCCACATTTATGACCCCCAGGCAATTTAAATATTGGCATAGAGAGAAAACCAATTGTCAGCCACCACTATGTTACGGTTGGCTGTAGTAGTAAATTCAGTAACAACAGTGGCACCAAATGTCAACTGGATATTGACAAACCTTAGGAACCATTCATGAACAGCCTTTAACCAAAATAGAGACTCTGATTTTATTGAAGACAATTAGGCCGCCCTTATATTTACCTTTAGTAATTCAGGCCGCTAATTTCTGATGGATGTAGGCAGCAGTGCCAGAGCTCAAACCTACCACTAGACTCAGTGCCTTCTTCTCCAGGACCACTTCCCTGACAATTACACCCGCCCAACCTGGCCTCCCACGGCCAAATACAGGCCTCAGGATCTTCCTGGTCTGAACCTGGGCCTCTGTCTTGGTCACTTTTCTTGTTGCTGAGACAAAATACCCAACACCCAAAGTTAAGGGAGGAGGAGAGGTTTATTGTAGCTCACAGTTTGTAGAGGTTTCAGTTCATAGTTGGCTGGCTCCAAGGCAGGGCAGCATGGCAGAGGGGCATGGCAGAGGAGAAACAGTCCATGGCAGGCAGAAGGCAGCAAACCAGCAAACAAGCACCCACAGCAGCCCTCTTTGTGTCCCTTGAATTCTATCCAGGCTACACATGCTTAGGGCGAGTAGCACTCACACCCAGGGAGGGCCTTCCCGTTATCCACTCCCAGAACTATGCCAAACCAATCCACGGGCTAATTTAGTAATCACATACACCATTGATCCCTGCATCACACACTCCATCCCAGCATCACTCACTCTAGACCCAGCCACCTCTGAAAAGCCTCATGAGCACATGAGGCTTTGGGGGGACATCTAGACACAAGCCATAACAGCCTCGTGGGTGGGTCCCAGGAGATCCCTATTTAGCTTTTGCCCTCTCCAAGCCTGTCTGCCAAGGCCATCTCTCACCCAGTCTCTGCAATAGGGTATCATTTAAGTCCTGAAGCAAAACTCTCCTCCTGGGTATTGGTCTCTGCTTGGATCAGGTTGGTCTGCTGGTTGTCACTTCTTTTGCCCTGTGCTGTGGAGACTGCAGGAGTAGGGGTGGCATCAGCTGGGGGCAAAGCACATGGTTCCCAGGTCCTCCTACTTCAGCATGGGGCCTGAGCAGGCATCGGCGCAGAAATTCATTTCTCTCACACTTCTGGGGGCAATTTCCAGGTGTCCCCAAACCACACTCTGAGAACCACCCCTTCTCAGTGTTGCAGTCATGTAGGAATAGAGTACTGAAGCAGGAAGCTGGGGTTCAAGCAGGGCTGTGCACCTGGGAAGGCTCCAGGGCAGAATCCCCCCAACCCTTCCAGTTTTTGGTGGTTCCAGGGACTCCTTGGCGTGTAGCCCATCTGTCCCACTTCTTTCTCTGTCTTCACCCTTGAGGCTTTTTCCGTCTCTTGTAAGAATGCTACCAGTGGGTTCAGGGCCTACTCTAACCCAGTGTGATTTCATTTTAGTTGATTACATCTGCAAAGACCCAATTTCCAAATAAGGTCACATTGTAATGTGAGATCATGACATGAATGCTTGGATGACACTATTCAACCCACTACAAAAGGGCAGAACAGCAATGATGACAAAATAAAACAAAAAATAAAAACTCAAAGGATATTTACTGAGACCAGGATTCCCCAAAACCAACGTCTAGCTGGAGATTCAAACCTTTCTGAAGCCACTGCAGAGCAGCCCAGTGTTCAAAAAAACCCGGGAAAACTTCAAACGGCGAGGTTCCCGAAAGACAAGTAACCATTTGCACCGAATTTACAAAAACTGAAAAACTTAAATGCCCATGGAATGCATAAAATGAGAGATTTTCTTTCAAAATTATAGCTTGAAATGGGATCCTTACTATTTAGAAAGATCAAGTACAATTAAAAGCATGATATATAGAGTTGGGTGGTCCCAGATTAGACGCCCGTTTTTTTTTTTGTTTTTTTTTGTTTTTTTTTTTTTGAGACAGGGTCTCACTATGTAGCCTAAACTGGCCTTAAACTCTCGGTGATCTTCCTGTCTCTGCCTCCTGAGTGCTGGGATTACAAGCGTGCGCCACCACACCCGGCTAGACTCCTCTTTTCTTAATTTACTTGCACTGTGGTTTGGGTGTATCACTGCCTTTTCCATGTCTCATTTTCCTCATCAGTAAGGTAGGGCTGGTAATATTGCCTGTCCCCAGGAGCTGGCCCAGAGATAAAAGGTGACAGCAAGCAGAATGCTTAGTCTAGGTCACAGGTGTGTCCAACATAGGACCTGGGGACCACATGTGGCCCTGGACAGCTAGCAATGTGGCTGCACAAGGTGGTAAACTCTTAGCATTACTATGCAGTTTTCAGTTATATTTCTCATGACTCAACTGCCTGGTGCATGGACTGTGCAGGTGACATTGGCTGTGTAGGGGACAGCGCAGTGCAGGGCTGATTCTGTCTCCTGTACCCACCACCCAATTGTCAGTTTATATTGCCCTCTTTTTATGTTACAATAAAAAATATAAAAACTAATGGAAGTGTTGTTACTTTTATACATGAACCATAATATTATATATATAGTTATATATATAGTTATAGTCATATTATATATTTTATTATTATATTATATATTAAATTTATATTACATAAATATAATTATATATTATATTATATTATATATTTTATTTTATGGCTCAGGACAAGTCCTCTTCACTCAATCCAGCCCAGGCAAACCAGAAGATTGGGAACCCACAGGTAGGACCTGACTTATAGAAGTTGCTCACTAGAGTTACCCTGTCATTTTAGGTGCTGATGAATTCGGTGAGAAGAAGGTTAGGAAACTAGAGGCCAGGAGGCTATTAGAAGAGCCAAGTAAGGAGCATTTACATGCAAGGAGAAAAAGGACCAGGCTATCTTCCTACCAACCTGCAATATCCACAATGCTGGTCTCCAAGTGTGTTTTGGGGACCCTAGGGGCTCCCCCAAGACCTTTGAGGCAGCCCCTGCAGCCTTTTCCCTCTCCTCCTCCCACAGGGCGCTGGGGACCTAGTGGTTATGTGACCAAGATGTCAAATTCAAGTGAGTACAGAAGCAGTAAGGGCACCCAACTGCCTTTTACTAGGCCAGATGTCAAGGATGTTTGTAAAAATGTAAGACAGGACTGGGTGTGATGGTGCATGCCTGTAATCCCAGCACTCAGGAGGCTGAGGCAGGAGGTAAGCTGTGAGTTCGAGGCCAGCCTGGGCTACACAGTGAGTTCAAGACCAGCCTGAGCTATACAGTGAGACTCTGTCTCAAACCCCTTCCCCCCCAAAAAAGTAAGACAATGACACTCCTAGCACTGTTGTGAAATTTATGTTTACATGTGTGTTTATTATTATTATTTTTTATGTGGGTACCAGGAGTCGAACTCAGGACCTCGTGCTTGCCAGGCAGGCGCTTATGCCGCTGAGCCATATCACTGGCCCTTATTATTATTTTTAAATAAAAATGCTAAAGACTTCTCACTTTGGGGGCAGGGGCTGGGGCTCAGTAGTGGAGCACGAAGTTTATTCAGGAGCCCCCATGCTTAATCCTCAGTGCCCCCCCCCGCATTATTTTATTTATTTTAAATGCGAACTCAGTAAGTGTAAATAAATACAACTCACATCTCGAAAGCTCCTTGGGATTTTCACTAATTTGTAGATCTCTGACCTGGAGAACCGCGTGACACAGGACTGGCCGAGCGTCTCCGCAGCGCGAGGTGAACCCCTGGGACGAGACAGAGCCTGAGTTCACATCCGGAGAGAATTACTTCATCAGAGCGATTTTAAGGGATTTTATATGGAGCGCAAGGTGGAAGCAAAGCTTTTGAGACAGAGCCGTTTCCTTCCGAATGTGTGCGTCCCGCACTATTTGTGGGTTGAAATCACAACCCTCAGGGTGCTGGCCTTTGCGGGGAGGCCCTCGGCAAGCGATTCATTCCTGCAGACAATCAGGTTCGTGCCCATTGGGAGAGCAGCACGCCGAGTCGGTTCCACCAGTCGGTTTTGATTCTGACATTCTCTGCCATGAAAGAATGGAATTTTTAGAAATAAACAAAGCATCAGGGAAGGGAGGGCAATTTTGGAGTCGGCCCTGCTGACCAGAAGGGAGAGCGCGGAGGGGCTGCGCGTTGGGGGCCGTTCCAGTGTCGCGGCCCCGTCAGGGCTGGGCCTGGGCTGGGACCCAGAGCTGGGCCTGTGTGGTCGGAACCGGAACCGGCAGCCACGGGGCACCGCGAGACCTTTGTGAACTGCGCTTTGCTCGAGCCTTAGTGAAGGTGACAGCTCACATCCTCTGAGGCGCCTGGTCCCCGAGTCTCCTTCTGCTTGAAGTCAAGAGGCCAGGGCTCAGCGAGGCACTGACCTCACTACCGGAACCTTACATCGCTCATTTTTCGGGAAGATCCCATAACATTTTGCTTATTCTCCTTCCTGGAAAGAACGCACCCAAGTGGTGCCCGCTTGATGGGGTGATAAGCGCTCGCGTCTGCCAGGAGAGAAGGGTTCTCTGATCGGTTCTCAGAAGTCACCCTGAACCCGTGCCCCTGAGCGTTTTCACTTCCTCGCTGCTTGTTGGGTCCGGACCCAGGCCTCCACAGGCAAGTTTCCTTTTTCTGTCTGACGGCAACCAATCATTATCTATGAAACTCCACATGAGCCTCTTTTATTTTCTCTGACTCTTCTAGAATGCAGGTTCCCTGTGAGGGTGTAGTTTCTGTCTGTTTTGTTCCCTGGGCTTGAACAGTGCCTGGTTCCTACCGCTGTAGGCCCTTAAACATCTGGAGGAATAAACGGGCTTGTTATCGCTGACCAGCTGAGGGAGATCAAGGTGACAGGGCTTGGAGCTGGCTGAACCTGGGCAGGGGAAGTGCCCCATGGCTAGACAGGAATATTGTTTAAGGGAATAAGAGACACCACAGGCAAAGAGACCATCTTAATTGAAGTTCAATGCACAGGAGCTTTCAGGCCCTAACCTTGGGCTAAATACAAAGCACCAAGAGCCCACTGGACAGAACTGAGGTTAGAACCCTGGAGCCTGGAGACTGGACAGAAGGTCAGAGGTTGAGGAGGATCTTCAAAACTGCTGTTCCCCCCTAGCAAAAGCAGGACCTTAAAAACGGTTTCTCTTTCATTTATTTTGAAAAGTAGCAAGTTTCCATTGACAATAGGTAACTTAGAGATGTCTAAGTGATAAGTAAATAAAACACAAGATAGAGTAAGCTGATAACAATGTACCATTTTAGCCTGGCGCAGTGGTGCATGCCAATAACCCCAGCACTTGGGAGGCTGAGGCAGGAGGATCTTCTTGAGTTTGAGGCCAGCCTGGGCTACCTAGTGAGTTCAATGCCAGCCTAAACTACAAAGCGAGACCTTGTCTCAAACAAACAAACAAACAAACAGTCAAACAGTACTGTTTTAACCGCTTTTTATGCCATAGAACCTACAATTTCATTCAATTGTGAATCTCAGAGTATTTTTAGATGTGTTTAGCTTTGTATTTTGAAGCAACTCCAGACTTACAAAAAAAGTTGCAAAAGAAAAATACCCATATGCCGTAGTCCCCAAATGTTAACATTTCCCTTCCTCTCCCAGGATGCTTTTTCCCTGAACAATTTGCGAGTAAGTTGTGATAAAATTTCTTGTTGCCTCTAAACATTTCTGAGTATATTTCTAAAAACAAGAAATTCTCTTACCTAACCACAGCACAATTATCAAAATCAAGAAATTAACATTGATTCACTGCTATATTCTGATTTATAGACCTGATTCACATTTTCCCAGTTGTTGCTAGTTGTTCCATTGATGTCCTTCACAGCATCTTGCAGGGCTGGGCCTGCACTGCAGCCCTGCTGTGTCCCCTCACTGGTGTCAGATCCTCTCAACAGAGGGGACAGTCCATCGTGGCTCTCTCCACAGTGAGAAATCTGGGTGGTGAATTTCTATGACTGCCACAGGCAGCCTTCTTGTGACCAAGAGGATCCAAGTCTATCTTGAACAAAGTCTGACGGTTGAGCCCATGCCAGAGACTGCCTACCTCTTGGTAGGTCAGAAACACAAAGTTCTACACATTTAGACCACTAGAAGTCAGGTTTCTGGTAATTGTGGGCAAAAACATTCCTAAATGATAAATCCCCCAAAAGTAGAAATGCTAGATTATATACCTATGTGTACACACATACACACACACACGCACAAACTGCTTATCTCAAAAAATATTTTCTCAAGTAAACCATATAATATATGCGTGTCCCTGTTTGCCCTCAACACATCCCAGATATTTTTTATCACTTCAGTTTATTTTGATGGTTTTCATGGGCATAACACCTTTCTTTAACAACTCATCTCATGAGATCACAGAATTTTAGAGTTGGAAGAAATCTGAGTGATTATCTCATCAAAACCCTCACACTGCATATAGTTTTAAGAATTGTGTTTCCACATGAAGAAGTGGTCCTGAGCGGGGAGAGGTGATGTAACAGCCGGTGGAGGAAACAGTGGAGCCCAGGCCAAGGGGGTAAATGTGCTTCAGGTATCCCTCAGCAAATAGTCTAGGTTCATCAATATGGCCGCTGTACACTTTTCTACAATATTCTTTATAGTCAGAACTATCAAAACCCCTCCCTTCCTCCCTCCCTCCTTCAGTGCTGAGAGGTCAAATTCAGGCACATGCAAGCACTCTACCACTAAGCTACCACCATGTAGCCCCTAAATATTTTTTTTATAGGCAATCCAACAGCAACATCTTTGTTTGTTTGTTTCTGTTTTTTTGAGACAGGGTCTCACCATGTGGTTCAGGCTGGCTTTGCTATGGCTATGCCATAGGAGGAGACATGGACTGTAAATGACCCTGGGGTGCCTTGGCCTCGGAGTGTCCACTGAAAAGTAATGAACCTTGTGTCCTAACTTTCACCAAGTCTGGCTGGAGCGCCCGTCTGCTGGCCTTTTCATTGTTGGCTTCAGATCTTTGTACTCTGGAGACCTTTGAACCTGAAGTTGCAACAAAAAGAGGGCAGTTTATTCAAGAGGGCTTACTCGTGTTGCCATGGAAATCGATCTTTTCCCAGCCTCTGCCCGCGCCCTTCAGTGCAGAGTCACTCTTCCTCAGCAGATTTTTAATGGAGACCAGATTTATGTTCAGAAGCGCCTAAAACACCCGAAATGAGGCCCGAGGCCCTCCCTGAGTGCCTTTTGTAACCTGTCCAGATCCTCTCCTGGCTCGGGAACAGGTGGAACTAGGTCTGCCCCTGAGGAGGGGACACGTTTGTTATCCCAGTGTCCGGGCGGCCAAGTTGTTTATTCCAGAAGACAACAGAGACACATTCTCGCTATTCAAGGGCCCAGAAAACTTACTACCTTCATGCTATTCCTCAAAAAGTTACCCCAGGGCAGTGATGGCGAACCTTTTAGAGCTTTCAATGACACGAACAGCCCACTGTGGCGAGTGTGCCACGGGTTCGCCATGACGGTCCCAGGGTCTGGAGGTGGAGCTCAGTGGTACAGCGCATGCTTAGTGTGTATGGGGCCCTGGTTCAGTCCCCAGAACCCTAAATAAGTAAACTTACTCCAAGAAATACTCAGCAAACAGCTATATGCTTAACGGGAGAGTTGTGGCAAAAATGGTGCTCTTGGTGAACACGGAAACCAATGAATTAAGGCCTAACAGGTGTCCCACTTGCTCCAAAGGCGACTGTCTATGAATCACGTGGGCTGTTTGGGCAATGATTTGTACTTCAGAGGTTGAAAGGACGCCAGTGGTAGGATTCTTGGAAACTGAGCTTACAGCATAGATTTCTGACGAAATTTCCTACTTGGCTTTATAAAGATGCTTTGATCTTGTCTGCAGCCTCTAAGAAACCAGTTAAACAGGATTTTTCCTGAAATCAAATAAGTTCCTTGCTTATGTTTATTAAATAGGAGGTAGTAGTGCTTTAACTCTAAATTAAATATTTGTATCTTACAGCTTTGGGTCAGATTACCCATCTCTCTCCACTGGCTCTAAAAATAAAACATAAGAAAAACAGTTATACCAAAAGTACTGTTATTCCTCCTCCTTGGCCTTGTGGGCTGCTGAGTGACCGGATGGAAATAGTAAGGCAGGAATCACCTCTGCATCTCTAAATGATCAGCAGTGTAATCTTAGACAAATCACTTCCTTGCTCTTTGCCTCAAGTTCCCGATTCAGCCTTCGTTCCACAGTGAAGGCACACACAGGCCGCTGCCTGCTTCTTTGTAGTTTCACTCTAGGGTGAAAGAGAGGATTGTCAGGAATCAATATGTTCTGAGGAAATGAGCTGCGTGTGCACCGACAGTAAGGGGGTGGATCCGCGAACTGGGGAAGGTTAAAGACGCAGGATCCAGGGTCCGGTGAGATGGCTCAGCGGCTTAAGCGCCTGCCCGGCAAGCGCGAGGGCCCGAGTTCGACTCCCGGATCCCACATACGAAAAAGGGGCCGGTGATATCGCTCAGCGGCACGGGCGCCTGCTGGTGCGCAAGGTCCTGAGGTCGCCCCCCGGTACCCACAAAAAAAAAAAAAAAAAAGACCTGGGATCCACAGCAGCAGGGCGGAGAGGAGTTCGTGGCCTCGCTGACGGGGGCCCAGCAGTGCGCTCTTGGTTGTATCACTGCTGTGCTTTTCCCGGTGTAATTTGATCTTTACAGTTCTCTGAAGGATGATTATTATCTCTCTTTTTTTTTTTTTTCAAATGGGGAGACAGAAGCTCAGAGGAATGAAGTCATTTGCAGTATAGAGGTGGAGAGGTGGGACCGGGAATTAGTGGGAATGGGGAGGTGAAAACCTCTAAAATGCTGCTTGTGCACGAAAGTGATGAGAACATCGGCAAAACTGTCAAACACACCCTTGAAGAACTCTGGATGTCAACCAAAGAGGAGAATCTATTTAACAGTAAAGTGGCTGAACTCAGGAAGCACCGTGAGCTTCATGTCCCATCTCTACCTCTTCTCCTCAGCTCAGCTGCAGCCCGGAGGGCAAACAGCTCCATAATCAAGGTCAAATCCCTCAGTCCCGCAGCCACAGTGGGGGGAAGTGGGACTTGGGAACCCCCAAAAACACCCTTCTCAAAGAACTAGCATTTGCTGCCTCTGGCAGTTTCCTGGAAAACTTCTAAAACTGAGTGCTTATTCGAATTGACTCAAAACAGCTTTTCTCCAAGAGATATTTGTCAGAAACAGTCAATAGCAATTGTTCAATATCATACTGTCCTGAGACAGCAGTAACAGTTGAGATAAATGAGAATTGAACCAAAAAATTAAAAAAGAAAAGTTTAGAAATGAGACATCTATAGGGGGTTTTGCAAAGTGCAAAGGATGCAAATGGTTGGGCTGCGCACAAGTCCAGGAAAGATTTGAATCAATGGAAAGACATCCCACGCATGGATGGCAAGATTTAATACTGTTACTGGGCATGGTGGCACATGCCTGTAATCTCAGAACTTGGGAGGCTGAGGCAGGAGGATTGCTACAAGTTTGAGGCCAGTCTGGGCTACCTAGTAAGTTCAAGGTCAACCTAAACTATATAGTGAGACCCTGTCACAAAAAAAAAAAAAAAAAAAAGATTTAATATTGTTAAGACAGCAGTGCTTCTCAGGCTGGTTCACTGCAATGCCTACCAAAATTACAGTTTACTATTTTCAGAAAATTACAAGTTGATCTTCAAATCCACATAGAAATACAAATCACCCAGAATAGCCAAAGCATTCTCGAAAAAGGGCAAAATTGGATTTACAGTTCTCATTTCAAAAGTGACTACACAGTTACCTATAGTAATCCATCTAGTGTAGTCCTAACATAAGAACAGATACATAGATCAGTGGAATAGAATCCAGAAATAAATTGTTACATGTGTGGTCACTGATTTCAATAAGGGTGCTGAGAAAAATCAGTGTAGAAACACATGGTTCTGGGAAACTGGATATCCACCTGCCAAAGAATGGTGTTGGAGCCCTACCTCACACCAACAGAGATGGTACAACTGGAGCTGATGGACCACTCCCCTCTACTCACCCGAACCTGGGCAACACTCCAGGGTGAACCCAGCCCCGCTTTGTCCTACCCAGAGGTAGAGATAAGACACTCGCTTGCCAGATCCTCCTGCATGACCTGTAGTAACCTTTGGATTGCATCTCATACATCTAATTATAACAAAGTGAATTATGGGACAGGACGTACATAATAGATACAATAGATTCTATTGAGAATATTTTATTGTAATGCCGACTGAGAAGTTACAGGCTTCTCGGTGAGATCTTTCCTGACTGTCCCATTAAAAATTTAAACCTCCAGCCAGATGTAGTGGCACAGGCCTTAATGCCAGCACTTGGGAGGCTGAGACAGGAAGATCGCTGTGAGTTTGAGGCCAGCCTGGGCTACACAGTGGTTCAAAGCTGACACAACTCAGCACCCTGTCAATCACATTGTCAGTCATGCTCTGAAAGACACAATGAAAGCCACCCTAGACCTGGTACAACATTTTAGATTCTTAAACTCAACACATTCAGTGCTTACGCCATTTGCCTTTCTGCCACCATGAGCCTGCTCACTCTGAGCGTACCATTGCCTAATTACACTTCATGAAACTTTGCTGCTTTTTTCTTACTGTCACGTGCCATAGCCAATTCTTTGTTCATCATGCACAAGAACCTAGAAACTCATCTAGGACCCCATCAGCCACAGCAACACCACTATATAAAAAAACAAAACAAAACAAAACACAAAATCATCAAATATCTAAATGTAAGACCCAAAACTATGAACCTTTTAGAAAATAACATAGGATTATAAATGACTAGGTCTTTGGGTCTAGAGAAAAATTTTGTTGGGAGATGTTTGTTTGTTTTGATTTTGAGGTAGGGTCTCCATATGTAGTTGAGGCTGGACTTGAACTCCCTGTGTAGCCCAAGCTGTTCTCAAACTTGTGGCAATCCTCCTGCCTCAGCCTCTTGAGTGCTGGAATTACAGGTATGTGCCACCATTCCTGGCCTGAGCTATGTTTTAAAGACATCTTTTGTGGACAATTGTCATCCCTTCCTTCCTAGGAATGCTTGGGTGAAAATGGAAAATTCCCAAGGAATCACAGTGTGTTGTGAGGGTTTATGGGAAAAGAAATGGCACTGGGAATCTCCCCACACAGGTGGATTGTCTGGCCCATCCCAATCTCTGAGAAAAGTTCTTCCCTTATCTCCCGGCATGACACATAGACGGATTTTGTGGAGTTTCAGGAGAGAAACTCAACCTAAGCTATGTTTATTTGAGGAATGATTCTGCCAATTATTAAATATGCTTTTTTTCTAATGTTATGTTAAATGAAATGCCTAAGCAAGGATAAAATAAGAAAAACAATCACTAATAATTAGTTCATCCCATTATTAAAACCTTACTTATTGACCTGAAAATTCTGTGATTCTTAGCATTCTTTGCAGAAGCAAAGGGGTTTTTAGCTTGTTTTCTATTTCAAGGGTCAATATATGAAAATACTGTAGCCTCGTGTGTATATGATACATACAGTGTAGACTCTGGCATCTTATATGACATCACCATATAGAAAGAATTTTATTGGTAGAATTTATAATGCAATAAATAATCTTTAAAGAGCTAAATTACAGTGATTCTATTGAGAATATTTTACTGTAATGGCAACTGAGAAACTACAGTCTTCCTCAGCGAAATCATCCCTGACTGTCCTATTGAAAATTTAAACCTCCAGCCAGGTGTTGTGATACAGACCTGTAATCCCTGCACTTGGGAGGCTGAGGTAGGAGGATCACCTCGAGTTTGAGGCCAAGCTGGGCTACATAGTGAATTCAAGACCAGCCTGAACTACATGGTGAGACCCTCTTTCAAAAAACACCAAAAAAATGTAAAATCCCCCCCCAAATAAAAATTTAAACCTCCAGACTTCCTTGACACTCTCTACCCTTACCCATACTTTATTTTCTCCCTTGGAAAAAATCCAATATATTGTATATTTTACCCATTTATGTTTTTTGTTTACCCTCCCCCACCCAAAAGAATATAATCTCCACGAAGATAGGCATGTTTGTGTGTCTTGTTCCGTGCTGTATTTCCAGTACCTGGAGTGGTGGTTGGCTTATATCCTTGGTGATGAAGGGAAGCATAAATAAGCAACTAATCGGTAAATTAATAAGAAAGAACCAGATAGTTCAGCCATGGCTAGCAGTTAGAGAGATGGCTTGCAATTTGGAAATGGATCAATTTCTAGTGTGGGTGATTTTGGACATTTTTCATCATCTATAAAGTGAATGAGTCCTGTTAGTATCCTGAACTTTTCTCATCTTACAGAGCACTAATTAGTCCAGTAAAGACTGAGCTTCTTTAAAATAGAAACAAAAGTCCGCTGTTGTCCAGGAGCAACTTTACATGTGTCTGTACATTCTGTCACATGTTTCACTTATGACAAGTTTTAAACTCATAAAAATTATAACACCATAAAGAGTGAATTGTATTGGTAGTGTTCATAATGCAATAAATAATTGTGCTATAAAAAGTCAAATTACAGTGATTCTTTTGATAATATTTTATTGTAATGTAAACCGTGAAACCTATTTGCAATAAATTTTAAAAGGCAGTAATGGCATTAACAGGGGAGACATCATGTATGTCTCCTGAATACTATGTATCCTTGTAATTACAGTATTTTGCACTACAGTTATGTAAGATGCTACTACTGGAGGAGACTGAGAAGAAAAGTGTGTCTCCAGTGAATCTTTCATGCAGGGTGTAGTTGAGGCACCTAAGATGATAGAGGTTGAGGAGCCTCACCAAGTTTGCAGAGCAGGTGGTACAAACTGTACCCTGCTTGTGAATGGATTTGTCTTTTGAAAAGTGTGCAGCAGAATTTGCTCTGATGTTCACTTTTATTACAGGGGTTGAGGTGGGGATGTGGAGATAGGTAAGAAACTCTCCCACCCTAACTTCTTGAGCAGTTATGGTTACCTTCCAAAAAGAACCTGGGCTGTGTATGAGTCAATTTACTATCATACTGAACTGATTCCTTGTCCCTTCCTTTGCAACAAGATCTCTAGTAAACGCTCCCCCAGTGGCTTCTTTCTGGCCTCAGCACTGTTTCTTGACCCTCTGAGCTCTGGCCTCCTTATCTTTTCAGTTCACAACACCTCATTCATTGTCTGTGTTCCAGGCCTTCCTGCGATTCAGAGCTCTGTACAGTTTTTCAAATGTGCTGAGCTCTTACTAGCTTCAGGGTTTTTTTTTTTTTTTCTATTAAAAAAATGAGATAAAATTTACCATTTCAAAGGGTCCAACTGGGGGGTCTGGATGCAGCTTACCAAGGATGCATGTGACCCCAGAATGGGGGTGGGGTATATGGCTTATAATGCTGTGTGAACATCAACCAATATGTGACTTTGGTGTCTAACTTCTTCCCTTAGCATAATGTTTTCAAGCATCACCCATGTGGCAAGTATGTATCGGTGTTCCATTCCTTTTTATTGCTGAATAATATCCCACTATACAGATATTTTGTTTATCCACTCATCAGTTGGTCGACATTTGGGCTATCTCCACTTTTTGGATATCATAAATAATTCTACTATAAACTTTTCTGTGCATATATTTTCAGCTTTTTGGCTGTATATGTAGCAGTGGAATTACAGGGTTCTGTGGTAATTCTGTACTTAACTTTTGAGAAACAACCCAATTGTTTTCTCTCTAGGATATTTTTATCAGTCTCTGAGATCATTTGAACATGCTATTTCTTACCCTGGATGAATCCGCACATCTAAACTAGCATGTTTAAGAGCTTTTCTTTTTTGGTACTTTGGGTGGAACTCAGGGCCTTTTGTACACCAGGCAGCTGCTAAGTGCACTTAGATCTGAGGTAGGCAACACTGTCTTAGAACTTAGCATATTGCTTTATCCTTGCTTGGTTCGCTGTCCTGGTGAATGCACTCCTAGGTGGTGAGTGGAGAGGGTACCTGTGCCTCTTCTTGCCTGGCACCATGCCTGGCATGTGAGAGGCTCGAATGAGAAACAGCAGCCCCAGCACATATTCTATGCAAACTGACAAATGCCTCTGCTGCCCCGTTTTTCCACTAACCAAAGTCTATTGAGTTATGAAGTTTTTGAAGAAGGATACATAGTACATATGTATACATGTATACATACATATATCACTAATATGCATGACTATTTTAGTGACTGATTTTTAACTGTTAAAGATTAAATTTGAGGACCACCTATATCAAGACTGAAATTACTTCATATGTACAAAATGTTTCAAAAGGCAATTGATGCCCTTTTTTGTTTTGTTTTGTTTTGTTTTTTGAGTCCAGACTGGCCTTCAACTCACTATGTAGCTCAGGCTGGCTTTGAACTTGCAATCCTCCTGCCTCAGGCTCCCCAGTGCTAAGATTACAGTTGTGCACCACCACACCTGGCTCACTCTTTTACCAAATAAGTCTATGCCTAAAAACCCTAAAGAACCACTTATAGATGCAGAAAATGTTTTTATGCATGAAGACACTAGCTAAAGATCATTAAAAATCATTACAAATTGGAAATAATATCCATCAATAGGAAATGAAGGAATGGCTGTCTAAATTTTACAGATATTAAAATGTTCAAGAATAATCTAGATTATAGCAGGTGTGGTGGCCCATGCCAGTAATCCCAGCACTCAGGAGGCTGAGGCAGGATAGCCACAAGTTTGAGGCCAGCCTGGGCTACACAGTGAGTGCCAGACCAGCCTGAACTACACAGCAAAACCCTGACTCAAAAAAACCAAATAAAAGAATAACCTAGATTAAGGCCATGGAAACTAATATACTGTGACTGCAACTATTTAAAAAAGGGAAGATTCCCTAACTATAGTGAGATTATATTGAAATGCTAACCACATTATGGTGTGTAGTAGGACAACGTACAATTTCCCCTTTTTTTCTATTTTCTAAATTTTAAATTTTTTATTACCTTTCTAACTTAAAAGGGTGTAATAGACATTGAAGCAAATGATATGAAATTTTAAAGGCCTCTGTGATTACGATGAGGTCTCTGATGGCACTTCTGTTCAGAACCTTCCTTTTGAAAGCATGGGAACAAAGACACGGTGCTTTATGAGATTGCAATGGCAAACTTATAGAAATTTCATAGCAGAAATTAGAAATCAATTAGTAGCCTCTGCCTAAACTCACGCTGCCTGTCACGTGGTTAGACTCGGCCAGCCTGGACCACCACGCCAGCCATAACTCAGAGACGGTTTGACTCAGCTTTATCTGACTGCATCCAGCTGCACTGCCCGCACTTTCCAGCCTATAAACATATTCTGTTTTGCTTGCCTAGTCCAGGAACTTTCCACCTGGGACAGAATAACCCAGTCAAGGACACGCTTGCCTGACTTCACCCGCCCACTTGGACAGCTCCCTCCCTAGCAGAGCCCACTCAGAACAAATCTGCCTGAGAACATATGCCTTAGTCTATGTAACCAATCATATAATAACCTGCAATCAGCTTTGTATTTCTGGCTTGCAAAAATGTATTTAAGCTGAACACTAAGCTGACTGTGGCTGATGATTTGAGATGTGGTTCCCATCAGCCTGCTAGTGTTAAAATAAAAGTTGCCTTCCAAATCCTCAGGTGCAATGAGTCTTCCATTCAGTTTGATATCAGATTTCTGCAACAAGATGCCCTAGCCTGATCGCAAAATCAGAAAACACTTTTACCCCAATGAACTGGAAAATGAATTCTCACCAAGGTTCAAGCCATATTGACACTCTTTTATAAAATTTTCCATTTCTCCATGACACACAGCCTAGGGAATGCAGCCATTCTCAAACCTGAGTGAGCAGAGCAGTTACCAGTACCTCTGGATTAAAGGATTCCTCAGTCCCAGCCCGAGAGTCAGACCACTGAATCGAGGCTGCCACTCAGACACCTGCCCTTTTTGTCTAGAAAAGCTGGAGACCACACAGTAGAAGACAAGCTTTCCAACACCTTCAAGGTCCTGGCCTGTCGTTAACACAGAAGGGCCCTGCAGTGGGCTCTACCCTGGAAAATACTTTCTGCAAATTGGGCGTTTTACAGAGCACCTCACATCAGTTTGATTGTCCTTCAGGAAAAACAGAAAATAATAATAGAAAACAGAGAGAGAAATTGCCTATGCCTTATATTTGAATGTTTTGTGTCTTGTCACCTTGGGACAGAAACACAAGAGGGGAGCCCTCACTTTTACCAACTCTAGACTGGCCCCTTTGAGAGGTCTGCCAATGTGAAACACAAACCAAAAAAAGGATTTTAAACTTTCTTTCCCGATTCCAAGAATCATTGCATTTCAGTCACTATTTGGATGTGGACTTTGGATATGCGATGATAATATCTCATCTGGCATTTTAGTTTTATCACTTTAAAGCCTGGACATTGTGAGAAAGCCTGGCTGTCATGCAGGGATTAGACTCCAGAGCTGCCCCAGGGGCAAGAAAGTGGGGCAACACACGCACCGTGATCACAACCCAGCACTTCCCCATACTTGGCTAACTGCACGTGGAATCTGCTAGAAGGAAAGGAGCTCTGTGGGAAGTTTTTCCCCAATTCCAAAGGGAGTTCTCATTCCATTTGCAGCTAGTCCTGAGTTCTACCTCTCTGTCAGTCATCTGATAAGGGTAGGATGATTCCTCAGGAATCCAGTCACAAAGAACAAGGTTGGGGCTCAACAAGCCAGTCCTTAACTGCTGTGGTGTTGTTACACTTTACGAAACTCTTTCCTGCCTGCCTTTCTTCTCTCCCTCCCTCCTTTACTTCCTTCCTTCTCTTCCCTTTTTTTATTTTTTTTATTTTTTCTTTCTTTCTTTTTTTTTTTTTTACCACTGACTAAGGCATCAATGCCAGTGTGGGTAACCACCTCCTCCCTGCCCCAGGGGGCTGTCCAGTGAACCAGTGGGGAGGGGTAGTGGTTACAGCAGGAGGCTATGTGCAACGGACTGTAGGGAAGGTGGAGCCCTTGGAATGACACCAGCAGCGGGGACAGACTCAGTACAACCTTTTCAACGTGCGGTGGCTCCCAGGATATACCTCTTGGATGGCACCTGCACTTGTACTATGGCAGGAAGCATCCAGCCCACAGCTATCCCAGACAGCCCTGTCCTTTTCCCAGTTGCCAGGATCCCAGCTTCTGCCTAGTAACAGGCCACTGGAGGTTACCATTGGCTAGGACCACTCTATTTACTATTATTGCATTAAATGATTAAGTACTGGCAGATATTTAGATGTAATTAAAGAAAGGGGTAATCAGTTACTTTTTAACAACTTTCTAGTTTGAAAGAACTTCAAAGTTTCAAGAACCAACAACTTTCTAGTTTGAAAGAACTTCAAAGTTTCAAGAACTTGGGGCTGGTGAGACGGCTCAGCGGCATAAGCGCCTGCCTTGCAAGCGCGAGGGCCCGAGTTCGACTCCCGGAACCCACATACAAAAAAGGGGCCGGTGATATCGCTCAGCGGCACGGGCGCCTGGTGGTGCCCGAGGTCCTGAGGTCGAACCCCCGGTACCCACCAAAAAGAAAAAAAAAAAAAAAACAGTTTCAAGAACCACACAAAGTATCCTCACTTATTCCCCAAATGTTAACATTTTGCCATCTTTGCTCTGTGTTCCCCTTCCTGTCTCTTTGGTTTATTAATAGACTTTTAAAGAATGTTTTAAATTTACAAAAACAATTGAGCAGATAGTACATAGATGCCCCCACATACAGAGAGTCCCCTTTTTGTAGCATCTTACATGAGCATAGTACAATTGCTATAATCAATGAACCAACATTGATACACTGATAATAAGCTAAAGACTATCACTTACATTTCTTGAGTTGTCACCTGAGGATTTTTTTCTTTCAAGACCCTACCCAGCTTGTGTTACATGTAGGTGTCTTATCTCTGCTGCAATATTTTCTCAGAATTTCCTTGTTTCTGATGACCTGGACAGTTTTGAGGAGCACTTTTAGAGGCCCCAGTTTCTACTGGAAATTGTCAACTGCTTTCCTCATGATTGGACTCAGGTTACATATACTAGGGAGGAGGACGGCAAAGGTAACAAGCCATTCTCCCCACATGGCGTCAAGGTGCATATTTTGGACATCACTCATCACTATCGATATGGACCATGGTCACTGGACTGAGGAAGTGTTTGTCAAGCTCCTCTCCTGGGAGCATGTTCTTTCTGTGTACTTTGGAACAAAGTCTCTATAGGCACCAAGAATCATGCTCTGCCCTGAAGGTGAAGTATCAATGTAATTAATTTGGAATTCTGCAACAGAGACCTGTCTCATCTTTCCCATTTTAAATTTACTCCATCAGTGATTCATAGCAGTGAAATACAGCAGATTCGTGGTTTTTTTGTACTTCGGGTTATAGCGTTATCCACTTCTACTTTGTCACTCAGGTCACTGAAGCTCTGCCCATTGACTTACACTTTATTTATTTTTAGTAAGAGGAGTACCTACATCATTACCATTAGACTGAGAAGACAAGGCAGGTGAGAGTCAGGAAAGTTCCCATCCACAAGTATTCCCTGCCTGCCTTCATTAATCAGTAGCAGGACAGCCAAGCCCAGAACAAAGGTGAAGAGGGGCCGGTCCTTTTCACCACGAGACGGCCTCATGAAAGCCCTCGTGGCTCCTCCTTGCTCTCTTTCTTGGGTCACTTTTTCTGAGGGAATTCAACAGACAAGACACAGAATCTGAGGGTCCCTCGAGCAACCCTGTGGAGATGGGTGAGCAAGGACCATCATCTTTCCCAACAGCCAGGGGGGGCAGCCCCAAGTCATCCTCTGGACCCAGTCCAGCCTCCTGGACAGCTGCAGCCCTGCCTGATGTCTGCGATCTCAAGAGGGTCCCCAAGCCAAAGCCACCCAGCCAGGCTGTTTCTTATGTACAGAAACTATAAGGGAGTGTTTGTGTAATTTATTTTTTTTAACCCAGGGCCTCACCCTTGCTAGGTAAATGGTCTACCCCTGAGCTGCATATGTAGTGCTTTTTAATTTTCTTTTGTGATAGAGTCTTGTTAAATTTCCCAAACTGGCCTCAGACTTGTAATCCTCCTGCCTCAGCTTCCTGAGCAACGGGGATTACAGGCAAGGGCCACTGCACCTGTTTATGCTTGATTTTTTTTTTTTTTAACTGCTAAACTGTGTTGTAATTTGTCACATGGCTGTAAATAACTAATAGGTATTACATTTATGGTCTCTAGCAGTAAGGCCCTTAAAACTCTAACGAAGGGCTGGGGATATAGCTCATCAGCACAGCACCTGCCTGGCAAGTGCAAGGTCCTGAGTTCGATTCCTGGTACCAAAAAAAAAAAACCTCAAATGAGACAATCTCACTAGGGAAAAAAAAAAAAGATATGTAAGTCAATGTAGAAGCTGCCATGCACATGGATTAAAATGAGTAAGTTAAAAGTGTAAAACTCACTTCCACAGGGCTCTTGGAGATGTGTTTGCTAGTGGCAGTTTAACATGATTTCATTTCTCTGAAGCTGGTAAATGGAGTAAAAGCTATAAAACTACACCTGGGAAAATAGCCAAGAAATAAATAAAAGAACCCTATAATTATTTTTACAAAGATATTTATATCGGTTCTACTAGTAATGATGAGAAAACACCCACGTCAGGCAGAGTGGTACACACCTGTAAACCCAGCACTCTGGGAGGCTGAGGCAGGAGAACTGCAAGTTTAAGACCAGCCTGGGCCAGACTTAGAAAGGCCCTGTCTTAAAATAACAAATGTAGCTCAGTGCACAGGCCCTGCATTCAGTCCCAGTATCCCCCTCAAAAAAAAAAAAAAAAAAAAAAAAAGGACCCAGAAGTCAAAAAGTAAGGGAAAAGCTAAGCAAATATATTAATAATAATTGTATGCCTTCTGGCTATTAAAAATGTAAGCAATCTGGGTTTCATGCCCAGCACCATAAAAATAAGTTTAAAAAAGTAAATGTAAACAAGAAAAATTGAGCCAGGTGTGATGGTGCACGCCTGTAATCCCAGCACTCTGGAGGCTGAGGCAGGAGGATTGCTGAGAGTTTGAGGCCAGCCTGAACTGCATAGTGAGAAGTGCATATTCTTCCCAGCTGGTAGAAAGGATAAAGATGGAAACCAGCGCAGTGATACTGGCAGGTTTCGCCCACTTAGGTTGTGTTCAAGCATAGCAAATGTGCTCCTCATACCTGGCCCACACCGGACCAGACGTCTGCATTGCCCCACAGGTACATAGAGATGCTGCAGGAGAGGTGCTGGTCATGGCTGGGAGTCCCCTGCCTCCCTCATCCTGGGTGGGGCATGCAGCCAATTTCCAGGAGGAGGAGCTCCCTGCCTGAAAAGGCCCATGCCCTGGACACTAGCAAAGAAGCTGGTTAAAAACTAAAGAAAATTATCACTTCAAGTCAAAGGAATGCAAAGAATAATTTTTAAAATAATTTAGGGCTGAGAATGTAGTTCAGGAACACAGCAAGTGTCAGAGAGCCTGGCTAGCATACCTGGTCATGGGTTCGGTCCCTGACAGCACACAAAATAATAGTCACAGTAGTTTAAAAGCACACATTTAGGTTGTAACCCTGAGATACAGAGAAGGGAAGTGGCGGTGAAGCACCAGTCTGGTCTAGAAATGATCTCTAACTGCCCCTCTTCCCATCATCTGGAGACCTAAACTTTCTTTATCTGGAATTCAATATGTAACACCCAGTTCAAATGGAAGATGAACCCTTTTTATTTTTTATTTTATTTATTTATTTTTTTTTTTTTTTTCTGTGGGTACCGGTGAGTCCACCTCAGGACCTCGCGCACCAACAGGCACCCGTGCCGCTGAGCGATATCACCAGCCCCTTTTTCGTATGTGGGTTCCGGGAGTCGAACTCGGGCCCTCGCGCTTGCAAGGCAGGCGCTTATGCCGCTGAGCCGTCTCACTGGCCCTTTATTTTTTATTTTGAAACAGGGTCTTCCTAAATCACTAAGTTACCCAGGCTGGGCTTGAATTTGTAATCCTCCTGTCTCAGCCTCCCAGAGTGCTGGGATTACTACACGATGCCAGCCTTGGCTGAGTATGGTTTTGTTTTTGTGATCAACTCTGGATGGATATACAACAAAATATTATTAGCTTGAGGTGGTGAAATTAGAGAAAGTTATTGTTTGGTTCTTCTTTTCTGTTGAAGATTTTTCTTTACCATAAACATGTTATTTGTATAGCTTTTAATTTTTTTTCATTTATTTATTTATTTATTTATTTATTTTTATTTTTATTTTTTTGTGGGTACCGGGGGGACGACCTCAGGACCTCGCGCACCAACAGGCACCCGTGCCGCTGAGCGATATCACCGGCCCCTTTTTCGTATGTGGGTTCCGGGAGTCGAACTCGGGCCTTCGCGCTTGCAAGGCAGGCGCTTAAGCCGCTGAGCCGTCTCACCGGCCCTATTTATTTATTTATTTATTTATTTGTCTTTTTGAGACAAGGTTTTGCTATGAAGTTCAGGCTGGCCTTGAACTCACTTTGTAGTCCAGGCTGGGCTTGAACTCACAGCCATCCTCCTGCTTCAGCCTCCTGAGTGCTGGGATTACAGGCATGCACCACGACACCTAGTTTAAATTCTTTAAAACATAAAAACTGTAAAGCAGGCCCCGGGGGCTCATACCTGTAGCCCTGCACTCAAGAAGCAGAGGTGGGAGGGTTACATGAGCCAGGAACTGGAGACCAGTCTGGGCAATGTGGCAAAACCCCATGTCAGATAAGAAAAAAGTAAAACTTATAAAACATCACCTTTTATCAACTGGCTTTCATTCTACACAGCTGAAATGCAATGACAACAGATCAGTACAAAGTACTTAAAGATCTTACACTGTTTTCTGAAACACATAAAAGACTTTCTGATTAGTTTAAATACTGAGTCTATTTACATGCACTGTTTTGATGTATTTAAAACTTTACCATGTAAAAAAATATATGAGGAAACTCTATTGACTAGAATAATTTATCACAGATAATGGGAGTAGTTACTGTCTTGCCTTCCCCAGCACATTCACTTCTTCCATATAAAATTCCCATCTCTTAGCCCAGTGTGGTGGTGCATGCCTATAATCCCAGGATTTGGGAAGCTGAGGCAGGAGGATGGCTGTGAGTACAAGGGCAGCCTGGGCTACATAGTGAGGGTCAAGGCCAACCAGAACTACATAGCAAGACCTTGTTTCAAAAAACAAAACAAATTTTCTCATTTCCTTTTAGGAATACCAATAGTGCGTAATACCAAAGCCATTTTCCAGGATAAGCCACTAGATAAATGCTGTGGATTTAAATTTAAAAGTTATAAAGATTTTCTTTTCTCAACTCAGAAAATGGATAAAGATATAGGAGCATTAAACCTGAGGAAGTGCAGTACACAAACCTTGGCTTGTGAGCATAATTCATCCCAGAAACATGCTTGCAATACAAACACTTGTATATCAAAGTGAATTTCGCTATAAGAAGTAATGGAGGGGCCAGGGATATAGCTCAGCAGCACAGCGCCTGCCTGGCAAGTGCAAGGTCCTGAGTTCGATTCCTGGTACCAAAAAACAAAAAACAAAAACAAACAAACAAACAAAAAGAAGTAATGGAAACTCAAATGATTCATTCTAAAATCCAAAAATATTCATATGAAAATGATTATAACACTGTAATAGAATACAGAATAATAAAGAAAATATAAAGAAAAATAAATTAACCTGCACTTACCTTTGAAAACCTTTGTGGCTGGTGTGAGGGAGAGGAGAGAGAGGAGAGTTATTGTGTAGGACCACTTTCACTGTCACTAATGGAATCACTGCTATCTATTGGCTCACTGGAATCTTTTTCTTTTCGTGCAATTTTCACAAGGAACCTACCTAATGACATCCTTTTGAGGATTTCACGGAAATGTGACATTGCATTGTTATTAAACAGATTCATCACTGGCACTGCTACAGCCTTATTCCGGTGGTGATTTTGTACAAAATTTTGCACTGCTTCCCACATTTTACACATCTCCCTAATCTCACTTGAAGTGAAGAGTTCCTCTGCCTTTTTCTCCTCCTCCTCTGCAGAGGAGATCTCCTCCACAGCCTCTTGCTGTTGGGAGATGATCGCCCACAATTCCGCAGTGAGGCAGCTGGGGAGGGAGGGAGCGAGAGAGGGAGAGGGAGGGAGGGACAATTGGCTCAGTTGTGATCATGTGACGTTCAGCAGCAAGTACTACTTGTATTGCAATACATCACTTGTTTGTCAAGTTAAAACTTATTAGAAATGTTTGCTTATCTTGAGGAACACTCGGGGAACAGGTTACTCACAATCCATGGTTCCACTGTACCTCAAAGTGAATCTAAGGGGGAAAGTGCCACACTAGCAGAGGGGGCAGGAGCCGGGGCAGAAGAGGAGCGGACCTGTGTTTAGAGCACCGAGGGCGCCCGGTGATGCCCTGCACCTGTGGCCTCAAGGGCGCTGTCAGCAGGGAACACTTGGGCGTGGAGACCACAATGAGGTGTAAGGTGACACTCAGTGAGGGAGTGGGGTTATAGCCCATCGCGCCTAGTTCGCCTTCTGCCTGCTGCCGCCTGTCTTGCCCTATGTCTAGAGAAGGAATCAATTTCCCTTCTCAGAGAATCACAGGCTGTTCCTGCAATGAGCGATTTGGGCGCCTGCGGAGCTGGCTGCCTCACATAGCTGTCTTCCTCTTCTAAGAATTGTTGAGAGATCTTAAATAAATACAATAAATCCTATGGTGTAAGAATAGAGATAGCGCCCATTCGGTCTGCCATTATCTATGTGATAGTATTTACGTGAGGGAGTATAGGAATGGTGAGTACCGATAACACTGATCACTGAAACTTGGCATAATTCAAAAATTCTAACAAGTAGCAAGGAGTCTTGAGTTTCAACCTCTGACGGTTCCTGACTGAACTCTGTAATCAGCCCATAAGAACCAAGACCTGAAGAGAAAATGTTTGTGAAAGATCGTCCCCCCAGATACACTGCTCCTAAAGAAATGACTGTACCCCAAATTTCAAAAGTGGTTCTAGGGCCCAGCTTTCTCAAGACATTATGACAGCTACCAGCAATCTCACTTACGTAATCCAGAGCAATTGTTTATGTTCTTCCCACAAAGCATAGAAAGATGGTAAGTTAATTATATGTTACTGTAAAACGTTACTTCGTTCAGGTGTCCCTTAGGAACAGAGAGTTAAAATCACTATTGTGAGAATATAAGGCCTCGGGACAAAGCGAGATCAGTCTTCTGTTCTTTGTCCCCACAATTTGCTGCTACTTATTAGTAATATTGCACAGTTTAGCACTGTCCACCCAAGATCTAAGATTGACTTTATGCTATTGGCACGTTTTCTCCTCCCTCCTCTCCTTTCCTCACAAAACCAAGACTCGCAGAGATTTCATATTCGGCATGTAGTGTCAAACCAGAAGGAAGACTAACACCTAGGCACAGGCGACCATTATAAAGGTGTAGTTTTTCCTGGCAAAGCTATTACTATAGCAGAATGAATATCCATTTTCTCAATTTTAAGAAATCCATTTCAGGGCCGGTGAGATGGCTCAGCTGCTTAAGCGCCTGCCTGGCAAGCGCGAGGGCCCGAGTTCGACTCCCGGAACCCACATACGGAAAAGGGGCCGGTGATATCGCTCAGTGGCACGGGCGCCTGCTGGCGCGCAAGGTCCTGAGGTCGACCCCCGGTACCCACCAAAAAAAAAAAAAAACAGTAAGGAAAAGGGACTATTTTGGACCCCATTCCAAGGTCATAGAATGAAATCCTTGCCTGAGCCCTACCTTGGCTGCCCTGTCTCTCAGGCACTAGACTCATCTGTTTCGTGGAACAGTCACTTGTTCACTGCATTTATGCCCCGTAGCATTCCCCTAATTGACACCAAAGGACAGTTCACTGGAAGGGTACTTGGGGCTGGGAGTGTAGCTCAGTAATAAAGTACTTGCCTAGCATGTATTTGGGAATGTAAATGCAACTGTAAAAGCCTTCAAGTCCTGTAAGATCAACAATTACAGAGTTAGAAAGAGCAATGGTACAGAAGTACCTCTCCATAGCTGCTAGATTTGGGGGCATTCACTGTTTTCAAAGGAGAAAAGAAATGGAGTGTATGGAAGAATTAGGCACTTCTAAAAGAGAACACTGGCTTTGTCCCCAAAGATATTTGAAAAATATCTTTCGGTGGGGGGGATGGAGTAGTAATATCTGCTATAACATGGGTGAGCCTTTAAAACAAGCTATGTGAAAGAAGCAATCACAAAATGCAATGCATAGCATGACTGCATGCATACAAAATACCAGAAGAGGCAAACCCATGAGACAGAAGCAGATTAGTGTTTTCAGGGGCAGGGAGAGGATTGAATAGAGAGTAAGTATTTAATGGGTTTCTTTTTGGGTTGATGAAAACATCCCAGAAGTAGGTAGTAGTGATGATTATACAACATCATGAATTTACTGAATGTCGCTGAGCTGTACATTTTGAAATGGTTAAAATGGTAAGTTTCATGTTATGGGTATCTTATCATGAATTTTTAAAAAATGGAACCAAAAAAGCCTGTCTTTTGCTGAACATTTTGGATCCATATGTGAACTTCGCAAAATTACTAAAAAAAATAAAATGAGGTAATATATGTAAAGGCTCCAAGCACATAACAGGTACCCAATATATCATAGCTATTATTATCCTAACATAGTAATCCACACGCATTTATTTAGATTTATGACACAATAGAATAACTGTAAGTCTCTAAAGTAAGAATATGCTAATTGAGAAAAGCAAGCAGTGATATAGTTAATCTATTTTCAGTACTGAGAAAGGAGAAGGAAATTTGGTAGAAGTTAGCATTTCACTGGCATATCCATAATCTGTTAAAGCCTTTAGTGATTCTGTTGTAAAACAATGGGTTTTAAACAATGTTGGCATTTTTCAGATGATTTTTTTTTCTTTCTTTCTTTTTTTTTTTTTTTTTTTTTCTCTTTTGGTTTTTGAGACAAGGTCTCACTATGCAGTTCAGAATAGCCTTGAACTCACTATGGAGCCCAGGCTGGCCTGGAACTCATGGCAATCCTCTTGCCTCAGCCTCCCAAGTGCTAGGATTACAGGCATGTGCCACCACACCCAGTCAATGATCTGATTTCAAATGAGATAGATAATGGTATAAGAATTTCCACATAAGTCTATAAAAGGCTGTCATGATATTTTTATGAAGATTATCATAGCTAAGTAAGGTTTTAATTTTTTTGCAAAGAATAAATATTGGTAATACACTAATTCTTCATTTGTAAATGTAAGCAATCACATTAAAATTATTACTAGATTCAGAAACGTGTTTGGTCTTCATGAGGAGGAATAGTTCAATAGTTCAATAATCTTTGTGAGGCTTCATTTTAACAAAGTTGGTTATATTCTGATAGTTTATTTACATAGCTGAATTTAAAGTTTTCAGATTTCATGAGAGATAGTGGGCCTACCCTCACCCCGTCAGAGCTCTGCCCAGGTTTCAGTTCCAGGCCAAACCAGAGCTGCTAAGTTGACTGTTGTGAGTTTGTGTGACTTCAATTAGACATAATTCATTTACTGACAAACACTAGCTAATGACAGAGATGGTTGAATAATCTTGTCATTTGAAATGAGAAACCCAAGCATCTTTTTTATGTAGCAATGTAAGAAAGAGTGCTTGGCTTTATAGTAAATTTTGTTCTCGTGGCACTTTTTAATCAACTAGTGGATTTCTTTGTCATTTGCATAGGTAGAAATTTAAGTGAACTGTATATTTTAAGCAAATAGCAAACATTTCATGAGAAATTACTATGGCTCCAGGCATTTTCCAAGGACTTTGTATTAAATCATTTGCACCTTTCAGATAACCCACCTGACATTACTGTGAATATTATTCCCACCTCCCACATGAGAAAACTGAGAAGTTGCAGGTCTTATCCAAGTCAGGACAGGAACTATAGTACCCTAGCTTTCACTGAGCATTCCAATTTGCTTTGATGTTGGCAAACCCAAGCGCATCCAGCACCACTGCTATGCTAAAGAGATGGACGGGCCGGTGAGATGGCTCAGCGGCGTAAGCGCCTGCCCTGCAAGCGCAAGGGCCCGAGTTCGACTCCCGGATCCCACATACGAAAAAGGGGCCGGTGATATCGCTCAGTGGCACGGGTGCCTGTTGGCGTACGAGGTCCTGAGGTCGACCCCCCGGTACCCACAAAAAAAAAAAAAAAAAAAAAAGAGATGGAATTCACAATCTTAGGGGCAGGGGCACCCCAATCCTATATGGTCATCACAGTAATGAAGTGATTTAATTGTGGAACCAGGGAATTTTAGAGGTAAGAGGAAGTGGAGTGATCCTTTTGGCTCTTACCTAACCCTTCTTAATTCTGATCAATTAAATCAGCCCCTCCAGACACAACATTTCTTTCCTTCCTGTAGATATCCAGTCTTATCATTTTATCTAGCTCACTGAGTCAACATTCCTAATATTTCTACTCTGAATTACTCTAAGATATTACAGTAACTGATCTCTTTTTCTAGTTTACCCCCCTTACAGAGGAACAAATCTGTTTCCGTCACTGCCCCGCATTAAACTGTCAGTGGTTCTCCACTGCCTGGATCACTGGTTCTCAAATTTGTACAGGAATGTATTGCGGTGCTGGTTGCATAACTTAGGCATGTATTAAAAACCATTCAACTACACATTTTAAATAGGTGAATTGTATGACATGTGAATTCTACCCCAAAACTTATTTTAAAAATTATAGGGGAACCAAAGAATCTGGAACCCTGCACTTGATGTGTCACACACTAAGATGCTAAACATCAGCAATTTTACTAGCAGAAAATAAGACTACCGTACATACATTTAATATTCACAGTTTATTTGTAACATTGAAATTCACCACTTTATGATTATGCCTACAAAAGCAGTTTAGCTAAGATTATCAACAATTTCTAATGTTTATCTTTAATACTGAATTGCCATTTGTTGAGCTGGGCATGTGGCTGAGTGGTACAGCACTAGCCTAGCATGTACAAGACCCTGGGTTTGATACCAGCATCGCCAAAAAAAAAAAAAAAAAAAAAAGAAGTTACAATAAAAAAATTAAAAATTTACCAGCCAGGCATGGTGGGGCATACCTGTAATCTCAGTACTCGAGAGGCTGAGGCAGGAGGATCTCAGCCAGTTCGAGGCCAGCCTGGGCTACATAGTGAGTTCAAGGCCAGGCTGAACTATATAGCAAGACCCTGTCTCAAAAAACAACAACAACAACAACAACAACAAAATTAAAATTTACCATTTGTTAAATTGCTTTGTTGCCTACCACTATTTGCTAGCAAACAATCATTAACAACACTAAAGACTTAAAGTAAATTTTAGAAGTGAGGATATTTTGATATATTTTTTCTGTCTTCAAATTAAGACTACACATTTGTAGGCAAATGGATGCACCTTGAGACAATAATGTTAAGTGAAATAAATCAGACACACAAACTTAACTATTGCATGGTTTCTCTTATATGAGAAACCCAAAATATAAATAATTTAAAGTGCAAAGTAAAAGGTAGATAACAGGAAACAGGGAGATAAATCTTTCGCAATTGGAAATGGAGGGAGGGGGGGAGTAAAAAGAATTAGGATGTGTTATATATGTGCACCACTCCCCACAATGAATGTAATCATTACATGCTGCAAACATGTGCTCATAAAATAATGTTTAAAAAGACTGCTCCTAAACATCTGAATTTAGAGTAACACTGTTTTTCGGAGAAGAGCTTTCACAATCCCTGCCTTCTTAGAAAGCGCCTATACTTTTAGCATATCATTAAAAACCCTGTTCAAGCTGGTGTTAGATGACCTTTCCACTTTCATCTTTGCCCCCGCACGGACGCACGCAGCCTCGTGCGCCACAGATGGCTAACTATCTCCTCCCCCACAGCCTTCAGCCACGCTGGCACCCTCCCCATCCTGGCATCTTCTTCCGGAACTCCTGTCTTCCCCTGGTCCTTCAAGGCCCACCTAACTACCCTTTTACCTCTTGATTTCCCTGTCCAGGAATGCATCAGAGCAGGAAATGTAAATATTTCACTGAACTTTGTATTTCCAGGACTTACAGCTGGGGCGTCCTAGAAAATGCCCCATCATCGCCCGTTCCCTCATCCTTCAGCCTGAATGCAGGTGTCCACCCACTTCCACAGTGCTGGGACTGTTCAGTGACTACACTCTCACAGCCTCTTTCCCTGGCAGCCAACGAGCTGTCGAAGGCGGGAATTATGTCCCTGCTATATTGGATGCTCCGTGGACGCCCACTATATTCAGCCAGGCAGAGTGGCAGTGCCTGTAGTTTCAGCTCTGCGGGAGGCTGAGGCTGGAGAACCCAGGAGTTCTGGACCAGCCTGGGCAACATAGAAAGAAAAAAAAAAAATCGGGTATACTGAGATGAATTAAAAACATTTTCTCTAATCTCTAGATGACCAAAGTCTTAAGGAAAGTCCAAACATACAATTTACTTAAACAGGATGTGTCAAAACCCGTGAGGTGTGTCACAGGATTCTGGGAACTTTGGCTTGAAAGTGTTCTCTGTGGGATTTCGTACACGCTGCATTTGAACTGTCTCTACCAGAAAAAGAGCAAAAACGGGTTTCTAAGCCGAAGGAATTCAGCACCAAGTCGGACTCAGAGAATCGGACCATGAGCACCCCAATAGGGTCTGGTGCAGCTACTGGGCGATGGCAGGGAGTCGCAGGCAGGAGACCGCAGAGCGCTGGGGCTGGGAGCCTCCCAGCTGGGACTTCCCAACACTGCAGCAGGAGCAGTCCGGTTTACTCTGTTCTCAACACCCTCTTCTGCCCCGACCCCTCTCCAACAGCCTGCGGGCCAGGTAAGAGAGCAGACCAGATCAGGCATGCTGTGTGGACAAAGGCCGGAGGGATGTGACAGATCCTAATGAGAACCAATTTGAGACCCAGGACTGTGTTCTAACCAGTGAGCAATCAGCCAGCGCTGGCGCTATGTAAACCACAAACTGAAGCAGAGGTCAAGAATGTGGTAGAACTACCACAGCTGGTTTCTTGGGACAGCCATTATCATTCATGTAAAGATTCCTGGCCTCCATGAAGCCCTCTCTGATTTTCCCAGCCTAAAGACTTCTCAATCCCTCTCTCTCTCTCTCCCTCCCCTCGCCTTTCCTCCCCTTCCCACCTCCCTTCCTTTCCCTTTCTTTCTCTTGAAATCCAGAGCACTTAATTTTGCACTCATGACACTTAGAAATTTTTTTGTGTTGCAGTTGTCTGTCCCCCGTCCTGGTACTGCCTTTTCTCCTCTTGCCTAACTTCACAAGCTTTTATATGACACAGTGCATCTTTGACAGATCCCTTAGGAGCAAGACAAGGTATAAAGCAAACCAAGAATAAATATAAGATTGTAAGTTTCAAGAGGAGAAATGTCACCCACTTTTTGATATAGTGATACCAATATGGAAAAAATATACTCATTGGCTTCTGAGAGGTTTATATTTACTACAGTGTTTACATAGATGTTTATCTTGCATTCTTTTACTCTAAACCAAGCCCCACCATTCTCTCTCCCTCTCTCTTTCTCTTTTTTCATTTGCCAAATTTTCACCCTTCATGTAGGTCTTTTGGGGGAAAAGCCTGTAGATTTAATTATTGTCCCTTTTTAAATTTCAAAGGAGCTAGGGTCTGAGACTGTACTTCATTGGTAGAGCACTTGTCTGGCATGCAAGAGGCCCTTGGTTCAATCCCCAGCACTAAAAAGTTAAAAAAAAAAAAAAAAAAAAAAAAGGATATATTTATTTCAGCAAAAGTATAAAGTACAAATACAAAGAAACAAAAATATTTGACATTCATTGAGACACGATCTCGATAAAATACATTAAGAGCATTAACAATAATCAGCAAAAGTGCAGCATAATAAATTATAAAGATCTGCTCATCTTTGAATGGGGTAACATAACCAGAAGAGACACAAGAATACTGAAGAATGCAGCAACATTGCCACCACACATGAAAACATTACCACAAAAACTTAAAAATTTCCACCTGAATGTTGAATTTTTCAGCCCTCTTTGGATCCACATTCAGCAACCTCGCCATTCTGCTGCAGTTTACGGGCTGGTCTAGTCGTCCCCTCACCCCAGCGGCCCACAGTGATCAGCCCCCTCACAAGCGATTAAAAGAAACACTTCCTGTTAGATATATAGTACTTCAAGGCTAATATTTAATCTTAATTGGCAACAAGTTTAGTGCAAATAAAATTATACTTAGCAGCTTAGAAAAGTTGTGCTGGGGAGCCATTCTCACCCTACCTTTCCCTCCTTTGTGAAGACTAACACTGGGCCGTTCACACCTACTGAAAACTAGGAACGATGATTCTGATTGTTACACAGGGAATTTCATGAAAGACGGTTTTAGTCACTATGCAAATGAGCCACGTAGTTTTTATATTCATAAAGTTCTCTTTGGGTTGATAGAAAGAAGCAGGGCCTGAAAGCCAGTCATTTCTCAGGGCGGGGAGTGAAGGTCACAGCTGGGTCTCACCCACCTGCTTCTCTGGTCAGCAGAGCAGACGCCCAGAAGAGGCGCGAATCATGTCCCACATCCGCCACCACAGGTGGGATGAGAAGAGAACTCCAGAACAGGGCTGCAGAATCTCCTCAGTCAAATTCTACTCTCAAGTAATAATCTAATTTCACTCATTTGAATGCCCAAAAGCACATAGAAATCCATCTGATTTCAAACCTGGTCCTTTCCACTCTCAGCCAAGATTTCTTCTCCAAATCAAGAAAAGCCGGAAAACTACTAGCCAGAGAGGATTTTGCCTGAGCTTTGTCAATTCCTCGAATTGTGTCTCTTTTTGTTAGACATCTGTTCCTTCTCCTGCCAAGGCCTGGGATTGTGGCTGCAGAAAGCAGTGTGACTTACTGTGCCCACATCCACCCTGGCAGAAGAGAAGGAAGAACAGCTCCTGGGTTTTGAGAGCCTGGCTCTGTCCTCTGGTCCAGGTTTCAAGGACAGATTCAAAAGCTGAGATGACCCCTCGTCCACTGCCGACCTCCCTCCTTAGCAGCTCCTTCACCTTTTTCTATCCCTCCACCACGAATTCTCTCACTGAGAATCTTAAAGATGAGGGAGTGGCGGCAGAACATGGGGGAGGGGCCACCTAGTCACTGTACTCTTCTCTTTCTCTTGGAGTGGGGAACTTCTCATGATGATTGGCCAATTTCCATTTGTTGTGCTGACTTTTGAGTAGTGCAGCCAAGGAAGTCTTTCGGGTAATGTGTCTAGATATCTCCCGGCTCTTGGTTTTCCTGGTAGTGGAAGAGTTTTGGACTAAAGGATGTACAGGGAAAATGGACTTGCCCCGAGGAGCTCCCAGTAGCTGCCATATTTCCCCAGAGGTATTACTGGCCAGATACTGCCAGGGCTTCTTCCCACTGCTGTCCCGGACATTCACCCGAGAAGCCAACCTTTGCACAAGCAATTTGATAACTCCCTGATGGCCATGAATGGCGGCAAGGTGCAGCGGGGTATACCCACAACTGGACCTCACATTTACATCAAGCACAATCCCGGCCTTCCGTGCCCCCAAGACCAAGTCCTGCAGGGCACGGAGGCTTCCATGCTTGGCTATCCAGTGCAGAGCGGTGTAGCCAGTCATGAAGTCCCTGTGCAGAGCCAGCTGGGGGTCCTCCCAGAACAAAGCCAACACCTGAATCCAGGAGCCACTAGCAAGCTTCACAATCCATTCATGTTCCCTGGGTTCTAAGGGGACCAGGGATGACTTGTGCTCAAAAGGTCTATGAGGTAGGGAGGCTGCGGGACCCTCCCCACTGGGGACCTGCCAGCTGTGTGACCTACCAGGCTCAGCCACAGCAGCCTTAATGCCAGCCAGTTTTGGTGTCAAAGCGGCATCCACCCTTGGGCTGGGCCCTGGTCCTGCCTTGGAAGGTTTCCTGGGTCGAGGGGGGGTGACGAGTCCTTTTCAGCAAGTCCTCATCAAGGCACTCCTCATCGGAGGAGGACAGAGTGGCCCTCCCTGCCCGAGAACTCCTCCTGAGGGACCTCCGAGGCTTGGGAGCTGGCCAGGGCAGAGGCTCCTTGGCCCCTGCTGGGGCCTGCGTGGAGGGATGGCTGCTCCCTCCGAGGTCCTGTGGTCTCGGGCTGGCAATGCTTTCCTTTGGGGATACAGAGAGGCCCCGGGCTGGATTCCCGGGCTTTCCCAAGTCTGGGACTCCCGGGGCAGCCTGCAGCCCCTCTTCTGAGCCCCCGGGGGACTCTTTGGGCTCACTGCTGCTCTCCTCGCTGCCGTGGCTTTCCTGGTCCACAAAGTCTTCCAGATCCTGTAGGGACAGCTGACAGCGAATGCTCCGAAAGACAGTTGGTGGAGGTTTCCTCAGCCAGGGTTGCGAGGACTCGGCGGGGACCCCGGGAAAGAGACCCCGAGAGAACAGAGGGGGCTCTGCCGGTGCCATCTCCCAGACGCTGACGCCCGGTTCTGAGCGCAGCTGAGGGAAGTCATCTGGCAGCACCGACCAGGCCCGGACTGGGCCCTGGTCCGCGGGCTCAGGCATCTGATCCTGCCTGGCCACCCATTCTCGCGTGCGCTGCAGCTGTAGGTGCGCGGTCTCGGGGTACGGGGAACTCGAGGTCACCAGCTCCGGCCTGTCCCGGGCAGAGGGCGTGGGGTAGTGGCGCTGCAGATGTGGGGTCTCGGGGCGTGGGGTCTCCGGGTGCGAGGTCCCCGGCTCTGGCCTATCCCGGATAGGGGGCGCAGGGTGCTGGCGTTGCAGATGCGGAGTCTCGGGGCTAGGGGTCCCCGGGGTCACCAGCTCCGGCCTGTCCCGGACAGGGGGCGCTGGGTGGTGGCGCTGCAGACGTGGGGTCTCGGGGCGTGGGGTCTCGGGGTGCGAGGTCCCCGGCTCTGGCCTATCCTGGATCGGAGGCGCAGGGTGCTGGCGTTGGAGATGCGGAGTCTCGGGGCTCGGGGTCCCCGGGGTCACCGGCTCCGGCCTGTCTCGGGCAGAGGGCGCGGGGCGGCGGCGCTGCAGATGCGGAGTTTCGGGGTTCGGGGTCCCTGGCTGGTCCTCGGCAGTCGCGGGATCCGGCCGTGCTCCGCGCCGCTGTGGTCCAGGGGGCGCCCCCTGTCCCGTCCCCTCCCCCACGAGGTCCCGGTACCTGCGTCGCAGCACCACGCACTTGGTGCCGTCGGAGTCCTGGCGCACAGCCGCCACCGAGTTGACGAAGCCCTTGAAAAGCTCGCGGCGGCGCTCGCGCAGGCCGGGGGGCGCGGCGGGGTCGCGCAGGAAGCTCTTGAAGTGGCTGAGCAGCGCGGCGTTGGTCACCCGGCCCCCGGCCTGGCACAGGAAGTCCAGCAGCGCCTCCTGGCTCAGCTCCCGGGCCATCGCTGCCGGCGTCCCCGCCCCGGCCCGGCGGGGGTCACCTGCGCTCCGGACGGCGCCCCAAGCGCTCCAGGAGGCCGGGGACGTTCCCAGGGGCGACCCGGGTGGGAGAGGGCGGCTCCCAGGCAGTCCCGGAGCGACGCGAATCCCCGCCGCGCGAGTTCCCGGGAGAGGTCGGAGTCGGTTTCACCTGCGCCCTGGCGACACCTCCTCCCGGCCCGCCCCCGCCGTCCCTCCGCCCTCCGGGTCGCGCCCATCGCCGCGGAGCCACCGGGAGGTGAGTGGCGGGCAGGTAGGTGACTGGCGGCACGCGGGGACAAAGGCCACGGAGGGGAGGGTCCCCGCGCTCTCCGCGCCGCACAGGTTAAGTCTGGGTCGGTGGGGGGAACAAGTGCCCTGCGGTCTCTCCAAAGGGGCCTTTACTACAGCTTTGGGAAGGGATTTCATATTCCTGGTGGCGGCACTGAGATCCACTTTGCATCCAAACCAAACCTTTCCTGACAGCGAGATACCGAAGAGGCTGCTCCTCTGGTGCAAATGCACCCGCCCAAGTCTGCACTGAAACGAGAAATCTCTCTGCCATCACAGGCCGAGGCTGGCTTCTGCCTTTTTATCCCCTCTGTAGTTGTCTCGAGTTAAGGTGCAAGGAAATCACTGCTGGGTTTTCATTGCCCTGGAGCCAGAATCAGTAGGAATAACGTCTCTCCAGTTAAGGTATTCGATACCTGGTGTTACTTTGTTTTTGTTTAGTTGAAACTTCGTGAACAGAAGAGAAGTGTAGAATCTGTTTTGTGTTTTCTTGCTTACCTTAAGGGTAAGTTTCCCCCACACACATTTAAAATGTTGAACACAGGGCAGGCCAGCCGGATCTGGCTCCCGTGCTCCGAAGTTGTTAGAATGGTTGCTTCTCTTACTCTCCATGGAAGAGCTGTGGACTGCGCCCTCATACAGAGACCAGCCTCGAGGAAGACGTTAGAATCACAGCGCGCGCACACACAGCTGCTGCTAGCTCCGTTTTCTCTGTGCGCACTGATCCTGCCTCACTGTTCTTTATCGGAGCTGTTCACAAGCCGAAGTTACCCCTCAGGGTTTGATCTCCGCCTCTACCTATCTCCGCCTGAAACTCCTTCTGCGGGGGCCTTCCCATTTCTTTCTGTTACAAGACTTGTGTTTATCCCAGCCCCAATTTCGACAGCACATGCATGTTTCTCAAAATCTTCTCATGTCTGCTGCATTTCCTATTCTATATTCTCTATTTCCCCTGTCATTTGATTCTTTCTCATCTTTCCTTCTTTAGCTCCATAATTTCTAGTTTTTCATGGGCCCCTGTTCTTTTTACCAAGATAGATTAATGAAAGCACATTGCTCCTATGATTGTCAATGCGTTTAGTGTGGACCCGTCCTAGGGACTGCTGTATCAGCCACATTAGCTGAGTTTTACTTAAATCCCCAACTGTGCCCTGGTAATTTTCTATGAATGAATTGGAATCGTTGGCTTTAAATGATCTAGGTCAGAAAGAAGAGCTGGAAGCTTTTTTTTGGGGGGCATTTTCTAGAGTTTAAAACTAACGCTTGGTTGAAGGGTAAATGGTTGCCATTCATGTCTCTACAACTCTTCAGCCCTTTGGGATGGTTATTAATACAGAGGTTTTGTATTAAACATCAACTTTCTTCTGTATTTATTTCCCAGTGTTGAGTCTTGGTGGGAGTACAGAAGTGTGACCACACCTAGGGCAGAAGGGAGTCCAAGTCCAGTTCTCAGGTGGGCATTTTAGACTGGCAAGTGCGAAGAGTCCCTCTCTGGTCCTTTTCAAAACATTTGCTTTCAAAACAAGGAACTTGCTGCAAAGGGTCCACAATGATGTAGCAGTCTATGAACCTGAAGCACTAAAAAGACTCGAGAGAAAGAGAAGAAAGCATCATTGAAAGTGTGGTTGTAGAGCCAGGCGTGGTGGTGCATGCCTGTAATCCCAGCACTCGGGAGGCAGAGGCAAGAGAATCGCTGTGAGTTCGAGGCCAGCCTGAGCTACATAGTGAGTTCAAGGCCAGCCTGAACAACATAGCGAGACCCTGTCTCAAGAGAAAAACAAAAACAAAAACAAAAAAAACCCAAAAAAACAAAGAAAGCTTGGTTGTCAAAATCAGCTTGTCTTTAATTGAGAGTGTAATTAACAGGTCTGCAGGAGTAAAAAACAAGGAACAGAACTGGAGAAATTGAATTACTTTCGATTTCTGGGTTCCAGGTGGTTTGGCATGCAGACCTGCCCTCTACTCTCTGTCTTGTCCCAGGGTAAGGGACACTTTGTGTCAGGGAACATTTTCCTGCCTCCCTCATACCTAGGTCACTATTTCCAAAAGACTATTTATGGAGCAACTGTACAGTTGCATCCACTGTGCTGGAAATGGTATAAAGAAGGTGTGCTTGAGAATTCAGTGTTCGTGGTGGGTAGCAGAGCAGAGAAAGGGCATGGAGCTGTGATTTTGCAGAGATAAGTGCCACAGCTGGAAGGAGGGGCAGAGGAAGACCCTAAGCTCAGCCTGGGGGGCCAGGACAATTTTTTAAATAAGAGGCAATTTAGAGTAAAAAGGGCGAGAAAGCCTTTAAGGCAGAAGACACCTTAGTGCAGAGGCAAAGGAACCTGGTTTAGCACAGCTATTTTGGGTAAATAACTGCAAATAGAGCTGCTTGGCCCACTTGGCTTTGAGGAAGATGAGGATGTGCAGGAAACCGCAAGAGTGAGGTGGGAGTCAGAGGATGCAGGGTTGGGTCGGGGCAGAGCCTGTAAAGTTTTCCTGAGAGTCACAATCTGACCAGATCTGGACTTCGGGAAAGTCTCCTGGAGGGAGTTACTGGCTTGGAATTATGACTGTTTTTAATGAGAAAAGAACACTTGGCAGAGCAGTCCTGTACTGAACCAAACCCAAGGCAGCATCGATTTCACAATACATTAGAATTTCAGAGATATTAAAATGTAAACAAACAAAAGCCTCTTAAAAGAAGTACAGAGCCATGTGCAGTGGCACAGGCCTGTTATCGCACCCCTGTGGGAGGCTGAGGCAGGAGGATCACAAATTTGAGTCCTGCCTGGGGGAAAAAAATCCCCCTTTTTTAGAAAAAAAATGTATATGTGTATATTTGGGAGGAAGACTTGAGGACTTCTTGAAGAGTGACTTTAACTTTTAAATAGCTTTATAAACTATTTTACAATATTACTTTTTCATTTGAAAAAAACACTCAAGAAAAAATGGCATTCTATGAATGAGAACAAAGAGAGAAACAACATCAAATCTTTAGGCTAAGGGAAGCAAAGCTGTCAGTAGGGAGCACAAAAATGACGTAGGAAAGGGAAGGAAAAGGGAAGACCTAGGAGAGCTCCGTGGTGACTGAGAAAGGGAAGTGAGCAGATGAGCAGATGGGCTGGAGAGATAGTTAGGAGTGCGTGGCTAGGACTTGGAGCCAGGTAACCTAGGGGATGAGGAACAAGTTTGGCTTGCTTCCATGCGTCTAGTGGAGTAGCTGGATGGGCAGTGGTTACCCGGGACAGGACATGTAGGAGTTGTTTTTGGAAGTGGATGGAATGATAAATTCCATTTTGGACATATTAACTTCGAGGTATCTATGGGCAATAAAAGTGTCTGGAAGGCAGTTGGCAATGTAAGTTCGGGGAACCAAGGATGTGTGACATTAGCATCTATACATGGGCATTTAAACCACAGGTGAGGATGAACTTGCTGAGAAAGAGATATATAGGCAGCCAGGCATGGTGGTGCTTGAGTGTCATCCAGCTCCAGGAGACCGAGGCACGAAGATCGCAAGATGAAGGCCAGCCTGGGCAATTTAGCAAGGCCCTGACTCAAAAAAATAAGCAGGGCTGAGGATGTAGCGCAGTGCTTCTTGGGCTCAATTCTGCAGGGTAGCGGTGCAGTGGAAGGGACAGAGGCTGAACCTATATTTACCAGAGAAAGAGGGAAAAGAGACCTGTGGAGGATACTTGGAAGGGCGGCTAGAGGGGAAAAGGAGACCGCTGGGCACGGATCACAGAAGCACAGGAGCGGAAGGAGGAACAGCTCTTGAGAGATGCTGCCAAGGTAGATAAGACGTGAAATGAAATAAGAGCAGAGCCGTTAGGTCAGTGGGAGAGAGACTCATCCATGAAAGACAGCAGAGAAGACACACCTGCAGAGGGGGACTAGCAAAGCAGGTAACAGCAGATTTTTGTTTCAGAACAGATATGATCACGTCTGTGCGCTGAAGGGAAGGGTAAGTTGAAGAAGTGGGGCGAGAGTAAATAACTGACGAAATGGATTGGGGTGGGGCTGGAGTCCAGAGTTCCTGTAGAGGGATTCCCGGGGAGAGAGGCACTTTCCTCCGTTAGGACAGGTGAGAGGAGCTAGAAGGGTGGTACCACCTGTAACCCCAGCTCCTGGGGGAGGGGGCTGAGGCAGGAGGGTCACAAGGTCAAGGCCAGCAGGGCAAGATGAAATTGTAAAGAAGAAGGGGGGAGGGGCAGAGAGAGGAAGGAGAGAGGGGGGGAAAGAGAGGAGGGAAAGAAGGAAAGAAGAAAGAGAGAGAGGAAAAGTAGATGTTGCATTACTTAGAGTAGGCTAACTCAGGAGGCTGAGGCAGGAGGATTGCCACGAGTTGGAGACCAGCTTGAGCTACATACTGAGTTCAAGGACAACATGAACTACGTAGCAAGACTCTGTCTCCAAAAAACAAAACAAAACAAACAAACAAAAAAGTAAAACCAAACAAGCACAAAAATTAGGGTAGTGGTGCCAAACTGCTATAACAAATAAACCCTATCTTGCAATGACACAGAGTTTATCTCTCACGTTTAGGGCAACTTTTACAGACAAGCAGTAAACTATTTTCCATGCAGTTATTTAGCAACTGTACCTGATGGGAGCCCTGTCATCTTTCATGCATGGTTTTGTCTCACCAAACAGAAGTGACACATCACACCAGTGCCTGAATTCCACTGGCAAAGGTTGAGAAATGTGGAGGACATTTGTCCGGAAGGAAGGAAGGAAGGAAGGAAGGAAGGAAGGAAGGAAGGGGTTCTGGTTGGTCTCTGCTACCACTCTGGCTGCAAATTCACTTCACTTAGAGAAGGCTGAGAGATTTTATTCATGAAGACTTGTTTTTTCCTGTGATGTAGAAGAGGATGCTGTCTGCTGACTGTGAGTACTTAGGAGAGAGAAGCATGGTAAGATCTGTGTATCATTTACGGGAACTGGCTCTCCAGTAGGATTGCCATTTGGTCAAGGGAGCCAACTTTCTTTAGAAGTTTATAATGTCACCAGACCCAATCATTGCAAGATTTTCTCCATTCAGGCAGAGGACCTGGGGTAAGAGGGTAGGACAGAGAAGGCGGGCCCTGGACTGTCCCAGGGCTGGTGCTGGCAGGTGGGGTGGTGCAAAGACATGTGCAAGACGACAGTGGTGTAGATGGATAGAGGGAGCTAAGAGACACGGAGCAGAGGCTTGAGGATGTCTTGGTGGGGCTGAAAAGAGGGTACAAAGGCAGTAAGCTAATATGAGAGCTAGAAGGCTAGCATGATGTGAGAAAAACATTAAATATTCTTAAGTCTTGGGGTTTAAAACTTCTGAGTCGGGGGGTAGTGACAAGGTTCAGAGTGGGCAGTGCATGAAGCACAGTGGAGGTGACACTGAGATGACAGTGTCATGTAACTGGGAGCATTGAAGGATGAGTCTTACACAGGGACACTGAAGTCATCCAGAGAGAAAGGATGCCAAAAGTCACTTTGTAAGTCCTTGGAACTGTGGCATAAGCAACACAGATGGCTTCTTGCCAGAACTTGCTCTGCTCCTCACTGACAGAGCAGCAAATGGTGTGATAGCGCAGTGACTTACACACGCTGTCACATCCCAGGCCACTCTTCTTTACCAGACAGCGATCACTACTTTATGGACTAAATGTGTCTCCCCCTAATTCACAGGTTGAAACCTCAGCCTGAATGTGGTATCAGAAGGTGGGGCTCTTCTGGTGCTTGTTATTGTTCGAATCTTAAATGTCTTAAAAGGCCACCTATGGAAGGATTGGTCACCAGCCTATGGCACTACTGGGAAGTGGTGGAAGGAAGATAGGTCATCAGCACACACTTGAACAGGGTATTGGGTCCTGGCCCCTTCCCCTCTCTGTCTTTGCTTCCCAGCCACTGGGAGTTGAACAGCTTTGCTCTACCACATGCTTGCTGCTGCCATGTTTGGTCTCACCATGGGCCCAGAAGCTATGGAGTTGGTAATCATGGACTGAAACCTCTGAAACCATAAGCCAAAATGAGCCTTTTCCCCTTTAAGTTGATTTACTAGTTATTTTGTTACAGTGACAGAAAGCTAACACCATGATAATTAAGTCATGAGGCATGGAGCCCCATGAGTGGAATTAATGACCTTATAAAAGAGACCCCAGAGAGCTCCCTTTCTACCCTGTGAGGACACACTGAAGATGGCCATCTGTGAAACAGGAAGAAGGCCTCACCAGACACCAAATCTGCCAACATGTTGATCTTAGACTTCCTGTCTTCTAGAACTGTGAGAAATAAATGCTATTCAAGGCCTGAGGATCAGTCCCCAGTACTGCAAGAAAAAAAATTTTAAAAGACGTTTGATTTTAAAAAGATGTCTATGCTATTATGCTAAAACAGACTGAATGGATTATATCAATTACTTTGCAGAAAATAGCTCTCCTTACGTTAATGTGTACATATTCCTTGTAGGATTTTTTTCTACTTTTTTTTTGAGTTGAGGTCTGGTATGTTGCCCAGGCTGGTTCCAAATTCCTAGGATCGAGTGATCCTCCTCCTGCCTCAGCCTCCTAAGTAGGTGAGACTCCAGGCATGTGCCACCATGCCCAGCTTGTAAGATGTATTCAAATGTGTTATTCTTTGCCTTCTGTCCAAACCTCTACTGTGATGTAGAGTGGCCTCTCCACCCAAGAAGGCGGAACTGCCCAAGTTAGTCATTCAGGAAGGTGGGCAGATCTCCCAGGGAAACCGTAGCTGAGTAGAACACAGAGTCAGGACAGAAAACCTGGGTGGGGTGGGGCACTCCCTAGGGATTCTGATCTAGCAAGGGAAAAGCATCCTCATGCTACAAGCTGAAACTGAGTGTTCTAACTTATCAGCCAGATAACCTAATGATACAGGGATCCAGGCGTTCATGCCTTCCTCCTGTCCCGAGACTTTATTTCTCAGATAGTTATTATAGTCTTCCAGGCGTATGCACTGTTTTGGAGCTGGGAATGCAGTGGTAAACCTCACAACACAATCTCTGCTCTCAGGAAACTCAGACTCCTAATTTTACATGTGAGGAAGCCAAGGTCCAGGGTTTAATGTTCTCTTGGCCCATGCAGGCTGCTATTGTTTGACAGTACTGGGGATCAAATACAAGGCTTTTGCACTAAGCTATATCCCCAGGCCTTCTATATTTTTTATTTTGAGATGGAGTTGCACTAAGTTACTAAGTTGCCCAGACTGGGCTTGAAATCACAATTCTTCTGCTTCAGCCTCCCAGAGTGATGGGATTACAGGGACGCACTACCACATTTGGCTGGGAGTGACTTTTAAACAAGAGAAATCATTTCTCATAGCTCTGGAGACAATGAAGTACAAGGCTTTGGCCCCAGCAGATTGAGTGTCTGGTGTACCTACTTCATAGATGGTGCCTTCTCGCTGTGTCTTCACTAAATGTGAGGGGAAATGCTGGTCTCTTCAGCCCTTTGAAAAGGCACTAATCCCGTATATGAGGGGTGCACCCTCATGACCTAGTCACTTCCAAAGGCCACACCTCCTAATACCAACACTTGGAGGATAGGTTGCGACATATGAATTTTGGGAGAACACATTCAGATCATAGCACATGTCTTGAAGAACTGATTTCTGTGGCATATTGCCTTCAGATCTAGTAACTAATTTTTGCACTACAATTATCTTTCCTCACCTGTCTATTTGACCCAGCTGACCATTTTCACTTTCTAAAATCCCTGTCTTGTTTTCTATAACCATTACTCTCTCTGTGTTTTGCCTCTCTCTCTGAGTCCCCTTTGCTAGTGCTTCTTTCCATTTCTTCTTTCCACATTCTCTACTCATTCTCTGGGTTCCACCCCAGTCACTCTATTTCTCCAGATTAAATAATCACCTATCATGAGTCCCAAATCTATGTATGTAGTGCACCTTAAAAAAGCACAGACTGTCAGATAATTAGTCTCATCTTGGCTCAGTGCCTAGCTATCTCTTCAAATCTGACCAATTTTCAACCCCTCTGTTGAGGCCTCAGTTTCTCCATTTGTACAATGGGAGAATTAGACTAGATGATTCTGAAGTTCTTTTTAGTGCTTGCATTTGGATTCTAAACTTGCTGCTACTCTAATGATATTGTCAGGAGATTTATTGCATGGTGTATGCCAGACCTTCAGCCCAGCACTTCAAATATATTAATATATTTAATTTCCCTAACAGTGTCCTGAGGTAGAAGTTATTATTACCTCTGCTTTATAGTTGAGGAAACCAAGATCCAGATAATGTAATTTCCCACTAATTTATAACCAGTAAGCGGCAGAGCCAGGGTTCATTGGTTTGGCCTGCAGTCAGCATCATTTAGCCCCTTGTTCCCATTTCCCATAAAATACTCTGATTGCTGTCCTCACGCCTCACCTCAGCCCCATTTCACTTCTGCCTCCTGTGGGTCCTGACATCTGTTACTTCTCTGTTGTCATCTTCCTCCCCTCCTGTCTCCACTCTTAGCACACAGAGAAAGAGGGGGAAAAAAGTAACATTCACAGGTTCCAAGGATATTGGATATGGATATATCTTTTGGGGGGGCATCTTTCAACCCACTAAATGAGGAAACAGGGAGGAGTCCAGGAAAGGCTTTCTCCAACCACTCCCCTTCTCTCTTTATTATAGCTAACTTAAATTTCCTTCAGAAATTCAACCCAGCTGTCACTGAATCAAGGGTGTCATCTTTGACCCACACCCTCTGTCTACATATGTGACCCTCTGACAATTTAATAACTACTGCAGAGTCAGCACTGCTTTTAAGGCTGGTGTAACTCACTTATTTCTTGCTGCAACTTGGTGAGATAGTGCCTATCACTACCCTTAGTTACTGAACCCTCCTGGCAGGCTTCGTTGGCTCTCTTCCCCACTAGACCTTCCCCAGGGCAGCGACAAGTCCCTCATCTCTCTGTCCCTTGCACACACTGTGGCCCCACCACATCTGTGTAAAGGCTGGTGTGTTGAATAAATAAACGACTGAATAAGAGATAGATTGGTAACTGACTGATGAACGTTTTGAGTGACAATTCAAGATATTTTGATGTTATCAGCCTGATGTGGGGCTGTATGCCTGCAAGCCCAGCACTCAGGAGGCTGAAGCAGGAGGATCCCCATGAGTTCAAGGCCAGCCTGGAATACACAATAAGACATTGTCTGAAAAACAAACAAAGACATTTACCTTTTATATCGCAAGTGGCCAGCAGAGATTTAGAGGTGAGAAATGGTAGAATGGACCTCTCCTTAGGAGAAGCCACAGAGGTATGGCTTACTCACCTGTCTGCTGTGAGTAGACACTGCAACTGTACTCATTGCTATTTGCATGCCTATTGAGCAGATTTCCAGATTATGTTATTTAGTTTTAACTAAATATGCACCAAGAAGGCTTAAAATACAATAATTCTAGACAAAGAAACCATGGATTAAAGATAGTAGTGATCTTTGAGCCCCAGGGAATAATACTGAGGCCTCAGGGCATTAGCATCTATACCTAGTATGGGGCCAGTGTTCACAACCTCAGACTTGAATAACAACTATCTAATCCCATCTGACAAGAATTGGCCGCAAACTTCACATCCTGCAAAGACACTTGAGCTCTTTCCATTCCCAGCAGAGCTGTGGTTCGAGATCCCAAGAAGCATCTGATATGGGTAGTGGCTCCAAAGCATGGGACACTGGGTGAATTGACTGGGATGCTCACTCCTCATCCATCCCTTCATCACAAACTGAGAGACCGTCTGCCTCTGGCCCTTTTCCTGAGGAACAGATGCTAAGTATGTCTTGACTGGGGATGAAGTAAAGAGGCTCTGCACGCAGTGTTTCGTTAAGGACAATGGCAAAGTGCTAACTGGTATAACCCACCCTGCTGATTCTATGGGTGACACAGCATTGTCAAGACTACAGAGAATTACTGTCTGATCTAAGACACTGAGGGTCACATGCATCATATTACACCTGAGGAGGTCGAATGCAAGGTGTGCAAAATGAGAAAGATCTTTGTGGACACAAAAGGAATCCCTCACCTGGTGACCTATGATGCTCGCAGCATGCGCTGCCCTGATCCCCTTATGAAGCGAGTGACACCACCCAGACTGACTAGGAGACTGGCAAGATTACTGAGCTCATCGGGTGTGATGCGGGTAACCTGCGGATGGCGAGTGGAGGTGTTAACTTGGAAAGAATTGGTGCGGTCACCAACAGGGAGAGACATCCTGGCTCTTCTGATGTGGTTCATGTGAAAAATGCCAATGGCAGCAGCTTTGTCAGCCTGTTCAATATTTTCATTATTGGCAAAGGCAACAAACCATGAATTTCTCTTCTGTGAGGAAAAGGAACCTGCCCTTCATCATCACTGAAGAGAGAGAAGGAGGCTGGTGCCCAATCAGAGCAGTGGGTGAGATGGTGGCTAGGTGACATGTTGGAGAGGAGTCATCTCCATACTTAAAGATAATACAGCATGATTAATTGCTTTTTCTTTAAAAAAAAAAAAAAAAAGAAAACATTTGAAACAAAAATTTACATTCTTCCTCTTTAATGATGAGTTTCTCCTTAATGGTATACTGGGGCTTGTGATACTAGCTGATTGTAGTGTAAGCCATCACCAATATCTTTACAATTACAATAAAAGCTTGGCTTGTGAGTAACTTCTGTGAGTGTTCCACAAGACAAGCAAACATTTCTAATAAGTTTTAACTTGACAAACAAGTGACGCCTTGCAATACAAGTAGTACATGCTGCTGAACATCACATGATCACAACTGAGCCAATCGTTCCTCTCTCCCTCTCCCTCCCCAGCTGCCTCACTGCAGGATTGTGGGCGATCATCTCCCAACAGCAAGAGGCTGTGGAGGAGATCTCCTCTGCAGAGGAGGAGAAAAAGGCAGAGGAACCCTTCACTTCAAATGAAATCAGGGAGATGTGTAAAATGTGGGAAGCAGTGCAAAATTTTGTAGAAAAGCACACCCGAATAAGGCTGTAGCAGTGCTAGTAACGAATCTGTTTAACAACAATCAGTGTCACATTTCCATGAAATCCTCAAAAGGAGGCAAAAGTGAATGTTATTGGATAGGCTCCTTGTTAAAGTTGCATGAAAAAAAAATTCCATTGAGCCAATAGACAGCAGTGACTGCGTTAGTGATAATGAAAGTCGTCCTACACAATAATCCTCCTCTTTCTTGTGTCCTTCACACCAGCCATGAAGGTTTTCAAAGGTAAATGTAGGTTAACTTGTTTATTTGTCTTTGTATTTTGTATTTTCTTTACTATTTTGTATTATTATTATTATTATTATCAGTTTTATGAGACAGGATATCGTTATGTAGTTCAGGCTGGCCTGGAATTCACAGTGATCTTCCTTTTTTTTTTTTTTTTTGTGGCTACCGGGGGTCGAACTCAGGACCTCGTGCGCCAGCAGGTGCCCATGCTGCTGAGTGATATCACCGGCCCTTTTTTCGTATGTGGGTACCGGGAGTTGAACTCAGGACCTTGTGCTTGCCAGGCAGGCGCTTATGCCGCTGAGCTATCTCACCAGCCCCACAGTGATCTTCTTGCTTCAGCCTCCCAAGTGCTGGGATCACAGGCATGTGCCACCACACCTGGTTTATTATTTTGTGTATTACAGTCTTGTAATAATTTTTTATGGATATTTTTGGGTTGTGGGACAAATCATCTCAGTATCCATTATTTCTTATGGGGAAATTTGCTTTGATATACAAGTGCTTTGGATTACAAACACGTTTCCAGAACAAATTATGCTTGCAAACCAAGGTTTTACTGTATTTATTTTTTCCATATTTTCTTTTATAATTTCTATTTATATTTGCTTTTATAATGTACATGTTATGGTTTATATCTAGATATCCCCCCAAAGTCTCATGCACTAACTGGTGAGACTTCTGAGAGTGATCAGATCATGGGTGTGTGATACTGGATTAGTTCACTGATTGGTTTAGTGTAGTACTGGGTGTGGATGATGAATTTACTGAGGAGGAAAGCCCCACCCTGGGTGTGGGTGGCACCAACTAGTGGGCTTGTAGCCTGAATGGAATAAAAAGGGAAAGAAGAAGGAAGGTGTATTGCTTCCTGCCTGCCCTGCCATGGACTGTTTCTCCTCTGCTATGCTCCTCTGCCATGCTGCCCCACCTTGGAACTGGCTGACAGGGACTGGAACTTCTATAAACTGTGAGCCAAGATAAACTTTTCCTCCTTTATGGGTGTCAGGTATGTTGTCCCAGCAATGAGGAAGTAACTAAGACAATAGTAACACTGGTACAGTATTACATGCATATAATTTAAAATAAATGAATCACCCTGGACTGCTTGTGCTCCATGAGTCTATTACATGTTTTGTATAGCTTTGTGTTTTTGTTACTCTTTTCTTTCAGTTTGTTTTCTCTCTTATCTGTTTGTCAGACTCCTAATGATTGTTCAGGTTTTCCTCAACATCCAGGGACACCAATAATCACTCTTTCCTCCTCCTTCTTTTAGAATATACCTTTATTGGGCCAGTGAGATGGCTCAGTGGCATAAGCACCTGCCTGGCAAGCACGAGGTCCTGAGTTCGACTCCTGGTACCCACATACGAAAAAAGGGCCGGTGATATTGCTCAGCAGCACGGGCGCCTGCTGGCGCATGAGGTCCTGAGTTTGACCCCCGGTACCCACAAAAAAGAAAAAAAAAAGAATATACTTTTATCATGCACATCTCCATTGGGTTATACTTGTCCTATGAGTATCTCCCCTAATTGACCGTGAATTTCTAGAGGGTAAAGATCCTTTTTCATTTCCTCCAATACTAGGAATTGCAACCCAGGGCCTTTGCACTGAACTACATCCCAGCCCCTTTTTTAATTCTGAAATGAGTTCTTACCAAGTCACTAAATTCCCTAAGCCAAATTTGAACTTGTTATCCTCCTACCTCAGCATCCCAGGGTGCTTGGATTGCAAGCATGCACCACCACACCTGGCTAAGGATCTTTCTTAGTCATTCACTTTGTCCTTAATATCATACAGTTGCAAGTAGTGGGTATACAATCAGTGTTCACTGAATTTAATCATCTCAGAACATTCAATGTCCTAAACCTCAAATCAATGATATATATTTCATATATCTTATATAAATAGAAACAGAGGGCAGAAGCCTTCATTTCACATACAGTGTTTTATATGAATGCTTCTTAAGGTATGGAGTATGAGTCAGCTTTCCTGTTGCTGGGGAAAAATACATGATACACACCTGAAACTTAAAGGAGCAACTTAATTTGGCTCACGGTTTCAGATGTTTCAGTCCGTGGTTGGCTGTCTCCAAGGCTGAGACATCATGGTAGAGGGGCATGGTAAAGCAAATCTCTCACTTCATGGTGGCTAGGAAGCAGAGGAGAGGGCAATAGCACCAGAGACAAGGGGGCCAAGGACCAAATATAGTCAAGGCCACACCCCCATAACCCATGACAGCACACCCCAGAAGTGTGCCTAGGGGTCTCTCAGGCTAATCAAGCTGGCCATCAAGCTTAATCATCACATATGGTCTCTAGGTTGCCTGACAGACTAAATTAATTTTAACAAATGCATGACTTCATTGATTATATGTGAAGGACATGCAGTTTCACAGACTTTCCCTTTTCCATGTAGCTACTTATTAGTAATCTACTAAACATGTTGTTAAAATTTGATATTTATATGCTACAATTGGCACATATCTAAAGAGTGGTAAGGATTCTAATTTAGCACTCTACTAAAATGTCTGGTAGCCAAAGAAATCCTTGGCAAATGCACATATGCAGATACTTGGATTTTCCCCAAGTATCAAAAGGCATCACCACTTTGTATTAAGGCAGCTGCAATTCTGATCTTTTTTGCTTATTAATTATAAAGGGCTATTAGTTTACTTCTCTCATTGTCAGTTTGTCCTGGATTTCATTAATTGGTTGGTGTTCTGGCAGGATGGTTACAGACAGGGCTTTGGAGGGAAAGCATCTCTCATCTCTCATAGTTCACACTATGTGTGAACTTGGGCAAGTCACCCAATTTTCCTGAGCCTCAGTTTTTCCAAGTCAGAATGTTGTGAGATGGTTCACACCTGTAATTCCAGCACTGAGGAGCCTGAAAGAGAAGGATCACCATGAGTTCAAGGCCAGCCTGGGTTACACAGTGATTCAAGCCCAGCCTGAACTACATAGTGAGACCCTGTCTAAAAAAAAAAAAAAAATGTGGGAGGTCTGGGGTTATAGCTCAGTGGTAGAGTGCTTACTTAGCATGTGCAAGACCCTGAGTTTACTCTAGTATTACAAAAGGGAAAAAAAAAAAAAAAAGAAAAAAAGAAAAAAAAAAGGCAAGAGGTGGGAGTAATAGGATTTATTTGTTTGGTGCAGGAAACCAAAGTTAATGCAATGTAAGGTGCTTTCACAGAATAGTCTTTAGCATACAGGAAGGGCTCAATAAATCAGATTTGTTTTGGTACATATGTGCATCAAGGGAACTGTGGCTTGTAGACAGGCAGACCTATGTGCATTGTGGACTACGGGGAGTCACAGGGAAAGTGTAGTACTAAATAAGAACATAAACAAAGCCAGGCCTGGTGGTGCACACTTCTGATCCCAGCACTCTGGGAGACTGAGGCAGGAGGATCACAAGGTCAAGCCTAGCCTGGGCAATTTAGTGAGACCCTGTCTCAAAATGAAATATGAAAAACGGGCTGGGGATGTAGCTCAGTGTGAAGGCCATGGATGATATCTCCAGTACTGCAAACAAAACAAAACCAAAATCAAAACAAAACAAGCAGTTGAGAAGGTGCCTGGCACATCATATATATATATATGGATCTGGTTCAGCTAAGGGTGACAGAAGCCAAAATAACAGTGACATTAAAATAGAAGTTTCTTTCTTTCACATGCAACCATAGGCAGCTCAAAGTTGGTATAACTGTAATGACTAATTACCCAGATTCTTTCCATATCCACGTTCTACTGCTTCTCGAAGGGGATTTCCATCCCATCATCTAAATGACTATTCCAGTACCAGCCATCATATCTGCATTCCAGCTAACAGGAGGGAAGAAAGGCAAAGAGAAGGCCATAACTCCTCTCTCAAAGAACACTTGTGGAAATTGTATGCCACACTGCTACTTCCATTCCCTTGGTAGGAAGGTAACCCCACAGTCACAAACAGCTGCAAAGAAAAGCTGGGAAATAGACTCTGTTTTGGCGAGGCAGGTTCTTAACCTAAAAAGAGCAGTTTATTAGTATAGAACTGAGTTTATCAATTAAAGCACCATTGGCCTTTTGGGGAGGACAAATACTGAATGGGATCATCATGAATACTGCAGGATATTTATGCCTCGAGGTCCCAGATACGTATTACCTGAACCTCAACAGCACCCTACTGGTTATTTTATCAACCCAAATGTTTCTACTCATTCATCATTATCACTGGAGGGGAGGTTGCTAGCCCTAATTTTAGATTTCTGTGGCAGACATGTATTATTATTTGCCCCGCATGTCATTTTTTTCAGGGAAACGCTCCTTCTCATAGGCATGGATGGCCGTCTTCTTGGGTGATCCCTCTTTGGCTTCACAGATGAGAAGACAGCATCTGACCCAGGCAAGGGCAATAAAATCATTTTCCTGGTTTTTAAAAACAGAACCAAGGGGCATAATTTTAGTTCCTGTATGAATGGAAATATAAGATCCACTGTCAATGGGAATGTAAAATGGCACAACTCCTTGAAAAGTATCATGGCAGCTCTTCAAAAGGTTAAACACAGACATAACATACGGCACCATTCTACTCCTAAGTGTATGTTAGTCAGCTTTCCATTGCTTTGATAATATACCTGAGATAATCAACTTATAAGGAGGAAAGGTTTATTTTGGCTCATGGTTTCAGAGGCTTCAGTCCATGGTTGGTTGTCCCTGCTGCCTTTGGAATCATGGCAAGGCAGCACACCATGGTGGAAGCATGTAGTGGAGCAAGCTTCTCACCGCATGGTAGCTGGGGAACAAAGATGAAAAGGGACTGGATTCTCACTACCCTTCGAGGACCCATCTCTAATGACCTAAGGCAGTGACAGGGAACCTTTTAGAGCATTTGAAGATGCAGCATGCATGCCATAAGTATGCATGCATACTACCTCTGCCCTAAGGCCTCCCAAGGAAGCTCCACATCTTAAAGGCTCCACTATTTCTCAATAGTGCTAAGCTGGGACCAAGCCTTTAACACAAGGGTCTTTGTAGGACCCTTGAGATCCAAATTATAGCATTATGTATCCAAGAGAAACAAAAATATATGTTCACACAAAAACTTATACAAGAATGTTCAGGGCCAGTGAGATGGCTCAGCAGCTTAAGCGCCTGCCCGGCAAGCGCGAGGGCCCGAGTTCGACTCCCAGAACCCACATATGAAAAAGGGGCCGGTGATATCGCTCAGCGGCACGGGCACCTGCTGGTGTGCGAGGTCCTGAGGTAGACCCCCCGGTACCCACAAAAAAAAAAAAAAAAAGAATGTTCATAGTAGCATTATTCATTATAGCCAAAAATTGGAGACAGCCCATCAGTACACTGGTAGATAAATGAATGAATAAAATGTGGAATGAACTACTGATCTATGTTACAACATGAGGAAAGGCAGCCAATCTCAAATGACCATCTACTATATGATTCCATCTCTATGTGCAGAGTAGGTAAACCCATAGAGACAGGAAGTAGATTCCTGGTGGCTGGGGAGAGGGAAGAATTGGGGGTGACTGCTAATCATTATGGGGTCTGGTTCCCTCCCAATAGCATATAGCTACGTCTTTCCTAATCTGCCATTACTGAGCATTAACGAATACCCATCTTCTTATTTAAAATTAAGTACATGTACATACACACATATACACATATGAATCTATCATGAAATGTAACTTCAATTTCTTTTTTTTGTTGTTGTTGTTTTGAGACAGGGTCTCGCTCTGTAATTCAGGTTGGCCTCAAACTCACAGCAATCCTTCTGCCTCAGTTCAATTTCTAAAATGAGAAAAATACCACGTATTCCATTTTGTACCATGATTTGACAAACTCATGTTAAAGCAGGTATACATATCCTTACTTCTTGTCTCCCATCCATCACTACTCTTGCATATACAATGGGTCTTTTTTTTTTTTTCCCTCACTGCTTTAAAAACAATATACAGCATATATGGTCTTTGTCTTTCTGTCTCCTCAAACCTTGGGAATTTGCTGATTCCTTTGTTATTCATAGAAGCATCCTTGGTTCTTCATAAAAGTCCCTTTCGGCCACACCTGGTCTGTGCTAGTGCAGAGACTTTTTCAAGGCTGTCCATGGTTTCTAGGGAGGGGCTGACTCTGCCAGAAAGACCTAGGGCAGGATCAGAGGGCTGGTGCTTTCAACCCCCGCTTCCACCTCTGGGGAGAGGAGAGGAGAGGGACCAGAGATTGCATCTAGTTGTGCGGTTAATGGTTCAATCAATCATGGTGATACGATGAAACCTTTATGAAAACTCTAAGGAGGTTCTGCCAACTTCCTGGTTGGTCAATGTATAACACCCTCATTCCACGAAGCTGCCTCCTCTGCCCCCTCAGACCTCTCCCTAATGCATCTTTCCCATGTGGCTGTGTCTACATTGCATCCTTCATGCCAGGTGTGGTGGTACTTGCCTGCAGTCCCAGCACTTGAGAGGCTGAGGCAGGAGGATGGTGAGTTTGAAGCCAGCCTAGGCTACACAGCAAGTTTAGTCCAGCCAGGATGTTATGGCTTGTGTCTAGATGTCCCCGCAAAGCCTCATGCAGTCATAGCTGGGGCTTTTTCAGAGGTGGCTGGATCTAGAGTGTGTGACGCTGGGATTAGTTCATGAGCAATGCTAGGATCAAGGACACTAGGATTAAAGGTGTGAGTGCTGCCCGCCCTAAGTAGTCTGGATAAGATAAAAGAAGTAGAAAGATGCTGTTAAGGTCCCTTGTTGCTTTTGGTACTTTGTAGGTACCATGAACTATTCTCTTCAATGTCCCTCTGCCAAGCCACTCTGCCTTGGAGCCAGCTGATTATGGACTGAAACTTCTACAAACTGTGAGCTAAATGAAACTTTTCTCCTTTCACTTTGGGTGTGGGATATTTTGTCTCAGCAACAAAAGTAAGACACAGGACTAGTGAAACCCTGTCTCAAAGAACAAGCAAGCAAGCAAAAAAAAAAAAAAAAAGTTGCTTCTGTCATAATATAATGGTACTTGGAGTACAGTGCTTTCTTGAATTCTGTGAGTCACTGTAACAAGTTATCAAATCTGAAGGAGTCTTTAGAACCCTGGATTTGTAGCCACACCAATTAGTGAGGAGTGTAGCTGACCTCTGAGATTGCAGCTCTGAGGTGGAGACTGTCGTGTGGGACTGAGCATGTAACCCGTGGGGTCTGCAGGGACTACGTGTTGTGTCGGAATGGAATGGAATTGCTGGACCCCCAGCTGGTGTTGGAGAACTGCTGGAGTTTACAGAGAAGGTAGCACTTGCTAAGTGGACACTATCTGTGAAGTTTGAGAATGCTACAAGAAAGTATTTAGTACAGCAGCACTAGGCCTTGAATACAAAAAGAGGCAACTGTGCTACTTTGAGACACTTCTCTGAGATAAAAGTATTAATATTTTTTACCACCATCAGATTCCTTCATTTATTTTATAAGTCTTCGTAAAGTTAATTATCATATCACAGATGAACAGCCAGACTAACAGGCAAAAAAAAAAAAAAAAAAAAAAACCCATATAAAACACATAATACAATTATACTAAGTCAAAGTACACTACTTTTTGTTTTTTTGAGACAGGGTCTCACTATGTAACCCAGGCTGGCCTTGAACTCGCAGAGATCCTCCTGCCTCAGCTCCTGAGTGCTGGGTTTACAGGCATGCACCACCATGCCTGGCTCAAGGTACCCTTTAGATACATTGTTTATTCTGGATTACAAGAAGTTTTCTCTTTCTCTTTTACCTTATTGTCTGACTTTAATTTTGGACTTTATATAATGTGTCTTAGTTATGTTTCTTGTTGCTGGGACAAAATACCCAACACCCAAAGTTAAAGGAGGGGCAGTTTATTTCAGCTCACAGTTTGTAGAGGTTTCAGTCCATAATTGGTTGGCTCCAAGGCAGGGGTACATTGCAGAGGGGCATCACAGAGGAGAAACAGTCCATGGCAGGGCAGGCAGAAAGCAGTGAGCCTGCCTTCTTTCAGTCCCTTTTCATTCTATCCAGGTTACAAGCCTACTGGTTGGTGCCACCCACACCCAGCATGGGGCTTCCCTCTTCAGTAAATCCACTCAGCAACACCCAGAACTATTCTAATCCAAAGAGAGGGGTGATCCAGTTATCATGCCCTTAATCCCGTAGCACACACCCATGATTCAGCCACCTCCCAAAAGCCACACCTGTGAGCACACGAGACTTTGAGGGATATAAGCTAGACATAAGCTATAACACCATGCAGTATTTAAGCTTGTGTGTCTGATCTACTTCACATAAAATTATGGTCTGAAGGTGTATCCATTTTCCTACAAAGGACTCAAATTTATCCTTCTTTAGGGCAGAATAGTACTCTATTGTGTATGAATACCACAGTTTCTTTATCCATTCATCTGTTGATGGATATATTGGCTGCTTCCAAGATTTAGCTATTATGAATTGTGCTGCTATAAATATGTGTATGTGTGCATCACTGTAGTATGATGTCTTTAACCTTTTGGGAAGATACTTAGAAGGGGAATAGCTGGGTCAAAAGGAATTTCTGTTTTTACTTTTTTGAGGACTTTCCATGCTGATTTCAATAGTAGTTGTACCAATCTACTCTCCCACCAACAGTGGAGAAGGGTTCCTTTTTCCCCCTGCAGCCTCACCAGCATTTGTTATTGGTTGTTTTCTTGACCGGTAGCCGTTCTTTCCGGAGTGAGATGGGATCTCACTGTTGTTTTAATTTGCATATCTCGAATGGCCAGTGATGTTGAACATTTTTTCATGTATTTATTGGCCACTTGTGCTTCTTCACTTGAGAAATGTCTGTTTATTTCAGATTCCTATTTTTTTATTGTGTCTTCAAATTTGTGAAGTCCAATTTTTTGAGTTCTTTATATATTCTAGATGTTAGTCCTTTGTCTGAGGAATAGCCAGCAAAAATTTTTTTCTTTTTCTTTTTTTTTTGTGGGTACCGGGGGTCACCTCAGGACCTTGCGCACCAGCAGGCACCCGTGCCGCTGAGCGATATCACCGGCCCTTTTTTCGTATGTGGGTTCTGGAAGTCGAACTCGGGCCCTCGCACTTGCCAGGCAGGCGCTTAAGCCGCTGAGCCATCTCACCGGCCCAAAAATTTTTTTCTTATTCTGTAGGTTGTTTTCACTCTGTTAATGGTTCCCATTATTTCTTATAGGGAAATTTGCTTTGATATACAAGTGCTTTGGATGACAAACATGTTTCTAGAACAAATTATGCTCACAAACCAAGGCTTTGCCTTATTTCTCCATCAATTTTTTTTTTTTTTTTTTGTCTTCTTGAGGCAGGGTTTCACTATGCAGTTTAGGCTGGCCTTGAACTCACTTTGTAGCCCAGGCTGGCCTTGAACTCGCAGCACTTTTCCTGCCTCAGCCTCCTGAGTGCTGGGATTACAGGGGTGCGCCACCACGCCCGGCCCTCTCCATCAATTTTGAAGGAAAGTTTTGGAGGATACATAAGTTGGGGTTGGAAGTTGTTATCTTTTAGGGCTTGAGACATTTCACTCCAAGCTGCTCATTTCTTTCCCTGTATTTGGGAAGTTTTCTGCCATTATTTCTTTTTTTTTTTTTTTTTTTTTGTGGGTACCGGGGGGTCGACCTCAGGACCTCGCGTGCCAACAGGCACCCGTGCCGCTGAGCGATATCACCGGCCCCTTTTTCATATGTGGGTTCCGGGAGTCGAACTCGGGCCCTCGCACTTGCCGGGCAGGCGCTTAAGCTGCTGAGCCATCTCACCGGCCCTTCTGCCATTATTTCTGTGAACAGGTTTTTTTCTTTTTTGTGCCATTTGTGTTGTCTCCTGATTTTCTTTTTTTTCTTTTTTTTTTTTTTTTTTTTTGAGATAAGGTCTTGCTATGTAGCCAGGCTGGCCTCAAAATCATGGTGATCCTCCTGCCTCAGCCTCCCCAGTGCTGGGATTGCAGGTGTGCACCACCACACCTGGCTCTGATTTTTCACTTATTCCAATTATTCTTAGATTAGTCTTTTTTGCCTTAGCCAGTGGTTGTTGGATCCACTTTCCTCTTGTTGTCCTGGTGTCTTTGAAGCCTTCATTGTCTTCTAGTTCTGTAATTCTGTCTTCACAGTGGTTGCTTCTGCTGGCCATTCTTTCAAGATGATTTTTAATCTCCTGAGTTTGTGTCTGGAACATTTTGATGGACTAATTTTTTGGTAAACTGCTCGTTCATGTTTTGTATCATTTCTTTAGCTCATCTGGCTTTTTATTAGTGTCTTCTGAACTCTTCTGCATTATTTTGGTTATTACTTCCATCATCTGTTTAGTTGTATCTTCTCTGGTTCACTGAATACCTCTCTGATATATTTTCGCACCTTTCCTATCATTCTTACGAGTAATTTGGGTGTGTGGCTTATGCTATTCTGCCCCTCCATGCCCCTGGATTGGCTTCGGGGAAGTTGAGAATTTTGGGAGGCATTTTGTTGCCTTTTTTTTTTTTCTATTGTTTTGTTTGTTTTTGTTTTGTGCTGAAGTCTGTGGATGCTTACAATGGAAAGACTTCATTGCTAGGACAGAGATCTCTAGTTGCTTTTCAGGGATGTACTCTGGGCATGGATAACTATAATCCTTGTCACAGCCCCAAGATCCAACACCTTGGTTAATTGGTGAGGGGAGGAGGCAGTGTAGCTAGCTCAGCAACCAAGTTCTCTGGGAATATACTCTAGTATTGTTGATGGCACAAAGGTAATCTGAGTGTTGGTTTACAGAGAAATAGCAACAAATATGTGACCCTGTTAATATCAAGTGAATCAGCCACAGCAGTAATATCCAAGACAATTTGGATATTAATTTACCATAAGAGCCAATTATGTACCGCCCTGAGTGCTAGAGAAGAGATCTACAATTATTGTGTAAACATTAAGACAACCCAGGTATTGACTTACAGCTAATATGTACTAAATGTGACAGCTCTAGTTCCACTAATGGTAGAAAAGAATTCAACAGTAGTTTTACATTGTTGACTATCAAAAGATTAACAAAGCTTTATGGTTATATTATTAAAGATTTAGGTTGGGGAGTGGGGAGATGCAAGAGGAAACCTCTGAAACCTTAAACTCTATGATATGAGGAGGAGGACAGAGAATTGATACAAAAGATCTTTTCGGGGAGTAGAAGGATATTTATAGAATTAGATAAGGGTGAGAGAAAAAACTAACAAGAAATAGAAGATAAAAGAAAAAAGAAAGTATACAGAGAGTAAAAATAAGAGAAAAAATTAAAGGAAGAAAAATCAAAAGCAAGAAGAGGAAAAAAGAAAGAAAAGGAGTAAGAAAAAGAGATAAGCAAGGAAGAAGGACAAAGGAAAATTCCCTAAGCCCCAGTAAACTGGTTAAGAAGAAAGAAGGAAAAGAAAAAAGAAAAGAAAAGAAAAGGAAAAAACAAAAACAAAAATAATACAAAAAATAGAAACAACACACACAGAAGCAAAAACAAACAAAATTCCTCGTGATTATGAACATGTCATTTTCTTCTGGGATCTACAATTTGGGAGCAGTGTCAAGTCAAACTGTGACTGCTCACACTGATAGATGGAGAAGGCAGCAGACCCCAGATCCATGCTGGGTGCAGGCACCAGCAGGCAGGACTAGGGCAAAGGCACCAATTCTGCAACTTTCATATCCACAGCAATTCAGGCTGAGCCCAGTCCCTGGCTGTGAGGGTGGGGCCTGTGTCCTTTAGCTTAAACCCTTCGGTGGTCTCTTGCCAGGCTGACCACAGCTGTCTGCAATAGCTGTCCCTCACCTGGTCACTGGGAACATAACAGTTGGAGCCCTGAACTGAAGCCACCTCTCGGCTGCTCTGAGCCCTGGGTTCAAACATTCCACCCTTCCTGGAATCTGTCCAACCACTCACTCTCTCCAGGGTGATGGCGGAAACCTGTAAGGTGTCACTCACCAGCTGTTGCAGCTGACCTCACCTGCCTGTCCAGTCCACAGCTGTATTTCTCCCCGAAGCCCTCTGGAGTTCCCCATTTTCACTTTGAAGATCCAGTCTTCCTTTCTTCCCAACCATGAGCCAGAAGCTGTAGAGAGAGTGCAGATTTTCCCTCCCCTTTCAGTGTTGTGTTTTGTCTCTTCAATTTCTCTGTAAATTTTAATTTTTCTGTCAGATTTTTCCTGGTTCCTGGGGATCGGTTCCCAGGGATCTACTTCCCTGTTTTTTTTCCTTCCTCAAGTTGTTATTTTCCAGAGCCTAGATTCTGAATCTCAGAGACACTGAGTTGTTGCTTACCACTCTGCCATTTTCCCAGAATTCCAAAAATATTAACATTTTTAAGTGGGGTTTGGTGGTACATGCCTATAATCCCAGTACTTGGGAGGCTGAGGCAGGAGGATTGTAAGTTCGAGGTCAGCCAGGGTAACTTAGTAAAACCCTGTTTTAAAATAAATAAAATAAATAAATGGTGAATATGTAACTTAGTTGTAGAGTGCTTGGCTAGCAAGTGCAAGACCTGGCTACAATCTCCCATAGCACAAAAAGAAAATATTGACATTTTAAGAGGAGTCATTCTCTTTGTTTGTTTTGTTTTCTTTGTTTTATGAGAAAAAGTCTTGCTATATAGTCCAAGTTGGCCTTGAACTCACTTCGTAGCCCAGACTAGCCTCAAACTCCCAGCAATCTTCTTGCCTCAGCCTCCCGAGTGCTGGGATTACAGGTATATGCTATCATGCCTGGTTTAGAGGAGCCATTCTTGATCATATAAATGTTTATTAGGTATACTTTAAAAAAAATGAATATTTTCTCTTCTTATTTACCTCATCAAAGATAATGAGTCCTGAAAGATAATGAGTTCCCAAAATTATTTACGGTAGATCTGTCTGAACGCTCTCTGTTAGCCACATGATTATATTCATTTCCATCAGGACAAATCTCCCAGGGATCTTGAAACAAACTAGCAACTGCTTTCAAGTAAATATGAATTGTGGAATGATTGTAACAAATTATATTTCCCTCAATAGATATTTTTTATTACACTGACTCTTTTAGAAGAGTCCCTTATTTCCATGCTTGCTCTGTCCTTCCTCTCCTCTTTGGCCTCCACCATTTTAGCTATTAAGTAAAAATTATAGGTGGTCATTGTTTTCAGCTAGGCTCCTTCACTGGGTCTCAAAAGATTGGATTAAAAAAGCAAAATGAAGTCCTTTACACTAAGTTCAGATGGAACCAAACAGAAACTGAGCTGTTATCTGACCTGAGATATCAGGGAGAGAGGGAGAATAGCCCAATTTCCCAAACAGATAAACTTTAGTTGGCATAATAAAGTTTCCTCTGCTTTAATCCTTACCAAAACAAACAAATAAGTAATCTGAAGCACCCTTATATTAACCAACAGTTATTTTTTTCTATTGTTCTGTATCCCCTGTCTCTGGTTACAAGGAAGGTAACTTTGAAATGACCAATCCACTTTTTGTTCTTTGTTTTCTATTTCTTCAGCCCTTTTCTGTCTATAAAATCAAACTCCAGTGCTCTTGGTCTGTTTTATGGAATGAAGCATTGCTGGATTCTATAGTCACAAATAAAGACAACTGAGATCTTTAAACTACATTATTGTAATTTTGTCTTTTAAAAGACAAAATTCATTCTACACCTACAGATAGGAAGAAGAACACTCTTGAATGTTTCTGTATACAATGGCAGAAATATTCAAGATTTTAAAGGAACAAGAAATAGTCCATTGTGAAAAGAATTATATTCAAGAAGATGGGAATAAAGTATGTTACTTCTGGCTCCTTAGGGCAGTGAGCAGGCAAAACAAAGACCCTAATTTTAGATTTGGACAAGGATAAAATTTTATAGCAATTCGTGTGGCATTATATAAGCTAAATATTTGCAAAATAAATATAAAAATAAGGGGTTCTTACAAAGTAGTTAAAAATAATGAAGGAAAAAGCTAGACAATGTGTGTGGATACAGGGCCTTCCTTTCAAGGAATAATATCAGTATCACACTGTTATGGTTTATATATGTAGATGTCTCCCCAAAGCCTCAAACACTCAAAGATAGGCTTCTGAAAGGTGATTAGCAGAATGGGAGTGGCAGAGCTAACTTACTGTTAGGAGGTGGGATCTGGTTGGAGGAGGCTTTCATTGGTGGGCGTGGCCTGGAAAGGTTCATCTCACTTCCTGGTCAGGTCTGATTGGAAGAGGCAGTCACTGTGGGCGTGGCCTGGAAGGGTGGCTGTCCCTGCTCAGGTCCTCCCTTGATCTCTCTCTCTTCCCACAACCACACCTTGAGCAGCGTGTCCTCAATCAAGCTCCTGTACCATGCCACCTTGCCTTGGACCCAGCCAACTATGGACTAAAACCTCTGCAAACTGTGAGCCAAAGTAAACCTTTCCTCCCTTCAGTTTCAAGGTGCCTGGTATTTGTCCCAGTGACCAGAAAGTGACTAAGACACATACTGTGACCTGGTCTTATTTAATAAGAATCACCACATATGGCATTAATTTGCAAGTTGCAATTTTAATTAATGACTTGTTTCGCTCAAACATGGTAGCACAAACCTGTAATACTAGCTACTCAGGAGGCTGAGCCAGGAGGATTGCAAGTTCAAGGCCAGTGTGGGGAATTTACTGAGACCTTTTTTAAAAAAAATTATAAATAAATAAATAAACACAAAGGACTGCAGATGTAGCTCGGCTCAGCACTTCCTGGGTTCAATCACCAGTGCTGAAAAAAAATAAATAAAAATAAAATAAAATGATTTGTCTCCCCTCTAAATGCAAGCAGTAGTTTTAGTGTTATTTCAATGTAGAATATTTAACTGTACTTCAATGAATTAGTTCATCAAATCATAATTCGAAGAGTATAATGACATTTTAAAGATTGCAATTATCATCTTATGATGAGTCATTACACACTGCCTTTTGTGCTAGAGAAAACATCTTATTTTTCTAATGTTTTAAGCTACATAACTCTGTTCATAGCACCTTCAAGAAATTGTGAACATCAATAAGATTTCACAGACAATTTTTTGATTGCTAATTGAATAACACTTTAGTTCACCCAAAGTGGTTCCTGGAGACTGTATCAAGCAGTTCATTTATTTTTAATTGCTAATTTGATTTCAGTGGTAACACTTTTATTTAGGAAATAACTTCATAGGAGAAAGCATTAGGCAACAAAAGGAGGAATAATCAACTATGTAATCGTCTTGAACATCCCATCAGGCACAGGCTTATGACACTAGTTAGAAGAAATTAGGCCCTTCTGCAACTTTAATTTTCCAATGTAATGTGTGTTAAACTCGTAATAAAAGTAAATATTTGTCTTTTATTTTTCTTAACGATTATGTGTGTTACCTGCACTGCACTGGCATAAGGAGCCCAGCTTGTTTGGAAGTCTGCAGTGTCATTTCTGTGTTCTGCTCTCAATCCATCCAGCTCCATGGTCTCAGAGAAATGGTACAAATTGGTATACCATTTCTCAGCTTCAATTTCCTATCCTAGGGAATGAAGCTAACAATCTCTGCCAGGAGTGGTGGTGCACACCTGTAATCCGAGCACTCGGGAAGCTAAGGCAGGAGGATCATCGTGAGTTTGAGACCAGCCTGGGCCACATAGTGAGTTCATGTTCAGCTTGAACTACATAGCAAGATCCTACCTCAAAAAAAGAAAAACAAGAAAGAATCTCTAATGTGCTTCCCAGCTCCAAATTTCTGTGATTGATTCCACCATCTTCCTGATTCCACCAGGATGTACCTGTAACTCTGACACGTTTTGGTGGTCGTGTTGGGTATGGGGTTGTAGTCACACACTGGATGCCTGGTTCTCTTGCTTACTGGGGATGTCACCGGGGGCAGAGGTAACCTTTCTGAATTCCAGTTTATTCAACTAGGGCAGGGTGAGTGATTGTGTAGTAGACACTGTCGCTGCACTCTGCCCCATGCCCCTCAGCCCCTGCAGCTGCAGAGGACGGTTCCTGTCACCTGCCACCTCTGGGTCTATCTCGGTCTCCTTGCTGCCCTTAGGCTTTTTCTAGTGCCACAGGAACTCATGCAGCCCAAAGATACCAAGAATTTAATGCCCCAGGTGAAATCCTCTTCCAGGGAGAGACAAATGTTCCTGCCCTTGATGGGACAATGGGACAAGCTGGAGGCATGATTCAGTTCCTACAATGGGTTCCCGGCTGGACTGAGTTCCCAGAGTCCCCAGCTTGTTAACTAAAATTTTACCTCCCTGTCTTACTTTGCATGACCTCATGTGTGCTTTCTGTGACCACCTCCCCAAATAAACTGCTACTTGTACAGTTTTTGTTTTGCTTTTGTAAACCCCATTTTATGATTTGATGATTAAAAGCACCAAGTATGTAAAGCACCTACTATATCCAATGGTAAGACTCTAACAGATAGGAATTATTATTACTCTGTCTGCCACTGAAACAGTTTCATGGTTCTAGGCACTGTTTAGATTGTACTTTTATAGTTAAAGGATGTTTACATCCCACTACAGCATTTTTGCATCACTTCATTAGGCACAGCAAATAAAAGAAACTTTTATAAGTGGATAAACTTTAGGTATGTTAAAATAATATTTGCTAAGGAAATTTTGCTTTTTTAAATTCTTTTTCATTGTTCCATACTGAAGTTCTAATATCAGAGAAATTTAAAAAAATTTTTTTGGAGACAGGGTCTTGCCATGTAGTTCAAGCTGGTTTTGAACTCAGTATGTAGCCCAGGCTGGCCTCAAACTTGTGGCCATCCTCCTGCCTCAGCTTCCCAAGTGCTGGGAAAATACAAATTTTTTTAATGTTTTTGTTTTGTTTTGATAGGGTCTCGCTATAAATTCCAGGCTGGCCTTGAACTCACTATGCCCCACACTCATGATCTTCCTGCCTCAGCCTCCTGAATGCTGGGATTACAGACACCATCACACGTGGCTGACAAATCCAAACTGAGAAACATCCTACAAAATACCCAACCAGGGTGCCCCAGAACTGACCAGGTAATCAAAGGCAATGAAAATCTAAGAAACTCCCATGGTCAAGAGGAGCCCAACGAGATGGCATCTAAGCCTCATGGGCTCTCCTGTAGGGAACTCTGGACCCGAAAAGGACATAAGTTTAAAAACTAAGAAAATCTGAATAAGGTATGAACTTCAATTAATAATGTATCAGCATCGGTTCATTACTTTAACAAATGTCTCTACCAGTTTACCATATTAACGACGGGAGAAACTGAGGGTAGGGTATTGGGGATTCTGCCATCTTCTTAACATTCCTATAAATTTAGAATCATTTTAAGCTTTTATTTATTTATGTATTTGTTGAGGCAGGGGCTTGCTGTGTAGTTCCAGCTGGCCTGTGTCGTCCAGGCTGGCCTTGAACTCACGGCAATACTCTGCCTCAGCTTCCAAGGGCTGCGATTACAGATGTGCACCACCATGCCTGGCTAGAATCACTTTTAGATAAAAAGGTTGTTGAAATGCTAGTCAATTTAAATAAAGTTTTGAAACAAGAAAAATAGAAAAAGCATCCGTGGCTTGTAGTAAACAGAAAATACTTGACGCAAATCCCCTTCAAAGGGTTTGTGACACAGCCTCAGGAGTGCAGTCAGCAAACAGTCCCAGCTGTCACCTCTTTCTGCTGTCTGTATCTCAGCAGTGAAGCCATGCCCTGTAGAGGTCACCCTTTCAAGAGCACCCCAAATCCAGTGACTGAGTGAGGGTGCAGGGGCCTGGCCATTTCTGCCCAAAGAGGACAACTGTGATGAGCAGTACTCACTCCTGAGTGCCCACTGGGTTGACTCCAGCATCTCTGGATCTGCGTCAGGGTTCAAATTCTCCCTCTGGGTTTGTTTGTTTGTTTGAGACAGGGCCTCACTATGTAATTCAGCCTGGCCTTGAATGCACTATGTAGCCCAGGCTGCCTCAGCAATCCTCCTGCCTCAGCCTCCCATGTGCTGGGATTATAGGCGTGCGCTACCACCTTCAGCTGCTTTCACAGGTTCAATGCCTAATAAATATCTTGCAGCCCAAACTTCATTTTCGCCTCTACTCCCTGAAAATTCCACATACAACATGGCTTTTAGGGATCTCTTTCCTGCTACCTCCCCGACCCTAAAACAGAAAAGATGGGGAAAAAAGGAAGAGGAATTACTGGCTTCTGCATGGTGCTGAGAGGACACTTGATGGTGGCAGGTGGAGGTAGTTGTAGGTGAATAGATGCCAGGAATATGCTTTGTGGGCTGCCACAGTGGGCAGGTCCCCAAGATGCCATCTGGCACTGGCTCAATCAGGTGAATACGTGCACTTGGATGAGTGTAGCACAAATGTGGAAACTTGGTAGCTGGGAATCTGGGCTTCAGTGTGTGTGTGTGTGTGTGTGTGTGTGTGTGTGTGTGTGTGTACATGCATGCGTGTGTGGTACTAGGGATTCAACCCAGGGCCTTCACACTGAACTACACCCCCAGTTTTTAAAAAATTTTGCAACAGGGTCTCAGTAAATTGCCTAGGCTGGGCTCAAACTTGTGACCTTCTTGCCTCAGCCTTCTCAGAGTGCTGGGATTACAGGTGTATGCTACCATGCCTGGTTAGAAGAGTTTTACTTAGTACTAAATATAATTTCCCTCTGAGCCTTACCTAGGCCACCACTTACTGTTAAATGTTGAAATATATTTACCTACATGCTTTCTCAGCTATCACTGCTACAGAACTTTGTAGACATGAAGTTATAGCCTTAGCTCATACACATATCCTAATATAAATGATAACTGGTAGTACTCGGAGTTCATATATTGAAACTCTGTTCCCAATGTGATGGTATTTGGATGTGAAGCTGTTGAGAACTAATTAGGTTATGAGGGTAGAGCCCTTATAAGAGGCCGGAAAGCAGGGCGTGGTGGCATAACCTGTAATCCTAGCACTTAGGAGGCTGAGGCAGGAGGATTATCTCAAGTTTGAGGTCAGCCAGGGCTACATAATGAGTTCTAGGCCAGCCTGAACTACACAGCAAGACCCTATTTCAAAACCAAAGCAAACCAAGAAGAGGCTGGAGAAGTTTGTGGTCTGTAACCTGGAAGAGGAACCTCACCTGAACCTACCATTCCAGCACCTCTCTCCCTCTCTCTTTCTCTCCCTCTCTCTCCTTCCTTCCCTCCCTTCTTCCTTCCCTCCCTACCTCCCTCCTTCCTTCCTTCCACCCTTCCCATACTGGATATCAAACTGAGGGGCACTTTAATACCGAGCCAAATCCCCAGCCCATTTTTTATTCACTTTGAGGTAAAGTCTTTCTAAATTGCTCAGGTGGGACTCAAATTTGTGATCCTCCTGCCTCAGCCTCCCTCACTGCTGGGATTATAGGCATGCTGCACTGTGCCTGGCCCACCCTAGCACCTGATTTCAAACTTCAGCCTCCAGACCTGTGAGAAATAAATTTGTTTACAATCCACCAGTTTATGGTATTTTGTTACAGCAGCCTGAGCAAGACACCTGTCTGGCAGCTCTTATCCCTTCTTTTAGGAACTAACTGTGGGATTTCAGTGGAACGAAGTTGGGTGAGCCCCAGACACTCAGTGGTCAAGGCATGGGCATGCAATCCAAGCCAGGCCAACCAGACTTTTACCCAGGCATTTGAGTCTTAAGCAGAGCAACAGAGATTGGCAAATGAAGTGCTTCTGGCATTGACAGTGCCCGAAGGGATGGGTCCTCTCTCTCCTGTGTGGCCTGACCAGCTCGGCCTTGGGTGTTGGTCACTTGTTTTGCTGATTTTAGCCAATGTCTACCTCTGTTGTCCCCCAAACAAAACAATAACAACAATAACAAGAACCATAGTGCGTATTTCTACTTTGTAATCTTCCCACATAGTCTGTACAGAGTACTTCTACAGTACAGTACTCCTGAAATATAGAAAAGGGTTATTAAAAAGTACTGGAAGTAGTTAGAGGGAGGCAGCCAAACAATGAGGATTTTTCTCAAATTCCTACAGCGTTCACCAATTCCACTTCCAAGCATATAGTCTAAGGAACTAATAGAACAAGTAGTGAAAGGTATATATACCAGGTCATTGGTTGGAGAGTTATTTGTAACAATAAACATAGAAATCTAGATATTAATGGGTAGTTACAGCATTTAAAAAAGTAATGACTTGTATGCATTAATATGGAAAATATTCTATACTTTTATTAAAGTGTAAAGGTGATTATAAAATAATGCCACTTTTGTTTTCACAAATATATCTACATATATGTAAATATGATGTCTTAGTTACTTTGCTCATTGCTGGGACAAAATACGCAGCACCCACAACTTAAGGAAGGAGAGGTTTATTTTGGCTCACGTTTCAGGCCACAGTCGCTGGCTCCAAGGCAGGACAGCGTGCAGGGGAGCACGGTGGCAGACAGCTGCTCACAGCATGGCGAACAGGAGTAGAGGGAGAAGGGAGGCGCTGCAAAGGGAGTTGAATCCTTCCAGACCACGCCCCCAGAGACCACCTCTTCCAATCAGACCTGAGCAGGGAGGGAGAGAAACCCATCCAGACCACGCCCCCAGCCACCGCCTCAGCCACCAGACCCCACCTCCTAACAGCAAGTCAGCTGTATGCCCTCATAATCTACTCACCATGCAAAAGCCTCACCCATGAGTGCATGAGGCTCTTGGGGGACATCTAGATATAAACCATAACATATGCATAGGAAATAATCTAGCACTGAATATACAGAAAGATTGACAGTTGCTATCTGAATGACAGGATTATGTGATTTCTTTCTCTTTGTATTTTTTCAAGATGTCCTTGCAGAGATGTCATAGTACATCTATAATCAGAAATAATGAAATATTAAAAAGTAATGTTCTTGAAGGATTTCCAACAGTGTAAAGATCTCCAGCTAGGGGGATATACACCTGTAATCCCAGCTACTTGGGAGGCTGATGGGGAAGGACCACAAGTTCAAGGCCAGCCCGGGCAATTTAGCAAGACCTGTCCCAAATTTTAAAAAATGGAAGGGGTAGAGACAGCTCATTTGTAGAGCACCCATGGGTTGAATCCCTAGTATCACAAAAACGTGTACATATAAACGTACACACATATATAATTTATCTAAAGAAATAAATTTAAATCCAGACATCAGTATAATCCTGTTATTGCATAGGACCAGAGAAAGAGTTCCTTACACATTTACATTTAATCCTTTTATGATTAGATTTCACCTGATTGGGAAGCAGAATCAGAGACAAAAATGACTGGATTTATTTGGGAATCCATTTTCGGATTAGCCCTAAAACAGATTAATAGCTTTGGCTGCTGTTTTTTCTCTCCAACTTCCCCTGCTGGGGGCTAGTTTGATTCATATCCAATTATTCTTCCATCTTTCTTTTTTTTTTTTTTTTAATGTGGGTACCGGGGGTCGACCTCAGGACCTTGTGCTTGCCAGCAGGCGCTTGTGCCACTGAGCGGTATCACCGGCCCTTTTTTTCCTTTATGTGGGTACTGGGAGTCGAACTCAGGACCTGGTGCTTGCCAGGCAGGCGCTTATGCTGCTGAGCTATCTCAGTGGCCCTCTTCCATCTTTCTTAATTATTATTATTATTAATATAATTTGTTCCCATTGAAATGAGAATATCATTGAACATGCATATTATCGTTGAACATGCAAATGCTGTCCTATTAGCCCTTCCATTTTTCAAAGCTGATTTATTGGCTAGAAATAACTATTTACTAAATGTCCAACATATGCACTGCCAGGTGTGGTGAAACACATCTGTAATTCCAGCACTTGGGAGGATGAGGCAGGAGGATTGCAGGGAGTTCAAGGCCAGCCTGAACTACATAGCAAGATACTGTCTCAAAAAACCAAAACAAAACAAAATTTATGTCCAACCTTGGTGCTAGTCAACTTTAAGTCATTGTAACAAATACCCGAGATCAACTTCTGAAGAGAAAAGGGTTATTTTGGCCACAGTTTAGAAAGCTTCTGTCTATGGTTGGTTGGCCCTGTTGCCTTTGGGCCTGTCTAGCATGTCATGGTGGGGGTGGGTGGAACTAAGATGTTCCCCTCCAGACTAGAAAGCAAAAGAGAAAAAGGAGGAGACTGGAGTCCCATATCCCCTTCAAAGGCAGACCGCCCCCCCCGCCCCCCCCCCATGACTGAAGACTTCCCGCTGGGCCGCCTATTAAGGTTTTAACAACACGTGGGGCCTTGAGGGTCAGACATTCCAGATCCAAAGTATAGTAACCTTAAAAGAAAAGTGAAAAATTACAAAATGTGATCATCAAAAAATTAAACAATAATTTAACAACAACATCACAATTCAGAGTCCTTCCAGAACAGGACACCACCACACCAGCGGCAGGATGACATGGTAGCAAGTGCGCGGGTTAAAAGTCAGACTGCCCTGGCTTCCACCAGCCACTACCACTTTCTTACTGATGGTGTGACTTTGACAGACTTCTTGGACCTTATGGAAATCAGTTTTCTCATCTGTAAAATGGGGAGAATAATAGCTCTCTGGGATGGTCAGCCTCCAAGATAGCCTAGTGATTCTTGCCTCCTGGTATCGACACCCCTTCATGGTCACATTCTATGTTGAGTAGAGCTAATGCTATAACCAAATGGATATTGTAGAAATGATGTGGATCATTTTCTAAGGCTACATCATAAAAGTCCTTGGGGTTCCTACCTTGCTCTTTGCTGTCTTGGGTCACTTGTTTTGGGAAAGTCAGCTGCCATGTGAAAAGGAAACTCAGCCTTATGGTGAAATCTACATGGCAAAGACTTGGATCCCCTCACAAACAACCAGTGCCACCTTGCTAGGCCTGTGGGTGAGCCACGCTGGGAGCAGATCTTCAGCCTCTGCCCGGCCTTCAAATAACTGCAGTCCCAGGCAACAGAAGAGGCCTGAGCCAGGAGCACCTGCGGAAGCCGCTTCTCATTTCCTGACCCACAAAAACTGTGAGATAGCTATGATTTATTGCATTAAGCCACTAACCTTCAGGGTTATTTATTATGCAGAAATAGCTAACTACCATACAATAGTGCATTTTTACTTGTTTTATCAGCTGCTCTAACATAAGATGATTGAGAAAGCAGGGTCCAAGGCAGCGTCTTTGGGAAGGAGGAGTGGTGCAGGTTGTAGAAGGAGGTGACAGTTTGTACATGGGGCTCACAAGGGCACGTCTAAGGGAAGATTTGGTTTTCTTTGTCAGTAGGAAGCATGGAATAGCTGCTAGAAGGAATGACAGGCAACACAAAAAACAAAACACGGGACGGAATGAAATTTGTGGTGATGTATAATGATCTGAGCTTCAGGGCTTGTGTTAGTTGACTTTCTCATTGCTGGGACAAAATGCCTGATACACACAATGTAAAGGAGAAAATGGTTTATTTGGCTCAGATGTTTCGGTCCATGGTTGGCTGGCACCAAAGTGGAAGCATCATGGCAGAAGGGCGTGGTGGAGTGCAGCTTCTCAGTTCATGGCAGTTGGGAGACAGAGGTCATGGCAGAGCGTGTGAGAGAGAGAGGGAGAGAAAGGAGGAGGAGGAGGGAGGGGGAGGGGCTGGAGAAGAGGGGAGGAGAGGGGAGGGGCTCAGGGGAGGGGGCTAGAGGGGAGGGGAGGAGATAGAAAGGAGGGGAAGGGCTAGAGAGGAGGGGAGGAGGGGTGGAGAGGAGAGACCCCCCCCCCAATGACCAACCTCCTCCAACTGAGCCCCACCTCCTAACAACACATTCAGCTGTGGACCTGGCTGATGAGTAATAGTGTCCCTGTGATCCAGTCACCTCTCCAGGAGTCTCTTAATCCAGTCAAACCGACAATTGAGATTAATTCACACAGGGTTCTTGTCTTTACAAATGCCCTGTGACCTAAGGGCAGGAATGAAAATAGCATTTGGGGAAAGCCCAAGGGAAGAGTTCCTCAAGGGCCAGAATACTTCAGGGCACTGACCAGGAGAACGAATGCTCCTGCTAGTAACACGTGTACAATCTCCTCTGTGTGAACACTGGTTAGTGATTTAAATAATGAAATTGCCAATACAGTAATACCTCGGCTCAGGAACATATCTGTTCACAAACAATTCGGTTCTCAAACAAAAGTGTTTGACAAAATTTTGCTTCCGTTCACAAACTCCACATCGGGTGACAAACGTGACCATGGCTATCTTCCTCACACAAACACAAATGTGGCCATGTTCCCCAAAACTGTAAAACAAATTAAGTTCGTGGACCAAGGTACCGCTGTATTTGATCATGAAAAAGTCAGTTTCATATTGTTCATAATGTGTTAACTCTATAAAGGTAAATCCACATCTTCCTGGTAGAGGAGTTGGGATGGCTGAGATTATTGATAGTGAAGAAGCAAATCTCTAAGAAATTACATCGTAAGGAGGGGAAAATGATCAGGATTAAAGGAAATTTTCCTTGCATAGTTTCCATTTTCTCAGTTTCTAGAATACAGTAAACCATTAAAATCTTTTAAAATAGATATGTATGCAAATAATTTTGAAAGGGAAATACATACAGTATATAAAAGAAGTCTTCATGTGCTTAATGGTCTTCAGCTCCAAATACACATAACACCCAACCAAAACTGGCTTAAGTGACAGGGAATTGTATTCATTCATCATTAAAGAGGTGGGAGATGGGCTGAGTTAGCTGATTTAGAGGCATAAATGTATTATTAAGACCCAGTCTCTATTTTTCTACTCAGTTCTGTAGAGTGTAGGCTTCAGCCAAATCCTGATTTCCCCCATAGTTGAAAATGGAGCCAGGCATGGTGGTGCATGCTTGTAATCCAAGCAGTGAGATCTTGTCTCAGGAAAACAAACAAACAAACAAACAAACAACAACAAAAAAAAAAAAAACAGAGAGAGAGGGAGAGAAAAAGAGGAGAGAGACCTAGTAACTTCTACAAAACCTCTCCTTTCTTCTCATTTTACTGGATAGAATTGGGAGAATTGGGTCATATGCCCACTCATTAACAGTTACTTTCAAAGAAATGAAATCACCCTTATATTCATCAGAGTCAGCCCCGGAGAAAAAGGTTCACTTTCCAACTGCATTTGTGTAAAATAGTGATGGCTGTCACCCACAGTGTTTGTCATCCTGACCCACACCTGCCAGTGTGCCCCTGCACGGAGGCAAACACTATTCCCAGTTTCCTGAGTATCCTTCTGAAGACACTCTACACGTATTTATCTAGATGTTCTTTTTCTCCCCCTTTTACAGAAATATAGCATAGTGTACATGTTGTCTTACCTATTGTTTTGTCAATAGTGCATTAATGGGAAATGCTTAATTAATAAATGATTAAGATCAGAAGCATAAGCCAGGTGTAGTAGTGCACACCTGTAATCCCAGCATTCTGGGAAGCTGAGGCAGGAGGATCACAAATTCAGGCCCTGCCTGGGCAATTTAGTTACTTAGTAAGATGCTGTCTTGACATAAAAAAGGAGTTGGTGATGTAGCTCAGTGTCAATACCTTAGGGCTCAATCCCTAGTACTGGGGGAAAAAAATCAGAAGGATATGTTTTGTAAGCCAAATTAGATTTTTGTCCTAATTATACACTTTGCTTATCTGCCTTTTGTTCTCCATTAACATCAAAGTCATCATTGTTATTGTTGTTGTTGTTATTTTCACTTCTAGTAATTTCAGTTGGGCTAAGGGGGGAAATAAGGAGATTTTTGTCTGGAACAGGGCCAGGGTATTAAAGTGGATTCAGTGTGGTAGTGGCAGCAGGAAGAAAGAGACTTCCAGGAGGAGGTGAAATACTGTGATAACAACAACGACACTGTGTGCAGGGTGTGGTAAGAATATACTTTGTAAGGACCAAGTTAGGTCTGCTTGGTCAGCTGTGTCCTCCCTGCAGTTCTCCTTCAAACGTCCATCTATGTTCTCGGTGTTGGCTGAGATTGCTGAGTGGACCCAAGAGCTGTGCTGAGTGTGCAAAGGGGCCAGCATGGCGTGGTGACAGGGATAGGGACGATGGAGTCACCAAGACCTGGGCTTGGATCTGGGCCCTGCCACTTAGTGTCACCACACTAAGCAGACACTGGGCGGTTTTCTGTGCTTCACAGAGGACACAGAGAACTGTTGTCACCATGATGTGAGACATGCATCACCTCATTCACCTCGTGCAAGGACTTGACAAACCCAAGCCACAGGCGGATGGGATGTGACGATTTCTATACTAAGACTCTAACCTACTCTTAGAGTTCTTAGTACAACAAAAACACTGGTGGAGCAATTTTACAAGGTGAATGTTGTTGCTGTATATTTTGTACACATAATACATACCCATTTTAACTATGCAGATCCACCTCTCATGTGATTCCCACCACGCTTACAGTGTAGGACTTTTTTTTACTTCACTAGTTCCTCCTGAAGCGCCTTTCAAATCAGTCTCTCTATTCAAGTGCACTGCTATTTTGCTTTCCGTAACTAGAGATTAGGTTTGTGTTGCAGAATTTCGTATAAGTAGAATCATACTGTATGTCCTCTCCTGTGTCTGGCTCCTCTCACTAAGCAGAGGAGGTAAAATTTACCCACGTTTCATGTATTTGTAGTTCATTTCATTGCCAGCAGTACCTGATTATGCAGATATACTATGATTTATTGACTAATCTGTTGAGGGAACCCCCCCTTTTTTATTTTTGAGATGGGATCTCACTATGTGAGACTGCCTTGAACTTAGATGATCCTCCTGCCTCAGCCTCATGAGTGCTGGAATTACCGGTGTGCACTACCATGCCTGCTCTGTTGAGGAACTCTTGTTTCCACTTCATGGTTATAATAAATAAATACAACTATGAATTTTTTACAGACATGTCTTTTTGTAGAAACATGTGTTTATTCTCTTACATAAACATGTGCAATTGCTGAGTCACATGGTAAATACATGTGTAACGTTATTTGAATCTCTTTTCCGAGGTGCTGGCACACTTTATATTCTCATGGCAGTGCATTAGCATCTTCTACTCCACATCCTCCCTAACAATTGGTGTTGTCAATTTTTCTAATTCAGGTAGATCTTATATAATTGTGGTTCAATTTGCATTTCCCTGAAGACTAATGATACTGAGCTCTGTACTGAGCATTTGGCCAAATACATATTTTCTTTTATGATGTACATATTCACATATTTTGCTCACAAATTTTTTTTTCTCTAAGCAGTACAGTTTTATTTATTTATGCATTTTTCTGGTATTAGAGATTGAACCTAGCGGTACTCTACCACTGAGCCATATTCCCAGTCTTCTTTTTTTCCTGCCTCAGGATGTTCCTTTTTGAGGCCCTATTTCTAAAGAGCATAGCATAAAGAGTATATTTCTAAAGAGTAGCATAAACTTATAAGAACTGATATTCTCTATAGGCTTAGATAATTTTTGCCTTTAAAAGAACATCAATAAATTTTTTATTTATCATTATTATTATTTGATACAGGGTCTCACTATGTAGCTCAGGCTGACTTTGAACTCACTATGTAGTCCAGTCCAGGCTGGCCACAAACTCATGGCAATCCTCCTGCCTTGGCCTCCCAAGTGCTGGTTACAGGCATGCACCACTATGCCTGGCTACAATTAGTTTTTTTTTAATGTGGGTACCAGGAGTCGAACTCAGGACCTCATGCTTGCCAGCAGGCACCTGTGCCACTGAGCGATACCACCGGCCCCTTTTTTTTTTCCTTTATGTGGGTACTGGGAGTTGAACTCAGGACTTCGCGCTTGTCAGGCAGGTGCTTATGCTGCTAAGCCATCTCACCAGCCCTACAATTAGTTTTTAAACAATTTTCCAATCAAGATGGCAGAGTGGTAAGTGGCAGCAAAAATTCAGCCTCTCTGAGATCCAGCATTCAGACACTGAAAAACAGCAACTTGGGGAAGAAAAAGAAGAGTAGATCACAGGGAATTTGGGAAGGAACTGACAGGAAAATGAAAGCTACAGAGAAGTTTGAGAGAGGGACCACAATGCACAGAAGGGAACAGAGCAGTCTGAACTCTCCCTGGCTACTGGCTTGCAGCTTGTGGGGAGGGGAGCCTGGCTCTCCAGAAGCAGGGTGAGTGTTGGGGGCTCCAGGGACAAACGGCAATAGAAGACTGTGCTGGTGTCATGGGCTGGGGGTGGGGGTGCAGTTGCTGTGATCCACAGGGACAGCTTGGGGTTTTGCTCTGAGGAGACACCTTCCATAGAGCAGGCAACTGCCAGAGAGGGGTACCAATGTGGGTGCCCATCATGTTGCCAGAGCATGCTTGGTTGGGGTTGATTGTCTGAATCTGAGACTCAATGGGTGGGGGAGGGCTTCACTTCAGGATTTCCAGGGTTACCCCACCCCGTAGTGACTGGATGAGAGGCAACTACAGACAGGAAGTAAGCTGGAAAGAGACACCCTGAGGGTTTGAGCTCAGACTGGAAGGACACAAGCCCTGACCCCGCAGTGGGAAGCCAGGCTTGGCTTGAGTTGCACTAGGTTTGAAAGTGCCAGCATTGAGGGTTTGAGGCCTTGCCCTACTGCCTGCATCTGGCACTGATGTTGGGGTATGACTGTCTTCCTTACCTACCAGCGTGGGCAGGAAAACAACTCAGCTTGCACATTGTCATAGGGGGTATACAGAGGGGACCCTGGAACAGGGAGGGGGTACCTCACAAACCCACCAGCTGTAAGGCTAGGCAAAGAAAACCATGAATTGCTGCACTCCAAAACTGTAGATCCAGGAAGGAAATCACTCATTCAAAACTATAGAGAAAAAATTTTTTCCTGTTTTTTTTTGTTTTGTTCTTTTTTCTTTTTTTCATCATTTTTTCTCCTTTCCTCTTTTCTCTTCATGGGTTTATCAGGGTCTGGGGAATTTTTCTTTGTCTTTCTTCTTTGGGTTTTTTTTTTCTTAATTCTTTTTTTCCCTTTCTTTTCTTCTTTTAATTTTTTCTTATTTTTATTCTCCACATTATTTCTTTTTCTCTTCTTCTTTCTTCCCTTTTCTCTTTTTTATTTCTCATTTGCTTTTTCTGTTACATTTATCTAATTCTATAAATATCCTTCTATTCCTTGATAGGATACTTCATCTCACTTCTCATCTCCCATTGTCTAATTTTTAAAACATTTCCTCTAGCATTCTCTCATTCCCAACTTTCTATATCTTTAATAGTATAACAATTAAGCTTTTTTAATCTTTAGATAGTTAACTCTGTGTTATTACTGTTCATCATTTGTGGAGGTATATTTGTTGCATTTAGTACATATTTGCTTTATGTCACTATCTGGGTTGTCTTGGTGTTTATACTTTAATTGTGGATTTGTATGGGGAAGGGTGGTACATTATTGGTTCTTATGGCATGTCAATATCCAAAATGTGTTGGATAATATTACTGTTGATTTTCTTGATATTACCAGGGTCATAATTGTTGCTATTAGTGGATTTCCTCTGTATGACAACACCCAGAGTACCTTTCTGACATTTACAATACCTTGGTCCATTCCTGGAGAACTGGGCATTGGGCCAACTGTACTGGATCCTCCCCTCCCAATTTAACAGATGTGGTCAGCTTTTGGGACAGAGGCAAAGGACTACAGTTAGCTACACCCAGAGTGCATCACTGAAAAGCAGACTAACTAAAGAGATCTCCATACTAGGAACAAAGTCTTTCTGCTATAGACACCCACAAACCTAAGCACAAAAAAAACCCCCACAAACAAACAAAAGAAACATGTGAAGATAAGGCAATAAAATGCCTCCCAAAACTCCCAATTTCCCCAAAGCTGACCCTGTGCACATCAAGCCGGAGGAAAGTAAAAGTCATGCAGCTGAATTACTGGAAAGGTAACAGAGGAGGTTAAAAACAGATCAATGAGGTGCCTGGTGGGATCACAGAAGATGTAACTAAACAGATAATGGAAGTATTAAAACAATCAGGGAGTTTATAGATGACACTAATAAAAAGTTATCTGAGTTAAACAAAATGATACAAACATGAATGACCAGTTTAGCAAGAATTAGAGTCCACGAAAAGGTTCCAAATAGAAATCCAGGAGATTAAAAATTATATTGGAGGGCCGGTGAGATGGTTCAGCAGCATAAGCGCCTGCCAAGCAAGCAAGAGGTCTGAGTTTGACTCCCGGTACCCACATACGAAAAAAGGGCCGGTGATATCACTCAGCGGCATGGGCGCCTGCTGGCACGCGAGGTCCTGAGTTCGACCCCTGGTAGCCACAAAAAAAATAAAGAAAAAAAAATATTGGATGCATGGGCAGCAGAAGTGACTGATGTGAGGACAGGCTATCAGAATTAGAAAGCAGGGATGCTTTCAAAGACAAATTACTGAGAGAGAACCTTAAAAACAACAAGAGAACATTAAAAATGCGTCTATTAGCTGCTAGATGATACAAAGAAGACTAATTTATGATTAATTGGAATAAATGAAAAATTAGAAGACATCACAAATGGCATAAAAAACCTGTTTAGAGAAATAACAGCAGAAAACATTCCAAATATAGGGAAAGAAATAAACATACAGATAAGTAAGGCATATAGAACCCCCAACAGTTATGACCAAAAGAGAAATCCTCAATGTCACATTATATCATAGTCAAAATACCAGGAATACAATACAGGCATAGATTCTTTTTTTTTTTTTTTTTATGCAGGTACCTGGAGTCGAACTCAGGACCTTGTGCTTGCCAGGCAGGCGCTCATGCTGCTGAGCTATATCACCGGCCCCCAGGCACAGATTCTTAAAAGTGGTTAGAGAAAAGCAATGAATCACTTATAAAGGCAAACCCATCAAAATTACAGCAGACTTCTTTTTTTTTTTTTTTACGATGTTTTTATTTATTTATTTATTTATTTATTTTTTATTTTAAAGAGAAGAAAAAACAAAACAAATCAAAAGAAGAACAAATTTTCAAACCAACATAATAGGAGGGTAACAATGGTTAATACATTACGTATTACTATCTTTAAGTTAGTTATTCAGGACACCAGACATTAGCATTCAATTGTCCAAACATTATTGGCACAAACCTTACTCTTCAATGAACTAAGTAAAAATGGTAGTGTATCTATCTTAACCATCTTATATATACATATATACAATTTTTTTTTCCCTTTCCCTTCTTTCTTTTCCCTATTCCAGTCTCTCTTTCCTTTTGACCAGTTTCTTTTTGATTCACCATATCTATTGTACATTTTGGATCTTATTTACTCTTTCAGTTTCTCATACTAGAGAGATAATACGATGCTTACACATGTGCTTCTGGTTTATTTCACTTATGAGTATTTTCTCGAGTTGCATCCATTTACCTATAAAAGTCTCCAGTTTATCCTTCTTTATGGCTGAATAGTACTCCATTGTATAAAAATACCACATCTTTCTTATCCATTCCTCAGTTGATGGGCATTTGGGTTGTTTCCAAGATCTGGCTATTACAAATTGTGCTGCTATAAACATGGGTGCACATATATCGCTGTGGTACGATGTTTTTAATTCTTCTGGGAAGATGCCCAGAAGGGGAATAGCTGGGTCAAATGGGACCTCCAACCCTAGTTTTCTGAGGAATCTCCACACTGACTTCCACAGTGGCTGTACCAGTCGACACTCCCACCAACAGTGAAGAAGGGTTCCTTTTTCCCCACAGCCCCTCCAGCATTTGTTATTAGTTGATTTCTTAATAGTAGCCATTCTTTCTGGGGCAGACTTCTTAACACAAATCTTAAAGGCAGTTCCATCCCCAGTACCAAAAAAAAAAAAAAAAATCTTAAAGGCAAGGAAAGCTTGGAGTGAAATGTTTCAAGCCCTAAAAGATAACAACTTCCAACCCAGACTTACACATCCTGTGAAACTTTCCTTTAAAATTGATGGAGAAATAAGTTATTTCCATGACAAAGAGCACCTTGAGAAATTCCTGGCCAGCAAGCCAACACTCCAAAAAATTCTCAAGAATATTCTAGAAAGAGACAATGAAGCCAACAATGACAAAAAATCCAATGAAATGAATAAACCAGGCAGGGCGAGCAGTTAAACAGAAAGGAGGGGAAAAAAAAATGGAAATCAGCAACAGGAAAATAATGCAATGAATGCAATAATAGGTATAAGTCAGTACCTTTCAATAATGACTCTCAATATAAATGGACTCAGTTCCAGAATCAAAAGGCAGAGATTGATAGAGTGGATCAAGAAACAAAACCCAACAATATGCAATATAACAAGAAACACATTTAATTCAAAAAGAAATTCACAGATTAAAAATTAAAAGATGGAAGACAATATTCCATGCAACAGGAACCCCCCAAAAAGCAAGAGTAGCTATCCTAATTTCAGACAAAATGGACTTCAGACCAAAACTGATCAAAAGAGCCAAAGGTCACACTACTACATGTTGGTTAAGGGAATAATTCAATAGGAAGAGATAATTATATATGCCCCAAATACCAGTGTGCCCATCTTCTTAAACAAACACTACTGGACATAAATCAGATAAACACCAACACAATTTATAATAGGGGACTTCAATACCCCACTGCCACAAGTAGATAGATCAACTAGACAAAAAATCAACAAAGAAATTTCGATGTTAAACCAAACCGTCAAACAAATGGAGTTGATAGTTATCTATAGATAACCGCGGAATACACATTCTTCTCAGCAGCACATGAGACTTTCTCCAAAATAGACCACATAGGGCTGGTGAGATGGCTCAGCGGCATAAGCGCCTGTCTGGCAAGTGCGAGGTCCTGAGTTTGGTTCCTGGTACCCACATAAAGAAAAAAAAAGAAATAGACCATATATTAGCCCATACAGCATTCTTAAGTAAATGCAAAAGAACTGAAATTATACCATACTATTATCATATCATAGTGCAATGAAACTAGAAATCGATGCCAAAAGAAACCATAGAGACTATGCAAATGCATGGAAACTAAACCATACATTTTTATAATCAATGGGTCACAGAAGAAATCAAGGAAGAAATTAGACAGCTCACAGAATCAAATTGCAATGTCAGGGCCGGTGAGATGGCTCAGTGGCTTAAGCGCCTGCCCGGCAAGGGTGAGGGCCCGAGTTCAACTCCCGGAACCCACATACGAAAAAGGGGCCGGTGATATCGCTCAGCGGCACAGGCGCCTGCTGGCGCGCGAGGTCCTGAGGTTGACACCCCGGTACCCACAAAAAACAACAACAACAACAAAAAAAAACAAATTGCAATGTCAGTACAACACAGCAGTACTTATAGGGCACAATAAAAGCAGTCCTAAGAGAGAAAATTATATCTGTGAATACCCACATCAGAAAAACAGAGCATATCTGAATAAATTACCTCAAGGTCCTAGAAAACAAGAACAAGAACAAGCCATATCCAAGCTTAGTACAAGGAAGAAAATCATAAAGATCAAAGCAGAAATTAATGAAATTGGGACTAAAAAATATAATACAAAGAATGAATCAAAGAGCTGGTGCTTTGAAAGAATAAAGAAAAAAGACAAACCCCTAGTCAATCTTCCCCAAAGTGAAAAGACTCAAATAAATGCAATTAGAAATGAAAAATGTGAGATCACAACAGATTCTGCCAAAATCCAGAAGATTGTTAACAATTACTCTGAGATACTGTACTCTAATACAATGGAGAATCCAGAAGAAATAATGATTCCTAGTGTAAATACATATGAACTACCAAAGCTAAAACAAGAAGAAATAAAAATCCTAGCTGGGCATGGTGGTGCATGCCTGTAATCCCAGCACTTGAGAGGCTGAGGCAGGAGGATTGCCATGAGTTTGAGGCCAGCCTGGGCTACATAGAGAGTTCAAGGCCAGCCTGGCTTACATGGCAAGCCCCATCTCATAAAACCACACACACACACACACACACACACACACACACACAAATGAAAAGAAGATATAAAAGTCCTGAATAATCCAATATCAGGCAATGAAACTAAAGAAGTAATAAAAAACTACCAAGTAAGAAAAGCCCAGGTCCTGATGGATTCATTGCTGAATTCTACAAGAACTTTAGAAAAGATCTAATGCCAATACTCAAACCCAAACTCTTTAATGAAGTTGAAAGAGCGCTCCCAAAGTCATTCCTGCAAGCTAGCATTACTCTGATATCAAACTAGACAAGGACCCAACCAAAAAGAGAACTACAGGCCATTCTCTTTCACGGGCATAGATGCAAAAATCCTCAATAAGATATTGGCAAGTAAAGTGCAATAAATAGTCAAAAAGATAATATATTATGACCAAGTAGGATTCATTTCAGGGATGTAGGGGTGGTTCCATATATGCAAATCAAAGGTAATACACTACATAAACAAAACAAGGACAAAAACCACATGATCATCTCAATAGATGCAGAAAAAGCCTGTGACAAAAATCCAACCTCCATTCATGATAAAAAATCCTGAAGAAAACAGGTATAGAAGGTCTTTATCTCAACCCGATGAAAGCCATTTATGACAAACCAATGGCTGACATAATATTAGATGGGAAAAAAAGAGAAAGCTTTCCCTCAAATCAGGAACAATGCAGGATGGCCGCAATCACTCTAGTTCAATATAGTTCTTGAAACATTAGCCAGAGCAATCAGGCAAGAGAAAGAAATAAAAGGGATACTTATAGGAAAGGAATAAGTCAAATTATTATTATTGGCAGATGATGTGATTCTCCACATAAGAGACCCAGAAAATTCTACCAAAAGACTTCTAGAATTAATAATCAAGTTTAGTAGTATAACAGGACATGAAAACCAGTGGCATTCCTGTACACAAATAATAAACTTACCAAAAAAGAAATTAGACAAATCTTTCACAATAGCATCAAGAAAAATAAAATACTTAAGAATTAACTCAACCAGGGCTGGTGAGATGGCTCAGCGGCATACACGCCTGCCTGGCAAGCACGAGGGCCCGTTCGACTCCTGGAACCCACATATGAAAAAGGGCCAGTGATATTGCTCAGTGGCACGGACGCCTGCTGGCGCGTGAGGTCCTGGGCTCAACCCCTGGTACCCACAAAAAAAAAAAAAAAAAAAAAAAAAAGAATTAACCCAACCAAAAAAGTGAAAGACCTCTTGAAAACTACAATACTCTAGAAAAAGAAGATCAAAGATGACATCAGAAAATGGAAAGATATCTCTTGTTCCTAGATAGGCAGAACTAATATAATCAAAATGGTCATACTTTCAAAACTCATATACAGGCTTAATGCAATCACAATCAAAATGCCAATAGCGTTCCTCACCGAACTGGAGAAAGCAATCCTAAAATTCATATGGAACCAGAAAAGATCTAAAATAGCAAAAGCAATCCTGAGCAACAAAAGCAAGGCAGGAGGCATCAAAATACTGGACTTCAAGTTAAACAACAAAACTACAGTGATAAAAACAGCATGGTATTGGCAAAAAACAGACACTTGGATCAATCGAATGGAATAGAGGATGCAGAAACAACTCTAGCCATATTCAGCTATCTGATCTTTGACAAGGGAGCCAAAAACTTACGTTGGAGGAAAGATAGGCTCTTTAACAAATGGTGCTGGGAAAACTGGCTATCTACATGCAGAAGACTGAACCTAGACCATATCTCTCACCACGTATTAAACTAAAATGAAAATGGATCAAAGCTCTAAATATTAAAACAGAAACACTTAATCGACTGGAAGACAAAATAGGTAAAACTTTTGAAGTCACAGGTGTAGCCAAAGACTTTCTGGTTGCACAAGAAATAATACCAAGAATCAAAAAATGGGTTCTTATTAAACTAAAAAGCTTCAGCACATCAAAGGACACAACCAACAGAGTGTGGAGACAACCTACAGATTGGGAAAAAATTTCACCATCTATTCCTTGGACAGAGAACTAATATCTAGAATATTAAAAGAACTCAAAAAAATTTAGACTCCCCCAAAGCAAAAGATCCAATAAAAAAATAGTCAAGTGAAATGAATAGACATTTCACAGAAGTACAAATGGCTGCTAAATACATAGAAAAATATTCAGCATCACTGGCCATTAGAGAAATGCAAATTAAAATAACGCTGAGATTCCATCTTACTCTAAAAAGAATGACCAAGAAATCAAATAACCAATGCTGGTGCATCTGCAGGGTTAAAAAGGAACCCTTCCACATTGTTGGTGGGTGTGTAAACTAGTACAACCACTCTGGAAATCAGTATAGAGATTCCTGAAAAAACTAAAACTAGAAATTCCATTTGATTCAGCTATTCCCCTTCTAGGTATCTTCCCCAATGAGTTAAAGACATCATATTATAGTGATGAATGCACACCCATGTTCATAGCAGCACGATTCACAATAGCTAAATCTTGGAAGCTGCTTATATGCCCATCAACAGACGAATGGGTAAAGAAAATGTGGCATTTGTAATAATGGAGTACTACTGTGCCATAAAGGTGGAAAAACGAAGAATTTTAGAAAAATGGACATACCTTGAGACCATAATGTTCTGAAATAAATCAGACACACAAGGTTAGATATCACATATTAGGTTCCTCTAATATGAGAAACCCAAATATAAAGAACAAACTGAAAGATAGACAATAGGAGAAAATAATGAAAGTTTTCTAGAAGAATTCTTGGCTCACTAATCAAAACATTGTGATTTCATTTTTATGTTTTGTGAGTTTGTAATATTTGATAGCTTTTTAAAACTGTATAAGCTTTAGATTTCACAAACCAAGGTTCTTTTCTGTTCATGACAATATCATTTTGTATTTTTGTCAAGTAAATAAACCTTTGGGGGCCGGTGGTATTGCTCAGCAGCATAAGCGCCTGCCTGGCAAGCGCGAAGTCCTGAGTTTGACTCGCGGTACCCACATAAAGGAAAAAAAGGGCCAGTGATATTGCTCAGGGGCACAAGCGCCTGCTGGCAAGCGCGAGGTCCTGAGTTCAACTCCCGGTACCCACATAAAAAAAAAAAAAACTTTGGTTGTGAAAAGAGGGGGTGAGATCAAGAGATTGAGGGATGGGTAGGGAGGGGATGGAAAAGGGATGAAAAGAAATTAACATGTATTATGTACATGCACCAACTCCACATGAGGAATGTAAAGATTATGTACTGAAATCATGGGCTAATAAAATAAATTTTTAAAAATAAAACTGTTTTTCTTAACAACAGAGGAAAATGGGGTAATCACTAGTGTCTACACGAGTTTGAGTGACCATCCCCCCTCCAATGTAGTTATCAGAGTGTCGGTGGCAAAAGGAATTTACTGCAGGCTTTTTTTTTTATTTTAAAGAGAAAAAAAAATAAAATAACAATAACAACAACTCTCCTACAGGTTAGTAGGAGAGTTACAATAATTAATACATCGTGTATTGTTGTCTTTGTAGTAGTTATTCAGAGTACAAGATATAGGCATATCTTGTCCAAACAATATTAGCACAAACTTTTCTTCTCAATGAACTAAGAGAACCTAGCTGTATAACTATCTTAACTATCTTGTGTATAAATATATTTTTTCTTTTTCCTTTTCTTCCTTTCCTCTTTTCCCCATCATAGTTTGTCTTTTCTTTTGAACAGCTTCTTCCCAATTCACAATATCTATTGTACATTTTGGATCTTATTTACTCATTCAGTTTCTCACACTAGTGAGACAATACGATGTTTACACATATGGGTCTGATTTATTTCACTTATGAATATGGTCTCGAGTTGCATCCATTTACCTACAAAAGTCTCAAGTTTATCCTTCTTTATAGCTGAGTAGTACTCCATTATATCAGGCTTTTGAAATGAAGGGGCTACTTAAAGAATTGTACCACACAGACTAGTAGCATTATCAGCTCAGGCTACACTACAGAGGTACTAGGTAAAAATCTTCATTTTAAGGAGACCCATAAGTGGTCTGTCTGTTTTAAAGTCTGAGACATACCAGAGTAGGTAAAGTTAGGAGGATACAGTATGGTAAGGCACTAAGACTAGTAACATAAAGCAGTTATCACTGCTCCTAGGGCTGAAAGAACAAAACAAGGGAATTCTGAGACTGGAAATGGTGAATATATACAAAACCATTGAATTGTATACTTTAAATGAGTGAATAGTATGACATCTTCCATAAAGGTGTTTAAAAATGGGGAAAACCCACATTAAACAATACACTGTGCTCACAGACTAGAGGGTTCAATACTGTAAAGTTGTTAATTCTCCCCAGTTATTCTATAGATTTAATGTAATTGTGATGAAAATCCCAGCACAATTTTTTTTTAAAATTTCATAAGCTTTCTATAAGATTTATATGGAAAGGCAAAGGAACAAGAATAATCACAATAATATTTATTTTGTTTTGTTGTTGTTGTTTTGTTTTGAGACAGGGTCTCACTATGTAGCCTCGGCTGGCCTCCAGCTCACAGTGATCCTCCTGCCTCAGCCTCCCGAGTGCTGGGATTACAGGCATGCTCCACCATGCCCAGCTAGCCAAAATAATTTTGAAAGAGAAGAATGAAATTGGGGAATTCATTTTTCTTTATTTCAAGACTTAATATAAAGCTACAATAATCAAAGTGGTATAATATTAGCAAGAAGACAGACATCAACAAAGCAGAAGAGAGAATTCAGAAACATACAAGCACATATATGATCAACTGATTTTTTGTTTTTTTACAAAGGTGCAAAGGCAATTTGGGAAAAGAATGGTCTTTTCTACATGGAAGCTGGAAAAACTGCATGTCAAAAGTGAACCTCAATACTTACCACACACTAGGGACAAAAATTAACTAAGATAGAATATAGATCTGAATTTAAAAAGTTAAACTATAAAACTTCTAGAAGAATAACGTAGGTTTATCAGAGTTCTAGATATGCCACCAAAAGCATGATCCATAAAAGAAAAAATAAAATATACTCCATCCCATAAAACTTTCTGCTCTAAGACTCTATTTAGAAAATGATAGTCCTAGTACTCAGGAGGCAGAGGGAGGATGATTGCCAGTTCAAACCCAGAGTGGGCTACACAGTGGATTTCAGGCCAGCCTGGGCAACATAGCAAGACCCGGTCTCAAACCACCATCATCACCAGCACTACCCCCTCCAAAAAGAAAGAAAGAAAAAGAAAAAAGAAAGAAGAAAGAAAGAAAGAAAGAAAGAAAGAAAGAAAGAAAGAAAGAAAGGAAGGAAGGAAGGAAGGAAGGAAGGAAGGAAGGAAGAGGGAGAAAGAAAGAAGAAAGAGTAAAAAAGAAAACAAGCCTAGGACAAAGAGAAAATAAGGGACATGTATTGGGGGTTTGTATCCAGCATTTCTAAGAATCTCAAAACTAACAAGAAAGTGCAATTTTAAAACAGGCAAAAGATACATCACCTACGGTATATGGATGACAAGAAGGTGCACAATGCCATAGACAATAAAGAAATGAAAATTAAATCAGCATTGAGGTATGTCTTAGTCTCTTTCCTCATGGCTGAGATGCAATACCCAACACCCACAATTTGAAGGAGAAATTTATTTTGGCTCATGTTTCCATCGTCTCAGTCTTTGCATGCTCAGCTGGCTCCAAGGTAGGACGGCATGGCACAGGGGCACGGAGGAAGAGTAGCTCCTCACGTCATGGCATCCAGGAAGCAGAGAGCGAAGGAAGGAGTTGGGGAAGGAGAGAAACCCTTCTAGGCCACACCCGCTGTGATGCCACCTTCAGGCTGGCTTGCCACAGCAACCTTTGGTATGTCCCCATGTCTTCCAAACCCACGAGGCTTGGGGGGGGGCATTTTAGATCTAAACCATTTCAAGGTCTTGCTGCACATGTACTAGAATAACTAAAATTTAAAAAGCTAGCTATATCTATATTGCTGGAGAGCAGAGCAACTGGAACTCATAATCACAATCAACTTTAGGACAGTGCTATGACCTCCAAAGCCCTATGCTCCCTTCGTTCTTGCCCTCTCATTGTCCTTAGTCCTGAGTAACTAACAATCTCATTTCTGTCTCTACACATGGGCCCATTCCAGACATATAAGTGAAATCATATGATCAGTGATCATTTGTGACTTTTTCATTTTATGCAGCATAATGCTTAAAAAGTGCCACCATGTACCATTCATCAATACTTAACTCTCTTTTATGACCAAATAATACTCCATTGAAAGGATAAACTATATCTTATCATTAGATGGACACTGCAATTATTTCCACACTTAGGTGCCTGTGAACAATGCTATGAATATTCTGGTGTAAGTTTTCATGTGAACGTGTTTTCATTTCTCTTGGGCATATAGGTACTTAGTAATGGCACTGCTAGGTCATACCATAACTATGTTTAACCATCTGAGGAACTGCCAATTGTTGTCCAAAGTGGTTGTATCATTTTACACTCTCATCAACACTAGATGAAGATTCTGATTTCTCTGCATCCTCACTAACCCTTGTTATTATCTGATTTTAAAAATTATGGCCATTGTAATGGGTATGTTATCTCATTGCGGTTTTGATTTCCATTTCCTGCTAATGTCATCAAGAATTTTTTCATGTTTCTTGGCCATTTGTATAACCTCTTTGAAGAAATGTTTCTTCATTTAGTTGGGTTATTTTTTCATTAATGAGTTTTTGAGTTCTTCATATATCCTAGGTACAAGTCCCTCCCATATATATGATTTACGAGTATTTCCTCCTATTGTATACGTTGTCGCCTCACTTTTTTTTTTTTTTTTTGTGGGTACCGGGGGGCGACCTCAGGACCTCGCGGGCCAGCAGGCACCCGTACCGCTGAGCGATATCACTGGCTCCTTTTTCGTATGTGGGTTCCGGGAGTCGAACTCGGGCCCTTGCGCTTGCCGGGCAGGCGCTTAAGCCGCTGAGCCATCTCACTGGACCCTCACTTTCTTGATGAGTGTACTTTGAAGCATAAAGTTTTACATTTTGATACAATCCAATTCGCCAATTTTTCCTGTTCTTGTGCTTTTGGTGTTTTAGCCATTGCCAAACCCAAGGTCATGAAGATTTACTTTTGTTTTCTTCTAAGAGTTTTATAGTTTTTGCTCTTATCTTTGAATCTTTGATCCATTGTTAATTTCTGCACATAATGTAATGGCCAGTTGGGCGGGAAGACTCTGGCTCTAACCATGGATCTTTTGCATGGGATCACCTAGGTCTCTTAGCACCACTTGTCAAGAAGAAATGGTCTTAACACCACTGTTGAAAAGTCAGTTGACTTGGGTTTATTTCTGGAATCTTAATTCTATTCCATTATTTTCATGTCTGTCCATATTTCTTGATTATTGTTGCTTTGCTGTGAAATGTGAAATCTGGGGGTGCACATTTCCTAAATTTTGGCTACTTGGGTCCCTGAATTTCCATGTGAATTTTGCAATCAGATTGTCAGTTTCTATAAAGAGGTTAGCTGAGATTCTGATAGGGGCTATGTTGGTTTGTAGATAGTTTTGGAGAATATTGCCATGTTAACAATATTAAGTATTCCAATTCATGAACATAAGATATGTTTCTATTTAATTGGATTTTTGAAGATTTTTCTGGGCTGGGAATGTTTTTCAGTGGTAGAACATTTACCCTGGGTAAGGGGCCCTGGGTGCCATTATAGCATGTTAAAAAAATTCTTTCATAAATGTTTTTAAAGAGTACTATGCATTTTTTGAAAAAAATTATTCCTAAGTATTTTATTCTTTTTGATGCTATTATAAAGGAACTTAATTTCATTTTTGATAGTACACTGCAAGTGTTCAGAAATACAACTGAGGGCCGGGGATGTAGCTTAGGAGCACAGTGCCTGCCTGGCAAGCGCAAGGCCCTGAGTTCGATTCCCGGCACCAAAAAAAAAAAAAGAAATACAATTGATATTTGCTTATTGATCTTGTATCATGTAATCTTGCTGAGCTCATTTCTTAATGTTTTAGTGGAGTCCTTAGGATTTTTATATATAAATTCATGTCATCCTCAGATAGTTTTTCCTCTCCCGTTTGGATGTGTTCTTAAATGCTTTATTTTATTTATTTTCTTAAATGCTTTATTAAGTTGGGCATGGGTATTGTAGTCAGGGTTTACAACGGAAACAATTTAGTACAGGACACATCATTTGGGATTATTTTATAATATTCACCCGAAGAGTCAAATGCAAAAAGAGTATGGGATATCTATCCACACACTAGAGACCCAAAGAATCCAGCTGAGGGCCTGGATCCCATGGCAATGTCCTCCACAAGTCCAGCTCGAGGCCTAGAGTCCAGGACAATGTCTCATGTAAGTCTGTATTAAGGATCTGCACTGGGAAGGCCCAAAGGCCAGTGGTGGAAGCTAGGAAGTCTGCACCAGTAGGATGAACGATCTGTGTCAGGAGGCTGAGGGATCTGCACTGGAGCAGGAAGTGATGTGCAAAGTGATTACCAGAGCTCCCCCGAAATGAACCACAGCCGTCCTCAGCAACAGTGAGGACCCGAGCTCCTCCAATGATGAGAACAGCTGAATTCATATCAGGAAAACCAGTACGACAGGCTTCTCCAGGAGAATCAACAGCACACCATCTTCCCCTCCAGTTCTCTCTTTATGCTGTTGGCAACAATCCTCAGGTGGGCCCTCCACACCCAGCACCACACTGATTCAGTTCAGCTGGGTGTTACAAGTTGACCACTTAATCCACCACAATGGGGTACACACCTGATCACAGCACTTGGGAAGCTGAGGCAGGAGGGTGGTGAGCTCAAGAGCAGACTGAGCCATAATGAGCTACAGGCCAGCCTGATTATGCAGCGAGACCTACCACAGTGGGTGGGTGTGTGGGGATGAGGTGCTGGAAGCACAACTGCAATCTCAGGCACTGAAGAGGCTGAGGCAGGACGATCACAAGTTCAAGTCCAGCTTGGGCAACTCACCAAGACTTTGTCTCAAATCATTAAATAAATAATAAAAAGGGCTGGGAATGTAGCTCAGTGGTAGAGCACCCTGGGTTCCATTCCTTGTACTGCAAAAATTTAAAAAAGTTGTTTCATTGAATATTTTTACACATTGTTGCAGAAGGGATTCAGAATCAAACCAGAAGTGGCAATAGCTTGTAACTTACTCCCAGTTTCTTGCTGTATCCCTTTCCAATTCATTATCTTTACTGTAGCCAGGCCTTTTATATTTTTTAAATTGTAAGCCAAAACAACCACCTCTAGGTAACATAAGCCCAAAAATGAAGAGTAAATTATGGAATGCACAAACTCTAACAATTTGTAGTCTTTGTGTCATTTTACTCAAGAGGCAAATTTGACGGTGCCTGACTAGCTACACTTTGACTACATGTTTCATGAGCACACTCAGATGGAAAGCCACGGTTTGATGGAAATAAATCTTCAGAAACCTCTTCTGTAAGAGGCATTTACAGTGTACTTTCCTCCCAAGGTGGAGCATTCATTGGAAAATCTCTCCAAATAAATTGGGGTTCCACTAAAAAGGGGAATGGATTCTACACTACTGGCAGATGATGGCCTTCACAAGGACTATTGCTACCTTACTTTACAATAGGAAAAAAATAAGGTGATGAAAGAAGATCAATTGGATTGATGTCACAAAGCTAATATATGGTAATGTGTCATTTAAGTGCCACCTTCTTGCCATTCTACTATGATACCAACCCTTCCCACAGCATCTTTGTCCTTGCACCTAGTCTTTGCGCATTGTTTCCATATCCAGAATTTCTTCTTTGCTCTTTCCCCTGCTTCACTTCCTTGGTTAAATATTTCCTACTAAAATTCCACTAGTCATATGGCTTTTTTAGCATTTGGCATATTTATCAGAGTTGGGTAAATGTCTGTCTCTCAGCAGACTATACACTGGTTGTTAGAGGTATGCTGGGCATGGTGGTACACACTTGTAATCCCTGCATTTTGGGAGACCAAGGCAGGAGGATCACAAGTTCAGCCTGGGCAGTTTAGGAAGGCCCTGTCTCAAAACAAAAAAATTAAAAAGGAGTGGGGATGTAGCTCAGTGCAAAGACCCTGGGTTCAATCTTGTCTCCCCACCCCTACCTCCCAAAGAACTAGTGGTATCCTGATTTTTAAATTCTTAGTTCCTAGCATAGTGCTGGGCATTTAGTTAAAAAGGTAATCTAATCCCTTAGCAACTCTATTAGGAAGAAACTATTTTCAAACAAATTCTAAAAGATGAGAACAATCCAGGCATGGTAGTGTATGTCTATAACCCCTACACTCAGGAGGCTAAGGCAGCTGTGAGTTCAAGGCCAGCCAGAACTACAAAGTGAGACCCTGTCTGAGTGAGAGAGAGAGAGAGAGAGACAGAGACAGAGACAGAGAGAGAGACTGAGAGAGAGAGACAGAGAGAGAGAGAGAGAGAGAGAGAGAGAGAAAGGAGCAGAAGACACCTCTTTGGCTAAAAATAATTATGTTGTATTTTTATTAAATACACTTACCTGTTCCCTCTCCAAGAAGAGGTGGGGGTAGTAATTTCAAACTTCGTATGGTGGTGCACACCTGAATCCTCACACTCTGGGAGGCTGAGACTGGAGGTTCTCAAGTTTGAACCCAGCCTAGGCAACTTAGTGAAGCCCTATCTGGAAAAATAAACAGGGCTGGGGATGTAATTCAGTGGTAGAGCGCCCCTGGGTTCAATCCCCACCACCACAAAAAAAAAAAAAAAAAAAAAAAAAATCAAGGCTGGGTGAAAAGTCAGTGATTTTTTCCCAAATGGGTTTGGTTGAACAAATATGTTTGACTATCATTTCATACTTCTGTGATCAGAATGAACACATCTACCCACCAAGGTTCATGTTCTTATAATTGAATAAGCTGAGTTTACAACGTAAGCTTTTATAAAACCTAAAATAAAAAAAAATACATACATAAAATCCGACAGTCTGGTCTTGTTAATGTAACAAAGTGGCATAGTTTATAAAAGATGTTCCCAAAGGGCTCATGCGCTCATCTGGGGGGCTTGTGGATGGTTACTGAATCATGGGGTGCTGTGGCTGACTCAATGTTGGGAGGCGGGTCCCGGGCGGCAGTGATCTGGAGGGGTCCATCTCCCTGTCTGTCTCCTGTGCCAGGCCCTTTGGCCCTGGAGCCAGCCCACCGTGGACCGAAACCATAAAACAACTAAATCTCTCTTCCTTTAAGTTGTGGGTGTAGCACATTGGTCCCAGGGAGAAGTGACCAAGAATCTTTGTATCTGCCCTTACATTCTGCTGGCGGTGTGGGTAGCCTTCTCGTCCCAGGACAGTGCACTGCCCAGTCTACCAGAGAAAAGCACAATGTCCACGTATCAGAGTGACAGATGGGATTACTGTATTTCTGTCCTCTCTCCCTTTGCATAGCACCCGTCCATGTACTTACTGAGCGCCTACTGCATGTTTGGCATAAAATGGTGGTCCCTATTCTCAAAAGATTTGAAGTCTGTGGGACAGAAATTCAGCGCCCCTCAACTTTTTCTCCTCGCGTTCCCTCCCTGGCTGGGCCTCCCTTGTCCTGTCGGGGAAGGTGAGGCCCCTGGTCCATTCACCAGAGGCAGTGGGGCGCGCTCCAGCCCAGTACTAGCAGGAGGTGCAGACTCGAGGTCTCCAGGAGCCCGGGTGTTTGAAATCTCAGGTCAGACTCGGAGGCGCCCCAGCTCAGCAGGCTGGGTCTCCCCAGGGGTAGTCCGTGGGCCGGTCACAGCCTCAGCACGCTCCCCCGAGCTTCAAACCAACAGGCGCCCCACCCCGTCTGGCAGCGGTCCCCAGGGCTCTCTCTGGCCGTCGTGGGTCCCCTCTGCCACCCGGGAGGGCCGCGGGGATCCGCACCACAGGAGCCACCTCGCGGCCTCGCCCGGGCTGCCATGCGCCAGATCTGGGTCGTCCCACCGCGCTCCAGCCCTCCGGGCTGTCGGGTCGGTCTCCTGCACGCAGCAGACCGCGGAGCCCACGTGCCACCCCTCCGGCCACACCCGAGGGAAGCTCGGGTCCCTGCCGTCATTCCCCAGCGGGGGCGTCTTCCTCCGCGGTCCTCAGCGGGCGGCGGCTGGGTCGCCCGGCCTCTGCCTCGGGCCGGCAGGAGGACTCGCGGACCAGCGGCTCTTCTGCAGCGGCCGCCCAGCCCTCCTCGGTCGCCCCCCCGCCCGGCCGCCGGGCCCTCCGGGAGGGGCGTGCGGGCCGCAGTGCAGCCCCACGGACACGCGGCCCCCGCGCCGGGTCCTCTCGGGCCTCGCTCCTCCCGCTCTCCAGCAGCCCTGCAGTCCGCTACGCACCGCTCGCTGGGGCCGGGGCGGGGCCCCGGGACCCGCGCTCATTCGGACTCCACCACGCAGCGGGGCGGGGGTGGCGGCCAGCGCTCAGGCCAGGGGCATCTTGGTGGCGCAGGAGAGGGTCGCCTGACGGTGAGCGCAGAGGTCGGGGAGTACGAGCCCCACGAGAAGGCCTGCAGACCTCTTCGGAACCACGCCAGTTGTCCTCGGTCGGACCGGGAGCGAGCCTGCCTCCCCTCCGGCGGGGGCAGTTGGTTCCGCCCAGGCAAGAGGCCATGTTGCGCCCATGAAATGAGAGGGCGGCGGCGAGCAGAGCAGATGCGGCGAGCAGAGCAGATGCGGCGGGCTGCGCGCGAAAGCCGAGTGTGAGCGCAGCGCGGCGGTGAAGGAGGCGCGCGGGAGTCCGGCGGGAGTCGGCGGGGAGCACCGGGCGCCGCGATGGCCGTGGCTGTGGGGAGGCCGTCGGTGAGTGCGGTTGGGCTCGGCGCGCGTGCGGGGGCGTGAGCGCGGCTCGGGGCGCGCGTCTGCGGCTCGCGGAGGATGAGCAGCCCGAGGCTTCGCTCCGGCTGAGCGCAGCGGTGTGGCCGCGCCGCGCCCCTCTCCTGTGGGCTTGGGAGAAAGGGATCCTCTGTGTGTTCCTTGGAAAGGGTCCTTGGAGCCAGGGCGATTGCCAGCTGCCTCCTGCCCCCGCGCGCGCCCTTTCCCGCGTGACAGGCGAGGCCGGCGCCCCGGGCCATCAGGGCGTCGGAATCGCGAGCCGAGGCGCCGGGTCCCGGGGCTGGGAGGCGCGGGTCGAAGGGGTGGGGTTTCCGTGGTGGTTTCCGCGGTGCATTGTGAGATCCCGGACACCCTCAGGCACCCGCCCGGGCGACCGGCCCTGCCCAGGATGGGGACAAAGCCCCAGACACGCGCGCGCGCACCCCACACAAAAGTTTCTGAAGGCTCCCTTGTGGCGGTGGGTGGGAGCCGGGGCGGCCCGCGGGGGAGAGCGGCGAGGGGGTGCTCTGCCCCGAGCTCTGGGGTCGCGGGGCCCGGCCGGCGTGGGTTGGGCGAGGACCAGGCTCCGGGGCTGCTCGAGTCCCCGGGGAGAGGCCGGGGGGCGGGGCGGGGCGGCCTGGCCTGGCCTTGCCTTCCTTCCATTGTGAGGAGCCGGCGGGTGGGAAAGGCGAGTCCTCCTCCTTTCCCTTTCTCTTCTTTGTCGGTGTTCAGAGTCCACTTTTGCCTCGTCGGCTTTGCGGGCGCCTCGGGCCGGGTCCTTCCCTCTGCCGCCTCCTGTCCCTTTCCCTTCTTCCGCTTCGCACAGGGGTGGCTTGAGAGAGACTATCGGCGCGGGCGGAAGGCTCGCGGAGATGCTGGAAGCTCTTGGATCCCCCGGGTCGGCAGAGCTGTCTGAGCTCTCAGACGCGGTGCCTTCGCCTTGCTCCGCAGGCTCGCTCGCCTTCTGTGCCCCCTGCGGGAAGCTCGAGAGGTCCCCTCTGCGACGACTTCTACCTGGGCTTGGTAATTCTGCCAGCTGGGTGTTTTTTCAAAGACTTTTTCCACAATCAGAAAATAATGGTCCTATCAGAGTGTAACTGTGGGTGTTCTAGGCCTTTTACACGCAGCCATTTAATAACATACTCTTAAAAATTCTGGTTTCCACTTACATACAAATTGTGTTCTTGCTATTTAGTGGTCATAGCTTGTTGTTACTGGGGGAGTTTGTATGGTCTGTGGGCAAATCTATTTTTCTGGTGAGGAAACTGAGGTTCATAGAGATGAAATTTATCTGGCCAAATTACTACTACTACCAACACTACTTATTATCAGCACACAGATTCAGACAACTAAAATAACAATATCTGCTGTAGATACATTGGCAAGCGTCTGGGAATGCAGCTACTCTGTGTAGGGGTGTCACTTTTAGCCGTACCTATTGCGGGTGTGTTCTTGAGGACTGGAGGAGGTGGAAGGAATAATTTGCTGCACATTTTCTATAAATTAGTTCATGTATGTCAGTTAAATAGGAACAATATGTGGATTTAAAGTTTAGTTGTATGGCCGTAATCATATTTAACACTAGGTCTGCCCTCCAGATGTGAGCTTAATCCCAAAGAATTCTTTTTTTTTGGTTTTTTTTTTTTTTTTTTTTTTTCCAGACATGGTCTTGCTATGTAGTTTGGGCTGGTCTTGAACTCAATGTGTTGTGCAGGCTGAAGTCAAACTCACTGCAGTCCACCTGCCTCAGCCTCCAGAGTACTGGAATTACAGGTGTATGTCACCACGCGTGGCTATCGAAGGAATTCTTGTGTAAGACGTTTCTCATTGAGATAATAGAGATTTTGTAAAAAGTATATGGGTACAAAGGAGTGTACTGCTTTCTGCACATCCCTGTTGTTGCTGAAATTAATATTAAATTACTTAAAATGTAAAAGCAAGATTTTTTTTGTCCTCCTGAGTTGTGTGAGTGATGAGAGAATCGACTACAGAGTTAAAAAATCTTTTAATATGCTGCAGAAAAAAATGTGCGATCACATTTGCAAGGAATTGTTGAACTGTTTCACTTTTGTACATGGGGCTGCTGTCTTAAGTGTGGTCTCTGCTGTTACATCTTCAAAGCAGCTCTAGAGAGTGCAGAAGAGTCTAAACCCGGCTCAAAGGGATGGACGCAAGTCTTTATTGTTAGAGTTCTCTGTCTCTCCAGTTCCCTTATTTATTTTATGATTTGAATTAAAGGAAAGGTTTTTTGGGGGGCATCCCTCCAAAGTTGATTTGTGTGTGAATGGAGTTACCCTACTTACTCCCTTGGAATTAACTAAATTTTTTAAAAAGTTGTTTAGGAAAACAAACTTAGCTCCTTTCCCTGTAAATTAGCTCTCCCATGCAGATTGGAGAAAAGTTAAATCTGAATGACTTGCCCTCAATTTTAGACATCTTAGTGTGATATTCAAGGTAAATACAACAACATAACGGCATAAACATGCTTATATGTCAGATGTGGTAGTTTCTGCCTTTTGAAGTGACTACATTTGGTTACAACCATTTAAACCCCAATGCTAAATTCATATGGTTCTTAAATAGCTCTGTTATTGATTGCGAGATGAAAACTTCAGTTGAATATGATACTCTTTATTCCATTTGTAATCTCCACCCCTTGCTCTCTGTCTCCCCACTGGTGCAGGCAAGGGCTTGGCTGAGAAGGCCCTGGAGCACATGTGCTCTTCCCAGCGTGTGACCGATGATTAGCTGGAGCATTTCCCTCTAGGGATGTGCCTAAATTTTGGGTGAATTAGTATTTTTGCATCTGGATCTCAGGGCAGCTATTTTATTATAAACTCACGTGGTAATTACTCTATCTGGGAATTAGGCTTATGCAGCTGTCCTCCCTCTTAAGGTGAGCTGCTATTCATCAGGTTTTAGATTCTAGAAGTTGAAAGAACTTCAGAGGTCATTTGGTTCAGTTTCCTCTCCAATGCAGTATTTCTTACTTTACTCCTAACAAATGTGTGTTTAAACTTTTCCAGTGGTAGAAATATTTTCCTGTGATATCTTTCAAGAAATTTGTTTAATTGCTTTTTTCTGTCTTGACCCAAAAGAAGTAGAAAACCAGGTTCACCATTTGCTCATTTAACACCATTTGTTGAGCATCTGCTCAACATGTGCCAGACACTGTTCCAGGTGTTGGTTGGATACAGCAGTGAAATCCCCTTTTTGCCAGGAGCTTTTATTTTCTGAGATATTTAGTGTCTTCAAGTATTAAAATAGCAAGCTTCAGTGGAGTTTGTAAACGAGGGAGGGAGGATCTTAGGTACCTGTTGTTAAGTAAACAGTTATGATCCAGGAAAAGGGTCTTATCTGTTAGGTAAAGGGCCTGTAGACAGTTCCTACATGCAGTTCTCGGTCTGTCTTTAGGGAGTGGGGTTTTCACTGTGCGAGAGAGTGCTGACAATGGAATGTTAGGTTCCCATGTTAGGAAACTGACGTTCTGTGACTTGTGGATGTGGCTGCACATGAAGGGCTCTGGCTGATGCGCCTGGAAGATGAATGGAGCTGAAAAAGGTCCAAGGAAGGGCCATCTAAATAATAAAGGGGTTAATATGTAGCGGGTAGTTTTTAAAAATTAGAACTCTTTAGCCAGTGATATAAATTATACACATTGAGGTTCTATAAGTAATTATTAAGGAATACAAGAAGTATTTTTAAATCGCTCTTTTTTTTTTTTTTTTTTTGATGCAGGGTCTTATGTAGTACAGGCTGGCCTTGAACTCACTTATGTAGCCCAGGCTGGCCTTGAACTCATGGTGCTTCTCCTGCCTCAGCCTCCCAAGTGTTGGGATTACAGACATGCACCACCATGCCTGGCTTTTTAAAACTTGTGGACAGTAGATTAATTTTTTAAATCTTTTAAATTATCTTTAAAAATATGTTTACACTCCAGTGAAAAATAGATCCAAGGATCTGATTAAAAGAACACAAATATCCAGATCCCACCATCCCAACATAATAGCTCTTAAATTGCTAGTGTATTTCCATAACATTTTGAGTTTTACTTCAGCAAGGATAATCCATTTTATATGTTATTACTTCAAAGACAAGCTATGTGGCTGGCTAGGCCTTGTGTGGTCATTGGAATACTCATAATGGAGGAAACAGATGCTCAGGGCCACCCTGCGTCTCTGGCCAGCCTAGGGAGTGAATGGTCTGGAGACTTCGCTGTTGGTATGATTTGGAAGGCCTACTTTGATTGATTGCCCCCAAAACAAGTGTTTATACCTGCTGATGATACGTCACTGATAAGATGTTTGGATTTAGACTCGGGAGCAGGTGGCAGAGTTTTCTGTGTGCCCCCATAGGAACTTAAACATGGTGTCAAGGCTGTTTCTGGATTTTATTTTATTGTGCTGTCTTTCATAGCCTTGGCTAGACCTGTCTCAACTAGGGTCAGCAAAGCTGAACTATTATTTAAACTAAGACCCAGTAAAGCTGAAGTTTCTTGTCTTTTTCCCCAAGGAGAACTACTTTACAATATAACTGATATCCCATGTGTGTGTGTGTGTGTGTGTGTGTGTGTGTGTGTGTGTGTGAAATCTAGATAGCAGAAAACTTCCAACAGAACAGTAGGAACAGTACCTCCTGTGACTCCCTCAGGGCTCTCTGGCAGCCTGTCAGTGCAGTGCTGTGAATACAAGAACATGAGCTTTTGGTAGGTAATAAAAAATTTGCCTCATCTCAGGCCTGGTCCGAGTTGGAAACCAGGAGTGTGTTCCCTAATATAACCACAACCAGGGCACCACAGCCTATTTGTTTTAGGGTGTGTGGCAGAGTCAAATGATGCAGGAAGAGTCACACTGCCCACGTCAAACGATGCAGGAAGCCCAGGTGTGCAGACACATTTGGTCTACCTCCTGACCCTGTGGGTGGAGTGTGACGTGTTGAGAGGGGACAGACTGAGGTGCAAGAGAAGGAGATGTATATCATGCTCCAGAAATAAAAACAAAACAACTTCGACATCCACTAAATGGAAGTTTAGTTCTTGCCTGATTATTATTATTATTATTGTGGACAAGGAAATCAAAATATCCATAAAATTTACCTTCTTGTTTTTAAGTAGTAACATTCCTTTGGGAAAAGTACAATTTTCTTTGTAGTTTCTTTGCTTCTTATAGACATACAGTCAATAATATTAAGTTAGAAATTGAAAAAAATCAATAAATGATTCTTGGCTTTCTATTCCATCTGTTTTATCAGATATTTCTCGTGCAGTTTTATGTGCAGATACTGATGGTCTCATGAAATCTCCCTGAAGGATGAGTAAGTGATAGAGCTGAGCAAGGAGAGCAAGTGGAGCGGTGGATGTGGAAGCGTCTAAGACCAGCATGTGCAGAGAGCTCTTGGAGGGAGGGAGGGAGGAAAGGCAAGTGGGTGGGCAGGCCATTCAGGGTTGGGTTGAGAGTGGACAGGCATGATCTGGGAGGACAAAGTCTAGATCATGTAGTGTATCATTTTCTATCCTTCCTTCCCTTCCTTTCCTTTTTTTTTTTTTTTTCTTTTTTGGTACCAGGAATCGAACTCAGGACTTTGCGCTTGCCAGGCAGGTGCTTGTGCTGCTGAGCTATACACTCGGGCCCTTTCTTTTCTTTCATGCTAAGGATCTAATGCAGGACCTTCCACATGCTCAACCATTGAGTAACACCCCCAGCCCTACATTCACTATATTACTCTTAAATATTTTATATCCTATCTACCCTTTGCCCCAATCTGTAAATATCTTTGATTCTTGGAGTTGGTCAACATATGACACTGAAAATCTGCAGAGCACTAATTTAGGATTCATTACCATACAGGGTGAATGAGAATGGGTCAGGGGAGTTGATGTCTTTTTTGCCTGAAGTGAGCCCTCAAAGAATAGATAAAATGAAGACTGAGGTAGGACACCAAAAAGGAGAGGTCTGGTGATGACACGTGCCAGTAGGTCTTCCTCTGTCTGGTCTTTTGCATTGAGCCCTTCCTCAAGATACACAACTAGAAATTCTTTCTTCTTAGGATCTAAAGCAACTGAATCCTGATGGGTGGGGCCCGGGAAGGATGGTGGTCCTCACCTTGGACTTGGTAGCATCTTGGATTTCAAGTGGCAGCCAGGGTTGTCCAAGAAGGAAATAAAAAATCTATTGGATCCTAGAAGAGTAGGAAAAGATGGGTTAAAAGACACTTTCCTTAAAACTTAAGGCCTTTTTCATTTTGTTTCCATACCATTATAAGTTTTGTGAATCTCATTAAGGGTGACCATTAAAATTTATTCTGACTTGCTTTTGAAATTTAAAAAAATTTGACTGAAAACCTTTGTGTACAGGAAGACTGCTCAGTATCTTGACTTTTTTTTCAGTACCGAGTACTGAACCTTCACACTGAGTACAGGGCCTTCCAACTGAGCTACATCCTCAGCCCTTTTTTTAATTTTGAGACAGGGTCTCACTAAGTCACTAAATTGCCCAAGCTGGGCTCAATCTTGTAATCCTCCTGCCTCAGCCTCCCAGGTGCTGGAATCACAAGCATGTGCCACCACACACAGTGTAGCATCTTGATTTTTAATCTATTCGAATAACCGTCAAGACAATTATGTCCCTATATCTTTTCAGAATACCTGTAAAAGAACATAGGAAGGTGAGCCATTAAGTTGTTCAGCCTGTTAGTGAGAAAGCTTGGCTTTGGAACTAAAGGCTCAGATCTCCCATCTGTGAGGCTGAATTACCTTGAGGGGACTGATTGGTCCCAGAGGTTTGGTGGTTTACAAGACAAAGGCTTATTTGTCATTCAAGGACCTTGCCTGCTCTATTCTGTGAGGTTTCATGTGTTGCGTTGACTCCAGGACACAGGCTCAGGGAGCATCCTATGTCTGGACCCGCCAGTCTGGTGGCGGAAGAAAAAATGCAGACCCTGGAACTGACTTGTATGAGTCGCTTCCACTGAGATTCATTGGTCAAAAGTAAATGGTTACCCCTAATCTTGCAGAGAGTGATTCTAAGTGACTTGGCAAGTTTGAGAGCCATGGTGTGGGGAAGTAAACCGCTGTCTAGGGAGAGGCGGGCAGTATTTTGGATGATAATAAGTAGACCACCGCGTCCTGGTTGGGGACTGTGCTTCATGAAACTAAGGGTTTTTGTGATTGATTGTGGTGCTGAAGATTGAACCCAGGGCACATGCTAAGCAAGCAGTGTACCCCGAGCCACACCCCAGTCCTGTCTTTAAGAAATTATTTGTCTGTAGTGATTTTTCTCAATTTGTCCTATTCTGATTCTAGCTGGACATGGGGCGGGGGAGGAGGAAGAGGATAAAGATACAGAGAGAGAGAGAGAGAGAGAGAGAGAGAGAGAGAGAGAGAGAGAGAGAGAGAGAGAGAGAGAGAGAGAGAGAGAGAGAGAGAGAGAGAGAGAGAGAGAGAGAGAGAGAGAGACATTGAACCAGCACCAGAATGAACTGAAGGCAAGATGTGGTTGCTTCTGTTGTTCCCCCTGGTGAGCAGCCAGTGAGTGGCTTCATCACCAAATAGGTGATGGGGTGACCTTCTGAAAGAACTTCTCTGCTGCTCTCTGGTGGCCCCAGCCTGGGACTGTACTCTCTGGGAAATGATTGTGAGGCCAAGAGGACTTCAAGCTGCTTGAGGGAATTATTTCCCCTGGGATGCTTCCAAATCAGACCTTTGCCAGACTTCTCAGTGCAGAAGCCTCAGCTGGTGCCCTTCCTTCCCCTGCTGTTTCTCTCTGCTGAGAGGCAGCAGTGCACAGCATTTTGGTTAAGAATGCAGGCTGCAGGGGCCGGTGGGTTGGCTCAGCAGCCTAAGCACCTGCCTGGCAAGCGCAAGGTTCCGAGTTCAACTCCCGGAACCCACATACGAAAAAAGGGCCAGTGATATCGCTTAGCGGCACGGGCGCCGGCTGGCGCGCGAGGTCCTGAGGTCAATCCCCGGTACCAACAACAACAACAACAACAAAAAAAGAATGCAGGCGGCAGAGTTTGAGTATCAGCTCTGCCATGTAGCAAGCTCTGTGACCACAGGCAAGTTACTTCTCTCATCCTTAAGACAGTAACAGTGCCTGCTTTACAGTGTTACAGTTTGAATGAGTTAGTACATGCACAGGGTTTACACTGATACCTGGAACACTGGTCTGCAGTGAAAGTTATCCAAGCCAGGTGGTGGCACATGCCTATAATTCCAGTTACTGAGGCTGAGGCAGGATTCCAAGTTTGAGGCCATTATGGTCAATTTAGCGAGATCCTGTCTTAAAAGCAACAGAAAGTTATCCGGGGGAAATAAATGTTAAAATAATAATGGCTTTCTTCTGAAAACTGGGTTCAAACCCACACTGCCACCCCACGCACCCTGGCAGGAACTGAGAAGTTCCCCTTCTGTATACTGTACTTCAAGCACAGGCTCTCCACTTTCTAATCTGAGCACCGAGGGGCAGGTTAAATACTCCATCCTCCATCTGGGCTTCTGGCAACTTTTTAAAAAATTGCTATGCTGGTGGTTGTACTTCTGTGTCACAATGTGCTCTGTCCCATCCCGCTTTGTTATCTTTTTCAAATAAAGAGGAATTAGCCAATATAGTTATGAACAGTAAAAAACAGACGAAGCCTCATTTCATGAGTAGTATGTTCTGCCAGCCCTTGGCCACATTCATTCATTCTTATTCTACTGCCAGACTTACCGGAAGGGATTCTTGTGTCCCCTCCTGCTGTGAACTTTTGACTGAAGGAGTGAAAATCCTTCAGGTCCTCTGGGTAAGACTTGGATACAACTTGTTCCCCCACATCCTTATAGCTCGTTTTATTCCAGCCATTGCTGTGTGGACCTTAGGTATGTGTAGACCTCAGAGCTCCACTTTTGACCCCAGGCATCTCTGCTTAGCCCTTCTAACCTCTGCATCTGTAGAGGTTAACATACTGTGGAGTAGTCCTGACTGATGGTGCTGACGAGTAAATGCTTCCTCTCTTTTGTCACCAAGGTAGATAAGGTAGACTAAGTTTCTGAGGGTCCCAGATGGGCCCAGGTGCAGCCCAAGGGGCTGATCAGCTCCATGGTCCCCTTAAGAATGGTTTTCCCTCCTTCCTGTTCCCTTTTCCCAGTCCCTATTCCTTTTCCCCTTGATCACACCCCAAAGTAACTGCATGTACACAAGTCCTTGCTGCGAGCCCTGTGTTTTGGGGAAATATGGATGAAGAACAGCTTGTTTTCTGCTTAAGAGCTTTTTTTTTTTTTTTAACCTTATACAAATAATGGATTATGAAGCTATTTTAGATGTTAAAAAAATGCTCAAAACAAACTGATCTCTTATGAGGTTTTCAGTACTATTTGTTGAAGAGCAGACTTCAAAGTTTTTTGAAAATATACTCAAAAGAGAAAAAAAATCGGATGCATCACCTAAACTTTTCTGTAATTTTCATTTCTAGTTCTTGGGAATAGAATTATATTCCTTAGGATAGAAGGGCTTGCTTTTGAGTGTATAGTATGTACTTTGTAACTTTTAAAATGTATTCATTTCAAGTCAGTTACATTTTTATATTGGAGGAATTAGATACAGAGTAAATGGGGAAACTATGGTTTTGTTGTATGAGCTACTTGGGCTGAAGCTTAAAATGTTTTGAAAACAGAAAATTTTGAGCTCGTACTGCACTGCCTGTGTAGAGTGGGAAAATGAGGTAATTCTTGAAACAACCTTAATTAATGTAGAGGAATTTTGAGGATCTGCTGTCAGTCTTTGCATTGTTTGGTTGATTTCTGACTGTTGCAACAGTTTGATTGCTCCTCTGTTCACCTTTCAAAGTTTTTCCAGCCTTTATCACTGCTGTCCCAGGGAATGTTGGATGCCTTGAAGATGGAGCACAGTTTCATTTCTGAGACTTCTAAAGAAGTCATATTTGTTCCATTCCAAAACTAAAATTCTAAGGTATTTTGTGAATTTAAGGCAGAAAATTAAGGCTTCAGCCATTGCGATTACTAATAGTCTGCTGTCACTAGCTGGGCAGCTCCCAAGCTGGCTTGTAGGCTGTGTGGAGGAAAACCTGCATCTAAATTGGATTTTACATCTCAACAGAAGTGGACGGGGGTGGGGTGGGGAGAGTGGATGGTGCCACTCTGACTTCACAGAATGGAGATTTCTGTAGGTGTACTGGAAAATGGAGGGTGCTTCTAAATGTTGCCGATTCTCCTTGAAGAACTTGTATTCTAATTCCTCAATGGCTTTTCCTATTTCCTGTTCATTAAGTCAACAAACATTGAGCCCCAGCCTACATGAAGCAGAAGATGTCAAAACTCTTTTTCTTCTCACTCCCAGCACACCACAAATTAGGATCAAAGCCAAATGAATCACTCCATCATTGAGATTCAGAGATCTTAGAATAAAGCCTCAGTTTAGGGTTCAGTTACCGAGACTTGTTGGTCATTCCTACCTCACGTCGTAACTCAGTCATGATGGTGCGTTACCCAAGCTGATAAATTTGAGGACTTTTATGTTGGGACTGCAATAATGTTTGGCCTCTGGCATTGGCAGAGTTCTGTTGGGTTCTTCTAACCAGTGTTCAGAACTGGCCTTGCTCTTGGATAGTGTCTGGAACTTGGCTCAGCATTTAGAAAGAGTGGGGCCCATTTCATTTCCCTTTTCTTCCACCTTTAAAATTTGAGGAGTAAAGAGTGATTGCCAGCTTTCTTTCCTCCCAGCTTACCATTGGACATTTATTCTTTTTGTTTAAGGCAGGGATAAAAAGGGAATTGGAAAGTTGTATCAAAATCTGGAGGAGATGTTTTCAGACTCTGGCAGATTAATTTGCACTCTCCATTCCCTCTACAAACCATGCTGACTGCCCATAGCATTCCAAGTGCTTTTGACTGCTGGACTGGTATTTTATTCTAGGGTACACACACATTTTTATACCTGCAACAGGGTTGTCTTCCTGGATCAGTTTGCAAACCTGCTTATGCCAGTTGTAGAAATCATCATACTTGCATAAATCAATTTTGTGTATAAATGTATGAGATATAAGTGTGAAAAGCAAACAATTTCTAAATTAAATGTTTTGGAAAGATTTGGTAAAGGTGAGAATTTTGCTAAAATAAAACCTGGGAATTTAATGTAAGTGAGACAATTGTACAAAGTTGGAGAAAAATTGTAGGGATCTAAAAGTCTACACTCAGATCACATTGATAAAAGTATTTTTAAATTCTTCACTTTAAAGAAACTGGAGGGGCTGGTGAGATAGCTCAGCGGCATGAGCGCCTGCCTGGCAAGCGCGAGGTCCTGAGTTCGACCCCCAGTACCCACAAAAAAAAAAAAAAAAAGAAACTGGAAATTATAGATTATGTCTGTGGGTTTACGCTGGGAAGACACCCTTATTGGAATTTCTCTCAACCATTATGATGAAAAAGCCTTGGCGCATTGTCAAAAAATTGGTGAATGTCTATGATTATTATTTTTAAAATCCCAATCTTTAAATACTTCCCAAGATAAATTGCCCAAGACCTGTTCCTAACAGCTTTGGATAAAGGGATGTACATTTAATAACACAGTCGTTCCTCTCAGCTTCTGCTCCCTTATTCTCCTGGTCCAACCCATGTGTCCCTTGGTGGAGGCTCACTGTGTGTGCAGCTCTCCTCACATGCGTAGCTGGGAAGAAAGGGCTGAGAAGTTCTGGTTTGGCCTGATTTGGAGTTAGATATCTCACTTGGCTTATTTTTCTTAAACCAGGATGTAAATAATTATTATTATGGTTTTGTTTTTTTCTGATACCAGATTTAATGATGAAAGGTTGTTAGAAATAGTACCTCTTTAATCAGTTTCTTTTAGATTATTCTAGGATAAATGGAAATATGATTCTCGACGCAGAATAATCTCGTTTCGGAAAGGCAAGATTAATAGGCTTAAATTCTTTCTTTGAGCCAGGTGTAATGGCGCATGCCTGTAGTCCCAGCACTTGGAAGGTGGAGACAGGAAGATGACCTTGAGTTTGAGGCCAGCCTAGCCTCTATAGTGAGTGAAAGGACTGGATTATGCAGTGAAACATTGTCAGGAAAGAAAGAAAGAAAGAAAGAGAGAAAGAGAGAAAGAAAGAGAAAGAAAGAAAGAAAGAAAAAGAAGGGAGGGAGGGAGGGAAAGGGGGAGGGAGGGAGAGAGAGAGAGAGAGAGAGAGAGAAATTAAATTCTTTTTTGAGATTCTCTATACTCACTGTATCTGGGTAAAAGAATCTTTCTCATATGTAGATGAAAACCACAGTCTCGGTTGTTAGCCTGGCAAGGTTTTTGCATTCATTCAGGTGTCTTGGATGTTTGGCCTAAATGGTACATTCTAGCTATCAACTTTGGCCAGTTTTCCATCACTCAGTTTTAATCTTAACCATGAGAAAATTAAGTGTTAAAAAAGCAAGTAAAAGTTATTTTTTTTATTCCAAATGAAGTAGGAGAAGACAAATTGGAAGTTGAAATGTGTGATATCTTTAAACTAAAACGAGTCATTTTCAGTTTTTTTTTTTTTTTTCTTTTTTGTCTTTAAATGTACTTTTGGAATGTTATTGCTGACTTGCACATTGGTTTTGCCACTCATTGTACTGCACACACCTTAGTGATTTCCTAATTGAAATTGTGCGATTCCACGTGTTTTTCATTTGATTAGATTTCAGTGGGTGAAAGTTCAACACCTTTGTGAGTCAGTTAGGTACTATTTTTGACCCAACACCTTCCGCCCCTCTTTGATGGATCAGGACTCAGACGGCTCAAGGTCAAGTCTTCTGACTGTTGGTTACACCCTCTTCAAATGCTTTTGAGGTGGAGATACCAGCCTGGGCTGCAGAGCAGTGCTGCCATGTGCCCATCTGTCACAATGGGAAATGTTCTTCAATATGATATCCATATGTAACTAATGAACACTTGAAATGTAACCGATGAAGCTATGGAACTGAAATGTTTATTGTGTTTAATTTTGAGCCAGGGATGTAGCCCAGTGGTAGAACACTCGCCTAGCATGCATGAGGCCCTGGATCCTATCCACAGCCCCAGTAAATAAATAAGTAAATAAATAAATAAGGAATTTTAATGACTTTATTACACTTAAACAGCCACACAGGGCTAGTAGCTACCATAATATATAGCATAGTTCTAGTGTAGAGATATTTATAGTCTGTTCCCTGCCTTGAAAAACTTTATTAATGAAAATTCCAAACATATGTAACAATAGAGAATGGTGTACTGAACACTTCCATCCCATCATCCAGGCCAATTATCAATTCATGGCCAATTCTTATATCATCTATTTCCCCTGTCTCTAGCCTCCTTCCACCCCTCCTTCTCAGGTTTTTTTTAGAGTAAGTCCCAGGCACCATCTGATCTCTTTTGTTAAGAGCCAGGGTGTTGACCTGGAGGAAGGAGAGGTAATCAGGGATCTTCAAAGTCATCTATAATTAAAAAAAGAAAGTGAAATATATGGATGGTAAAAGGTATGATTTGACAGAGATAGATAATGAGTATTTGTAGCTGTGTGATGATCTGTATGCTTGAAATACTTCATCACCATCATTGCAGTAATAAAAAGCCAGGTTTGAATGCTGAGACAGAACAGTGCCTGTGCCAGACCTTGCTTACCTGTGTTCTGGGCTTGGGCTTTGGGCTTATGCATAATTTAAAACACTTATTAAACATGATGCATATTTAGTATTTATCATTGAGCTTTATTAAGTGCCAGCAGTGCTGTAGCATCATGGAAACTTTAAAAGGTAAAAAGAAAGCTGAGGATCATTTTTTAGCCCAGTCTCTTCAGAAAATGTAGGAGCTTAGCTCTAGAGAGAAGCAGCTTGACTTGAGTGCACATCAAGTGTCCAAGGCTTTCTGCTTACCATGCCTGCCAGACCTACAGATTCTCTGGGTTGAAACTTGTAGTCATTCCTGACTTGTTTTTTAAAAAGGCAGATTATGACCTTGGAAACGGAGATGCTATGCCTAAGTCTAACCACAGTATTGTAGATACTCTTATTGGGAGAAGTGTTTTTGTCATTGACAGTGTAAAGGAGTCACTTAACGAAGTTTTGTCTGTTGGGCTGAGACTATGTCTGTTACTGGTAAAGCTTATTATAGGAAATGCCTGTTTTTCTTTCTGTATTATGGTTCATAAAAAAATAAACCCTTGTAGCAGGGACATTTTAATCATGTGGACACCTTTGAAGGAAATACTACCTGACTTGCATCACTGATATTAGCAGAGCATTTCTTACAACATAAGCAAGAATTGTAGCTGTGCTTTTGCCATTGAATTTAGGAGCTAATAATGATTTTGTTTCTTATGATAGAGTGCAGAATATGTCAATTCCAAAGTTGGAACCCTGTACTTAGGATCTCAGGACTTAGGGGAATGGATTTGTGATGGTTAAAGAACCTTGTATCATCAGAAATGCTCCTAGGACTTGGCTAAGCTGTCTTGTGGATAGAAAAAGGTAATATACATTTGGAGAAGAGCTATATTAGCAGCCTTCTGGACCATGGCAAGCTTTCTGCTGCAACAGGATGCTGTGTTTCGTTTTTTCAAAACATGATCATGTCTCCAGTACGGTCTGCCCATTGGCCTCAGTTAGTCTGCTGTTAACTGTTTCTGGGCAACAGGGAATATCTCTTTTAAATTTCATCATCTATGTTGCATCTATACTAGCCCCATTTATTTTATTCCAAGGTTGGTGGAGATAGTGAATAGTTGGATAGCACCCTATGTTAGCATTCCATTACTGTAGCAAATACCTGAGGCAATCAATTTATAAAGAGAAAAAGTTCATTTTGGCTCTCAGTTTTGGAGGTTCCTGTGCATGATCAGTTTGCCCAGTCGTCTTTTGGCCTGTGATGAGACAGCCCACCATGGTGAGGAGTGCATAGGAGAGCAGAGCTCTTATGGATGGGAAAGGAAGGGAGAGGAAGCACCTGGGGTGACACTCTTCCCCTCAAGGGCACTGTCCCTATGACAAGAAACCTCCCACTGGGCCTCACTTCTTAAAGCTTACACCATTTCCAGGAGTGCTAGCTGGGGACTAGGCCTTTAACCCATGGGCCTTTGGGGACACTAGAGATCCAAACTGTAGTGTTATCCTATATATTAATGCTGCCACTGTAATCAGATCAAGATCCATGCCATTTTTTTTTTTTTTTTTTTTTTTTGTGGGTACCGGGGGGTCGACCTCAGGACCTCGTGCGCCAGCAGGCGCCCGTGCCGCTGAGCGATATCACCGGCCCCTTTTTCGTATGTGGGATCCGGGAGTCGAACTCGGGCCCTCGCGCTTGCAAGGCAGGCGCTTAAGCCGCTGAGCCATCTCACCGGCCCAGATCCATACCATTTTTGCAGATCGTCCTCCCATGAAATGAGTCTTCTTGTCTCCATGTGACAAAGACATTTGATCTGGGGTAGGGCTAAGAATGAGACTGAGGATGATGTCTTATCAAACCAGACATGCTGTCCTTTTCATGCAGGACAGAAACAAGAAACTATGAAGGCTTCTAGAATGACTCTGACCTGATTAGGCAAAGATAGTACCTATTTTCAGCAAAGAGGGTACAAGATTAGTATAATACAGAATTTTAAAAAGTATATTAAGTTTATAGATTTTTCAAATGCCTTTTTCATACACCAAGTTTAAATCTAGCAGTAACACAGAAAATAAATTGTGTAATCTAGGTCTCAATGCTTATACTTTATTACAGTTAGAAAAATGTTTAACTTTGTGTTGCCATATATTAATCATAATAGAAACTTATATGTTTTCTTTAAAATAATTAATGATCAATGGCTTATCACACAATTTTGGTAAACTGTTTCTGAGTTAAATTACTGATGGTATGGTAAACTAGTAAGGGAGACATATATAAACCATCTTTGATCAAAGTGAGCTTTATTATTTAACTTATTTTTTGTTTTGTTTTTCTTTTATATTTGTGGTACTGGGTATTGAACTCAGGGCCTTGCATGTGCTAGATAAGCACTCTACTACTGAACTACAGCCCAGCCTTTAAAATTTATTTTAATTTCAATTTTGAGATAGGGTCTCACTGAGTTGACCAGGCTGGCCTTGAATTTGGTCTTCCTTGCTCAGCCTCATTATAGCTGGGAGTACTATATAGGCGGGCACCACTGTGCTTGGCTAGCTTATCTTTTGGCAGAAAAAAAAAACTACCAAAAAAAGAAAACTTTGTGTTCTTCAGTTAAACTGCTGTGTGCAGTTAAACTGCAAGCACACTCTACCTTTTGCCTCTGGCTAGAGAAATGGTGCACAGTTCTCAGTTTTGCAAGAGAAGATGTACTTTTAGAATTTGAAGTGAAATTTCTCCATCTGAAATTTTTGGCAGCATTAAATCAAATATTTGAAAAATACCATGTGGGTCACATAAACATGTCTGTGAGCTGAGTCTGTCAATTTGCAATCTGATTTGAATTAGAAAAATTTATTTATTTTTCTTGTATTTGAGTGAAGAAACCATTAAAAATTTTTTTGGTATGCCTTTCAGAATCCTTTAAAATCTGAACAATTAAAACCTGGGGGTATGGGTGTGTGAAAAATGTACTTGTTTTAAAAACTGAAGTGAACCAAGAGCTTGAAGTCTGATTTGACATGTATAGGTCATTTCAGGCCACCATCGAAACCTTTAAACTGATTCCTTCACAGGATCTCTCCAAACAGGGATAGGCCATGGAGATCCCATCAGGAGAGGAAACAAAGGTGGCATGTGGTTGAGTAGGAGCACAGCAGAAATTCAGAGTGTGTGGCAGGCAAGCGAGTGTGCCTCTGCAAAAACTTGTGCTATATATAGTGAATGGGGCTGGATTTTTAATTTTGGTTGAGATCCAGTGACAGTTAATGGCTGTTCTTACAGACTATATGTAAATCATTTATGAGTTGGGAACCAGGATGATATAAAATGCAAGTGAATACAGGTAGAATAAAGCCTATTACCAAATTCCAATACATTGTTAGTGCTACAGCCATGGAGGAACTTTTAGAGGTCTCTTAATCCAGAGCTTTCCTTTAAGATGAGGAAACTGAGTCCTGGGAATAAAACTGTGCCTTAAATTTCTCATTAACCATTCCCTGTCCTGCAGGGACCCAGCACTCTCCCTCCTTTTGCTCTTTTCTTCCTGCCTGTAGACAAATGTGTCCCCTGGGAACTATTGGTGACCATTTGAGAATCTTGGGAAAACTGAAAAGACAGATGTTTTGTAAATAGACCATTTAGGAAACATCTTCCTAGGAGGTTGATTTAGCCTGTCTTTCTAATTATTAAAAAGACAGTGGTAAACTTCCTGTAGTTTTTATATGAGTTCTGATATTCTTTCCAAATGCCTCTCATAGTACTAAAAGCATAAAACTGGTTCATCAACAGTAAAAAGATGTGACAAAATTGCCCACTATTCTGCAAAATTTTGTAGTAGTTAGTTGAGCTATATGAAATAGTTGGTATTTAGACACTTCTCATCTATAAAAATTATAGTTTCATATGATTCAAGGTAATAGTTTGAGGAAAGGGCAATAAGGTGTATGGGGCCTCTTTCTACTTTGTTTCTTCTTCTTCTTTTTTTTTTTTTTTCTTCCTGTAGTACTAGGGATTGAACCCAGGACCTTCACACTGAGCTACAACATCTCTGGTCCATTTTTTATCTTGAGGTAGGGTCTTCTAAAATCACTGAATTATCCAGGCTGGGCTTGAACTTGTGACCCCCTTGCCTCAGGCTCCTGCAGTACTGAGATTATAGTCTTGAGCCACCATGCCTGGCTATCTTCCTATTAGAGATATCCTCAGTGCTTTTAGTGCCTTTAGCTTCTCAGCCCCTTTCACTTCATCCTGCTTAAAAACTCTTATGCTGTAGCATTTTTACTAAGAAACATGGGATTAGTTAAAGGCTGTATGTGCACACGTGAACAGTCTTCCTTTCACATTTTGTTTGGCTGGAAACCTCTCCCTGCCTTGAAAAAACTCCCTAGCTGCAGCCAGATGCTGAATTTGTTTGTGTGTTTTCAGGCCAACAGAAGCAAGTTGGAAGTAGAAGAGCTTCTCATGCTTAGTCTTGGGTAAGAGCACAATGGCTTGATACATTGGCGTTCTCCGACTCAAAGACATTGTCTTGTTACTGTAACTGTATCCTGCTCACTCTGATTTGGGGGAGGGGATGAATGAGTTCACAGAAAGCAACATTAGACCTGTCTTCTTTTTTTTTCCTCTTTCTTTCTTTCCTTTTTTTTTTTTTTTTTTTTTTTTTTGTGGATACCGGGGGGTCGACCTCAGGACCTCGCGTGCCAGCAGGCGCCCGTGCCACTGAGCGATATCACTGGCCCCTTTTCCGTATGTGGGTTCCAGGAGTCGAACTCGGGCCCTCGCGCTTGCCGGGCAGGCGCTTAAGCCGCTGAGCTATCTCACCGGCCCTCTTTTTTGTTTTTTTAGACAAGGTCTCACTATGTAGTCCAGACTGGCCTTGAACTCACAACCTCAGCCTCCCCAGTGCTAGGATTATAGGCATGCACTGTTACGCCCAGCCCTCTGCTTGTTTTCTAAATTGAATCCACAGAATATTCATGTGGCTAAACCAACTTTTGTAAAAGAAGTGGCATTTTAGCATTTTGATGATTACAAAAGTAAGTATAAAGTAAGGGACATTTGAGCTTAATTTAAAAGTTACAGAAAAATTTGAGATGTGACCTGAATCATATTTCAGGCCCCTAACCAAATAAAATAAATCTTTCACTTTAGGCATCAAGTGAATTAATAAATGTATGCATGCTCATTTTCCCCAAGAAATTAGAAAAAAGACACCCATCCCATATCCAATCAACAGGAGTAAACCAGATTCTACCAACTTCATGGCTTATAGAGATCAGAGTGCACCACAGCTGAATAAACACAACTAAAGAGCCATCACAAACAGCAATTTGGAAATGCGATCTTGCTCTACTGCTTTAAATCAAAGGGTTAGTAAATTCACTTCTGACATTTCTAGGCCCTTTCTGATTTATTTTAAAATTCAAATGTTAACTTTAGTTCTTAAAAAGTATTTCATAGGTGGGCATGGTGGCACATGCTTGTAATCCCAGTACCCTGGGAGGCTGAGGCAGGAGGATTATAAATTCAAGCCCCATCTAGGCAATTTAGTGAGCTCCTGTTTCAAAATAAAAAAGGGCTAGGAATGTAGCTCAATGCGGACCCTGGGTTCAATCCCCAGTACTGTCAAAAAACAAAACAAACCCAAATCACAATACTTTTTTTTATAAACCATAGATATAAAGGGTTCTTTTTTTGGGATGAGTTTTCCAAAGGAAATACTATTTAAGAAGCAGAATTGTTTTCCTCTGCAAAAATGGTTACATCAAGACTCCACTCCCAGGTGACATGCCTGCCCTTTCCAGAGGCAATGTCTTCATTTCCACAGTCCCCACCAGCCTACTCGCAGGGTCCCACGTGTGTCCCTTTCTTTATCTTTGAACATTACCCAAGGAAAGCTTTCCTCCTGGCCATGCCCATCCTCTCTATCTACTCATCCCTCAAGGTGTCTGGCCTTCTTAGGTCCACTCCACAGAGTTAGGAGTTTTCTGAATTCCCCCTTAGGCTCCTGAAAAGTAGACACCTTGTTGTACTATAATAGTTTTCATGTCTTAGCATCCTAGAAGATTACAGAACAGATTCATAACCTGCTAAATTCTCCCCAGGAGTTCTCACAGTTAATGTTGTTTAGTGGTTGAGCCCTTGACAGCAGGGGGCTTTGAAGGACTGAGAAATGAGCACACACAATGGGTTTAAGTTTTAAATTTTCATTTTCCGTGTTTCTAGTCTCAGCCCAATTCTCAGCCCTGGTTGCTCAACGAATTGGACTTGACAGTGTAATATAATTTACTCCTGTTAATCAGGGAACGTTGCAGTCACTGGGTAAAGCAGTCTTGGCAAGTGACATAGCTAGATCCCTTTGATGCCGTATTTAGGGCCTTCCCCAGGGTTCTTTTTCCTCATAATTGAAATTATATGTATAGCAATGAGCCTTGAAGTTGTTTTGTGAGGAAATTAATGGGTTGCTTTCAATGTTTTATTTTCATTGCTTAATTACCTTCCAGAGAACTGCCAACATGCTTGGTGAAGGTTTAAGTAATAATACTGTGAGAGGTGGTGATTCATAGATGTCTCTATCCTCTGGGAGTGAAGATGACAGGATTTGTGAGAAGAATAAGTATTCATATTTTATGTGTATGATATCTACATGTATATTTACAAAAACATACTTACATGTCTAGCAAAATTGACATTGAATTGATAGCAAAGAATGCATTAAATATTGCTTATTATGCAGTTTCTTAAGGTGGGTAAGACTTCTAGGTGCATTATCTCAGGTGAAACTATAACAAGCCTATTATATATATATAGATACGACAGATATTATCCCCGTTTTACAAACAAAGATAAAGAACTTAAAAGTATCTTGCCCCAAAGTCATCCAGCTGAAAAGCGGCAGAGCTGGAGGTTTTGTGTGACTGCCTCCTAGCCAATGTTCTGACACCAACCCGTGCTGCTTTATTTATTTATTTATTTATTTTTGTGGGTACCGGGGGTTGAACTCAGGACCTTGCATGCCAGCAGGCACCCGTGCCGCTGAGCGATATCACCGGACCTTTCTTCATATGTGGGTCCTGGGAGTCGAACTCAGGACCTCGCACTTGCCAGGCAGGGGCTTATGCCGCTGAGCTACCTCACCAGCCCTTTATTTTTTTAGAGGTTCTTTTTTCAAGTTGATCCCTCACTTAAGATATTGCAATTTGAATACTAAATTTAAGAATAGCTGATAGCCTTCATGCAGACCTGCCTGGATGCATATTGGTAAAAGGCAGCATCAGTTATTTTTAATTTTAGCATTTTATGCCTTGTTCTGGAGCAGAATGTTGTGGTTGTTTTAGCGAAGTACTTTTTAATTATGATCTTTGAGTCATGTCTGGGTGTAGTGTAACACTCAATAATATGCCGAGATTTATAGCTTCTTAATAGGATAGTATTCATTTGTGAAAGTGAGAACAAGAAAACCACTTTGGAATGGACACAGTTTCAGGGCTATTCAGCGATGCACTCCCGGTCCTAAAGGACCAGAAAAAACCGACAGGTCCAGATATGAAAGGCAAGTAGAGGTGGTTCTTCCCTTAAGATGGGGTTGGGCCTTGGTAAACCCACCTTGAGTGGAAAATGCAGTTAATACCCCTAACGTGACCATTGTAGCCTAGCAACACAGTTTTATTGTAAAGTATCTGTTGCTTCCTTGTGTGATTTTGTGGCTGGCGGAGCTGGACTCATCACCACTGCTCAATATCTCAAGAGAATATTGTGCCATAGATCACTAGCCTGGGAAAGATAAAAATTCAGAATCAAAGTACAGTTTCTACTGAGTATGTGTTGGCTTCACACTGTAATAAGGTTGAAAACCCTAAGCGGCACCATTGTTAAGTCTGGGGCTGTGTGTAGTTGTCACAGTGCCTCTGCTGTGCCCAGCTCTGCGTGGTCTTTTAAAAAACAGGTTTTTGAAATATGAAGATGTAAATTACTTTCCTAAAGTAATTATGAAGTCAAGGTGGCCAGTGGCCCCATAAGATCCAACCAGCTGAAGGTGGCTGTGATCCCTGACTGCTGTGATTTAGTAAGATTGGATGTCTGTCCTTGTGCTTATCGGTTGTTCGTATTTATTTCTTTGTGAATAACCTGTTTGCATCCTGACCTCAATCAGCCGCTCTGTTGGCTGTTTCTCTTGTTAACAGCCATCCTTGCTTGAATGTGTAAATATCTTGTACTCAGCCAGGTATCTTTCTTTTTGGTGTTCCATTATACAGAAGCTTAAGTGTGGTGTCTTTTCTCTTTGATTTGTACTTTTGATGTCTTCCTTTAGAAATCTAGTTTTGTATTAGAGGTCTTATTTTAACATTAGGTATTTTATTTCATTTGGTTTGTTTCCTGGTTTATAAAGCAAAGTACAGTTAACTTAGCAATAACAATAATAATAATTTTGAGCGAGCCAAGTGTGCACAATTGTAATCCCAGCATCAAGGGAGGCTGAGGCAGGAGGATTACAAGTTCAGGTCTTTCCTGGGCAACTTTGTGAGACCTTGTCTCAAAATAAAAAAAGGGCTGAGGATGCAGCTCAGCTCTAGAGTACCCCTGGGTTTGAGCCTCAGTACCCCCCCCCACACACACAGACAAAACAAAGCGGGGCATGGTGGTGCACACCTGTAATCCCAGCACTTGGGAGGCTGAGGCAGGAGGATCTCCACCAGTTCGAGCCCAGTCTGGACTACATAGTGAGTTCAAGGCTGGCCTGAACTACATAAAAGGACTCGGTCTCAAACAAAACAAAACAACCAATGTTGAGTGCTCACCCTGTGACAGGCACTGTATCTAAGAATTCCATGTGCATTATCTCATTTAGTCAGTCACAGTTTTAAGAGTAACACCATTGGTATGCCATTTAGCAGATGAGAAAGGCTTAAAAGAGCTAAATAATTTGCCCAAAGTCCGCAGAAGTTAAGTAAATGGTAGCGAGATTATCTTTTCCTTAACTCAGAGATGTGAGTTCACATTTTTAAAATGCGATCAGTACACATTTTAAAAAATAGACTTACAGTCATCCCATGGTATCCACTGGGGGAGATAACAAAATTGGAGACATTCAAGTCCTTTTGCACAGAACCTGTACACATCCTCATATACTTTGAAATCACGTCTGGATTACTTATAATACCCAGCACAATGGAAATGCTGGGTAAGTAGTTGTTACCATCTCTTGTGTAGCGAAAGATAAGAAACCATGTTAGATGGTAAGTGCAGACATGCTTTTCCCCCTGAATGCTTTCATCCATATTTGGTTGAGTCCAAGGATGTGGATCACAGACATAAAGGGCCGACTCCACTTGAGGGTACTGATGGGCCCTTGGAGTCAGTGAGTGCCCATTCTGCTGCACATCGGGCTCTATCTGCTGCCATGTGTGGAGGAGTTAGTTATTCTTACTGGAAGTGAGACATTCTTTCAGGGCTTTACCACTTGATCCCTTAAATTTTTTTTTTTTTCTTTAAAGCAGGTTGCAATCCCAGTTACGTAGGAGGCTGAGGCAGGAGGACAGAGCCCAGCCTGGGCAATTTAGTGAGACCCTGTTTCAAAATAAAATTTAAAAAGGCCTGGCTGAGGATTTAGCTCAGTGGCAAAGCTCTAGTCCAGTGTGCTCGAGGCCCTGGCCCTCAGTGCTGCAGAGAAAGAAAGAAGGGAGGGGAGGGAGGTAAGGAGAGGGGAGAGAGGAGAAAGCCCGGTCCCTCCTAGGGTCCCTACTCTTCTACCCTGGCTTTGTTACTCCTGCCAGGGTGACAGGGGCCAATCTCTCCTAAGCTGTGGCCTTGCTCCCCAACATCTGTCACTCCCTGAGGCCCAGAGAAACCTACTTGTCACTGTGTGAGGGGGTGGGATGCAGCTTGGCAGCGAGTGTGCACCTGACACCCACACTTGGAGTGTGCAGGGGAAGTCTTCTGTTCTGATGCTCATAGGGCAGCCACCTCCCCAGTTCTCCGTCAGCGGTCCCCTTCCACAGAGAGCGGCCACCTCCTGGGCTACCGCCATCAGTTCAGGTCTCCAGACAAACAGGATGGAAACTAAAATTTGTTTATGTGGAAGATTTTTGAGGTGAGTTGTTGGTATCATATCATAATGTCAGTGTGGATTAAAATCCAGGCTTCATTACTTGCTCTGAAACTTTTTTTTTTTTTTTTTTTTTGAGACAGGGTCTTGCGATGTAGCTCAGGCTGGCCTTGAACTCACTGTGTAGCCCAGGCTGGCCTCAAACTCAAGGTGACCCTCCTGCCTCAGCCTTCCAAGTGTTGGTGTTACAGACATGTGCCACCATGGCCAGTTTTGGTCTGAAACCTTGGGCAAGTTTCTTTGCATCCCTGTGACTTAGTTTCCACATTTGTAAAATGAGGTGAGCCTAGCTATCTCACAGGTTTGTGACAATGTAAATAAAGCACTTCAGTTGGTGTCTGGCATGTAAATAGCACCTAACAATGTTAGCTAGTTTTATAGATTTAAAGCAATAAGCTACTGTGACCAGAGTGGTGGCCTTGGTGCTGTTTCAGTACACTTCGTGGACATCTTTACATTCTTGTCTCTGATACCGTTGGTGTATTGGTGTCACTCCTGCTTCTCCTTGTACAAATCAAAGCATCTTTGTAGTCCCTGGAGAAGTAGGGTTCACTGAGCTCCAGAATACTTCTGGCTTTGGGTCTGTCTTTTTTCACCAATTTTCTTCCCTCCTTCCTTCCTCCTTCCTTCCTTCCTTCCTTCCTTCCTTCCTTCCTTCCTTCCTTCCTTCCTTCCTTCCTTCCTTTCTTGCTTTCTTGCTTTCTTTCTTTCTTTCTTTCTTTCTTTCTTTGTTTTTTGCTTTGGTTTTATTGAGACAGGGTCTGTCTATGTCATGCAGGCTGGCCTTGAACTCACTTTGTAGCCCAGTGAGTTCAAGCCTCACTTCAGCCTCCTGAGTGCTGGAATTACAGGCATGTGCCACCACACCTGACTTCACCAATTTTCTGATCGCTCATGTAGCATTGACATTCATAAATTCTACCTGTAGCAGCTGAAATCGGATTAAAGCATCGTGGAAGTCCAGTGTTCACTCTCCCTACTTCCCTCCCTCCTGTCTCAAAATCGCCCCAACACGTGTGCTTCTTGTGGCCCGTGTGGACTGTAGAAAGGCCAGTAGCTATGTTGAGACTGACGCTCTACCAACCCCGTACCAGATGCTGTGAGGCTTTTGTTATGTCAGGTTTCACAGAGTGTTAGCGGAGGAAGGGCCTTATCATTTCACCCAGCTTTTTTATTTTGTACAGAAGGAAGCCAAGGCCCAGGAGAGTAAGTGACCTGCTTAAGGCCCACAAACCTAGAAGCGCAGCCAAATCCACCAGGACAGTAGAATGAAGGCATCCTAGAAAGGTAGTTTGGAGGCAGATTCTTCAGTGGCTTTCCATCTCGGTGTAGGAAACCCAGCCTCCCCTTTGCCTCACCGAGCTGTGTTGAGGACCCCCCTCGTTGGCTAATTTGTGGTGGTAAGAACCTCTCAGTTTTGGAGCTGCCTGCAGATGCAGTGACTCAAGTGTAACTTAGGTCCTCAACACAGTTGAGTACTTATGAGCCATCTTTTGTAAAATCACGTGAGCCCTTGTAACAGGCTATGTCACATAGTGTGGGTTTCTCCTGGTGCTGCTCCTGTGTGTAGCTCCAGCCTGTGGCCCGAGGAACTTACCGAATGCCTTACCAAGGATGCAGAACAGGGTTTGCGTGCTTTCCCGCCCCAAGGGCACACTGTGTGAGTGTCCATTTGTGGTGTTTTGAGTTGCTGGTATACTTCTTTTAAGACAGAGTACTTCTCCTTGGCATTCCCCTGGGTTTTTCTTGGAACTTCAATCCACTTCTGCTATTTTAAAAATATTTGCTTATTCATTGTAACTAATAAACTTATTCCCTGTAGCAAAAATTACATTGTTTTATGAAAAATCCTGTATTTTTCAAACAAAAAACTGAGACACATCTTTTTACAGTTTTTTTCTTTTTTGAGAGAGGATCTCACTATGCAGTTTAGTCTGGCCTTGAACTTACTGTGTGGCCCAGGCTGGCTTTGAACTCATGGCAGTCCTCCTGCCTCAGCCTCCCAAGTGCTGAGATTACAAATGTGCACCTGTAGTAGTAAATCTCTTTGCTCTGTCACTTGATGGAAGACAGCTGGGTCTTCCTCTCAGCTTTTCATTCACTCTGATGCAATATATCGTTTTGGCCGAAGTGTGTGAAAAGAGCCAGCCTCGTGTGGATATGTGGTTGGGAAAGGAGGAATTTTTATACCCTGGAAGTTTTCCCCAGGGGTCCTCGGACCATATGTCAGAGCCACTCCTTTAAAGTAACCCTCCCGGCCTCTGTTCCCACTCAGTCCCCTCTAGGGAGGATCCTGCATTTCCTGACATGTTCGGAGAAGGTAGCGGCTATTGTATTATTATTACTTTATTTATTTATTTTTTTTGTGGGTACCGGGGGTCGAACTCAGGACCTCATGCGCCAGCAGGCGCCCGTGCCGCTGAGCGATATTGCTGGCCCTTTTTTCGTATGTGGGTTCCGGGAGTCGAACTCAGGCCCTCGCGCTTGCCAGGCAGGCGCTTACGCCGCTGAGCCATCTCACTGGCCCCTATTATTTTTAATTTTTATTTTAAAGAGAAAAAATAGAACAAAATTTCAAAACAACATAATAGGGTAACAATTGTTAATACATCGTGTATTGTTATCTTTAAATTAGTTACTCAGAGTACAAGATATTGACATTCAATTGTCCAAACAATATTAGCACAAAACTTTCTTTTCAATGAACTAAGAGAAATTAGTAGTATATCTATCTTAACTATCTTTTATATATATACATATATATATATTTTTTGCTTTTCCCTTCTTTCTTTTCTCCATTCCCCCATCCCAGTTTCTCTTTCCTTTTGAACAGTTTCTTCCTGTTTTACAATATCTATTGTACATTTTGTATCTTATTTACTCTTTCAGCTTCTCACACTAGGGAGACAATACAATGTTTATACATGTGTGTCTGGTTATTTCACTTATGAGAATGGTCTCATTGCATCCATTTACCTATAAAAGTCTCCAGTTTATTCTTCTTTATGGCTGAGTAGTACTCCATTGTATAAAAATACCACATCTTTTTTATCCATTCCTCGGTTAACAACACTTTTCACAATAGTATCCAAAAAAATGAAATACCTAGGAATCAATCTAACAAAGGATGTAAAGGACTTCTACATTGAAAACTACAGCACTCTGATAAAGGAGATTGAAGAGGATATCAGAAAATGGAAAGGAAGAACTAATGTAGTGAACATGGCCATACTTCCAAAATTGTTATACAGATTTAATGCAATTCTGATCAAAATTCCAACAACGTATCTCACAGGATTAGAGAAAACAATCCTAAAATTCATTTGGAACCAGAAGAGACCTTAGAATAGCAAAGGCAATTCTGGTCAACAAATTCAAGGCAGGGGGCATCACAATCCCTGGCTTGAAATTATACTATAAAGCTACTGTGATAAAAACAACATGGTACTGGCAAAAAAACAGACCCGAAGATCAATGGAAAAGATTCGAAGATGCAGTAACAACTCCAGACACACTCCCACCTTATCTTTGACAAAGGTGCCAAACATACTATATTATTTTGAAGTCAAGAATTCTAGTCACTGTGTGCCAATAGTGGTATGTAAGGTAACACTATAAAGAAAAAAACGTGACTTAATGGACATTTAGGACAGTGCTTACCCCTAGTGGGTGCCATGGATAGAGAAGGATGCCATTATATGGGGTACTCTGGGGCGTCAAAACTTTGGGTAACGAGTTTCTTGGGCTGAGTGTATAGTTGTTCTGTGTTCTTTACAAAGAGGGACATGTTATAAAAGGCTATAACTGAGAATTCATAAAGCACTCCAGTTTTTATTACTTGGAGAAATAATATGTTCTCTTCATTCAGTCTTCGCTGCCTTTTTGGCTTGGATCTATTTATTTATTTATTTATTTATTTATTATTTTTGTGTGGGGGGGTACCAGGGGTCGAACTCAGGACCTCACGCGCCAGCAGGCGCCCGTGCCGCTGAGCGATATCACCGGCCCTTTTTTTATATGTGGGTACCGGGAGTCGGACTCGGGACCTGGCGCTTGCCAGGCAGGCACTTACGCCGCTGAACCATCTTTTTAGACCTCATTTTTAAAAAGCCCTCATTGTGATACATGGATTACACATCATAGTTGTTTTTCTTCTCTGGTACTTGCGCTACTGGGGTGTGTGTGGGGGGGGTACTGGGGATTGAACCCAGGGCCTTTGTACTGAACTATAGCCTATTTTGTTTATTGTTTAAAAATTTTGAGACAGGGTCTCCCTAGGTCACTAAGTTGCCCAGGATGGGCTTAAACTTGAGATCCTTTTGCCTCAGCTTCCCAGAGTGCTGGGATTACAGGTGTGTGCCAGCACGCCTGGCTTGGTACTTGTGTTACTAAAAGCTCTGAGGCTTGTGATTCCTTCATTGTTGTTGAGAATAAACAGAATCAGATACTCTCAAACTCAACTGTGGGGCTAGAATCACGAGATCTCTTAGAGTCTGATATCTACTCTGATGTAGCCTCTGATTCTCATAGAATCCCATAATTTAAGAACTAGAGGTACTTCATGTACCCTTGTTCAGTGACCATTGTCTTCCCATCTGTACTACAGATGATGTAGCTGAAGGTCAGAGAGGTGATAATCCATATCATTTAAAGGAGGCACTAGTTGGGTTTGATTTCAGCATTACACACACACACACACACACACACACACACACAACCCTGTGGTAATGATGATGGTGGTGATGATGATGACTTTAAAAAGAGCAGGGCCTAGCTAAAATAGGATTGGAGGGCTTTGAGGATCTTTGTCTGTGCCCTGGAGAAAATAGCTTTGTATGAATGTGCTTGCTTGTTTTGAGGTAGATAAATCCATATAGGTACTACACAATGTACTATGGAATAAGTAGAAAGAGATGAGTACAGTATTGTGGGGAGAAACTTAGGCCATAGGAAAAGGCTCAGACTGGAGCAACTACCAACTTTTATTAGGGAGGAAATATGGTGCTAAATAATATGTTTCTTTAAATTCATTAAAGTTTGATTTTTGGAATGCTTTGCATTGTACTTATAGAAGTGCATTGCACTATAGAAATATTATTGCCTTAGTAGATGATGTGGGAATATAATTTTCAAGGTCTTGAGTAAACTATTTGTAATTACCTTGTGGATTGTTAGAAAATCAACACTATAGGCAATTTGTGTTGGTGCCACGGTGGCTGGTAGTTGGAACATTTGTTCCAAATTGCAAGCTTCAGGGACATGCATTTAAGGGAATGTGACTGGAATTAAAATGCCTTAAGAGATGGGAGCCTGTGTAAATACTGTATTATATTTATTAAGTGAGACAACATTGGTGAAATTGCTAATGCAAATGCAAGGTAGGCTTCATAACTGTTAGTTTCTTGAGGTTAAAAGTATTACTGACTAGTTATGCGGGGCATGGTGGCACACACCTGCAATCCCAGCACTCAGTAGGCTGAGGCAGGAGGATTGCCTTGAGTTTGAGGCTAGCCTGGGCTACATAGTGAGTTCAAGGCCAGCTTGGAATACATTGCAAGACCCTGTCTCAAAAAACCAAAAAGAAAAATGTTACTAGTTTTTAAAGGTTTATTTTTAAGTATAAGCCCAGAGGCGGGTAATGGTGTGCCATCAGTAAATCAATTCTTTTTTTCCAATGCCTGAGTAATGAGCATGTTTAGCTTTCCCTTCTGGACAAGATGAGGGAATAAATCTCAAGATGTCCTTTCATCTCAAAAGGTACATCTTTTAAAAAATAAGCAAGTTGGTAAAAGGGCTTGCCAGAGCTGGGCATAGTAGTTCACACCTGTAATCCCAGCACTTAGGGAAGCTGAGGCAGGAGGATCTTAAGTTGAGTCCTGCATGGACAATTTAAGTTCGAGTCCCTGTCTCAAGATCAAAAATGTAAAAAGGGCTGCCTGGCATGTAGCTCAGTGGTAGAGTGCCCTTGGGTTCAACCCCCCAGTACCACAAACAAACACACACTCACACCCAAAAGGCTCTCCAGTCCCTTGCACATAGTAGGCAGGCAAACAGAATATTTCTTCCTCTTTAGACCTTACTACCGAGAGGTTTGTTGGCTGTACAACCCTATGCATGTGTGCTCCTCAGTGGTCTGTGAGAAGCGCCGGAGGAAGTGATGGGGGTGTCTGCGTGCGAGGCATGTGGCTTTTATCAGGCAGGACAGCTCACTGCATCCTGTTTTATTTTTATTTTTTTGTTGCTTCTTCTGTGAAAGCTTTGGTTGATTTTTTTTTTTTTTCCCTCTGCCATTGGTTCTTAAGCTTTGCTAGAAAACAGTAAAAAAGGAGACTTAATAATTGTAGAAAACACGTGAGTAAGTGGGCTTTTCAATCTTCATAATCTTGAGGTTAGTCTTATTTTGCTTCTTTTATGTGAGAAGGATGAGAAATCCAGTCCAGTGGTTGGTATAGCGGTCTCTTCTCAGACTCTTCTTCCTCTTGCTTCCTGCCGTCCCCATCCCATAGCTTCTTCTTTGCTTTCTTTATAAGGCTCCCACGTGGCACATAAGGCCTGTGCGCTGTGACAGAGTTTGTTCTTTTCTATTTCTGATCTCAGAAGATAGTGTGATGCACTTGGGTGGGGCTGGGGTGTCCCATGTGTCCAGCGCAAACATGCATTGCTCTGGTCTGTAGAACGGTGACCAGAAACAGTTTTCCTAGGCTCCTGGGCCTTTCCAGTGTGGTGGCAAGGACTTTGGAGGCAGTGTGGCTTTGAATCCTGGCCCTGCCCCTTACTTGCTGTGACCCTGAGCAGAGTTACTTCTTTTGAGCTTCAGTTGTCCCAACTGTAAAGTGGGAATAATAATGGCACACACCTCAGAGGTGATTTTAAGAAGTGAGTGAGGTCCATGTAAAATGCCTGGATTATGCCTGCTGTACATGTATAAAATAGGAACTTTATGCATTTAACTTTAGCAGAATAATCATCTCCTGAAAGCAAGTGTCCGTATCGTGTTTGGCTTCCTCCCCACAGCTGATTGGGGCTGAGGAAGGGTTTGGGCACGGCCTGTACTGGAGCTGGGGCTGGGGCATGGACATCTCGGTGTTCTCCGTTTCCAAGGCCTCTCAAACCTTGCCGCCTCCACTGAACATATGCAGGGCATTTTGGAACCCACAGAATGCTTCTGCGAGTTCGTGCTTCTTGTGCTGCTGTGCAGAGACATTTGTTTTTGGTTGGAGAAGGCAGGTCATAGGCTTTGTGACAACTTGGCCTCTGTGTTCATCTCAGACATACCACTCTGGCAGCATGGAACACTGTAATAAGCTCAGAACAAGATGAGTAAGCCAGAGTTCCTGTCCTCGCGTTCTTCTGGGGGCCTGACCAAGGAAGGCACTGCTGGCTGCCAGACATGCTGACCGCCCCAGATCCACTGAGAGTTTGTAAAACAGAGAGCAGTGGAACCAAAGAAGGGGAAGGCTCGGTGAGGAAGGTGCCATTTGACCCACGATATTAAGGCTGTGTGGGCTTTGACGACTGGGTGAGAGTAGAGGTATTGTCTATGTGAAGGTAAGTGTGCTTCAAAAATACCCAGCTGTCCAGTTTTAGTTGGAGTCTGGCAAAACTGATTTGAACACTGTCCTGCCATTTAATTGAGCTCTGGTTTCCTCATCTATAAAATGGGGCAATAATATGTACTTCCCAGGGTTATGATGATTAAGTGGGAAGATCTTTTGAAAGGCCAGGAAGATGCTCGCACACCGTGGCTTTTCCCTGATGATTGTGGCAATACGAGGGAAGGGACTGGGGAGCATGCAGGCAGAGCAGCCGTGGTGGGCTGAGCGTATCTTGTTCATTTTCGCTAACTGTGCTTAATACTGTGGTCTTTACTCACTCGTTCTGCTTTATTTTTTAATGTGAAAAATTTTGTTTTGGTTGATTTATCAAGGACATTGTTTTGCTTCTCTGGCTAAAAAAATGGTGGAGCCCATTCCATCTTTTCCTATCTCTGAGTATTTTAACTTTTCTTATACAGGTCCTTTGGGCAACTCTAAACTAATACTTTTTAAATATTTTCATCAACTTTTTCACCCTGGTGCCAGAATGTGAGGTGAAATATGTGGTACCTTTATTAGTGCCCTAATAAAGCTTCCCCAGTGTCTCTGCCCATATACACCTGGTTTACAGCGATGCAGCAGTGTTTGCACATGTGACTTGTGGTCTCCACACTGTTCCCTGAGGTCTTAGTGTCTGGCTGCAGAGCGGGTAGGAAGTTGGGCTGAGGAGCAGTCCTGGGGCCTGACTGAGCCTCATTTCTTGCATCGGTGGTTGTAGCTGCCACCCTGAGCTAAACCCACCCCTGGGAATCACCACCCAAGTACGTGCATTTGGTGCAATTGTGGTAAAAGGGGTTTAACTCTGTGTAGCCATTATTATAGTAACACACATGGTTTAACCTTTTCTATGTCAGGAGGGATTTGAGGCTTGGATTTTTCTCAAAATCATATGACCAAAGTACTTCTTGTTTTTGCCAGTGTAATTATTACTTATTTCTCCATACCTGCCTTTCATTTTTCACTACTTGAATAATAATTATTCTAATGAACCATTCACCTTTGGAAGAATTTAATGGCAGCTACCTGGATCAGTGGCTAATTCTCGTCTTTCTTTTATCTTGGGTCTAATTTAACTTTCTCAGTTTCTCCTTCCTACAGAAAGTAAGAATTACAGCAAGGATCTCCTGCCAAGTGATAACCTTTCAAGTTCTGATTTCAGATTAATGCTTCCTTGTGAGCATGGTATCAGAGACTGTCAAAAACGTGTTCCCATTCACGTGGCCTGTAACTCTTAATCTGTCAGTCTGAAGCCTCAAGGTGGAACTGGACCTCATCTCTGCGAGGTTTCTGGGCTGTTGTCCCAACCCTCTTGTGCTCTGTGGTAATGCGTGTGAAAACGGAACTTCTGCCAGTGCATGTATGTGAGCACCTGTTTTTGAGAGTTGATGGGATTTTATAACAGATTGTCCTATGCAGTAGAGTTACCCAGTGTTACGCTTGGCCCTACTTGATTATTCAGACCTGTTAACAATGATAATGAAAATGCCTTTTAAGAGACAGTAGAGGGGGTGGAGGGGACTGCGGGAACATTCTTGTGAGCAGGCAGTGTTTGAAAAGGTTTGTTTTGCATTAGCTGATCAGGACAAGAAAGCCAGCAGCTAAAATCATCCATCAATAGGTCACGTTGGGAGAGCCGTGATATAACCTCCTGGGTCTGCTTCACTAAGCACACCGATATGTATGTGAAAATTCCTCAGCCACCTTCCTCTGAAGCTGTATGTGCTCCCATGACATGCAGGTAACCTTGGTGAGGTGGAGAGTTGTCTTTCTGCTCATGGGAGTGTTTGTTTTGTAGTGGTTAACTGGTTTTACGTCTTAAGGAGGAGAACAGAGAAAGAAATAAGAAAACTTTATCTTGATTAGAATGGTAGGAATTGTATTAGTAAGTAATGGAGTTATTATATTAGGTTCTCTGAGATATGCAATTTTTTTTTTTTTTTTTTTTTTTTTTTGTGGATACCGGGGGTCGACCTCAGGACCTCGCATGCCAGCAGGCGCCCGTGCCGCTGAGCCATCTCACCGGCCCCTTTTTTCGTATGTGGGTTCTGGGAGTCGAACTCGGGCCCTCGCGCTTGCCAGGCAGGTGCTTACACTGCTGAGCCATCTCACCGGCCCAAGATATGCAATTTTTAAAAAATGCTTGAAGGAATTTTGCGTCTAGCTTACCACTTGGACCATTGCCCAGCCTGGTAATCTTAGTTAAAACCTTGGCTAGAAAGCAGCTCAAGATACTCAAAGCATACTCAAGATCCCTTGTTCTACTGGTCTGGTGGAAGATATGTTCATAAGTGTACTGGGTGATAGGAAACAGAAACATCTTTCAAAATGTGGCTGCTCAGGGCCAGGGATATAGCTCAGTAGCACAGCGCCTGCCTGGCAAACACGAGATCATAAGTTCGATTCCCAGTACCAAAAAAAAAAAAAGAAAAGAAAAATGTGGCTCCTCAATGATTATTTCTAAATTCCTCCCCACTTGATACCTGAACACACAGTGACAGATCCTGGGCACATAAATGTTTATGTATTGCATCTATGTGTCTTCATAATATTATTCTTAAAAAATATTTCCAGTAAACTGAAATGTGAACCAGATAAAATCTTGTATCTTCTATTCTTCATTGTTTTTCAGTTTTTCCAGTTCATTGGTTTCCATGCTCTTTGGACCTCCTTTTTCTGGTACCTTCTTTGACAGATTCAGCTTATCTCTCCCCATCCCCATACCTTTTCTGCATTCATCCAAATCTTATTTCACCTCACCATGAACCAGATTATTTCTGACCTACTTTAAGGAAACCTTTCCATTTTTGCTGTTCCCCATGTTAACCTCTACTGTCTAACCCAATAACCTTTGTACTGTTTCATCATGAAACATTTTGAAGTCATCTTCTCTTTTATCTCAACGACTTTTCTCCCTAGTAAGACTTAAGTTTAAGAATCTTTTTTTTTTTTTTTTTTTTTTTTTTTTTTTTTGTGGGTACCGGGGGGTCGACCTCAGGACCTTGCGCGCCAGCAGGCGCCCGTGCCGCTGAGCGATATCACCGGCCCCTTTTTCGTATGTGGGTTCCGGGAGTCGAACTCGGGCCCTCGCGCTTGCCGGGCAGGTGCTTAAGCCGCTGAGCCATCTCACCGGCCCAAGTTTAAGAATCTTTGCATTTTCTAGATTTTTTTTTTTTTTTTTTTTTGCTACTAGGGATTGGACCCAGGGCCTTCACACTGAGCTACATCCCCACCCCTTCGTTTAATTTTTTGTTTAGAGGAAGAGTCTTGCTAAGTCTCTCAGTTGTCCAGGCTGGGCTGAAATTTCTGATCTTCTTGCCTCAGCCTCCCAGAGTGCTAGGATTACAGACCTGCACCACCACAGCCGGCTTCCTAGAATTCTTGTTACATACTCAGTACCTGTTTGCAAAGTTTACTGTCATTATTGGAAGACTTCCTCAAAGGAGTTAGAAACTGCAGTTAGTGGTTATCTACCCTTACCAAATTCATGTAAAAAAAGAGAGGAGAAATGCTTTGGTAACCTGAGAGAATCCGGTTTAGTGTGCTTTTTACTAATCTCTCTGCCTTTTTCCCCCTGGAAACTTAGTTGTTATGCTAATATTGATTATTATATCCTACCCCAGAGCTCCCCAAGAGACGTTAGAAGGTTGTGGTCATGCACATGGTGGTAGGCAGACACTTGAGATGATCCCAATCCCAGCTGCCTGGTGCACATGCTGTGCATATCCCCAGAGCTTGTGACCAGCAAAGCGTAGCCACTCCTGTAAGCAAGCTCAGTTATAGCGTGGATCCCTTTCAGAAATGAAGGTTATCCCGAGTGGCCAGGACCCAACCAGGTCTCTTACAAGGACTAGGACTCCTCCTGAGGAAGGAGATTCCAAATGTGAGAGGGACAAGGCAGTTGTCTATTGCTGGCTTTGAAAATGGAAGTGGCCATGTAGGTGGAACTGTTGGTGACCTTCTGGAGCTCGGACAGGCAGCAAGGAGGAGGCCCTTTGCTAAGCTGCAAGGAACTGTGCCAGCGTCCCAAATGAGTGCACGTGTGGACTTTCCATGGAGCCTCTGGATGAGTGCAGCCTGCCCAGCCTTGATCTCAGCCTGGCATTGTCCTGAGCATAGGACCCAGACCTGCCACACCCAGATTGTGACCTGTGAAATGAGAGGTAATAGTGAGTGTTGTTTCAGGCCGCTAAGCTTGTGATAACGTGTTACACAGCAATAGGAAACCGGTATTCCAAATTTATGTGAACAACTTCTATTCTGTCCTAACAGTGTTTTGTCCATGGCTGAGGCAAAAACAAGTGAAACTCTTAGAAAGGTCCAATTATGAGTATTTGGACCATAATTGTTTAGTGATATTCGGTGAATGAGGTTAATCATGTTTTTTCCTAAGAGCGTATTTACTGTGGCTTTGGTAATTTTGGGTATAGGCCCTCAATTGTCAGAAGCTGGAAGTGTATGGCTGCACTCAGAGGTATTCCAGGTCAGCTTGACTTACCTGGAATGTGCCTTGAGAGGAGGAAGTGGCAGGTTATGGTCGAGTGACATAGCCCTGGTCCTTTTCGTTCAGGACTGCTTTAGAGTTGACTTGGTTTTTTCTTCTCTCTTAAAGACTACCATTATGTGATCATTATAGTAGCTGTAAATCTTCTGCCTTTTCAGAAAGGGACAGAAATAGATGGTATCTTTCACAAAGGAAGTGACTAGTTTAAATCCATTAATAGAAATGTGGCACAGGGAAGGAAGCACCCCATCCAAATTGCATTATTTGCCTATTAATACAATTAGTGAATAGAAATATATGAACTAAGCTACAGTATTTCTCAAAGAGGAAGTGCTGAGGAATGGGTGTGTGAATATGATGAGTACAACAGTAATGAAAAATGGGGGAAACTTCCAGCTGACTTGGGCTTCTTAATATTATTCCTTGACCTTTTAGTCATCCCTGTTTTGGAAAAACTTGTCTGAATGATAGAGCTATGGTAGAGCAGGGCAGAAGGGAAGAAAATGACCTAGATGAAGAACTGAGACAGTTGGGTGGTTTTTCTGCTCTACAGAGAGATGATATGTCTTAATGGAGTTGGGTTATTTGGGATCCCACTTTTGAAATGATTTGGGACCCCAGGTTTTGCTCATTAGCTTGCCTCAGCAGCTGCCTGAGAGGGGCTTCTCATTCTCTCTGTGATGGGGTGGGGGTTGGGAACAGCTGCAGCATCTGTCTCTAATCTAATTGTGCCTTTATAAATACTTCTTGCCTATTTGTCACGTTGCTTCCTGCCCACCCTGTCTTCCTCTGAGTACTGTAAATTTGTAAGCATCTCTGGAATGTACATGTGGCCTTTGTCGTTCCTGGCTGAAAGCTTTCTGCTGGTCAGCACTTTGTAGCTTTGCAGGGCTCTTCTGGACATTAGTCATGTGGGCTGCAACACAGACTGTGTTCTTTGGAAACTTAAGAAAATGTCTTTTTTGTTATTGTTAATTCTTGGAATCCAGCTGGATTGACCTCTTTTGAGTTTACACAGACTTTCTCAAACACATTCTATCTGTAAGGAAAAAGTGCTCCCACTCTGTAGGGTTTTTGGATTGTCACACTTAGTGATTATTTGCCTATGGGTTGTTTTATTAATGACAGTTCCCCCTGCCCCCAGACTATACCTGGCAGCCTGGACTCTGTTCACTTCAGATACCCATTTTGGGGACCTGCTCTTCAGCAGTCCTTTCTTCATTGGTGTGTGAGTAATCTAATTGCTGTTGGAATGAAGGTGAAACTCTAGTCACAGACAAACCAGCCGGGTCTCTGAGGCAATGTGGTCACTTAACTGTTTCCTAAAATAGGATGTGGAGAAGGCAGAAAGGAGCTGGAGATGTAGGCGAAAGGAAAACTTTGGCAGCCGTGGTTTTTCTAGCCTTTTTGTTTAGGACTCACCCACGACTGATCTGAATCATATGCATGTGCAGTGGGGGGGGCACACCCTGGGTGCTGGGTTCTCCTGAGCCTCTGCCTCTGTCCACCTGGCCCTGTGCATGAGAAAAGTCAGCTGTGCGAAGCTTGGAGAAACACCACATCTAGTGGGGTAGGGTTAAGGAAAGAGAATCCCTAAGCTTTTGGGTTTCAGAGTGTAGAAATAGAAACCACTGGTAAGGTGGGCTGCCATTATGACAGGAAGATTACAGGATAGGAAAAATTTAGGCTAAAACGTGTGTGGTGTGGGGGGCAGTAAATGTTAGAGGTTTTTACATCTGGACATGGAGGAGAAAATCTAACCTGAGAACTGACAGCTTTAGAAGTCTCCCTGTCAGAGTTAGAGTATGGGGGGGATGATTCAACAGGGGACTCTTCTTTTGTGAGAGGGTGAAGACCTATCCTTGTATAGATTTTTGGCAGGTGCATGCCAAGAGATGTTACTCTAGGGGCCTCTCTGGTAAGTAGATATTGCCATTGGCATGAGAAAATGAGAGAAAGGACAGATTTGAATAGAGTGGTGGACAGGATGAGCTCCACAGAGGATGTGCTAGTTTAGGGATGTCTGGGCTGTGGCTAAACAGGGAGGGAGCCCGGGGGCTTGGAGTGGGCCGTGGGTCCTGACTAGGGAGCTGTTAGCCTGTGGTTGGTCACCAGTGTCACAGGCCAGGTTGAGATCACCTAGAAAATTGTGTAAAACAGGTTGAGGATAGAGAAGTGTGTTAATTGATTCTTGCAGTCATGCTGTGATGCTTATTTTAAAGTTGACAAAACTGAGGCTAAGTGATTTACCATAGGTCACACAGCTAAATGATGGCAGAGGTACCCTTGTGTGGACTTCACTTGTCAGATGAAGCAAATTCAATTGTTAGGTTCAGTGTTGACCTTATGGTGAAATTTGATTTAGTTTTTGTCCAATTTGGTTTGCAACCAAAATCATGGAAAGAATTAAGTTTGTGAACTGAGGTACCACTGTATTATTCTGCTTTTCTGCTGACCTTCATTATTTCCACAGTGACTTGGATTGTGTTTAAAAAAAATTAACTACTGGTTTCTTATCGTATCTCCTTCCTATTAGCTTCAATAAAAATTGAAGACTTACCTCTTTAAAATAGATTTTTATTTGTTTATTTTTTTGAGACAGGGTGTTGCTATGTAGTTCAGGCTGGCTTGGACTCACTGTGTAACCCAGGCAGGCCTCGAACTCATGGCGATCTTCCTGCCTCAGCCTCCCAAGTGCTGGGATTACAGGCATGTGCCGCCATGCTCGGCTTTAAAATAGGTGTTTAGCATTTATTATTGTTATTAACATTTCCTGCTTTAAAATATATTTTGTCTTCTATTATAGAAGTAGAAGGGATATTTTGTAACGATTCAAATTATAGAAATTTAAGTAGAAAATAAAATTTCCCTGTAATTCTGCCATTCCAAAAGAAATGGAATGCATTCTTTTTTTTTTTTTTTTTTTTTTTTGTGGGTACCGGGGGGTCGACCTCAGGACCTCGGGCGCCAACAGGCACCCGTGCCTCTGAGCGATATCACCGGCCCCTTTTTCGTATGTGGGTTCCAGGAGTCGAACTCGGGCCCTCGTGCTTGCAAGGCAGGCGCTTACGCCGCTGAGCCATCTCACCGGCCCCTGGAATGCATTCTTAAACTGCATTATTTTTGCAAGGATTTAGAAAAGCAAAATTTATTCCTTCTTTGGAACTGAGCTCTGTTACAGGCTCAGTGCATCCACCACTGCACCCGGCCCTCTGTGATTATTTGATTATCTGGGTGCCATCAACTAAACTATATATGCCATGATTTAGGGATGCTTTCTTATCTCACCACTCTATCCTTAGCATTTACCACAGTATATGGCGCACAGTAATACATAATACATGTCTTATTTTTTTTTTTTTTTGTGGGTACCGGGGGGTCGACCTCAGGACCTCGCGCGCCAACAGGCGCCCGTGCCGCTGAGCGATATCACCGGCCCCTTTTCCGTATGTGGGATCCGGGAGTTGAACTCGGGCCCTCGCGCTTGCAAGGCAGGCGCTTACGCCACTGAGCCATCTCACCGGCCCTTATAATACATGTCTTATACACTTGGGACTATTTGAGTAATATCTGCTTGCCCCACTAGACTGTTGTGCTCCATGAGTTAGGAATGCTTTGTTTTTTGGAGAAAATTACTTTACAGTAGCACTTGGAATCAGGTAATTACTCAGTATTAATCAAATGCTTTTCTGGTGATTTGGTGGTGTTTTAGGGTGCCTGTGAGGGTTTGGCATTCAGAGCTCATCTACCTGGCTTTGTGATCTGGAAGCTGGCCCCTGGATGCGCCCTTTTCTCTGTCCCAGCTTCTAGCTGGGCTGTGTGGAGTTGTTTTCTCCTCATATTAACATAAGGTTTTCCTCCTATCCATTTCTCTCTTTTTTCTGGCTCTCTTTGTTCTGCTGTTTGTGTGAGATGGTTTCCTTAGGGGTTTTCTTGGCTCCAGCCTTGGCATTCCATGGTATAGATGACCAGAAGAATAGCAAATGTTGTCTAAATCATCCTTAAAGAATGTGACCCTCATTGGTAATGAGATGCTTGAGACATTTTATATTATAAAAGTTACCCCAGCAGTGCCTAGCCTTGGAAATATCCCCATGCAGGCTTCATAGTTGTGGTTTGGGTTGATGCTTTACATTCCAGTGTTTTCCCTCTTGGGAACAAAGGGCGCCTCTCACTTTCCCACCAATCTTTGTTTCTTTAAGAGAAAATATGAATCCACTTCAATATTCTCTGGATTGTACTCTGATAAGAGTGCATATTTACAGAAATGATCACGTAGGGCCCTTGGGTAAAACTAACTTCTCAGACAGTTGATAAGCCTGAATTTCTCCAGATACTGGGAAGTGGATTGTGGTTAGAGATGGATTTCGTATGAGAATCAGTGTGTTCTCTTTGTCTCTCTTTGTCTGGGTGGCATCTACGCTACTGAAACAGGGCTCAATAAAGATACTAACCAAGATGAAGAAGGGATGTGTACCTCTTCTTGTGGGCATCCTTTTCATGAAGAAGAGGCAGCAAAGGGAATGTGTCCTGCGCTTCTCTTTCTTCTTGCTGCCCCGTGGGTTTCCCTCTTAGCTCTGTTTAAATTGGATGGATGTCTGTCCTCTTAGGATATGAGTCTTAGTCATTTCTACCTCCTCAAGCAAGGCAGAGGAGCTACTCAGAATGATGATTTGTTTTCATCTCAGTACATAAAAAACTACACATCAACTGTGTGTAGGACTAAATTAATGTCCATCAGTGCTTGGTCTGACATGTTTTTTATATGCTGTTGGCTAGTGAAATCACTTGAAGACCTAGAAATCTGTGAGTTATAACGTTACATATATATAGCGTTCTGTTCTTTGGATACTTGGGTGTTTGTTTTCGGTGGTACTGGGGATGGAACCCGGAGCACTCTATCACTGAGCTCTGTTACAGGCATCCACCACTGCACCCGGCCCTCTGTGATTATTTGATTATCTGGGTGCCATCAACTAAACTATATACTCCATGATATAGGGATGCTTTCTTATCTCACCACTCTATCCTTAGCATTTACCACAGTATATGGCACACAGTAATACGTAATACATGTCTTATACACTTGGGACTATTTGAGTAATATCTCTTGCCCCACTAGACTATTGAGCTTCATGAGTTAGGAATGCTTTGTTTTTTGACCAGTGTCTTTAGCATTTAGCATACTATCTAGCACATATTGATAAATACTTCTTGAATGAATGAAAGCGTGAATAAAGATACCCTTTTCCTATTGATGACAGATGACTGACTTACACAGAAGAGGTATTTCTTGGTTTTCTGTGGAGGTTATAAATCTACTTTTAAAAAATCTTAAGAAATCAGAAATAGCTGAAGGAAAAACTGCTTTTTAAGCAAGGCACTTGTAAAGAATGGGTATATAACTTCAACTAATAATTATTATAGAAAAGCAAAGCAGAATGAAATGTTTAGAAAACCTAGAGGTACACACACAGATTGCCATTAGATTTGGAGTTTCCCAGGATATGTGATAGAAACTCACTTCATGGGCCATTTAAAAATTGAACCATCAAAAAAAAATTTTTTTTTGAACCATCTTAATATAGGAAGAGAAAATTTACTACCAGGAATTTTTTCCCTGGGTTGACCTTCTCTAAGCAAAATGACAAATTTGGATTTATACATCTCTGATTCCAGACTCAAGAAACTTTACAATTGGGCTGGTGAGATGGCTCAGTGGCTTAAGCGCCTGCCCGGCAAGCGCGAGGGCCCGAGTTCGACTCCCGGATCCCACATACGAAAAAGGGGCCGGTGATATTGCTCAGCGGCACGGGTGCCTGTTGGCGCGCGAGGTCCTGAGGTCGACCCCCCGGTACCCACAAAAAAAAAAAAAAGAAACTTTACAATTAACATTAGAACCAGAGACTTTGCTTGAAGTCATCTGTTTAAATCTCCTCACTTTACAGGTGAGAAAACATAAGCCACAGCCTTCAGTGTCTTGGATTAGTGTGACACAGACCCCTGTAGGGACACAGCTCCATGGAGACTCTTGGATCCTTAACTTGTTACTTACCAAAAGCATGATTTGTGTTTTCATATGAGCTAGTCAGGGAGTTAAAAGCACCTCTTCACTTGGGCCTATAGAAGCCTTTGTTTTCAAAGCTTGACCTTCATTTCATAAAACTCTGGGACAAATCCTTTTCTGTTCTGTATACAGACAGGTTAATAATTTAGGGAATGTCTGTCTTGGCAAAACAAGGTTTATTACCCCTAAATTTATCCAGCCTGTCTCATCATCCTTGTGAGGATGCAAGAATAAGAGGTTTACAGAGACACTCAGCCACGTCCAGAATCTCCTTTGCCCTAAACCTAGCATCACTTTGGATTCCAGTAGAGCCTCACATGACTGGGACCGCCCCAAGCAGAGACAGTCATCTCATGGGGACCTAATTGCCCCTCAAGCCATGAGGATTCCTCCAGAGTTACAGACCCAGGACTGGGCTAATGGAGTGCAGCATGATAGCACCCCACGAAACTGGTCTTCATTCTTTTGGGAAAGGGCCAGTCTGATATCTGCATCAGAATGTGCCCCACCCAGGAGCTCTAGCTGGATGCTTCCACTCTTTTCTTACTTTCCCTTGTTCAGGGGCTGGCTTTATCTTTGTCCCTTCCTTAATATAAAGTCCCCTACCATTTTCTCTTTCCAGTTAAAGCTTTTTTCCTGTAAGCTTGTATTGTTGCTTTAGTTTACTTCCTATATCACTAAAGCAAGGACCCATGCTAGCCTATGATAAATAGAATTATTATCCATAAACTGAGGCCTTGAGAAAAATGTAATCATCGCTTTTTTAAACAAAAATCTTAGAATATCTTAGCCGAATGCATAAAAGAAGTTATGTCATAAGTTAAAATTTTAAAAACTAAAAGGGAGACTTGATTTTAAACCTGAATTGTAATTTCTGACTTTAAATGTAAAAATTATCTTGCTTTCAAATTGAAACATAATTTTAATTTGTTTTAAAGTAACAAAACATCACCTTGGTAACATACTGTCCTGCTTCCCCCTGCTAATGAGGATCAGGTGCTGCAGGCTACCTAGCCTTCTCAAATACTGAAGCACTTCAGTTGTAAAAGTAAAGGAATGTCACTTGAATGTGGAGAATAGGATCCATGTGCACATCCAGTTTGTTAATTTCAAGAGTCTGGGCAGGATTAAAATAGAAGCAAAAGAGAAGATGGAGAATCCAGAATGGTTTCCAGCCACAGAGATGTTGATGCCCCTGAATTGCTGATTTTGGAGGCAGAAATTTTATTCTGTGATTTTTTTCCCTCCAGCTTTGTAAATGAGTTTCCTATTTGAAGGTGGATTTTCTTCATGTTAGAAACTGAATTCCCTCCCCCCCCCTTTTTTTTTTGTTCACTCTGCTCTTCTCTTTGTGATTTTAATTTCTCATATAATCTAAGAGCTTCCATCAGCAGCTTCTCCTGGAATGCCTAACAGCAATAACAGAACTCATGTTTCACTTTAGACTTTAAAATTACATTTATCTTTTCCTCCCACCTAATTTAGGGAAGGAAAACCCAACTTTCCTGAGGACCTATTAAATGCAACCCTGCCAAATGCTTCATTTTTATTGGCGGCAGAAGCGGGGGGGTGGTAAGCAGAGCTGAGGTTCAAAGCCAATGACTATCAGTCCAAGCCTTTTGCTGTCCTTCTCTGGCTAAGCAAGATTTGGAACTGTGGAACGTTATTTTACAGCAGCACGCAAAATGGAGGTGTTGGCACACATTCTTATATTACATAAGTTGTGTTATAATTATCTCACTAATGAAGTCAGCTGGGCATTTTTTTAAAAACTTGGCAATTATGAACTTCAGTGTATATTTTGGTGGTAAAGTGACCTTTTGGGCACAGATAGCATTTATCTGGAAGGCTTCTGCCACCTGTGCTCTTGTTTTAACTGGTAGATTTGGGGAACTCAGGTGCCCCTTCATTTCGGTGGCTAAAAGCTACTTCTGCCCCTATGTCTCCCTACAGTGACAGTGATGGTGTTTATGGCTTGTCTTTAGTAATGTTGTATTTAGTATGTCTAGTAGCTACTGCCACACTGTAAGATTCTTAGGGCTAGCAACAGTGTTTATCAGTGAATAACAGAAAGGAGATTATTTAGCTCCCTTAGTGCTTCGGGTAGTATTTTTTTTTTTTTGTGGGTACCGGGGGGTCAACCTCAGGACCTCGCGTGCCAGCAGGTGCCCGTGCCGCTGAGCGATATCACCAGCCCCTTTTTCGTATGTGGGTTCCGGGAGTCGAACTCGGGCCCTCGCGCTTGCCGGGCAGGCGCTTAAGCCGCTGAGCCATCTCACCGGCCCTCGGGTAGTATTTTTCAATGAACAAATAAATAACTGTATTCAAGAGAGGTTCTAAAAAGAGAAAAATGAAGTAGTCAAGTTAAAGACAGGCTATTTTATTTTGTATCACTGAATTTAACCATAACCATTTTCAAGATGGAGTGGGCTATAGAGGGCTACAGAAATCATCTAATAACAAATCTCCAACAGATCAATTAGCAAACGGAGGCTTAAATCAATGAAGGTTTTACAGTTACTTAGTGGCTTCATGTAGACACTTTTGCTTTGAAAATGATTAAAACCAAGCCTTATATTATGGGCTTCATGCACCATAGCTGCAAAAAAGTCTGGTCTTGGCATTGCCACGACCAGTGCAAATATACTTGGAGCTACCTTGCCAATTCTAATTCTCAATTTCCAACCTTTGTGATTGCCAAAAAATCATGGCTGTAGAGAGTGTTATTTTTCTTTCTATTTGAATATACTGGGTTTTTATAGCATTGGAAAGCATTACAGTTTCTAGGGCTGCCTGGCAAAATCCTAGATCACTGAGAAAGTAGTAAGTGCAATGGCTCTGGCCTCCTGCATTCAGATCTCAGCTCCTCAGCTTGATAACTGTGACCTTGGCGAGTTACTAAACATCTGTGCCTCCATGTTCTCATTTGTAAATTAGGTTGTGCAATTAGTCACGGTTATGTCATAATTATCAAGAGAAATGAATTAGTTCATTCATGTTTAGGGGTTTTTGGGAACCTTGGAAATGGTCAATAAATGTTAGCTGTTATGATGCTCATAGAATACCAGATACCTCAAGCCACCTTTTTTCAATCAGGATTGTACTTTTATTGGCAAGGGGAATGTTTGCTGAAATTCTTCCTGAGATTTCATAATAAAGATGGTTTTGAAGGTAATATTTCAGTGGGATTTGAGGGGTTTGGATGTATAACTATTGGCTGTGAGTCCCTTCCAGGTAGGATGAGTCACTACCATATTCTGGTGGGAAGACACCCAGATGTGTCCAGTGTAACTGCAATGTCACATTCTCCCCGGGGAGAAGTGAGGCATCTAGTCAAGTGGATATTTAGATTCAGCCTATTGAAGGCCTGAGATAGCAGACCAAGGAGTTTGGGTTGGGAGCCTTTAAGTACCAAATTCCCTTTGGCAGCAAGACAGAGAAAGGAAGGGCTAGAGAGGGATGGGATCAAGGCAGGGAGACCAGCCAGGAAGCTGTCAAGTTACTAGGCATAAAGAGGAAGGGGATGTAGAATTAATAAGACTTTGGAACTGATGGGGCAGGGGTGTGGTCTGAGGCATAGGTGAGTACCATTAACAGAAAGAGGAGGCTCTGGAGAAAGGTGAGTTTGGGGTGGAAGGCTATGAGTCAGTTTTGTGAGCGTCAGCTTCTGGTACAGTTAAGAAAACCCAAGAGGAACCCCCCCTCTCCCATAGAGAACTAAGGTGAATAGTTCAATATCTGAGGTAAAACTGCGGGAATCATTTCCATGTGTGATAGTGTGGATTGTATAAGAATATATGCAGTTACTTGAAACTGGGCCCACAGATTCAAAAGAGACTTTGCATTCCATAGTGACATTTAAGGCAGAAGCCACAACATGCTGGGTGTAGGAATTCGGTTCTGCTGGCGTGTGAGTCACAGGTGAGTTGCTCAGAACCCCTCCGCCTTTCCTGCAGGTTTTCCGGGTGCTGAGCTGCTCATGCCACAGAGGAGGAACTCCTGTTTCCTTTTTGCCCACCACACACTGATGGGCAGCCACTCCGCCATTGACTCCTGTGCAGAGACTGAGGCTCAAACTTTGAAATTGAAAAACTGCATTATAAAATCTATATATTTTATACCACAAATTTAGAAGACAGAGACCCTAAAGACACAACTTTAAATTTCAAAAATTCTAAGAGCAAAGTGTTTTATAACCCTTCATTTTTGTATGTGGTTTTCAATGGGTATAAATATACTCTGTGGGTGTGTGGGTGGCTTCTCATGTTTTGGAAAATGGTGAGAATATGAGATGCTGAGCTTTGGATTCTGGGATGAGAGCTATAATTACAAACTCTGATTCTTTCCGAGGGTTGGCTCATGATGGGTATCTGGTATCTAGAAACCCAAGAAGCCAGAATCCACAGCAGTAATCACCCCTGCAGGAATGAAAGGAATCGTTGTGATGGTGAGGAGAGGGAATGTGAGATGCTGCCTTCCCGGCCTGGTCTTCTTTCACTCCCGTCAGGCTTTCGGGCCTGCAGAGCAGCAGAAGTGAGAGCTGGTCCGATGGTTTCCCCAAGCCTGATGCTCGCAGCCATCATGCAGCTGTGATGGAAACAGTTCTAAATATAACCTGGGACTCATTTCAGATCCTCCCCCAAGTCTTGGCGGATGTGGTAAACACCCTAAAAATACCTGCGTCTGAACCTTTGAGGTATCTGAAGAAGAAGGGGCAGGGACAGCGTTGGGCTGGACAGAGCTTGGTGTTGCGGGGAGACTTGTTGGGCTGCTCCTGAATCTGCGTGATGGGTTGAGCGTGCTGTCCGTTCAGGGATGAGTGCCTGCTCTTGAGTATGTCATCGCTGCTGGCAGATTTCAGAGAAACTATTCATAGAGCAGACATCTGTTCTCTGTGCCGTCGAACTGAAATCCGCAGCTGCCACTGTGGTACTCAAGCAGTGTGGTGGGTTTTAGTTGTGCTTCACAGAATCAGAATTTTACAGCTGGTGTGGACTGTGAAAAAGCCATGAAAGTCACTGCATTAATGGAGCCACATTTCTGTACCTATGTAGTAACCATAGAAATTTGAAAATAGAACGTCAACCTTTAAGTATTAAAAGAAATCACTCTTACAATTATACAGTATAAAAATAGAAGGATAATGAACACTAGGCTTTAGAATTGTTGGCCAAATGATTTCATACAAAGTGTTTTCTTTTTTATTTAAAAATTGGCAGGGCCGGTGAGATAGCTCAGCGGCATAAGCGCCTGCCTGGCAAGCGCGAGGTCCTGAGTTCGACTCCCGGTACCCACATACAAAAAAAGGGCCGGTGATATCGCTCAGCGGCACAGGCACCTGCTGGCACGCAAGGTCCTGAGGTCGACCCCCGGTACCTACAAAAAAAAAAAAAAAATTGGCACTGTGAGGCTCACTCAAGCTTCGGTATTTTGAACATGAAGTTCATTGGTGACATAGCCAGAACACTAGGAATCTTATCTTCAAGGAAAAGACTTTCAGTATCTCCTTTCTGGAATTGTGAACCATAATCAGGGTATTGTGATCTAAGGACCCTGGATAAGCCCTGTTTCCCAGGAAAGAAAGCATTCACAGATTATCCTTAATATCCATGAGATGCACTCAAAGTGCGGCAGCAGACAGCATTATCTCAACCAAACACTGAAGTCACCGGCTTTCTAAACATCTGCTAGTTGCCTTCCCCAGTCTCTGTGAGCATGTTCTGAGAAGTCCTGCGGGTGCACAGCCTGTGTGAGGAGTACAGAAAGGAGCCTCTTTGAGCCTCTTCCGTAGGTGCAGGAGACTGAGCTAGTTTGGTGCTGAAAAGATTTAGATATGTTCCATTATGGTTGTTACAACGTTGCCTTAGTTGAAACCCGTTTATATTCTCCTCTTGGAGCTTCTCAAACAAAGCTCCTTTATGCATTTAGAAGAATATTTAACTATGAGTTAAAAATAAATTGAAAGTTTTGAATGAGTGATGGAAATCATGAAAATGTTTGGAGTTGTTTATGTCACTTGCTGCATGTCTGGAATAGCCTATTTTTTTTTTTTTTTGGTGGGTACCTGGGGTCGACCTCAGGACCTCGCGCACCAGCAGGTGCCTGTGCTGCTGAGTGACATCACCGGTCCTTTTTTCGTATGTGGGTTCCAGGAGTTGAACTCGGGCCCTCACGCTTGCCAGGCAGGCTCTTATGCCACTGAGCCATCTCACCGGCCCTGAAATAGCCATTTTTAGAAGCTCCTATTTCCTGGGATCAGAAAACTAGAAGCAGAGCCCCTCAGAGGCGGTCCTTTGGAATAAAGGCTGGTTTTACAGAGAGAACGTGGTTTTGGAGGTGCTGGCACCCTCAGCTGTGAGGAAGCCAAGAAGAGTTCAGGCACCAAGGGATCTCTTTCCGGGCTTGACTGAGAGGACAGGAAGGAGAAGGCCATTGTTCATGGCCTCTCAACATTTCTCCTCTGCAATTCCAGAATGAAGAGCTTCGGAACTTGTCCCTTTCTGGCCATGTTGGATTTGACAGTCTGCCTGACCAGCTGGTCAACAAGTCTACGTCTCAAGGATTCTGTTTCAACATCCTGTGTGTTGGTAAGTGATACATCACCCACTGCCCGAGAGGCCTCTGACCCTTAGTGCTGCAGGTATGTGACAGAGGGGCGAGCTTCCGGGAAAATGACGCTTTTACTCCCTCTTTCTTCAGTAAAGGAAGGCAGTAATACTTGCTATTCTTATGTCACACTATTGTCAAGATTGAGAGATGCATTTGGGTATATGTATGTTTTGTGGTATTTCTGTCACATGGTCAAGCAACTGGCCGGTTTAATATTGTTGTTAAAACATTTATTTTAATTTTTGGTAGGGAGAGGGACTTGGATCCTAAGTAGGTACAGGAAGTTGAAAGAAGAAACTGACATGCCTGTAGTAAAAATATTCAAAAGCCTTTTAAGAATCTGTTTCTAGGGTTTCTGACTGTAGTACCATGGTAACCTCCACTAGAGTCTTTTCAAAGATACCTTACCTATAGTAAATAAAATCCAACACTACTCTAACTTCCTTCTGCCTGTCTTCCTGCTGCCTCCCTCCCTCCCTTCCTCCCTTTTTGTGGTACAAGGGGTCAGGACCAGGAACACTTACTATGAGCTGCATCTCCAGCCCTTTTATTTTTTATTTTGAGATGGAATCTCACTAAATTGCCCAGGCAGGCCTCAAACTTGGCTCCTCCTTGCCTCAGCGTCCTGAGCAACTGGAATTACACATGCCACTGTGCCCAGCTCTCCTAACTACTTTAATACACTTACAATTTTAAAACTTAGTTGCTTTTAGGGCAGAAGTCAATCTAAAATTCTATTTTATATCTGAAATAAATTTTCTGCCTCAGTTATCAAATTAGCCTTCTGTCCTTAAATTGGGATCTAAAATTGATCTTAGTTCATTCCTGGTAGACACATGGAAAAGTCCAAAGAGATCTGATTTATGTCCTCGGTATCTTTTATTCATATGCCTTATATTTTATACTTTAGCTTAGGCCTCTGGCCTTAGGATTTTCCTTCCTCTCTCTAGCTATGTCCTTTTTAAACTAAGAAGAAGGTTTAAAAGAAGTGGGAAAAAAAATCAAAATACAGTCATCTGTTAGTTTGGAGAAGAAATGTCCCTGGAGCAGATAATAGCTAGTCCTTTACCCTGTCACACTTGATAATAACCAGGCTAAACAGCAACGAGTGGTTTGGGCTGTGTTGTTTTGCCGCTGTAGTGCTTTGCATAACCTTTGAGACAGACCAAAGCAGTTCTGTATGTGGCCAAGTGGACCACCCTCTCTCTAAACTTGGAAGAGTGTGTGCCAGTATGGTGGCGTACACCTGTAATCCCAGCACTAGGAGGCTGAGGCAGGAGAATCACAGCGATTTCAAGGCCAGCCTAGACTACCGTGGTGAGTTGAAGGTCATCCTGAACTACATAGTGAGACCCTGTCTCAGGAAAAACAAAACAAAACAAAAAAACCAAACAACAAACAAACTTAGAAGAATGTATTAGACTCCTTGTGCAGGTAATACGCATTGAATTTAGAAAGGGTGTGTATTCCGTGTGAGAAGCACCGTGGCTTACTTGTTAGTAGTGGCATTTGGAGGAAGCAGATGTTTCTTTTTTAAAATAACTTTTTTGATTTTGGTTTTGGTTTTTTGGCAGTGCTGGGGATTGAACCCAGGTCCTTGCATGTGTTAAGTACTGTACCACTGAGCTATGTCCCCAGACCTTTTTAAGACTTTTATTTTGAGATGGTCTCAGTAAGTTGCTCTTACTGGCCTCAAACTTTTGATTCTCCTGTCTCAGCCTCCTGAGTAGCTAGGATTACAGGCGTACACCACCATCAAAAGCTTCTTGAGGGATTTATTGCACGTAGGCTGTGTGTGCCCTGGGTGTTGTGAAAGCCTGTTATGTAGAAAGTTGCTTTGGCTGGCACGCTGGACAAGCTTACTCTCTGGTGTTGTGTCTTAAGCACTGGGTAAGAAAATGACTGGAGAGGAGTGGCCAACTTGTGCTTTCCCTTCCCCCTGCATGAAAGCCTCTTATAATTCAGCAGTCTTTCTGCATGCTCGAGAGCGGGCAGCTCTTCACTAGCATAGCAATTTGTTGGCAATTTGTTGGCTTTCTATTGAAACGCTAATTGTAATCTAGGCCAGTTACTATTCTGGCTTCTCTTCCTGGCCTCCTCAGCCTAGTCTCCAAGATCAGCTTCATGAGCCCACCTGAGAGCTGCTTGGCCCCTGTGCAGGAGTGGATGGCCTTCCGTGGGCACTGTGTGCGTGTGGTGTTACGGTGGTCCCCGGAGTGCAGGGGCTGGGGCGCAGCCCCCCCGTGTTAGACAGCACCGTGTGGTGCTGGTGGGGACTCCTCACGGGCCAGTGAAGGGCCGCCCTGCTGGATCTGTAGAGCAGCCCCTATCCTGACCTCCCGGGTGGGTGATAATAACCCGTGATTCTTACATACTCTGCTTTCCTTCTTAAATACATTTAAGGCCAGTTTTTCAAAGTGATTAACATAGTATTTCCTTACTGTTTACAACTGTCATCCCCCACTCCCATCCCGTTCCACAGAGATGACATTGGGCTCCTTCTGGGAGTACTACACTGGTCAGTAGTAGACTGCTCCAGTGACAGACTGTAACGCCAACCTGTTCTCTTCCAGCTGTGTAGTAAATGTTGACGTGGCTCTGCAGGGCCCGTTCCCTTTCAGGACCTTCCAGGGTGAGCATAATCCTGTGACTTTCCCAGCTTCTGCAGCTGCCTGGAGTTCTTGCTCTTGGACCTTTTCCCCATCTTCAAAACCAGCTACACAGTATCTCTCTCACTTTTTTTTTTTTTTTTTTTTTTCTTTTTTTGAACCTAGAACTTTGGCACTGAGCTATAGCTGCAGCCCTTTTTTTAAATTTTTTGAGATGGGATCTTGCCAGATTTGCCCAGCCTAGGCTCAAACTTGCAGTCCTCCTGCCTCAGCCTTCTGGAGTGCTGGGATTACAGAAATGTACCACCACACTTGGATTCTGACTGTTCTTGTGTTTTGAAAATTGCACTGTTCCAATTTAAACTCAGTTAAGACTCTTCCCCCACTGCCCGACACACAGTCAGAAGGTAATGTATTGAGTTAGGGAATTTAAGAACTGAGCCCAAGGGTCAGAGAGCTATGAAGGCACTCTTTTTTTTTTTTTGTGGGTACCGGGGGTCGACCTCAGGACCTTGCGTGCCAGCAGGCGCCCGTGCCACTGAGTGATATCACTGGCCCTTTTTTCGTATGTGGGACCCGGAAGTCGAACTCGGGCCCTCGTGCTTGCCAGGCAGGCGCGTACGCCGCTGAGCCATCTCACCGGCCCCTATGAGGGCACTCTTGATAGCTTGGTCCTTCTTGCTTCTCCTGGGCCTCACATTTGGGCTTTTCCCTCCTACCAGCAGTTACCAGTTCAGCAAATCCAAGGGAGAGAGCAAGCCATTCTGACGTGTCTCACTGAACACCGCAGGATTTCTGTAGCTCACTAGGAAGGGGTCACAAGTCCACTCTGGCTGGGAGATGGGGTCCATCTACTCCAAAACACAAGGGGCTCCCCATAGGAAAGACACGCTGTAAAAAAGGGGACTGGGCTTTGGCCAGATATACCCTGGACAGATAAAAACAGCTCTCATGATTCCATGGGTTTTTTTGGTTTCACTTTTACACACATGCATTCATGCTATTTATATTCTTTTCTCTTTCACTCCACAGTAAATCCTGGATATCCTTGCATACCCTTATAGTTAACTCTCTGGGTTCTTCTCCATAATCGATTGGAGCCTGCCATGGTTTGGCCATGGTATGCTGGGAGTTTGGTCCTTAGTGTGGCAGTACTGAGAGATTGTGGAACCTTCAGGTCTACTAAGAGGTTGCAGGTATTGGGCTAACAGTCTCAGGAGAGATTAAGGTAGTTTTTATAGATCCCCTGAGTCAGTTCTTTAGAAAGTGTTGTAATGAAAGAGCAAGTTTGGAGCCAGGCAAGGTGGTACACGCTTGTAGTCCCAGCTACTTGGGAGGTTGAGGCAAGAAGATTATAAGTTCAATGCCATCCTGGGAAACTTAGCAAGAGAGACCCTGTCTCAGAAAATAAAAAGGGCTGGGGATGTAGTTCAGTAATAGAGTGCTTGCATAGCATTTGTGAGCTGCTGGGTTCAATCCCCAGTACAGCCAAAAAAGCAGCAGCAGTCTGGCTGAGTGGTCTCCCTCCCACATGTGCTGCCACCACTGTGTTACCACCCACCAGGAAATCCTCCTGAGCAGAGCGGATGTTGGCCATGCCCTCAACCTTCAGACTCATGAGCTAAATAACTCTTCTTCATAAGGTCACCCAGCCTCAGGCATTTCATTGTAGTAATGGAAAATGGGTTAACACAGAGCCCTTTGGTTAGAGCTAGCAGTAGTTCTTTGGGAGATAGAAGTATCAGCATTAACTGATCTTCAGAGGGTAGAACCAATTAAAGCCCTTTTCCCCAAATATTTTACAGCAGAATAGCTGTATAAGAAAAAACATCCACTGTCAATCATTGATTTTTTTTTAAGAGTCTATAAAAAAGTGTTTTAGCTGATCAAAACATTTGGACAGCCACATAGAGGAGTAGGTGTTGTATTTGACTTCCGAGTACCCCTGGTGATTTCTTTCCTGCTTGTCACAGTGTGCACGTGTGTGATGGTATGGCGTTAGTTTTTCATGTGATAAATGTGGGAGGAAACTGAGGTTTAAAAAAGAGCTATACTTTCCCATTAAGGGTTTTTAAAAATCACAACAGCTAAAGAGGCTGCTTTTGTTTTGTGGCAGGAGCTTAAAAGCAGAGGAGGACACCAGGGCAGGAACCGATCTCGGCATGAACTTCAGTCTGTTTCAGAGATACTGAATTCAGTGTGTGCTATTAGAACTCCTCTCTGTTGAGTCTGGAGAATAAATGTAGTAGAGAGAGGGGAGGGGTAGTTTGTACTTGCCCAGGAAGAGAATTCAAGTGCTAAATTGGCTAACAGAACACCCTGGAGTTAGCAGTTCCCCCAGCTTCCATCTCACTCACAACACATTAAGTCATTCTCCAAACTGTACTTCAGTGGTTTTGTGTGTGTGTGTGTGTGTGGGTACCGGGAGTTGAACTCAGGATCTCACGCTTGCCAGCGGGCGCTTGTGCTGCTGAGCTATCTCACTGGCCCTTTTTTTCCTTTATGTGGGTTCCGGGAGTCGAACTCAGGACCTCGCGCTTGCCAGGCAGGTGCTTATGCCATTGAGCTATCTCACTGGCCCCTGTACTTTAGTTTTAATAAAGCTTTTTATGTTTTACTCAAAAATCTAAATTAGAATTCAACTTTCGCTATTTCACTATCTTTTTCATTCACCTTCTGAAATGACACTGAGAAGCCACATCAGCATTGATATAGCTATGTATCAGTTCTTCATGAACATGTAGAAGTGAATAAGTTACTTTATATACCTGTTTTTGGAGAGGAACCTGTTTAATAATAGGAAAGCCAAAGTAAATTAGTAATACATTTTTTTTTTTTTTTTTTTTTTTTGTGGGTACCGGGGGATCGACCTCAGGACCTCACACGCCAACAGGCACCCGTGCTGCTGAGCGATATCACCGGCCCCTTTTTCGTATGTGGGATCCGGGAGTCGAACTTGGGCCCTCGCGCTTGCAAGGCAGGTGCTTATGCCGCTGAGCCATCTCACCGGCCCAAGCTTAATTCTTTTGAGGGAATGAGAAAAGAGGAATAGAAAACAGACAAGTTTAAGGTTATTTTAACTGAGGCTATACAGTTAACATAAATTGTGAGATTCTCCAATCACATTTTAAACATATTGATCCTGTCTTCTTTTTCCAGGAAAGACTATGAAGCAACTTACAGGATAAAAAGAAGGAAGATAAACTTGACCCCAGAAAATAAGGTGAAGCCAAGGGTAGAGTCAGAGCTCCAACTCTACCATCAGGCTGCCCATAGTAATTAATTTAGAGACAATACATTTGTCATTCAGCTTGGGTAGTCATTGTGGAGGGAATCCATTCATCCATTCAGCAGATCATTTAGTGAGCACATATTATATGCCACACACAAGTTAAAAGTTTAACATGTGACAGATTCATAGTATCTGTAAAATGAAACCGGAAATAGTTACTCTAGAGAGCACATCTGGAGAAGTTTGTCATGGAACTTTGGAAAAGAGATATATGGTGATATAGTGGCTAGGCTGGGGGCTGCTCCAAGTCAGAGCACATGCTCTTCCTTTCCGTCCCTCGTGCAAGGTGGTGTTAGTATGCCAAAGCATGGTTCATCGAAGGCGAATGTGTGAGGAATGACAAATCACAACTTGCAGCATGCTGATTATCTGGTTCCATCCACAAGTAAAATCTAGATTCTAGAGGAGACCACAGGCTCTCATGCACAATTCCTTGCTTGCCTAAGTAGCCAGGTGGCAATTAGAGTAAAGCATGCTGAATCTTATCTACAGTTACCTCCTAGTTAATAATGCAGTCTTTCTGGTGGTGGGTGTTTTTTTTTTTTTTTCCCCCCCATTGCTACCTTAGAGTGCATGGATGAAATCAGCCTGAGAGCAGAATGTAAAGGGTAGGACTGCTTTCCCTAGTGATTTGGGCATCATGGTCACTACCATTGGCAGCAGCAGCAAAAACAGAAGCCACAGATAGTGCTTCACGAGTAATTCTCTAATTGCTCTAACAATCATATGTTTGGGCAGATGAATTGACAGTAGAATAAAAAACAAACTGAAAAATCTACCACAGTGGCCAATGTCAGTATAAATGATTACCATGATCATTTTTACTTTTAATTTTTGATAAATGCCTCCTCTGTCCGTGGTACTTTGCATGGAAGCTTTGGAATGCTGTAGTTTGTCATTGATTTTCTGAATATACTGTTGTGGTTGTTTCATTTGAGCTGGACCCTTTAACTAGAAGGGTCTCAGTTACTCAGAAGTAACTCTGTGGGTCCTCAGAAGTATGAACAAGGCTCTGTTTTCAAGGTTCAGAGAGATGTTTGAGAAGCCAATGCATTGAAGAACTCCCTCACTTTTGTAGTTCATTTTATTTCAAAACTGTCACTTCCTATGGGACTGCTTTTGGTGAATCACATTGCTGTCTAATTATGGATCTTAAAAGCATGGAGCAGAGAAATGGAAAGCTAAGCACTTTGAAATTTAGAGGGACAGTGGTTTTTTCAACCCACTGGTTATCCCCATGCTATAAGTAGGGCCTGGAATGCTAATTGTTTGTAATTTCCACTGTAACATCATTAAAGTTACTCTGGCTTCAAAAAAAAAAAAAAAGTGTGGTGTTCCGCATTCACATGTGCTTAATAATTTTCCACCTAGTAAAAAGAGATCATAATTTCAGCCCTGTCCAGGTAACCTAGAATTCTTGTCCTATAAATTGAAGCGTTTATTGCTGTCCCTAGGGAAGCAGGGGAGAGGCAAGCAGGTCACTTTCTACTGCCAGAACCTTTGAGTGTGTGGAGACTTCTCTGGGGAGCTCTGCAGGGTGCCCTCGTCCATGTTGTGGGAGCAGGGAAATCCTGGGAAGCAGCTGGCTATGCTGAGGAGGTTACACACAGACTCTAGTACTTCTGGAGTCTCCTACCAGATTCCAGGTCTCTTAAGGAGAACCGTCTTTTATTTCTGGGCCCATTACGTAGTAACCTTGTTTTGCTTAAAGGTACTTTGTTAAGCTGTGAATCTTGATTGTGAGTTTGTTATGCTTTAAAGAACAGAGACTGGTTTCTGTTCCATTTTTGATGGGGTTTATTTGTAAGAATATTCAGGAAGGTAAGAGAGAACACAGTCTCAGCTGCTGCACAGGACATGAGGGTGGTCTGGCTGCGACATCTGTTGCCTCACTTACCGCCAGGGTTGACCCGGGTGATCTGGCTGGCTAGGCGGGTGTCCCCTGCCTCTCTCAATGCTCCATGCTCAGTCGAAGAGGACAACCCCCTGATAGAGGAGGACAGTTCCTCCATCAAGGGAGTACGAGCAGCTGCGCTCCCCTGCTAGAACATCCAAACAAGCTCTCAGCTGCTGCACAGTCAGACCTCATGGGGATCTGGAATAACATGAGAGTATTGCAGAAGTTCAATGTTGATTTTTGCTGTTCACCATTTCAGCCTCATACTTAGGCTTATCACAGTATTCTTAACCATCAGTTGAATACATGAATTTCCCGTGTGCTGTACCAATACGCTCTTTATGCTACATTCCTACCCATTGTCCATCTGCAGTACAGCATCTGCTCACTTTGAGCCTTTGCTGCTACATAGCTCCTGCTTATTTACTCATTCAAATAGATTGTGTATTTCTCATTCAAATAGAGAAGTTCTGCTTGGATGGGTCCAGTAGGTACCATTATATCACAGTATAATAATCAGGTGTGCTTGGTGGCCTTTGGGTCAGGGACCTGGTCCTGGTCCAGTTATCTGTGGTCTCTCATGGTCACAGAGTATAAGGTCTGGTCTTGTTCATAAGGGGAATGTGATTGTGGCAGACGCTTAGAATGTTATTCCCATAATAATAAATCAGAGTTGATTGATATTCACTTATGTTCTGGACTAGATTCTTAAATGTGGGAGAACACCCTGTAAGGCTACTTCATCATTGTATTCCAGAACTTGCCACAGGGTATATAGTAGGCAGTGGAAAAACACTGGCCGAATGAAGCCTGATGGAGGAAGAAATTATATGATCTTAGATATATCAGGGGCACAATGGGTAAGGTAAAAGAGTAAGGCAAAGCTAGGTGTGGTGATGCATACCTGTAATTCTAGCACTCAGGGAGGCTGAGGCAGGAGGATTGCAAGTTTGAGCCCAGTCCAGGCAATTTTGCAACTTAGTGGACTGAGGTCTTGCTGTATTGCCCAGAATAGTCTAGAATTTGTGAGTGCAGGTGATCAACCCCCCTCAGTCTTCCATGTAGCGGGATTACAAGTGTGTCACCACACCCAGTTTGAGCAACTTTATGTATAGTACGTGGCAAGCCACATAAGGTTTCTAATCAGAGAATGCTCAAATTCAGAAAGACTCCATCCTACTTTACTTTTGCATCGTGTTGGAAGACAATGAGTACCATAAATAAAGAACTTCTAATTAGTAGATTTTTGTCCTCATAGTGAGAGTGTTGCCCTAAGGCTGTAAATTCCAGAGCTTTGCTTTTCTTCCATGGAATGTCACCATCCTTAATGCCGGTGTAGCAATCCTTCAGAAGAGGGAATGTTCCCAGAAACAGTATCAGGATTAGGAGTTGTTGAAAGAGCTGCTATATACCAGGATGTTTAAACCAAGCTGGAAATCAGAATTTTTTTTAAGATTAAAAAAATAAATATCTTTAGAGCTAATATTTCTTGATTTCTACATTCCTCTCTCCACAGTCATACATACCCCGCTGCTGCTGTCACCAGCAAGGCTGGGTTCTCTCCTTGCAGCTGTTTTTGACTTAGCAGAATTAGAATCAGGGGAGACCTATGCTTGGTGCTTTGTTGTTGGTTCATTTTCTGTGGTGCTAGGGATGGAACCCGGGGCCTTGCACATTCCATGCAAGGACGCCACCACTGAGCTTCCCCCTCATGACTGCTGGAGTCCTGCTTTGAAGGTTGAGCCTAACACTCATCATGGTTGCACATTCAGGTCTCACCATTTGTTTGATATAGTTGTTCCCGGTACCTGGCACTCTGCTTTGCACACGTCACTCAGTAAACAACTCATTCACTTGACTTATCATTGTAAATTAGTAAGGTCATTGTTTTAGGTCATTTAACATCATGCAGTTTCTTTGTCATAAATGTCACCATGCAAGCGGAAAACCTGATGTTTGCCAGCTTGAATTCAGCTGAATAGGGGGGAAAAAATCCTCAATAAGGAAGGATTAACATAGACTTATATCCATAACTGGAAAAACTACGTGGTCAGTTTTCCTGGAATAGTAAAGCCGGGATGCTGTGTTGATTGAATGTAGCTGTTAAGACGCTGCAAACCTCAGGTAGAACTTGACTACTTGTGGTGGTATGACTTTAGACAAAATACTTAGAAACAACCTCAGCCCTAGTGCTTCATCCTCCAAATGCAAGAAACCCTAGTATCTGTTTGATGGGGTAAGTAGCCGGGTTTAAGTGAGAGAAGGAATCAAAAGCTCTTGCTACAGCACCTGGCACAAAGTAAGTACTCAGTAACATTAGTAAATATTGTTGTCAAGAGAGTTGTTTTGATATATATAATTCTTTTTCAACAACGTGGAATCAGATCTTTTTTTTTTAAGGTAACAGAAACTCAGTGATGCAGTTTTTTTCCCCCTTAAGTACTGTAGTATTGTATACATAAATTTAGGAGAGGAAGAGAGACAGTTTATGTCCTTGCAATATGCAGATTGGCTATAGGCAAACTCACTGGAACTGTTTTTCTTTTTTTTAAATTTTTTTTGTGGGTACCGGGGGTCGAACTCAGGACCTCGTGCGCCAGCAGGCGCCCGTGCTGCTGAGCGATATCACCAGCCCTTTTTTCGTATGTGGGTTCCGGGAGTCGAATTTGGGCCCTCGCACTTGCCAGGCAGGCGCTTACGCCGCTGAGCCATCTCACCAGCCCTGGAACTGTTTTTCTATCCAGAGGTAAAGAATATCTTACTCTATAAGTTCAGGCTCTTTAATGCTAAGTAGTTTCTGACATTCACTGAGACTTTTCTAGGGAGGTATTTTGTCGATTATACATAGAAATATCTTTCTCTTCACAGTGTTTTTTTTTTTTAATGTTACAAACATGATTGATTTTTTAAAATACTGATGAACTGATGTCTGAAATACACATTCTCTGATTTTTGTTTTGTGTTTATGCAGGTGAGACAGGAATTGGCAAATCCACATTAATGGACACTTTATTCAACACCAAATTTGAAAGTGACCCAGCTACTCACAATGAACCAGGTGTCCGGTTAAAAGCCAGAAGTTACGAGCTTCAGGAAAGCAATGTTCGGCTGAAGCTAACCATTGTCGACACCGTGGGGTTTGGAGACCAAATAAATAAAGATGACAGGTATGTGTTAGGATGTTGTGAGGATATAACTGGTGAAGAGATACTGGGATCTATCCTGGGCCCATTCAAATGCTTGGTCCTCTGTCACCTGAAAGATAAGGCATTCTTGTCTTCAGAGAAATTTTCTGAGAATATTCTTCCTTGAGATCAGTGTCAGACCACAAAATCAATTCTATCTGGGGTAAGAAAAAAAGGAATTTGTTGGGAGGAATAAGGTAGTCTATGCCATTTCTCCAGGAACATCTGAGAGCTAGGCTTGGGGATTTTCCCACTAGGAAAGTGAGAAGCAACCATACCCTGCAGAATGGTGTTAACAGAAGTGCCTGCTGTCAGCTGCCGTTTGCCGCGTGGAACCCGTGCCTCTAAAGGAGGGCACCAGAACCTCCACGTCTGTCCGAGTCACCAGGTGTCCTCACATTGCGCCTGCTTGTGTGTGGCTCTGCCTGTTGTGCTTCCAGGCCTAGCACAGCTGCATCTGCTGGCAGAAATTGAGCCACATCTAGAATACTAGGAGGAATAGATCCTGGAAGATGTGGTTTTCTGTTTTCTTAGCTCTGTAGAATAAGAAGGCATTAAAAAGTAACAGGAATTCGGATGAGCATCTGCCATGCTCTCCTAGTCTCTGAGGCAGAATGGGATATTTGACTCAATACCCAAACACGGAGTGGGATGAAAACTGAGTCACTGTGATTTGCCTAGAAAGCCATGACCCAGGACTGGGACCACACTATGGTGTGGGCTTTGCTAGTCAGAAGCTGCGGGTCTTGGGAATGTGCCTGGCTTCGGGAGGGACGTGCTGCATGTGCTCTCAGGTGTTTTCCAGCACTAGTCTATGTGAAAGGTTGGGCCTTGAAGAGGGATGTGGTGAATATGAGGGGTTAGCCTGTGTTTTGGTGTCTTTTGGCAAAAGTGATATTAGCCCTTAAAGCCCCACAGTGAAGAAAGCGTTTTATGAATGATCTAGAAAAATGCTAAATGAATTTCCAGCTAGCGTAGGATCCTGACTCTCATGGTTGTGGTGTGGTGTGAGGCCCTTGCGCGTGCTCTCTTGCAGTGTCCGGCTCTTCCCTCAGCTGCTCAAAGGCAGGCAGCACTTTGGGTACAGAACTTGCCAAACTGAGTGAGTGATGACTGGGGTCTCAGTCAAGCCTAGTGAAGAATTCAAGGTAATTGGATAAAGTTTTCTAAGCAGAGAAGATTTGTTAAGCTAGTTAGGTAATTTATACTGCAAAATTCTGTGTATATGTGGAGAAAGGACTTGTGTCATCTAGTTAAGAAATAGAATATTTTTTAAGCATTTTGGTCCAGTAGTTTTGTGTAGCTCAAGGTTCCTAGTACCAGGCCGTGTTGCATATTCATTCATTAAAACTGGCTATCATTCTTCATATAAACTTGAAGATGTAATTATAAAATAATATAGTGAGCCTTTATTTTATAAAGTACACTTGCCCCATTTGTAAAGCCACGTAAGTTTGGACCTTCTGTATGAACTGCTATTGAACCTTACTTTTGAGGAGCGCTCAAGACCTCCCCAAGCAAATCCACATGTTAATCTTGCTCCCAAGTCTGCTCATATTCCTTCTCGAGAGCACCAGTCCTGTTCAGTCTGGAGTTTAAATGTCACGATTATTTTAAAATATTATACTCATTCTCAAAAGAACTTCGAGGAAGTTAAAAGTTCACGCCTAAAAATGGTTCTAGACTGAGACTTCCAGATACATTGCTGAGCAGTGACAGCCTCACAGGAATGTCCCATATGATGACCAGTATATAGAAGTCTGTCATGGTGTGTTTCTTTGAGGCTCAGAAACTTCATTAGTGCCAGGTTTTTGGTTTTTAAACAAATTGCCCTGAAGCCAGGCGTAGTGGCGCATGCCTGTAATCCCAGCACTCAGGAGGCTGAGTCAAGAGGATGGCTGCAAGTTCAAAGCCAGCCTGGGCTGTGTCATGGCTTCAAGGCCAGCCTGAACTGCATAGCGAGACCCTGTCTCAAAAATCAAACAAATATATATATCCTGAAAACTGTACATGGTTTTTTGTTTTTTTGGATTTTTTTTGTGGGTACCAGGGGTCGAACTCAGGACCTTGCGCGCCAGCAGGCGCCTGTGCCTCTGAGCGATATCACCGGCCCTTTTTTCGTATGTGGGTACCGGGAGTCGAACTCAGGACCTCATGCTTGCCAGGCAGGCACTTACGCCGCTGAGCCATCTCACCGGCCCTGTATATGTTATGTATGTGTATTTTTAATGTAGAAATGTGCTTTGTGTAGATACATTTTAACAATCCTTGATATGAATATGAGCACGACAGTACTGACAGAAATATTTTATCCATTCTTTCAGCTCTGAACTCTTTATTGTATCTCTAGAGCATTTTGAAGGCTCCTCAGATGTTGCCCTGTGGCAACAGGCACGGTCATTAGGTGCAGTGAGAAAGACTATTGTGCATCTGGTTAGAGTGGACACTGTACTTGGTGCTGGAGCAGGGACAGCAGAGCTCTGACACCGCCGCTGAGCAGGGGCGCTTAACTTCTGACCTTGATGCCAAGGAATGACAGAGAGGTTACTGGCTGAAGGCTGCTTGTAATGGCGAGTGAAATAAATGAGGAGCAAATGCTGTTGACAGGAAAAAGGGCATAGGAGCATTGTGGGAGGGCCTGAGCAAGGCGTCTGAGCGTTGCACAGTCATAGAACACGTTGGGCAAGGCCTCATCTCCAGTTCTCAGCCCAGACAGATTCTTCCTGGGGTTAGAGAATCTCATGTTTGTGCATTCCCTGATTGGGCCTTGTCTTAGTTACTTTTCTCGTTGCTGAGACAGAATACCTGACACCCAAAGTAAAAGGAGGAAAGTTTTATTTAGCTCACAGTTTGTAGAGGTTTCAGTCCATAGTTGGCTGGCTCCAAGGCTGGGCGGCATGGCAGGGGGGCATCACAGAGGAGAAACAGTTCATGCTGGGCAGAAGGCAACAAGCTACAAGCGACAAATGACACGCAGCGACCCTCTTTCTGTCCCTTGTATCTTATCCAGGGTACACACCTTTATGGAAGGTAGCACTCACACCCAGGGTAGGTCAGCCTTAATCCTACCCAGAACTATGCCAAACCAATCAGTGAGCTAATTTAGTAATCACATACCCTTGATGCCAGCATCACACACTGAAGAACCAGGCACCTCCAGAAAGCCTCACCTGTGATTCCATGAGGTTCTGGGGGGACTCAGGACAGGCCTTTTCAGGATTCCCACAGGAATAAGTATGTCTTCCATCTGGCATCTTACTGCTGAGATGATATGTGCTCACTGGACATGGTGTCTCATGTCTGTAACTACTTGGGAGGCTGATGCAGGAGGATTATGAGTTCAAGGCCAGCTCAGGCAACCTGGTAAGACTCTGTTTCAAAATATAAAGGGCTGGGGTGTACTTCAGTGGTAGAGCACATGCCTAGCATGCACTGGGCCCTGGGTTCAATCTTTAGCCACCCCACCCCCCCCAAAAAAAAAGAAAAGAAGAAATGATTTTCCGTGTGCTCTTCCAGCTCAGAGTCATTGCCTTAGCACTGCCACTAAAATTTTGTATTTTGCCTTTCCTGCAAAAGGGGACTTTCCTCAGGTTACGGGGTTTCACTGAGAGACAAATCACTGAGTGTCAGTGCAATGCAGATCCTCATATTTGCAGCTGGAGTCTTCTTTAAGAAATTATCTGACTCATTTGGGTCAAATAATAGTTTCCAAGGAGACCTAGAAGAGAGGAAGTGTAATGTTAACCTAACCTAGATACCAAATATTTTTTCTTCTGAAATTTCTTGACAGCAGTTGCATAATCTCTTTGAATGGCATTTGAAATTCTTCGGTCCCCTGTGCCTCAGGAGGCATTGTTGACACTGTTGACTACAAACCCAAATGACTTGTTTAAAGATAAAGATAGCTATTTGGATGGGTTTTGCTTCCATCAAGAAATTGGAAGCGAAATGTGCATTTTTGCAGTGGCATGTGACTGTATGGGAAGGCATGTGCTCTTTCTCTAACCCATGACAATTTTTACTCACTTTGGGACTTAGGCAAGCTTTTCCGCCATACATGTAAGACTTTAAGAATGTCTCAGTTTCTTTATGTAGGCTTTGGACATGTCAGCATTCCTGCGTCGTTAATCTGCCTCTGGCCAGGCTAGCTAGAAGGAGGCAGGAAGAGAGATCTGGTAAGGTTTCCTGTTATGTGTAACTTTTTTTTTGTTCAGAGGCTTCCTTACTTTGGCTGTCTATACTCCTCAAGGAAGAAGGAAAAGAGTCCAGAGAGGAAGGGAAACCAAGTTTTGCTCGCCAGCTGTAATAGAGTTGTTTGCTACCCCCCGCTTGGGGAGGTGGGCTGTCCATGGCATAGCTCGAACTATAAGGATAACCCTGAAAACCATGGGTGATCGGAATCCACCAAGCAGAAAATCTTCGAGCTCATCCAGTCTTTATGAGAGTCATATGATAGTAGTGCAGCAGACTGTTTGCCCTTTAAATTTTTTTATTGCACTTCCTGGCAGGAGGTAGTCCAGGGATAAGGAAAATTGTCTAGACTAAGAGATAGCCAGATAATAACGAGCCCCTAACAAGGACTACCCCTATGTCTTAACAGGAAATTATACGCAAATGGAAAAACTTGTTTGGGTCTCCCCCACCCCCCTAACACATGCACTTGTTATGGGTATAATCCCAAGAAGTTTGAATTGGCCACACAGAATATAAATAGGTGTCCTTTTTTTTTTTGAAACAGTCTGTGTAGCCATGTAGTCCAGGCTGTCCTTCAACTCACTATGTAGCCCAGGCTGGCTTCAAACTTAAGGCAGTCCTCCTGCCTCAGTCTCCCTAGTGCTGGGATTACAGGCATGTGCCACCACTCCTGGCTCGGTATGGTTTTTTACAAGTAGAAACTGGCAAAAGGCAAAGTTGGAGTTAAGGCTTTTCTTTTTTCTGATCATAAATACAGATAATGAAGTAGAAAGGAGACAGTTAAAGGATGGGGCAGAAGATTTGCTTCTGGGATTATGAGTTGGAGTACAAAGCATTTAGCTGGTTTGTTTCTTGTTAAAGGGAAGCTGTTTCATTTGCATAATTAAATGTTTGACATAGGAAGTAGTGGTTTTGATAACTAGATCTCCAGGAGGACATTGCTTCCCTTGTTTATGACACAGAAGGTAAGATAAGGAATTTCACGTTTGACTCTGAGAGGAGGTCCCTGGGGTAACCTGGATTTCCAACTTGGATAGGAATGTACACAGTGGCACCCTCACCATGCTGAGGCATACAGGGGCCTGTGGGTGTTGGCAGGGTAAAGAGTTCAGTTTTGGACAAATTTAGTTAGAAGAACAGTTGGAAAGATGTTTGGTAGATGGATCTGAAGCTCAAGGGAAGATCTGGGCTGGAGGTGGAGATGTGTACCTTGCCATCAGTTAGATGGTCAGTGAAACAGGGCAATAAACATGATTTTCCGGAGAGACCACAGAGCGTGGGAAGAAGGGGGAGGGAAAGACTGGCCAGGAGTGTCTACCGGGCAGGCAAAGGAGGCCTAAGATGTGAGAAGAGAAGATTTGTGCAGCCAGCTGAGGAAGCTTCTTGCCAACAAAGGAGAGATGCTGTGCTTCCCATGACCTTTGGAGGATCAGAATCAAAACCAGAGGCAAGGGCCGGTGAGATGGCTCAGTGGCATAAGCGCCTTCCTGGCAAGCGCGAGGGCCCGAGTTCGACTCCCGGAACCCACATACGAAAAAAGGGCCGGTGATATCTCTCAGCGGCATGGGCGCCTGCTGGTGCACGAGGTCCTGAGGTCAACCCCTGGTACCCACAAAAAAAAAAAAAAAAAAAAACAGAGGCAAGAAGGGAAATGAACAGAAAGCAGACGTGTACTTGGACTACTGCTGAGAGGAGACAGAGAGCTCAAGCTCAGAATCTGAGGAACCATAAAGGACAAATGCCACGAGCTGCTTTTCCTCCCCATGGGTGAAGAGGGTGTCAGGGATGACCCCTAATGCCGGGACATTTGCCTCAGTGTTAGCCCTGGGCATGGATGAGCCTCTGAGGAATGGGCCGTCCACGCTGCCATGCAGGGTACGTGCTCAGAAGCAAAACCCTCACCACGGAATCTAGAGGGCGTAGAGCTTCTGTGGATTTTTTTTTTTTTTTCTGGTGTGTGTGTGTGTGTGTGTGTGTGTGTGTGTGTATGTTCGGTCTTTTTAAACCTCAAACTACTTTTATCTATCTTTGCTTATATTATTTTTGTGAAATAGGTGCATGTTACTTTTACATGCCAGTCCTTTCTGATAGAAGTACTATTTTTGTCTTTGATTTCCTTGTGAGGCAAGTGGGACACAGAGAGGTTCAGTGATTTGTCCAAGGCCATTCAGCCAGTGACTGAAGCTAGATTGTGGTCTGAGGCATCTGGCTTGAATCCAAGTGTCTAACCACCATCCCAGGTAACTATCGCATAGTAATTAGGATTATTGTGGTGTAATGCTTGCCCATATTTTAAAATTGGAAAATAGAGAAGAATCTTATTACTCACCCTCTTTTCGGATTTGCTTGTTATGACTCAGAGCTTTTTAACCACTGAAGCACATTCTACGTTTTTTTAAGACCTCAAGAGATTTTGTGTGCTTAAATTGAGTCAATGGATTATGATCAAATCATCAAAGAAAATGCCATCAAAATATTGACTGTTTTCAGTTTGGGCCATACATTTGTTATTGTAGTTTATTTGTGGGGGTTGTTTTGGAGTATATGCTGACATCCTTATTATAAAAGATTTGCAGTGCCCTTTCAAGGCCTTCAGTTTAATTTATGGGTCAGAGATTTGGGTGTTCTTACAATTTAAATCATTCCTCAGAAACGCAGTATGGTTGGGGAGAAGTAATCCTTCAGACTCCTAATAGGCCTCTTTGCTGCTGAAACGAATTTCTCCTGAGCGGTTGTCCCCTTGGGGACCTGGGAGGATTAGTGGGTTTCCCACAGCGACCTAACCTACTGCTACTCCGTGGGGAACATGTAGTTTATTGGATATGTATTCCCAATGGTCGTGTTTATGGTCAGCTAATCATATGTAACTGTTCAAACTATGGGTGAGGAAAAGAGGGTTACAAAGTTTGCCTTTAATTACACAGTTTTCAAGTTGGAAAGAGTTTTGAAGCTCATAGCAGTGCAGGCTCCTCCATTTCTAGAAGTCTAGAATGTGCACAGGGCCTGTGGCAGTGCAGAATCTCTGGTCTGTGGAGGAGCGGGCCAGGAAGAGGACTGGGAGAAGTTCCCAGGGGGTGGCAGCACACAGCCTGAGATCACAAGCGAGTTTCACCTTGTGGGTCATCACTTCATTGAGGGTTTCAGAGTCACTTTATTGAGATGGATTTGAAGGCAGTTTTGGCCCAGCAGGAAGGAATGACACTCTCTCTTAGCAGTATCTCCCATGGGTGCCCCGGGAGAGGAGGCAGTATGCTCCACGTATTTATAGTCTCTGGGTTTTTGTTTTCATTTTATTCATTCATTCATTCATTCATTCATTCATTCATTCATTCATTCATTCGTGGTACTGGGGATTGAACCTGTGACCTTCACACTGAGCTACATTCACAGCCCTTTTTTTATCTTTTATTTTGAGACAGGATCTTGCTAAGTTGCTGAGGGATCCTCCTGCCTCAGTCTCCTGAGTAGCTGGGAACACAGCCATGTGCTGCCATTCCCACTGTAGTGTCTAACAAAGGATGAGTTTAGCAAGAAGAGTGAGGAAGAAGACTTGCACTGGAGGGGTCAGCCTGGGCAGAAGGGCAGAGGCAAACGAGGGCTGAAGTGTGGGACCAGTACATGTGATTGTGTGTTGCTGGGACAGAAAACACAAGCCAGGGAGGGAGCAGGAGAGATGAGTGAGCCTGGGGAGTTGTTCAGGGGCCAGGCGATGAAGGACTTGGAAGCCAAGGTGAGAACCTGGGCTCTGGCTCTTGGAGAGGATGGCGCCACGGCGGTGTTTCGCAGGGGGTGGCCTACACTGAACTGCAGAAGAGATCTGAGAGCAGAAACATGGTGATTTGAAAATGTGTTTGCCAAACATTCTTCTGCATTCTAGCTATAAGCCGATAGTGGAATACATTGATGCCCAATTTGAGGCCTACCTGCAAGAGGAATTGAAGATCAAACGTTCTCTCTTCAACTATCATGACACGAGGATTCACGCCTGCCTTTACTTCATCGCCCCCACTGGACATTCACTAAAGTCCTTGGACCTGGTCACCATGAAAAAGCTGGACAGTAAGGTACGGGTCCACTTTAATTACTGTCCCCTCTCCTGTTAGGTCATCTTCTCCTAAGACCCCAGTGTATTCTCTTTCAGTGTAATTTGTTTTTCTAGAATATAAAACCATAGGTTTTCGTGGAGGTGTGGATGAGGTGTGGAAACCTTCACTCATCCCATTTGACACAGCAGTGTAGTCCTTGGGAACTGGAACTGGGCCCCTGTCCTCATGGTGTGGGATCTTGGTTAGGGAGGGCTGCTCCCCCTGCTGCCACATCCTTGGAAGCAGCCCACATCCCCCTTTTCTTGGGAGAACCTGTCTTCCACAGATAGCCTGAAGGGAGTAGAGTAAGGTGGATTCTAACTGAGGTCCAAGTATGTTGCTCAAGCCAGGATGATATGTCACAAAATAACTACATTTTGATTTTTAAAAAAAGGCAAAACAAACACAACTAATACAAACAAATTTAAAAAACCCAACCACAAAGCAGGTTAAACTTTGAATTAACTGAATTATTATAGAGGTGGAGAGTTATGTAGCATCTTAAAATGGTGTTTATCAAAGTTTGGATTATGCAAGTAAAGAGAAAAGATAAGCACACATGGTCATTTCACAGAGGTTGTTCAAACTCTTGCTAATGAGAGAAGAGATTCTTAAATTAAATTGCTTGGTGGCTCTATCAACTCTGATCAGTTTGGCTAAGAAAATATGAACCTCTGCCCTTTTGTCCAAGTTGGTATCATTGAGTACTTAGTGTGTACACAGATAGCCAGTGAGCACCGCAGGGAGGCACCTGTGCCTTGGGTCCTGACCCAAACACATCTCCACTGTCATTGGGGTTTACCTGCATCCACAGCCTGCTGGAGGAAGCCAGGGTTAGGGGGGCGGTGCTCCGGAGTGTGCTGAAGAACAGGGTTTGTGGTCAGCATGTCATCTTCTGGTGTCTCATCAGGGACTTCAAATTTGGGCCTCAGGATCCCAAGGAGATGCAAAGGAATGCAGACATGACCTCAGAACCCTTCCCAAAGACTCCATGTTCCTGGGCTAGATGTTGAGCATGGTCTTAGATCGCAGAGGTCAGGAGCATCTTATCACCTACCAGGGAGAAAAAGTTAATACTAAAACATGAATTTAGTATTCCTGTTTCAAAAAATGGGAAAAGTATCAAAAAATGGGAAAAGAATGTCCCACCATGGGGTTGGAGCCTGTGCTGTGGGGTGCCCCTGGCTCTCACCCCGGGCTGTCTGCCATCCATGCAAATTCCCTCTTGTTCTTGGTGACCAAGGCTTGAGAAGTAAGCCGTGCTTTTGGCCTTGGATCTCATTCTGGCATGAAGTAATTTGATAGAAGCCTATTTTCAAAGGAATTAGCTGGTGTGTGTTTGAGAAATTTATAAGTAGGTGAAAACACTTTCGTTTTGGTTAATACTTAGGTTCTCCTCTCCCAGCAATTTCCAGGGCATCAGAAGAAAGGACTTTATCCTGCACAGAGCTGACACTACACTGCTCTGACAAACAAGAATTTTGATAGTGCCCTGTTAGGGCCCGCAGAATGCAAGAATCTAAAGGAGCTGGGAGGGGTCTACAGGGAGGGCTTAGTTATTTAGAAAATAGGCTCCTTTGTTACTGCTGTTTGTCACAGAATAAAAATACTTCGTTTTACTGCATATGTACAATGAGGTAACAGAGCAAACTATGAGTATGTTTTCATTGTCGGATGGGAAGAAATCCAAGTGTGCAGAGAGGGCACTAAAGACTATTCCTGGTGGTCTTAACTTGGTGTCTAGTAGAAAGTTTGATATTCAGTATCTTCTGTACTTTTTACAGTGAGGTTTTGAGTTTTTTACTCATGTGCTTGCTGTGTTTTATTCACTTGTCTAATTTTTTGTATGTTAGAATTGTAACAGTGGACATGTTTGTTTTATAGGTGAACATCATTCCAATAATTGCAAAAGCAGACACAATTGCCAAGAACGAACTGCACAAATTCAAGAGTAAGATCATGAGTGAACTCGTCAGCAATGGGGTCCAAATATATCAGTTTCCTACAGATGAAGAAACAGTGGCAGAGATTAATGCAACGATGAGTGTGAGTCCTCGAGTAACGCGGGGACGTGTGGCTTTCCCCGGAGCTTGTCTTAGCAGCTGCACTGCATAGGGACCTGAGGTCTTCAGTTAAGAGCCCAGCTCCATCACCCTGCAAGTCTGTGCTTCAGTTTCCCCAGCTGTCACGGGGGAGTTAGACAGGGTAATCGCTGATCTCCTTTAAGTCTCTGGGAAGGAAATGCCAGCCAATTTCACACAGCAGCTCGCAGGAAGGAGATCTCTGTTTGTTTCTGTTGGTGTTGCCTCTGCTTTGCTTTGGTGGTTGGCTCCTGCCTTCCCCTTCCGTTCTGTATAATTTTCCTACATTTTCGAGTCATTAGGTAAATCGGCAGTTGCAGGTACAATGTCCACATCGAGAGGAACTACAAGGAGATAGACGCGGACCACCGTGGTTCTGTGTGCGCTTTGAGGTTAACCCTCTCTGCCGAGACCCCATCTGGCCTGCTGCTACCAGGCCTTTCCCACTCCCCCTCCCCATGCCTCGTAGCTCTGCTGCATCTGTTCATCTCTCTTTTTGTTTTGAGAATGTGTAATTTCTGTAAAAACACCATTCTTCGCATGCCCAGTAATGGTTGTTGGAAGTCAGGATGTAATGTTTCCTAAGCTGAAGAGCAGAATCTTCCCGGCAAATTGACACGAGGGGTTTGAAAGGACAGCTGCCGTAAGGAAGACTGACCAGACTCCTTTAAAAGAGCTGAAACGAAGGGGAAAAGAGCTGCAGGGGGTTTGGTCTACTCTGAAGTGGATGTGTGACTGCTAGAGCCATCTTGGTGGAAGAAATGCCTTGTTGATGAGCTCGTTCTCAGGCCGCATGGTTGGCAGGCAACAGATTCTGTTTGAACCCACCTAGCAGGGATTCTTGGAAAGGGAGCTCTCACACAGGGTAAACTGGATAATACGTAAGACCTCCCACTCCAACATTCTCTGCTTTACAATCTTAGTAGCACGTGATATTTTTGACATGTACGGAGGGAGCACTTACTGTTTCCCAGAGACTGGCCAAGGCTTTATGCGTTCGCTCCTGACAGCCTCATGGGTGGGTGGTAGTTATTTCTACTTCAGGTGAAGAACCTGGACTGCATAGCCTTGGCAGTGGAGGAGGATTTGGACCTGCCCGTGTGGCCCTAGAGCTGACGCTCTCACCCTGAAGAATTGGCGCCACGTACACAGAGCAGTGTGCGGGTCTCATAGCGTGTCCAAAGCTCCAACCAAGATGCCCTGCGTGTCCTGCTGGAGAACCAGACATCAAAATGAATGCCATCTGCTTTCTCATTATAGCCTTCTCCATGTTTCTAAATAATGTTTCATGGTCATGAAACTAAATTGGTGTTAAACTTCTTGAAAAGAAAATACCCATGAGCTTTTGCTCTTTCTTGTTAAATTAATGGAACTGAGGATTTTTGACGTTCCGGACTAATCCTGCCCTTTGTCAGGACATTGTCTGCGATGCCATCTGATGGGTGGAGGCTGAAGTTACACGGAGTGCAGACATTTCCTTGGTCATTTATGACAGAATGTTGGCTGGAAAAGTCCTTTTGCTCTTCCACTTCAGGGAACATGTTTCAATTTTAGACTTAGAGTTAGGGAAAAATAACCCGCTTTTCTTCCTTCCTACAGAGATTGGGAGGAGCTAGGAAATTAAATATCTTGCGTAGCACAGAAGATACCAGTGGGGCAGCCTGAGCCCAAGCTCTCTTCAGCTTGAAAAATATCTGTTTCTCAGCGTATCTACAGGGGAAGACACTGGGACAAGGAGTCCTGGAGAACAATTCTTGCAGCAGTTATTTCAAATTTCCTTATTCTTATATACTAATTAGAAAAACAGAATTACTTTCTCCTCTACCTCCTGAATGTGGCCATAACTACCATATAAACCAGTGTGGGAGAGTTGGTTGTCTTGGACATCATCTCTGCTTGAAATAAATCTGGGTGTAAGGCTTGAACCAATATTTTAGGATAAAGTATGTTTCTGACTTGAAACTTGTACTGTGATCAAGTGTGTAAAGCAGTTCTGTTCATGAGAAATACAATATGAGCTCCACAAGTGTAATTTAAAATTTTCCACTATCCACATTTAAAAAAGCAAAAAGAAACACAAATTTAATTTTAAGAACTTAATCTAATATATCCAAAATACTATTGTTTCAACATGTAACCAGGCTAAAATTATAAATGAGGTACTTTAAAACTAGGTCTTTCAAATCCAAGGTATATTTTATTGTGATGGTATATCTCAATTCACACTTCAAATTTTCATCAGAAATACTTGATCTGTAGTTATATTTTACAAAATTTACAGTTAAAAAGCAGATTCACATACTTATTTTATTCTTAACATACTTTAAAGTAAGTATCCAAAATGTACTTTTCCTTTAAATTTGCATCTAACTTGACCAAACTGGCCTTTTTGTTTGTTTTTGGATGATTGGAGTTTGAGGCCAAGTGAAATTTAGTCCTACCAAACAGTAAAGTTATATTTAATAGGAAAATATTTTATATGCTTCCACCATAAATAGAAAGATAAATTAGTTAAAAGTAAATAAAACTAAAAAGTGAGTCCCATGTCATCTGTCTTGTTACCCACAGATACAGTGGCTGCTGCGGTGCATAGCACGTCATCACCAAAGCACTGTTCAGTTGCCATAAGCTAGCAGTTTCCTTTGGAATCTCACGTGTAGCGCATGTTCAGTATTTGGCTGTAGGAGTGGGATACGTGAAATGCATCAAGTGAGCTAGAGAATCTCCTACCTGTTCTGCATGGCCTCCTGCATAGATAGTAAAGACATCTGCAGAAGGGGAGAAAGTATGGAGGCTGGAGCAGAAGCAGCCTTTGTATACGCTTTGGAAGATAACCAGTGTTGTCTTCTGTTGCAGGTCCATCTCCCGTTTGCAGTGGTTGGCAGCACTGAAGAGGTGAAGATCGGCAACAAGATGGCAAAAGCCAGGCAGTACCCCTGGGGTGTGGTGCAAGGTATGTCCAGGATGGGAAGGGGACTCATATAATGAGTGCCTGTGGTGAATGGTCACACACACTCTGTCAATAGAAGTGGGTGTGCTTTCACCTCGGCCTTCCCAGCTTAGGTGAAGAAAGAAACAATAACCAGATAGCAGGTAAACAGTGGATACAAGTAACCGCCACACCCTCTTGGCGATCAGCAGCCCCTTAAGATGTTGGGCTGTGTAGGAAATTCAGTATCCATTTCTAGAGAGGGTCAGAGAGCTCTTCCCTAGGAGTTTGAACTAGTTGTATCCACAAAGTATCAGAAAGCTGAAAAAAGATTTCCTGTGAGCAAGAGGGTGCGAGCAAGAGGGTACATGTCTCTCCATTATCCTGGCGAAGTTGTCCTCCAAGTAAATGCTGTTTCAGTAAGTATCTAGTACTGGGGAATGCCTTTGGTATTTAAGAGCTGCCCTGCACAGTTCCCAACAGTATGGCTCCAGAGCAAGTGACATGGAGTTTGTATCTACACTGCTACTTCTCTTTGGGGGTAGGCTTGCTCATCAAAGCTGGGCTTCTGAACTGCAAAGCAAGAGTCACAGTGCCTGCTTAGCAGAACAGTGACGAGGGTAAGGTTGGCATTTGTAAAGCTCCTGGGCCCGAACCTGCATGGTGTGGGCAGGTGGGCATTGTTGTCAGCATGGTACACATTGTCAGAGAGCTCGTCTTTGTGCACAGTGCCAGGGAGGCCAGTGAGGCATCTTCAGATGGCCCTGAGACCTCAGGGATTTCAGAGTGACATCAATGACATCTTGGGAGCATCACTTCAGACCCCTCCCACCCCTCTCTCTTGCAGTGGAGAACGAAAGCCACTGTGACTTCGTGAAGCTGCGGGAGATGCTGATCCGTGTGAACATGGAGGATCTGCGGGAGCAGACGCACGCCCGGCATTACGAATTGTACCGGCGCTGTAAGCTCGAGGAGATGGGGTTCAAGGACACTGATCCCGACAGCAAACCCTTCAGGTATGAAGGTACCCATGGGCAGGTATCTCTCATGCAGTGGCAGGGGTGGTACGCCACAGGAGTGCCTGCTGCTTGGGGAGGGTGGGGATGGAGTGACCCAGTGGGGGATTCATGGCATGGATCAGGATTACCAGGCATTGTGCTGCTTGGTTTGTGTGATCTCAGCTAACCGATGGGGTGAAACCTAAGGCACTGCAATTGTAAGCGACCCACCTAAGGTCCTGTGAGTAGTAAGTGACAGACACGGCTCCTTGCCGTGTGGCTTCTGAGCCCAGGCTCTTAACTGTTTTGTCTGCAGAGCACAGAGCCTGATCCGGGCATTCACCAAGCTGTGGCCCTGATTGCAGTTTGCCTCGTATATGTTTGCTAAACAGGTTCACTTCTCAAGGCTCTTACTTTTCAAGCACTTCCCAGCTTTCAGTGCTCCAGGACACTTCTCACAGCAACAGGGGCAGGGAAGAACATACAAGTACTTTCCCAGTCACTGATGGGCAGAGACACAGTGTGCCGAGGAGAAATGAATGTAGAGCTAGTGCCCTAGCCAATGCCAAGTCCCCATCAGAGCCCCGTGGGAAAGGCTTGACAGGATTGGGGTGCTGGTGCCCGCACCAGGCGTGGTAATGGGGTCTGCCGCAGTCACAGTGAGGCTTCTAGGGCAGGTCGCTCCCTCCTGGTGGAAGGGAGGATCGTGGAAGCAGCTTAACAGGGACTTGAGGTGATGTGAGGTTTGTTTGGGCCTGGTGCCTCTTCTCACTGGGGGCCATGGTGCCTTTGAACAGTTTAGCTCCCGCGTGGCTAGTCCTAGGACACACCCTGACGTCTACAGTCATGGAACTGATGGCTGCCCACGGACACTGGCAGTCTGTGGCCAGTGTGGGAGGTTCAGTCTTCTGGGTCTGAGCTGCCTTTGGCGTAGGAGGTTTGTTTTCTCAGAATTGCTCCGGAGGTGGTTCAGTACAGTAAGTCCTCGATTTGTGAACGAGTTCCCTTCTGGGAAAATGTTTGTAAGTTGGATTCATTTGCAGTCCCACAAACTGAGTCTTATACAGCACCTCTGTGAAAGTTCTCAACGCGAATGTTCGTAAGTTGGGGACCTACTGTAATGCATGGGCTGGGCCTCTGCTCCAGTGCAGCTGTGGCACCCCTGAGCACAGGTGCACTTGGCGGAAACAAATGCAGGCCCCAGACAAAGGGCTTCGAACCAAGCAGTTAGCTTCCGGCCAAGTTTGTCTCATTTACTTCTGCCCTGGGGGCTCCTAAAACTGACCCCCTCAACCCTGTGAAAGGGCATTTTCCAGGACCGGGGGTTGAAGGCCTTTTTGTGTTAACAGGGTTAGCTCATTGACACTTGAAATGCATTCACCAGAAAATAAAGTCAAAATCAATCCTTCTTTGGTTAATAAAGCTGATAAAGAGGTGTGTGTGTGTGTAGAAAGGCTGCCTTTAGTATTTCACAGAGTATGTTTTCTGCACAGATTGAACAGAGGAACTGCCGTAAAATTGAATTCATTTAGATCCTGACAATGTTGAAAAATATTGGGCTAAAAGTCAGGAGTCTGAATTCAGTCGCTTCTTGGCCTTTTGGCTAAGATCAACTGTAGGAGTCTTGAGTCCAAGTCCTGGCACTGCTACTACTCACATCCTTAACCCATCTGGGCCAGATTAGGGGACAAATCCAATCTAGTGAGAGGACTTTCTACAGAGGGCCGGTTCTGCAGACTGTGTGGTCTTCTCCCAGCCACTCGATTGTGCTCTTTTTTAAAAGCATCCACAGACCACAGAATAAGTGAGATGGGCAAGGCCACGTTCCCTATGAACTCTGTGAAGACAGGCGGGAGAGCCCCAGATTTGGTCCTTGGTTGTAGTTTCCCAGCATTCACACACCATGGTAGCCGGATCCTGACTAGATCATAAACTGGAGCCTGTGAACTGCCTTTAAAAGTCAGATTGTGTGACTGAGTTTGTTAGAGGTAATTTGCTACTCATACTGTTAAGAACCTGAATTCAGCACAGCCATGTTCTGGCATTTATAGAATTTGAAGAGTCTGTGATGCTATCCTTAGCTGCCTACCACCAGCAGGAAGTGACAGGTGGCCCAGGTCTGCCCACTTGGTGGGAAAACCAGCCCTTCCACCATGGGGACCAGGACTCCTTAGGCTCCTGGGAGCCTGGGGCACTGACGATTTCCTGCTGCTGAAGGCCTGCAGCCTGCTCTGTGGTCTTGGTTGCTGGCCTTTTAATGAATGCATCTCTACCATAGTGGGTAAGTACCCCAGAAGAAGGTGGGGCTGGGTATGAGTAGGCCCAGCAGGGCTTCCACAGCCCTGGGAAGCTGCTAGGCAGCTGCTGCTCCAGCCACCCTGTCTTCAGGGGCTTCTGGATCCTTGGGAGATGACAATGAGGCCACCTGCTTTTACAGAACATATTTCCACCTCCCCATTTGGTCCCATTTCTACTGGCCTGGTCTTTGGTTTTTGATGATGAAAAGGCAAAATTTATATACCTATAAATTTATGACTAACATCTTTACTCTTTTCCCTGTGTAAGAAAAAAAAGGCAGGGAAAAGTGGACCTTCTACAGATAAATACTCTGTCCCCTCAATAACTCAGACTAGGTTTTCTGTTTAAACTGGAAATAATTTTGCGTCTTTGAGAGCCACTCACTCAAACTCAGTTCCCCTCCCACTGTGGGAAAGATCATTTGGAACACAAAAGTTGGCTTTGAATCACGCATCTGTAGACAGATTTCCCTGTCTTGGAAACCACTACTTTTAAAGGACTCAGCCCTTCCCTTGAGGACTCTTTCTGTGCACCTGGGACCACTGAGGCAGGTGGCCCTACATGAAGGATGGTAGAGCTAAGGACAAGCAGAAGCCATGATTGATTTCAGGGACTTCCCAGAATTTCATCTGCAATGTCACTATTCCTAGATGACCTTGGAAGAGCTTTTTGGTTTTTCATTGTTGTTTGCTTTTTTGTTTTTTTGTTTTTTTTTAATAGGCATTTAGGGTAAGCGTGGAGGAATACATTTGAAAGGCTTAAGATTTTTTATGTTCTGAAAGTAAGATTCCTGTTTGGGTGTGCCGTGAAGTTTGACCTTCCCTTTGACATGCTGTATCTACCCTGTGTCCTTTGGGTCCCACTTGTGTTTATATCATTTTTATAAGCAGAAAGTGATGGCCACTACCTGTATGCACTACACAGTGGGAGACAAGACGAGGAGACCACAGGCAGGCGAGTCCATGAAGTCTGGCCCTGGTGTCCTAGAACCTGCCTAAATTCAGAATTCTGTCGTTACTAGCTTTTGGCAGAATACATACACATCCAGGTGTCGGCCTGCTCTTTCCTGCTCACTCCATGCCTGTGCAGCGGCTGCCCTGTGGCCTTGGAACCACTTCCATGCAACCAGAGCACCCCTCACTAGCTCCAGGTCCCTTCTTCCCCTGGTCCCCGAGCAGAGGCTGATCCTGTCTCCCTCCAGCCACTCCCTGCCGCTTTTCTCCTCAGCCACTGTTGCCCTTTCCACAGTAGCCTCTGTTCCCACAGCTCCTCCCTCCTCCCTCCTCTCACAGTCTCACCTCCTCCCCGAGTCACAGGCAGCCAGCTCACACAAAATCCTGGATTCCATTACTAACTTTCTCGGGAGTAAAAAGTTCTCAGACCCACGAGCTCCATCCGTTCTCAGCAGTGTCCAGGCCATGGTTCACTGACTGTGCAGAGAGGGGATTAGAGTGTCGATCTGAGTGAGGCAATCCGGCTCTGTCCCTTTGTGCTGTGACCTGGACAGGTTCCTAAATGCCCATGTGCCCTAGTTTCTTCATCTCTAAAATGGCAGGGGCTAGATGCCTACCTTATTGGGATTGCCTGTTGTTGGGATTAAATGAATTCACATGTGGAAATTGCATCATAAAAGTCCTGGTGGGAATGGTCACCCTCTGGCATGTCCTCCACTAAATGGTTCCACCAGATTTGAACAGGGAGAGAATCGTGATGGAATAAAGGGTCTGTGTTCGTTCTCCCTTCTCTTGACTTCTGTAAAAGGAAAACCTTCCTCTCCTGTGGGCTGCTTATGAGAAAACTAGAAGACAAGATCCTCAGGTTCAGAACTACCTAAAACCTCGTAGAACAATTGCAGATTTCTCCCTTAGAAAAGGATGCTAAGAACTGTAATTTAAAATTAATTTTGGAGAACTAAAATTGCAAATGATATAATTACTTTAGATATCTGTGGGTGGATAACAGAACCAGTTCTTTCTGACCTGGGGTTCAATGCCTGGAAGCATTGCTGAGGGTCTCTGCTCTCTGGAGTACAGCTCAGCTGGCAGAACGCTGGGGATATGACTCTGTGGGTGCTGCAGTTGTGCGAAGTAGGTAACTGAATGTAGTTTGGACCCTTTGATGTAAGGTTTCAGTATATCTTTCTCATATGCTGCTGTCATTATCATTTTCCATGTCAGAGTTCAAAAGCTGGCTCACATCCTAGGGTACAGTGATGGCATTAAGAAGTAGCATTTGTTGAGCCCATTTTCCTCCTCTGGCCCAGGATGACAGAAGTACTACCAGGCTCATGCCTGGGGCCAGTCTTGCCAATGGCGAAGCCGCCTCTTAGGTTTTCCATGGGAAAAGGGCGTTCCAGCTTGGGCAACATTTCCATCAGTGTCCACGGTACACATTTTCTCCAGTAACCTCCTCCTGTGGTTTGCACTGTGCTTTGGTACATTTTCTCCTCTTCTCTTAAGCTTTTAACACATTGGTCAGGATCAATGACTGGGTCACGATCCATAGTTTAAAAATATACCTCTAGAACCTGGAGCATAAATTAGGTTGTGGTTGGGATTGGATAAAGCAGAATCATGTTAACAGTTCTCAGTGTTCAAGGTAGCAGTGTGAGTTACTTCGAAAAGTTTCCATGATCAAACAATCTGAGGAGATCTAAGTTAATCACCTTCAACAGGTTCTTTTACAGAAAAGCTTCTCTGAGCATTAAGACAAGCAGTGGTAAGCTTGGAAATCACGTGGGAACCATTTCAGGACAGACTGTTTCACTGCAACCAGTCTGAATCAGCAGCTCCAGGAGTGGGTTTAGGAATCGGTGTTTAGAAGAGGACACTGAGAAGCGCCTGGGTGGTCCTTATGTGCTGCCAGGTTTGGGGCTCACTCACTATCCGTGTGCGTCCCTTCAGGGAAAGCATACATAGCATTCTTCCTTCTCTTTGGACTTTGGAAACCTTTGTTCTGAGATCTCTCTTGAAGCTATGGTTATGTGGTGATCTCTGGAACACGTGTTGGGCATTGTTTCTATGAGAGGTGTCCCGTTGCTTGTTAGAAGAGAGAGGCACATTTGTTACACTAAAGTCAACAGCAGCTAGGCTTTCTGTAAGATTTCACAGCAGAAACAAATACGTTATCCTTGGCTTTTAGTAATTCTGACCCAAATAACAGTGAAGTATTTAACTACAAGCTGACAAAATCAAACTCATGAATTGTTTTGTAGTCTGTTATCAACACAATCCTGTATCTCACAATCACTATCTCAGATCTTGAAGCCCAAATATTGCTGCTAATATTAGGCAACATTATCATTGTCCGGCCTGGTTTTCTCTTGTGGGCTAGTGTGAAAGCTGCATAGAACTCTGGAAGTCAAGCCACACGACTGTTCAGCGCAGGTAGAGTTGCCAGTGTTGATTGTATGAGAACTAAGGGTGTAATTATAGAAGCATTAGATTCGTGTTACTGTACAACTGTTGTTCTAGGGAAGCAGAGATTGAGAATGATAGCACCTTATAAAACATCAGCAACTGTTGGTAGTGTGTATGTGGGGTGGGATGATGGGGTGTTTTGTTGTTGTTTCTTGTTTCTGCTTGTGTGACCAAAGGTGCTTTCTATGTAAATACCTTTGTTCTGATTTAGAGTGAAAGCTGAATCATGGCATTCAAGGTAAAATATTGGATTCTAAGTTTTGTGGACAGGAAGAGAATGAGCTGCAAAATGAAAGTAAAACTCCTTCCTGCTCTATTTACAATTAGTAATTCAACTAAACAGCAGTTTTCTATACTACATTTAGAGGTAGTCTTGTGTCTGTAGTTTCTTCACCAGATTGGGGGCGGGAGGGAGCTGAGAGGCGTGAGGAAGTGTCATTAAGCACTGATTAAAGGTCAGATGCTTTGTGTTCACTCTTCCTGCATCTGATTCTCATAATCACATCCCTGGAAGGTGAGTGTCTCTGTGTCCACCCTTTACACACACAAAGCTTGGAGAGGCTGTGCTTTCCCAAGATGAGTCAGCGGTGGGACCAGAACTCAAACCCTGCTCTGACCCCATCCTATCCATTTCACTCCCCCATCTTCTGCACTTCTGATCATATTCGAGCCCAAAGCCCAAGCTTTCCCCGCGTGAGTATGGGTCAGATAACACCTGGCTGGTTCGCCATACACATTAGTGCTTGCTGCATTGTACTTCCTGACTCATTCTAGGTTTTGATGTATTTCTTTGTCCTCTCACAGCGTAAGTGAAACAGTGTTGTTTCATTTATCTGAGCTTTATATGGTAAACAGCAGCTCCATCTATTTTTGGAAGTAGATGGGTAGAGATGATACAAACTGAAATATCTTATTAAGCAATTTCATGACCCTGTCCTTGGTTTATGGATTTTGAAGTCTTCAGGAGACATATGAAGCTAAAAGGAATGAATTCCTTGGGGAACTGCAGAAGAAAGAAGAAGAAATGAGACAGATGTTTGTTATGAGAGTGAAAGAGAAAGAGGCTGAACTTAAAGAGGCGGAGAAAGAGGTAAGCAGTCTGTCCTCCTTTAAGGGACAGAAACTTAAAAAGATTATTTTATGAATGCTTTGCATTTTGTAGCATCGCATGCTGGTCCAAGTACTTTCTACATACAGTTTATCACAAGCAGCACGCTAAGCTGGCAAGAAAAGCAGGCCAGATATCCTTATCCCCATTTCAGAGACGATAAACTATAAAAGTAGAGTAATTTTTGTAGTCATATACCTAGTGAGTAGCCGCGACTGAAACTCTATCTGAGGTTTCTAGAATGGATCATAGTGCTTTGTTTCCTCAGTTTACAAGTCTTGAAATGTGAGACTCGATTCTGGGACCATTATTATTATTTCATCTGTCAGACAACTCCACGGGCCAAGCAGCACGGGGCCCTGCAGTACTGTCAGTGGGCGACAGTCCAGAGCGAAGTCCGGGCCCAGGCCTCACCCCTCCAGCATGCACCCCCTGTTCCAGTGTCCCTCCAAACCTCCCTCAGTCTCACGCCAGGCCAGATTCACTGCTTCTTCAAAGGTTATGTGAATGCTTACCGTACTAACCCTCTTCCCATTGTATCTCAGAGAAAGTGAGTGAGGGCGTGATACGTCCGTTTCTGCCAATTAGTAATGAGCATCTCAAGTACCTGCCCTGTAGCTTCCTACTTTTCTAAATGAAGTCAAGTAAATAATTTTCTCATTATATTTTATTCTTAAAAAGACTGCTGAAACTTAAAGGTTATTTAAATAGGTAAATACTCAAGGTGGTTTTACTGCAGAGAAAAGAACTGAGCTTTCTTTGCTGTTGCCTTTAAGAACCAAGTGGATGATGGTTTAGCATTACTGAGTAAGCATTTGCTCCTTTCCTACATGTTTTTTTTTTTTTTTTACTTGAACCTATAAATCAGAATCTAGATTTTATTGATACGTGTATGTAGATCTAGGTACATCATGAAGTTTCAGAACTAGTGGAAAATTTAAAAGCCTATCACACACATGGAGTAACCTTGAATAATAAAATTATGATGGATAATGACTATAGCCCCCTTCATAAATTCCTTATTTCTTATACAAACAGGTTCTACTAGAAGAGAAATTTCCCAAAAAACTATAAACTGCTTCTTTTGAAACACACCAAAGCTTATTATGGTCATTATTGTTGTGAATCGAAGCCACTGACAACCAAGTTCTTACCTAATCTGAGCTCTCCGAAGTTCCCGCACTGATGTTTCTTGCCAACCCTGAAGTTGGGTCCCACCATAAGAACCCCAGGGGATGTCGAGGAGCCAGGCGGCCAGGAGCAGTGTGTACTGCTTCGTGCCATGGAGTTGTCCATTGTCTTTCATCCTTTTCCCTACTAGGATGGTCTGTGGTCCTACACGACAGTCAGTACAAGCAACCGCAGTGTGTACGCCCCTCTCCAGTACAAAAGTCTGCCCAACAAACTTCAGTCAGAGGAAGATACGGAGTTCTTTTGGCACCGTATTTCTGTTTCTAACGTATCTCCAGGAGGTGAAAAACCGTTGATTAGTTCTTGTAGGACACGTTGAGTGCCCTCAAGCATAAGGTGTTCTATAACCTGTTCCACCCCACTGAGTCACACGCACACGCATCCTGGCCTCACAGCTGTCTTCCTGGACCTGCCGAGCTCTGGGGCTCCAATGGGGCTAGCGCAGCCCCCTCCCAGAGGTGCTGAGTGCTTCTCTCCATGTTTTTGTTTTCGATTGTGATTTTTTTTTTTTTTTTTTACATGCTGGGGATCGAACCCATGGCCTTCCATGCATGCTTGGCAGAAGTGTTCTACCGCTGAGCTATAGCCCCAGCCCCTGATTATGATCTATTTAAATTTAGTTTGTTAAAGGCCATATATGTCTCAACACATCTTTATAAGTTTATATATGTGAATATAGATATGTGTATGTATCTATAAGTAAATATGGTTATACATGTTGAAAAAAGGACCAGAAATACAGAACCACTTTTACCATGAGGGTGAGTTTTTTGTTAGAATCATGGGTAATTTCTATCATCTACATGCTTTTTTAAGATGAATATGTATTATTATTGGAAAGACTGTTTAAAGAGTTTTTAGTTCTGAGGAACTCAAGTGACAAGCGTTGGATAGATGGATGCTCCTCGACATCGTACCCTTGTCCCTGCAGTGAGCCACCACGACGACACTTTACTCCTGAAATGGAAGCAAGTGCAGGCTCATAATGTGTGTTTTGTTTTTGAACAGGTCCACATAGCCATCCATCAGTAAGATTTTCATGCCCTCAACAAGCCTGTCTTCCTCTTTTTCTCTCCAGCTTCACGAGAAGTTTGACCTCCTAAAGCGGACACACCAAGAAGAGAAGAAGAAAGTGGAAGACAAGAAGAAGGAGCTTGAGGAGGAGGTGAACAACTTCCAGAAGAAGAAAGCAGCAGCTCAACTACTACAGTCCCAGGCCCAGCAGTCTGGGGCCCAGCAAACCAAGAAAGACAAGGATAAGAAAAAGTAAGCAGGAGTCTCCCTATTTACTGGGGAGCTCTAACAATATGTTCTTCTTGCATGTCTATTTTCCTATTTACAGACTGGACACTGGTCTGTTACCAGAAATATAAAGGCAAGTATTTTCTCTACAGTGCAGGGAAGATGATAAAGGTTTTTAAAGTATTTTTAAAGGGTGCACAAAGGTTAATATGTAAAACTTGACCACTTTGATCAAGCAATCAGGACTGGAGTAACCTGTCATCTCCTGTAGCATCTTCTGCTCCAACACCTAGGATTCCTCAGAGAAGACAGGCTTATTTCTCTTCAGTACCTCTGAAGGTGATTCTCATGACTCTTGGTAAAGAGCATCTGAGTGCACAGTGGTTGAGTTTATTTTCCTACTCTGTGTCAGGCATGGCGAGCCAGGCACTGAGCCTCGTTCCCAGCCAGAAGCATGTGTAAGGGCTGCTAGTGGCCTCTGGTTTTCCTCTGAGTTCAACACGATGTTGAGTTGTCCTATTGTGAAATGCAGCTGGAATGCCCATTTGGTTAGCATAGCTCTGCCACCCCTCAAGCCACACCAGCACCCACACAAAACATTTTAAAAGACGTCCTTGATGGCATGTGCCGAAGGATCAAGGTCTGCTCTTGAGGGAGTCGCTTCTCGGGATACTCCAGTAGCAGCAGTCTGAACTGGAGGAAGTGCGATCTTCCTTGAAATTCTCCTGGGATTTGAAGCTCTCCTTTGGGTGACCCTAAGGACCAGGGAGTGCAGTTTTATGACAACAGCTGTTGGTTTGACAGTAAACACGGTGCCAAGAGACCTTTGAAGCAGACCATCACAGGGTCCAGTAACGAACCCCCAGATGCTACCCTCCTTTGTCTGTTTAACTCCCAGCTTATTTCAGGATTCTTGCTCTTCACCCTTAGATGCCAAGATTCCAGGGAAAGTAAAGAACAAAAATGTTGGTGTTCAAGCAGGCAAAGAATTGCGTTCTTTAAAAACATAGCATCTAGGCTGGAGCTCAGGCTGTCTCGGGGAAGAACGTGTGCACTGCTTTGTCCACTCAGTCCCGCCAGTGCGCAGGGGACTCGCCTATAAGGGACCTCTGACGTTGCCTGTAGCGAAGGTGAAAATACAGGCTCCAGCACACAGGATTAAACCATGCTGTACACACTGACTTTCCAAGCTCTGAGGCAGTGGGAAAGAGAGCAGAAGAGTAGCCAGCTTCTCAAAGCAGTAACAGTAGTTGGTGTAGAGCTGGTGTGATTTTAATTTGGGTTGGTTCAGACCTAAGTGACTTGAAGGAGTCCAAGGGCCCAAAGTTGGGTATTATTTCAGAGAGTTCTGCATTATTTCAGAGAGAAACAATTGCCTAGTTAATGTCCAGTGCAAGAAAATGCTTCACAGCTCTTCATATTGGAAGAGCGTCTGACACTTATGGGGTTCTTGGTGCAGAGATCCAGATTCCAGTGACTCTTCCAGGGGGACAAGTGAAAGCCATTTAGCACCACACCCTGATCCAGACTAGCCCGAGAGAAAAACAGCTGGTGGTGGTGGTGGTGGTGTGTGTGTGTGTGCGTGCGTGCGTGTGTGCATGCGTGGGTGTGGGTGTATGGGTGTGTGTGGGGGGTGTATATACATATGTCTGTTTCATGAATGAAAGAAAAAAAGCTGCTGACTCACAGCTTAGGAAACCCAAAGTCTAGGTTTTCTTTCTTGTGCATAAAGGTACAAGTTTTAAAGCTAAAAGCATTTGAAAAGGACCAGCAATGTTAAGAGTATTTCATGAATGCTGAATGTGCCTTTACACAATAAAAATTTCAAGAGCTGATCATATTGTGCCTCCATTAAAAAAAGAAATCTAGTAACGAACTTCCCAGTGTAGGGAGGTTTTTCCTTTTGAATGTATTCAGTTACTTTCTTCCTAATGTACATATAATGCTTTTAAAGTTTATGTGGATTACTGTGAATTCTATTTTAGCTTTATTTATATATTCTCATTATTAATAGCATTAGATGTGGTTACAGTAGTCAGCCAGGTCCTGTGCCTGACAGTGGCACACATTTCTTGTGCCGCCTTTTTAAGCTTCTTACCCTTTTCCACACTTCTTAGTGAAAGCATTGGCTAGTGGGAGGCTTAAAGTATAAAAGAAAAAAATAATCACCCTTCTTATTCCCAGTGGCAATGGAGGGTTTTGGTTAGAGAGGATAATAGAAAGATAGTAACCAGGGTAACCAGAGCAGCACCTGGACTGAATCGTAGGTGCGAGAATAACCACATAGGCCTCTTGGGAGCTGGCTTTGTTCGAGGTAGAGTTTACAGAGAAGCTTGTTTATTCACCTGCTGCGCTTCCTCCTCCAGGCTTATTTTTCTAATAGTTTTAAATTCTCTTTTTTCTGTTCTAATGACATGCTTCTTTTTTAACGTAGGTAAGGCTTTATACTTCTTAACCTGTAGTAGCATGAGAATATATAACATTTCCTAAGATTACAGACAAGGTAGAACTAACCCTGGCACTGCCGTTAGCTGGACCCCACCCCTGCCATCTCTGGCCACCAAGTCCCTTTGCTTGCTTGTGGCTGTGCCACAGTGTTGGGACTGCCCAAGCGTATGTTGTCCACTGGACAGTGTTCCTCTGTTCTGAAAACAGTTTGCACAATTGCCAGCAGGCTTTCCTGGTTAAGATGCATCTACCCCAAAAGAAAGCTTTCAAATTTATCATTTAAAACTGGTGTGTATCTGGCTGTGGTGGTGCACACCTGTAATTCCAGCACTCGGGAGGCTGAGACAGGAGGATCACCTTGAGTTCAAGGCCAGCCTGAATTATAGAGCAAGACCTGGTCTCGAAAAACAAAAACAAAACAAAACTGGAGTGTAAAAACTAAAGTTTACACAACCATCTCCTCACCTTTTTTTTTTTTTTTTTTTTTTTTAATTTTTGCTAAGGAATAAAGTCGCGTGTTTTGAATTTGGCTACAATTAGATGTATGGATCTTGGGTTTGGCCTTGATTGATTTGTACCTTGAAGAGGGAGAAAGCTCCTGGCAGTGCCATAGCTATACCCATGTAACAATTGTTCTTTTTTTTGTCCTTCCCAGCTAGTAGTGTGTCCTCCATTCATTCTATTCCAATCCCCAAGCTACTCTAGACCTCTCCCAGTTGTTTCTACAAAGGCGTTTATGGAATATTTATTCTCTGACTCCTTCGGCTGTTCAGAAATGGAAGACAGTGCTCCTAGTCAGTATTCATGTGACACCCACACCTGAGAGAGAATGGTTTTGTGTTATTTGAGAAAACAAAAACCAAACAGTAATCCCTTTTGCAGGAATATACAGTGGTTTCAAGAAGTCACTTGTGAATTCTAGGTTTCATGCAAATGGAAACTAACCACGTGTTCTGTAATTAAATATTAAATTTTGCTTTTGCTTCTCATGTAGAATAGCTTACTCAAGTTTTCGGTTTCGATTTCTGTCAATTCCATAATCATTGCATGAGCATTCACTGTCACTGAATGCTGGTGCCGGCGCTCCTTTCTTTTTAATTTATTATTATTTCTAACTTTTTTGTTTTGTTTTTTAACTTGCAGTGCAAGCTTCACATAAAGCCTGGCAAGCCAAGGATGTTCCCGCATTCACCTGCTTTTGCAGTAATAGTGTACCTCTGCCATCTGTGTCCTTTGGTTTTATTTTGTTGTTTACCCTTCCCCAAACACCAGTAACTCTTAACTCGTTTTGCTGAATGTTGTTGAGTGGTGGAAAACCATAGTACAAGGGAATGACGGCCAAAGCTCTGTGCAGCTGGACTTTGTTTCTGGAAAGTAAATGATTGCCTTTTATGCCTGTTCCCAGTGGCAGCAGGAAGCATGCCTGTTATTTGTATGTCGCTTTGGACGGAGGAAAGTGGGGTAAAATGCTGCCTGTACGTCTGACGTGAAAACTTCTCACCGCCTCAGCAGCTGAACTAAAACCCTCAGTAGCCCTGAGAACAACTTGCATTTCTTGATTATTCATCTCCATGATTGCACAGTCCCTTAACTCCATGTCTCTCCTCCACACCATCCCCAAAGTAAGGTAGATTTGTATGTAGGCAGGCAGGACAGTGGTAGCACTGTAGATGACTTTTACTCATGCATGAATATTTCGTTTTACACTAACATCCTTTACCCGAGCTTGTGCTCTGCTCAATGTCAGGTTGAGACCGCATCTGAACGCGCACCTCCCAGAGCCTGGCCACGTTGCTGTGACCGTGCTTATGTTTACCAGTGTAACCTCGATCCTCTCACAGACTGAGATCTCGTTGCTTAGTAGAAGAATCTTCCACCAAGGATAGTGGGCACCCCACAGCCTGCCTACTGCTTGCAGCAAGAAGTCTTTCATAAACACATACACATTTGCTCTCAGCGAGCTGAGGGGCAGGACCTTACAACTGATACCAGGCTGTGGGCACTTTTAATATAATTTTTCACTAATCATGAGAAAATTGCTACAAATACTTCAAACGGAAAATTTGCTGTAAACCAAGTGTCATCAGCAGTAAATTCGAGAGGACCCTGTCAATTTAAGGTCCAACATACGAGAAGGAACATAACATGAATCAAGAAAGTCAAAATTCAGCTTCATGTCCAGCTTTCTTGCTGGTGTTTGGAGTCCAGTTGTCTTGAAGGGATTTTCCTCTCTCAGCCGCTCACATGACTAGTTCCACCTGCTCTCTGTGTCCCGGTGCCAGGACATACACTTCCTGCCTGATTGGTATAGAGAAGGGTATGTGTAATCTCCCTTCTGTGCTACCCCTTCCTGATGCTTGATGGTGCTGCAACGAGATCCTCTGCTTCCTCTCTAGAGCACCTCCTGTTTCCCTTGAGAGAATAGCATTCTCACGAACCCAGTATTTTACCTCTGCCTTTTCAGTCTGACCTTCGCTAGTTACAAGTAAACAGGTGAGGGTACACTGCACCTCCCCTCCCCCATATACACTTTTTAAAAAATTAATTTTCTATCTGATTCCAGCAAAGATTTTTTCTTTTCCTTCTCTTTGCCCCCAGTCATAGGGAGGAGAAAGAAGGGATGGTCTTCCATAACATAGACTTCATTAGGCAAAGTAAGAAAACTGGATTCACTGAAGTGCAGATTAACTGGGGTAGAGACTGCAAACTAGAAGTGGCAGCACTGTGGTCCTCACAGGTTGAGGAGCTGTTAGATCAGTGTTTTTGTCTTCGCTTTTGTTTTTGTAAGTCCTTCTAGCTGTGGAGCAGTCAAGTTTTAGCTGGCATGCTGACTCTAACCCTGGGCTGATTTGCTCCTATGCCGGGCACCTCACGAAAGCTTGAATACTTGTGTTATATGCTTGTTCTAGTCATTGCTTGTGTGAGCATTTTTTGTGCCTTCTAATAGAAAATACACTTTTAAATTCTATCTTTGCATCCCTAAAAGCTTTTAGAAATGAGCCTAGCAACAAAAAGCATCCAGCTGACTTTTTGACTCCAAGATTATTGACTTTTTTTTTTTGCATTAAATTTTCCATAGCAAAATAAATTTTATGGAGAGTCAGGGAATAAAAAGTTAAAAGAAGTATAGAAGCTTTTTTAAAAAAATGTGTTGCTTCTGAACTTTTCTCTACCCCTGCTCCCCAGCCCCGATTAGTTTGTTACTGCTGCTTTTTTCTTTCTGTATCTATGCCTTTTTTCACAGTAGTCCTTGGCTCTGCACGGAATAAATGATACCCTCAAATCTAATTGGATGTGCTTTCGCCTTTGCATGTAAGTACAGTAGTAAGAAATGTTTGGGATCTTTCTGACTTTCTAAAATCAAATGGGATGGAAAGATTTTTTTTTTTTGGAGGGGTATAGAGAGAGAATAGTGTCTGTAGCTTTTAAGTAAAAGCTAAATATGTCTAAAATGTCCACATTTATACATATTTTTTGTTTTCCACTTCTTAATCTCGTTGTGAAGTCAGAGATGACTCATCCCGCCTGTGTTCTGCAGTGTTATGGGCATCATTGGCTATTACAGAGGGTCCTGGATTCTGACTGTGTAATGAAGCTGGGGTGAGAGGTGACTACTTTCTATTGGAGAAAACCAAGAAGACACTTACGCTAGGCTGTCTTCGTGATCACTTACATTTTGGATCTTAGTTAATGGCCTCTCCCTGGTGCTGTGATAGTGGTCACTTTTTTTTTTTTTTTTTGGCTGGATGACTCTGGCTGGCCTCTGCCTGTATCTTTTGTTGAAACATAATGACTATCTTTTTGCTTCTTCTGAACTGTACATACCCATAACAGTGGTGTGGGCTGTGATGGAGAAGCATGTATGAGAATTTATTGGTGGTTCAGAGGGTTATTTTCCCAGTTTAGGCTCTGTAGCAGTTAGTCCAGGTTTTCTCCAAAAGGGCGTCTCAACCCGGGGAATTGTTTCATGTAATGCTGGGCACAGGCTTCTGAAAATCCTTCTTCTCTGCTTTGAGACTCACCAGCAATAACACAGTCTCTATTTCTTGTGCACCTCACTGGAACAGATGTGGTTTCCTCACATTCTCGACATACCCTTATGTGTTTCACATACAGTGTTGAGTCAGGCTTTTCAGCTGTCCCTGAACCGTGTCCTGCTGTCTCGGTGTGTTCCACCAGAACTGTCCATTCCAATCCCTTGGCTTTACCATTTGCAGGTGTCTGGAATTGTCAAATCTCAGCTTCCAAAAGTCCTGGTTCTGTTGGTAGGACACATACGTGATGACTCTTTAGCGGGATTGCGACCTACAGAATCTAGTTTGTATGTAGGTATGAAGGGGATTTTTAAAAAATAAATTGAAAATTAAGCTGTGAACAGCATTAGAACTTTTGTCTATTTCTTAATTTTAAAATATGCTGATATGCCTTAAACTGTAGTTGTAGAACCTTGTCATTTTGCTGTTTGGACATAACCAGTGTTTCCTAAACCTGTTGTGTAATCTACTTTCAGTGTTAATAAGAATTGTCACATATGTAAGCTGCATGTTAGATGCTTGTCTTTTTTTAAGAACTAAAATAATTGTATTGATGTGAAGCGTATTATTTCTTCAAGTATGGAAGTAGTCACTCAGCAATCTGCTGTGTGATTTGGTATGTGTTACGGTAGCAGTGGTGAACAGGTAATCTATGCATACATATCACTAGTGCCAAGACAAAAAGCGGGGAAATATATTTTTACCCAAATGTTGTATTGTGTGCCCTTTTGTGAGTTCTTTTTGGTCACTGCTTGATACACATTTGTACATACACGTGCTTACCCTAACGGGAACGGAAGAGGGATGGCAGTTTTTCCTGCTTTTTCACTTTGTATCATGGACTTCGAATGTTTCTGCTTCTCCAAAGACACGCCCTGTGGTGTCCTGTCCTCCCACCCTGCCTCTGCCATCCTAGCCTGCCTGCCTCAGAGCCTTGGTGCTGGGAGAGGGGTTGTTCCCCGGGGAGGGACCCCCACCTCTGCCACGGGGCCCATCAGCGCTGTGCCTCCTGCCGCTCTTGGTGACGTCGTCCCTTTAACTGACACACCACTGTTCCTCCACAGCTTGTTGTAGAGAAGCACTTTTTTTTAAGGCTTTAAGAAGCGAATTTGAATCTGAACCTTTCTTTTTTCTCTCTGTAGCTTCTTCTTTATGTAACCATCCCGTTGACAAGCCCTACTCTCTCCTAATGGACATAGAGCATTAGAAGAGCAGGAGCTGTCTGTCACGTGTTGGGGAAGAGTTACCTCATTTCCACCATCGCCTCCTGTTCTTTTAAAGTCTGGGTCAAATAATGCACTGCTGTTTGTATTTGTCAATGTCTGTTTACAAGCCACCAGCCACGGTGGCTACCGAAGTGACTCCACTACCAAAACATAATAGTAATTAAAAGGAAAAAGGAAATTGAGTGAAACCGGGAACTTGGGCCCAAACCCAAGGTCTCATGCTGGAATCCTCTTGCTTAGCTGTCATGTCATTGAAGCTGCTGATCCAAGAACTTGTGGACTGAAGAGAGCATGCATCCCTGTACCCTAGCCTGAGGTGGCCACCACCTCTGGGACAGATTGATTCATGCTAATTAGTGTCCTTTCTGTCCCATGAGCACTGCTCTGAACAGCCTGGGTGGGCTCCTCAGCACCATCAGGTCATGAAATATGGGCAACATTTTCCATCCTTCTGTTTTGTGGGTTGTTTTGGTGTTTGGGATTTTTTTTTCTTAACATTTGATATTGCATGCACAGAGATGGATGCAAATTTTTCTTTGGAGTGTCCTATTGATATAGTGTCTTTATTTTTCAGCTGACCATCTGCCTCTTGAGAGAGAGAAGTGGGCATCCTTCCTTTAAATTCGGGAACCATTGTGGTTTTTGACTCTGTTACCTGCATCCCTTATATAAGTTGTTTTGGAATTGGAATTCTGCTTTTTGTATTGGTTATTCAAACTTTTGGTACCAAGATTATGGTAATTTTAAGCTCACTTCAAGGGGAATGTAACTGAAGTTTACGTCACAAAACTGTTTAATATGCTCTCCTCACAGATACAACAAAAAGAATCCCCCTTTTTGTTACTAGGATTTTGATCTACAAGTCTCAATCATGTTTAAAATATGCTAGTGTTGGGTAGATGATTTTTTTCTGCCTCTGGGGCTCAATTTATATTTAAAGATACCTTAAAATAACTTTCTGGCCCATCCCTGTCTTTATTTATCATGAAGCTCTGCTTTACCTTGCGTCCATGGTTTTTCACCAGGACCCACGTGTCCTGGACCATGGGAAATGAACCTCACACAAGTACATAACAGCACCTCCCAGATCAGCATCATTAACAATGGCTCTGACTCACATTGTCTCCTTGAAGTGACCAAGGTGGCTTTCTCCACAATGTCTGCAAAACCCTGCTGGAATCAAAGCTTTCATATTGGATCACTTAAAACACCGCACCACACACACTTCTGCCATGGAGTGAGTTCGTGATTCCCATTGCTGACCTGCATGATGAATCTGATTCAAGGCGGGGTTACTGTAAATAACAGCCAACTCTTGGGCAGTTTTTATAGTCAAGGGACAATTTTCAATCTATTGTATAATTGGCGTATTTTAAGTCATCTTCCAATCCATCGTCTATGGCAGTCATCTTCATTTTTCAGCTCCATAGTGGGTAGATCATAAAAATACTACTCGTGGCATGAGTTGCATTTGGTCAGGATCCTTAGGAGGGGGCAAAAAGGCAACCCATGCTTCTGTTGGACAGTGAGATGATGAAGCAATATCCCTGCTTTGATTCCTGAAAGGTTCCTTAGGGCAGTTTGATAAGCATGCTGCCAAGCAGCTTTTTTTACTTAGAAATATTATTAATAAGTAAAGTCAGATTCATCTGTGCCATTGAATGATCAAAACATGAGTCAAGAGCCATTCCCTTCATACCATACTGCAGTCTGTAAGGACTGAAATCTTGTGCTGTGCCCATAGTCAGGGGTGAGAGATACCAACTCTTTGATGCCAGACTGTGACACATGACCAGTCTCGTAATTTAAACATGCAAGTTTATTGAAACCACTGCAATTGCTACTTATATTTTACTCAAATTCATTTTTAATATTTTAATATCGACTGTCTTCTATCACTCCTTTTAAAAACAATTTTTCCCCTTTGAGTCTGGGTCTTGCTATCTTGTCCAGGCCAGCCTTGAACTTGCTTGCCTCTCAAGTGCTGGGGAGCAATATTTAGAAATGAAAAGGTGGTGTATTAGTCGCCTTCTCATTGCTGGGATAAGCTGGCATAAACAACTACGAGGAGGAAAGCGTGCTCGTTCAGAAGTTCACGTCCATGGTCAAGTGGCTCCAAGGCAGAGACAGCGTGGCGGAAGGGTTTGGCAGAGGAAAGCTGCTCACCCACGGCAACCAGGCAGCGGAAAGGGAAAGAACTAGTGTGAGAAGGGCCTGGGGACAGGACACACCTTTAAAGGCCACACCCCCAGGGCCTACCTTTGGCTGGGCCACCTCCCAAGAGCCCGCTCAGCTTTGAGCTCCTCAAATGTGTTGATCCACTGACGAGGCCAGCTGTGCCCTGATGATCCAGTCACCTTCCAACATCCCCATCTTGGAACCTGAGACTTCTGGGGAGTTTCAGTCTAAGCTGTAACAGGGAGGGAGTATTTTTCTTCAATAGAGAAATACATTCTGATGTTGCAGCTCCATTTTCTGTATCAGTCCCTGATTAGAGGAAAGGTGAGAAATACATTCTGATGTTGCAGCTCCATTTTCTGTATCAGTCCCTGATTAGAGGAAAGGTGAGAGCAGCTTCATGGAGCAGCCCGTCCTAGGCAGGTCGGCCTCTGCTCAGTGACCTAAGGGAAGCTGGCCTTAGACATCACTGGCCAGGTGCCTGGCCCTCTCCGTAGACTGCCATGGATTCAGCGTTTTACTGCAAGTGATTCCTTTTCTCGAGTGTTGACAGAACTGTAGGTTCTCAAGTTCTCCTGGTTGACAAACTAAGGGACAGGAAACCATTACTGGCTTATCTCAAGCAAGACTAGTAAAGGATAATTGAGTCATTAGAATCTTTCCACTGGTGACAAGGAGTGTGTATGTGTGTGTGGTACTGGGGAATGAACCCAGGGCCTTTGCACTGAGCTAGGAACTACATCCCCACCCTTTTTTGTTGTTTGTTTTTTTTTGACAGGGTCTTAAGTTGCTTTGTTACCAAGGCTGGGCTTGAATTTGCCAATCCTCCTGCCCTGGCCTCCCAGGGTGCTGGGATTACAGTTGTTCACCACCATACCTGGTGGATGGTAACCTTTGTGTTTTTCATTCAATGTAAAAATATTACTTGACTTCTGATACAGATTCTGTCTTCATATACAAGAATAGTCCAGGGCCGCTTGAGATTAGCACATGATCGAAGGAAAGATGTGACCTGATCAATGTGTGCTGCGCTAGGGCAAATGAAAATCATCCACATATGCTTGACATCAACTTTTCCCCAGCAGCAATACTTACCAGAGGAAACTATGACACAGTTTTTTTGTCTACAAGTGGCACAGACTATCAGTAAACAATTTTTAATGTGTGAGAAACCAAATTCATAATTTTCACTGTATTAGATGACCTTTCTACAGAAAACCTTTTGTGCTGCATAGGACTCAAGTCTCCACCCTGGAGACTGACAGTGAGGGTGCTTGGGCTCATTCAGAAGATGCTTGTGCTTGAATCCTTAGGACCATGGTATCTAGTCCTGTGACCTGGGCCTCCGGCTTACAGATCCATCTCTAGCTAGCAACTGACACGCCCAGGGCTGTGAAGTGATTGAATATGTTCATTTGAGGAGACTGATTGTGAGCCTAGATACCCACTCACTTCCCTTTCCAGCCTTGCTATTCTGACTCGTAGCAATATACAAGAGCCAGGCATGGTGGTGCACACCTGTGATCCCCGCACTTGGGAGGCTGAAGCAGGAGGACCGCCATGAGTTCGAGGCCAGCCTGGGCTGTATGGTGAGAACCTGTCCCAGGAGACAACCCCCAATATATATACATGATACAAATGACTCCACATCCGCCTCAAGTCATTTGCAGTACAGTGAGTGGGTGCCCTTCCAATCCAGTGTAGAAACTTTCAGAATCATGGCACCTAGATCAGGAAAACCAGAGGTTATTACAGTGAGGTCCCCACGACACGTGCACTTGCATACACACACACACACACACACACACACACGTGTATGGAGGGGAATAACAGTCCACAAAGAGCTGGGCTTAAGCTCTTTGCACTCTGCACATGGCTTCTGGAACTGAAGTTGCAGACCTAGCTCACCTTGCTGTTTACATCTGCCCACCCACCCTTCCCGACCTCCACCTTTCCAAATACTTGATTCTAGATGGTGCCCCAGGCCTGTGTTGTTGGGGATGCAGCTACACATTACTAATTGCACTTGTCCCTTTGTGTAGTTGCTAAGCACAGCAGACTTGTGGAGTAAGGGAAAATGTTAAGCCCTTGTCTGTGGAAGACACCATAGTCTGCAAAGCAAAAGGGTGCCATTCCCCACCAATTGCATTTTCATGGCTACCTATTGCCCTTGAGTCTCGAGTGCCCTATGCCGAACAAAACCAGTTGTTTCAGGAGATGAGAAACAAGTTCACTGTGTGTGGGGCTATTAAAACATTTTCCTGCTGCCTTAATTCTTGTGTAACAAGGTAAGGTCAACAAGTCTGACGTTTAATCTGTTTTGAAGGTTGTGCTTTAAAAGTCAAGATAAAGGGAGAGTTCACATTTCATTCTTAACCTAGAAGTCCTGGGAACTAAAAAACTTTAGAGTTATGAGCTCGTATTTCTCTGATATTCTTGGTCACCTCTTACTGTGCCTTTTCAGTGATATGAGGGAGAGTTATAAGTTTATTCTACACCATGGTGTTACACATTAATTTTGGTTCTCTCCACCCCAACACCCCGGTCTGAGACTTATTATCCAACCATCTGTCCTTCCCATGGGGCTGATATTGCTGAAGTTCCCTCAGTGTCACACGCAGTGGCCACTTGTGAACATGGAATTACAAAAGATGTTAACGCACCAAGGCTTAGTAATGAGGTGTACTCAATGATTTTTTCTCCTCCAGTAATGTTAAAAGATGCTTTATTCTTTTTCTGGAAGCACCATCTAGTGGCCAAAGCTCAAAGTATGACTTAACAATAGGTATAGGAGACATTTATTAACATAAAGGCTAATTTCAACAACTTTGGAGGCTTTTGAAGTAACATTTGTGTACTAAACAAAACCTCGTAATGTCAAAAAGGGGTTTGAGATGAGTTAGAAGTTGAACCCTGTTCAAAATTGTTTAGTAATATGGCACTGGGCAACTCTAACCCTGTTTTCTAATGTGAACTCAGAATGCTTCAGTATGACTTGTGGAAACATCAGGCCCAGTGTTTTCCCTTTCGTTGGAAATGTAGACTGAATGTAGAAATGAAGATAGGCCTCCATCGTGCTGGCTGAGCATCAATAGCTTAACAGCATTTTCTTCTCAAGGGAAAGGCCACATGCTGCTTTGGGCAGTAGTGTTCAAGCACAACTTGTCTTGCTCGAGGAACTCGAGTAAACTGGAGAGCTTGTCAATCCAGGTATGTGGAGTACAGAGGACACACAAGTGGCTGCTCTTAGAAAGACTTCTTGGGTGGGTGAACATCAGTATCTTAATTCCCTCCTAGTGGGAACCTAGTCCAATTCTCACCAGGTTGGCTGAGTGAAGCTACCCACTGCTTCCTTCAGAGCTAAAGGTAGTGGCAGGAACATCGCTGATAAATCTGACCTTTCATTTGTGTTTGAGCGCCCTGGATCCCAGCTTTCCTTCCCCCCTCTACACTGAAACAGTCCTCTTAGAGGACATAGACTTACTTTTAGAGAATGGAATAAACTGCACCTTGTAGTTCCGCTATTTCTGTTGGAGGATCAGAGAGCTACTATGGCCATAGGTTTATCCCCTTGCCTGTCCAGAGGCTTTACGGAATGATAGGTATTTTAACCACCAGGAGGCAGCAGATACATTTTTCCCTCTACTAGGCATTGAAGCCAGGGTCTTAGCACTGTGCTACATCCCCAGCCCTTTTTAAGACAGTCTCACCAAGTCCCTAAATTGACTAAGATGGGATTGAATTTGATCCTCTTGCCTCAGCTTTCCAGAGTGGTAGGATTATAGATGTGTGCCACAATGCTCCCCACCAATTAGGATTCATAAAGCTCAAGGGTCCAAATCTTAAAGTTTGTGAGGCCCAAATCTAACCCAAGTAATTTGGGACACGTTTTTCAGGCGAAATAGGAACAAATTTAACAGCAGGACTATTCTTATTCAAAAGCTCGTTTGGTATTTGCTATTTCTTTCTCAAGTCATGAGAAATGGGGCTGAGGTCTTGAACTATGGCAGGGAAGGTATAACTGAAAGGTACTCAGGATGGTCAGGCCTCAAGTACTACTACTGACTTGAAAAGCTATGAGGCACCAGAGGTAGCAGTCCAACTATCCCCTTGATTCCTGTCCCCAAACTGACTTTGAGATGGGTCTCACTGCTGCCCAGGCTGCCCACACACTCCTGGGGCACAAGCTATCCTCTTGCCTCAGCCCTGAGTAATGGGGACTACAGGTGCACAACCACTGCTCCTACTTACCATCTAATATTAGAAACCCTTAAGATCACTACTGGACTACAATATTCTGACCTGACGCCTAATTTTATCCTTATTTTTCTACATTAAAAAATGTTTTCATAGTTTGTGTGCAGACTAAGTGCCATTTGTTTTGTAGGTACTATAAACAGCCCACCCCCCTCCAAAATATATGCTTCAGGAAAAGAAAAACTTGTATAAATATTTTAATACTAAATTTGAGGCATCATGAGGTTAATACAAGTTACTCTTGGCCTGTACAATTACAACAGGTGCTCAAAATGGTGGCCATGAGCTTCCAGACATTTATTAGTATGGCAAACTGCTGCTTGGGTAGCCTTGGTCATTGAAATTGCTGCACATGTATTTTCAATTCCTTCTCTAAGGGCCAGCAGTATAGTGCATTTTCTGTGATATACGACATCCTCTAGGGTTCCCCCATACAAGGGTAACACCTCTATTGAACATCATACTAATTTTCTTTTCCTGAAGTGTGTATACACTTTTTGGGCAGACTCTGTATTTTAAGTTTCTTGGGAGCCCCCACAGTTTAGAACTCAGAAAAAGAAATGTGAAAATCAGGATTTTTTTTTTTTTTTTTTTTTTTTTTTTTTGAGACAGTCTCGCTATATAGTTCAGGCTGGCCTTGAACTCAAGGTGATCCTCCTGCCTCAGCCTCCTGGGGTGCTGGGATTACAGGCACGCACCACCACACACGGCTCTAGAATATGGGTTTTTTAATATGCAACTGTGGGGAAAAAAATACATAACTGTGAAGCTGATCCCTTGCTGTCTTCACACATACAGTTCCTTTTATCTTTCCTCCCATTCCCTACATTAACATGTGACTAAATACTTCCTCTTCAGTTGGATTATAAGGTAAGGTCACAAAATAGGGAATGAAGCATTCCTTGAGAATTTCCGAAAAGTCAGATATGGACTGAAAATACTCTTGCTGTGCTGAACTTGAACAAAATCAGTGGGCTAAAAATGACACATTAGGGCCGGTGAGATAGCTCAGCGGCATAAGCGCCTGCCTGGCAAGTGCGAGGTCCTGAGTTTGACCCCCGGTGTACACAGACACACACACACACAGACACACACACACGACACATTAACTAGCTATGGGCCTGAGCCTGCCCTCACAAACAGTACCACTAAAATGAGAATTCACTGTGTGGATCAACCACCACCACCTACTCCCACAGTGAGAAAACACTAGGGAATTCTTATGCCTAAACCTAGAACCCTCGGTCACATGCTAATGTCCCTTTTGTGCTTTGTTTTCACCAAGTCTATCCTTAGGCTATTGTTTTCCTTAGTTGAAATCACAGTACCTAGTAATCAGGAACCAATACCTTTTCACAAGGAGAAAAAGAGTTACAGACACAAAGGTTAAGGACAACTTTTTATTGCTACCAGAGGCTTTTATCATCAGTACATGGTTCTGACCATAATACCCTCCTCAGACTGCAAAGAGAACTCAGGATCCATTAGCCATTAAGAGAAGCACAGGTAGGTTGGGAGACAGGGAATAATTTTTATCAGAAAATCCTAACATAAACGAGGGTACTGAATTACATAATACAGGCTCAAATCACAGAGCTGCCCCCACATCTAGACAGTCTCCTACTGATTATAAATGAGTGAAAACAGATCAGTTACAAAAATCTAATTGTTTCTTTGGTGAGCACCTGGATATATTAACTTTGTTACAAATTCTTTCATATAAATGTCAAAAATGCTTTCAACAAATCTAAGTGTTCTAGTTACATGCCATTTTAAAGTTTAAGATAAAGCAGTAATTTTGTTTTTGAACTCTAAAAACTAAAATGAGACAAACAAAATCAAGTGGTAATGTGAGAACTTTTTCTATTACCACCTGATTCATCTGAACAATTCCAAAGTACACTTTCCAGACTAACTGGAATCTAAATCATGGATTAAACATGGCTGTCACACTAATTTTGCTACCAAAAAAAAAAGGGGGATACCTACTCAGTAGAAGGCAGAGAACATAGATCAATGTGCATAAAACTCATTAAGCAGTCAATGGAAAAGCAAGCAAAAGGAAAATAAATCAGGATGCTGGGGAATTTTGGATTTTTTTCCCCAACACTTAATTTTTTGACATGGGGCAAACTACATTTTAGCACAGAAAAAGAGCATAACTGACAAACTATAAAGAAATTTACTTTTAAAAATGTTTGGTAAATATTTTTTGGCCTTGAAACAATGCTGAATTATAATTAACTGCACAAGTACATGAGGGGTTTTTGTTTTTTTTTTTCCTGGCTCACTTCAAACCAGCCTGAGAAGGTATGTATCCCTCTATAGCCTTTCCTAGTTTTACAGGTTGTTACCAAAGTAGTCAACCTTAGTCTGCACTGGAAGGTAACATGTGTTAAAACTACATGACAGAAACAGGCTGCAAAGGTGGACAAGGGGAAGCATGTCCCTCTTGTCTTGATAAATCAGTGCCACACATAGAACCCACATTTTCAGCATTATCTTCATTATAGAGCCGCTTGATTCCATCATAGAAGTCATCCACTTCCATTTCCTCCACTTTGCGTTTAGCAGAGGTGTGCTTGCACCCACTGGCAGCTGGGAGATGATGGTAGAAGGCTGCTGTACCTCTGACTGGCACTTCTGGCTTGCTGTTGTCCTTGGAGAAATCTGGGCCTGAGACAGAGGAGGGATGTAATCTGAACGCTCCTTTGTCACAGGTCACCAGGGTGTGCTTGAGGGGACGGTAGACATAAACGGAATTTAGAGGCAGGGAAGACTGCAGAGTAGAAAGGTGATGTGCCACCAGCTCCCGACAGTGGATCAACTGGGAGCTATCCATCTGGACAAGAGAAAAAGCAAAGCTGACCATTACTCAATGATGGCTGCTCTGCCGTCTGCTGGCTTTTCCTCCTGCTGCCTCTGATCCTTCGGTGCTCTTCTCTCTCCACACCTTCTACTTCAAATTCACTCACTCCAGAAGTTTAAGTTTAAATTATGCCCAAATCCTATTTCTAATATAAATCTCTTTTGGCAAATTGTTATTTGCTGCTGTATGCTGGATATTCACAGAACAGAAACTGCTCACCACTACAACCAAAGTCTGCTTTTCTCCCAGTTCATGCCTCCTCTCTACAAGGCCTCTCACCCCACCTCTTTGCCTCCTTTAATTTCTTCACTGAAGACCAAAGAAAAGACAAACATATAATTCATGAAGAATTTAAGGAAGAAGCCAGAAGCAAGGAAAAAGAAATGTTAAATCAGAGATAGGGGATGCTGTCTAGTTCAGAATTTGAAGCAATTTAAATATTTTGATTTAAATAAATGAGAACTTTAGGCAAGTTTATAGTTTTGTAGCAAACAGTAATAAGACTAACACTCTGAAGAAATGTTTTTAACATTTTTGCTTAATCTGGGAGTTTTGCTCATTCCTCCTTATCCTTCAGCACAGTTTCGGTATCAATCCTTTCTGGAAACATATACTTGTCCAACCCCCCCACACACACACACATTTCCGTGGCCATCTGTCCCCAGTGTTTTAAAATCATCTAAATTGAGCCATCTAGGGTCTCCACTATAGGCTTCAAGAGTCTCTGCCTTCCTTTCCCTTAATTACAGCACTGTCGAAATCATCTACAGCATCTTGTATTTATCCTTTACTCAGATGTGATTTTTCTTTTTGTTTCCTTTTTTTTTTTTTTTCCCCCAGTACTGGGGACTGAATCAACGGCCTTCACACTGAACCTTTTTTTATTTTTGATGGGGGTCTCTATAATATAACCTGAGTTTTGTTTTAATAAGGCTAATCTGACCTCAACCTCCTTTTTCAGCCTTATTTCCTAGCATACCCTCAGAGTTTACGCTCTATATTCCTGTCAAAAAGGCCTGATCAGTTTTTGCACGAATCTCCCCCTTTCTTACTTCACCCTTGCTCATCCTGTTTCTACCTGCTGAAACTATTTTGCCCATTCATTCCCTCCAGGCGTGGCTAAATGCTATCACCTCCAGGAAGCTTATCTTGGTCATTTTTTTTTTTTTTTTTTTTGTGGGTACCGGGGGGTCGACCTCAGGACCTCGCGTGCCAACAGGCACCCGTGCCGCTGAGCGATATCACCGGCCCCTTTTTCATATGTGGGATCCGGGAGTCGAACTGGGGCCCTCGCGCTTGCAAGGCAGGCGCTTATGCCACTGAGCCATCTCACCGGCCCATTATCTTGGTCATTTAACTACCAGGGATCACTTTTTTCCAGTTTTGTGGCTTTTATAGATATTCTGGGCATTTCTTAACCAAGTCTTATTCATCCTATTTAACCTGCAGTACACAGCATGACTAAAATACTACAAAGAAAATAGAGGGATGTAATATAAGAGAACACACTTGGTCACAAAAATTAATTTCGTAAATAGAGTCATATATTAACCAGTAAAGAAAGCTGAACGGCGGGTCTTAGTCATCATGTAAGTCATCATAAAGTTATCTGAAATTGTCAAAAATAATACATGGAAATGACAGATTTTATTATCAACCATTTTGTTCAGATTTTTCTTTCTACTATGGTAACACACTATGGGTAAGACATTAACTATTTGAATTTTTTCCTTCAAAATTTTTTTTCTTCCTTAAAAAATGTACATAATACTTAAGGTATTCCCCCAAATACCTAGCTTATCACAGGCTAGGTATTATTATACCCTAGGGCTGTAGAACAAGCTGACCCATGGAACAAAGCAGCAGCCTACAGAAGAAACAAAAATGAAATACAGAACTGTTCTTTAGCAACTAAATGACACTCTGTATCTAAGAAAAGTGAACTGTCCACAAATATTCTAATGCCTTGATCACTGGGCACAGGAAACACCATTAACAGAATCCTGAAAAAAGACATATGTATCTTTTCTGTGTGCCAAAAAACCCCAAGAAATTATTTTTTGCAGTTAAGACTGGAAGAGAATTAGCTGGAAAGGATAATAGAAGTTACTCAAACCCACACTATCTATATAAACTCCACCCAAATCTCAAACCAGTCCTTTGTCCAAAATAACTCATCACAGTAAAACCACCTAAATTTTAGAGAGAGAGAGAGAAACAAAACAAGTACATATACTGGAAATACAACTCTAAATGCCAGTGAAGTCCTCTGGATCTCTGTTAAAAGCATTTGAAGTGCATTTTTTCTTACAGTTGTCAAAAGAACCTTTATTAATTTTAATGACTCTCCCAAATCTGAATATGGTGGTTATTTCTAAGTATCCCTTGCTAGAAAAACAAAAGAAGATGGACCCAGGTTGGTGGGCATCATGAAGCACTGAGAGTATCTGCTGGAACAGTTTGATGTTAGGCACCTCAAGAAGAACCAGGATCCCCTGGTGGTGGTGGGATACCCTGATGGAGAGGGTCTGCCCTTTTTTTTTGAGACAGGGTCTCACTATATGTGCAGGCTGGCCTTGAACTCACTTATGAAACCCAGGCTGACCTCGAAAGCACAGTGATCCTCCTGCCTCAGCTGGAGTGCTGGGATTATAGGCACGCGCCACCACGCCTGACGGAGGGTCTGCTTTTTAATTACTGACTTTATTTTTAAACTAGACCACCTACTTTGACTTGTTAGCTAGAAACTAGGGAAATCACACTAATCTAAGTAGAGTTAACACCCTGAGATTACTGGGATGGGACACATCAGTGAGAGGACATGAGCATAGCTATACAAGCAGAGCAAGGGTAGAAGGGGTAAGACCTGGTTTAGCCATCCTAGAATGGAGACCAACAGGTAGCACAAAGCTTGCGAAGGGAGGCTGTACTGTATGGGGGAGGCTGGGAAGGACAAGAATAGGCTTGACTTTTACCTGAAGAACACTCACCCTCTCTGTCCCAAGTCCAGACGGGACACAGCAAAAGCTAGTGATAGTGGCCTCCTCACAGCACAAAATGTCTACAGGACCCTTTCTCCAACCAAGACACCAGGAATCAACAAAAGTAATACTGGCACTAGTCTGGGGCTGTAGCTCAGTGGCAGAAGCACATGCCAACCACATGGTAAGGCTCAGGGTTCAATCTCCAGCACCACCAAAAGACTGAAAAAATATACTGGGGAGGCATGACCTCACCAGTGTGACGCCAGAATTTCCTATACTAGAACCAGAAATCCAGGCCTCGTCATAGGTCTAATTACAAAGATACTAAAACCTAGTCTCCAACCTGAACAAAGGTGAACTTAGCAAAGATGGAACTGAGTCCAAGAGAACCAGAGCTTTCTGTGTTTGTGACACAACGTTTGCTCATCAGCCCAAGTTTTAGAGATGAGCTGCTGGACCAAGTCCCAAAGTCTCTACCAAGTTTTGTGAGCTTGTTTTTATTCATCATCTTCCCCATTAGAGACTTTTTTAAAAAAAATCACTATTCCCAATGGGCAGATCATAGTTTTCTCAAAAAATGTTTGCAGAATGTAACTATTAATATGGAACAATGGTTTTCAAACAATGCCCTAACAGTTCATAGAAAGGGAAGGCTGTGCGGAGTAGGACTCTGATCCCAACAGATCCCTGCCCTGAACCGTACTACAAAGGGCAGCCCTACTTTCCAAAATACTCTGTATTCTGGGGTTGTGTATACAATACTTTGTAAGGGGGAAGAAGGCAGGGAAAGGGCTCCACTTCTAAAACAAACTCTGAAAACCGCTGGACTATAATTTTTACGGTTCTGTGGTACTGAAAAAACCGTGGCTGTCTAAGTCTTCTTCACAACTAAGTAATTCTATGTGGCCCTCAGGAAGTCCAAGTTGCCTGAAATGGAGCTATAAAGTAAAGGACTGAATGAAATGATTTCTAAGAAGATCCTGTCAAATCTCAAGTTCATAGTACTCCTTCAGTTAAGGGAAAAGTGAGTTCAGTAAATGTTTTTTTCTTGTAGCACCAGAAAACACACAAAAGCAAAGCTGCAGATTTCCCAGTGTTCTTCAACAGAGAACGAGCTCTCAAAGCTACAGAATACACATTGCTATTTACAATATTCTTAATTATGATTCAAAATCTGCCCTTTCTTTGTGACACTAACACTTTATATAAAGAATTTCTTTTTCGGGCCGGTGAGATGGCTCAGCGGCGTAAGCGCCTGCCTTGCAAGCGCGAGGGCCCGAGTTCGACTCCCGGATCCCACATACGAAAAAGGGGCCGGTGATATCGCTCAGCGGCTTGGATGCCTGTTGGCGCGTGAGGTCCTGAGGTCGACCCCCCGGTACCCACAAAAAAAAAAAAAAAATTTCTTTTTCTACCATGGGAGTAGACCAAGATGCCAAGTCATGAAGCATTTAAAAATAAGTCATTTATTCCAATTAAAAAAAAAGTGATGTAACAGAGGTTTTTTATTAATGCCTATACCCCTTGCTTCATAATCTAATGTAGAGGATTAATATTCAACTTTACCTGCAACATTTTAGGTAGGAAAATTAAGTTTCCTGTGCCATGCTCTTCATTTATATGGTGATTTATGGTAGTTTCTAAAAACACTCACTAAATAACTTCCTTCTAGGGTTTATTTTCATTACAACACTTAATTCAATGAAAGCACCAAATAACCTCAATCTAAGATATGCTATTTATCTATCTATATATATTTTTTAACAGTGTCGAAAGTTTATTTGAAAAGTGAAGGGTGAATGGGATAAGGAAGAAACTGGCTCCGCAGCCAGGCATGATGGCATATGCCTGTAATCCCAGCACTCAGGAGGCTGAGGCAGGAGGATCACTGTGAGTTTGAGGCCAGCCTGAACTGCATAGTGAAACCCTATCTCAAAAAAATAAAAAAATAAAAAAAAGAAAGAAAGAAAAAAAAAGAAACTGGTCTGCAGAGCAAACTTGGGTAGAACAAAAGGAAGGAAAGGATAAAAGCATAAATAAAAGTATACCCTGTAGCAGGCTGTTTATTTTTAAAATTGTTTCTCCCTTGTAAAAGAGAATAACTTGTTACACAAGAAGAGCTCTGGCTAAATAATGCTCTGATCGTCATCCTTTTAATGAAAGGACTCAGCCCTTCTCTGCTTACAGACTAGGGCCTGAAATTCTCAGAAGCTGAGAGATGGCCCTCAGTTACTTCTCAGTGTCTGCCTACCCTTCACAGCTTGCATCTGTAACACCATTTTAACAAATAGAAATTTTAAAAATTACTTCGTTACTGTATATTTTACTATAGAATAAAATATTCTTTTCTACAGTTACAGTATCACTGTAGTTCTCTTTATACTGCAAAATGTTTTAAGCTCAGAATGTAATAGTTTTCTAAGTAATATCCAATAAATAAGACCAGAGTATTGCTAAGTAAAAATAAATACAGCCTTACATAGGGAAAGGTTCATGAGTCTTTTGTGGACACAGCTGGTAGAGGAGTATGGTTTACAACAAATCTAAACTTGGTGGCATGAATAGAACTGATAAAGCCAACATACAGTAGTTGCCAACATATAGCATGATTACATTTGAATGAGAATTTTCTCCACTAAACCTTTATATTGTTCTTGGGTGGCTGATAATGTATCAGCCCATAACATTTAAAGCAATCTGTAGATTGAAATTACAAACTAATCTTAGGCAATAATAGGAACTATGAGGACAAAACTCCTTTCAGAAAGGTAACTTCTGCCTGCCAAAGGCTGGTATAAATATTTTCTAGCCAAAAATAAATTATTTGGTTAAAGAGCAACTTTCTGTGGTTTATATTTTTGATATCTTTATAAACTGAGTGAAGCTGAGAAGTACTACATGAAACCTACAGCTAAATGCTTCTCTAGTCAAACCAAGGGAAAATACATTGAGAAACTTAATTTTTCAAAATTCTTAATCTGAAAGAGTTGAAAAGAAATAAGAAAATACTACCTAAATTTTATGAAAGAAAAAAGACATCTAGCCTATAAAAGTTTAAAGTATCTGATAGTTTACTCTTATCTACTCTTAAAAAAATGGTCACTATAAAATTAGAAATGTCTGTTTTATAACCATCTTGTAACCCTCTATATGCCAAAGAGAAAAACCTAAAATGTGTACTCATTAGACTAACACCCACCTGTGCTTTCTGAAGCAGTTCAATTGTAAGAGGAAGCCAATCAGGAATGAGTTTCTCCATTTCCAAGCTAACCATGGCCAGAGCAAGCATGGATCCTTTGAATTGAAGAAGTTGGTTGCAGGCCATACAGTGAAGTAGTTGTTTGGTAAGGACTGCCAAATGTTGAGATGGGCTCAACTTGGGCAAACTGAAAAGTAACTGAGGCCTAGTTGACACTGCAATGGCATGGAACTGGGGTGAAGGGGAAAAAAAAAAAAAAAAAAAAATCACAAGAACATCATTCTCATACTACTTAAAATGTGTAGGAAATTATATATAGAAATTAACATGACCCCTTCAGGTATTAATTTCTAAATCTGTCAATTTCTAAGTTTCTAAGTTATTAATGTAGTGATTTAGACATATATCTCTAATTTTTCAAGTTACTAAAACAGGACTACATATTCAAATAAGAAATACTTTGGGTATATTTACAATGTGAAGAAAATCCAGTGGTGTGGCTGTGTGAAGATCCCAGTTCAACTTATCCAGAATAATTCTCTCCATTCTCAAAATTTCAGAAGAGGAACATCCACAAAAACTGTCTCTTGCCAATACCTTCAGTACTGGAATTTTCTATCCAAAGCAAAAGGGAACAGGGATAGGAAGGACATTTTAAATTTTTGTTTTGGCAAACAAACAGCAAGTTAATTTAAAAAATGAAATTTTCAAAAAAGAATTGATCATGAAAGGATTTATTACCTCATCCTCTTCGACAGTCTTGGCAGCTAGGAAAAAGCAGCTAATTGCAATACAACTCAAGTATTTTGGGTGGGCCTAGAAGTTTGAAAAAGTAAAGAGCCACTTCAGTGAGTTTTTTAAAAGTTTATTAACTTTTTATAACTGTTTTTAAAAACTAAATATGTGAATAAGACAAGTATGCAGACAATTCCATAGATTTCAATTCCCACTGATTCCTTTCTAGATCACAGCTAACATTTAACGTCACAACCCTAGCCATGTGGTATTCTATAGGAATAAAATTATTCCACACTGGAAGTTTAACCAAAGTTAGTCAAAGCTAAATTTCTATTCAGTAGAGAAGAGCCTAATTATAAAGGTAAGCCTCTATTTAATAAATGTTAGCTAAATTTTAAAGTATATTTATGTGTGTGTGTGTATATATATTCTTAAAGCTAGTTTTATTTACCTATCTCAAAATATTAATAATATACCAATGTCAGGGAAGTTAAAGAGAAAAAAGAAAATAGAATATTAGTACACTGCAAATGATTTTTTAAAAAAATCACACAATACTAGCAGAAAAGAAAATTTCTGATTATTAAGTGTCCACACACATATAAAAGCTTATATTCAAATTCCATAGTAAGAATGAAAAGGTCCTCAATTTAGTGGTTTAAAAAAAAAAAAAAAAAACCTTTCTTGAGTTTGACACATAGAAGATGACTTGAATTTGCCTGGTTTCCTATCTATAATAAGGCAGATCCACTTTTTTTTTTTTTTTTTTTTGGTGGGTACCGGGGGTCGAACTCAGGACCTCGCGCTTGCCAGGCAGGCGCTTATGCCGCTGAGCCATCTCACCGGCCTGGCAGATCCACTTTTAATGTGCTTACCAATACAATACTGAGATGTAGAAAACAATTCAGTCCAATTAAACTCAACACCGAGATAATTTATATAATATATGTACAATACACAAACGGTAAAACCTGTTTCAACATTTACTTTATATTTAAATAAGTAACAAACATGCCAATGACTGCTGCCTCATCATAAGTGAATCTTTCAATTCTGTGCTCACATGAGAAATAAGTTGTTTCGATACTAACAATATTGTTAGAAATGATTATCAATCAAAGCATTATAGTTAAAAAGGCACTTCCAAAATAGTATGGTGTCTATTATGACTTCATCCTACAGTGAGAAAAGTCTCAGAGGCTAAGGGAGACAACACAGGTGATCTAGGAAATAAATTTTGCTACTAGGACAATTTTCCAGGATCCTTTATTTCTCTATAAATATAAATATAAAATATAAAATCCTACATCTCTGAAGTAATCTAAGTTCATTACAATGAAAGGAACGGTTAACAACTTTGGGTAGGCAATATAATCTCTAAATCAAGGGTACCAATAAAAAAATTTAATAATAAGCAGGGTGTGGTGGCACATGCCTATAATCCCAGCACTTTGGAGGCTGAGGCAAGAGGATCACCTGGGCTACACAGTGAGTTCAAGGCCAGACATACATAGTGAAACCCTGTCTGAAAAAACCAACCCTCGCCCCGGCAAAAATCATACAGCAAAAAAATTTAGTAATAAAAAGAATCCCAATATCGAATGTGTAATTTAAAAAGCACACAGTAGTTCCGGAATCTGGTTGCATATTAGATTCATCTGTACATTTTTTTTCCTTTAAATCTAGACAATCAGTATCTCAGCTACTGGAGAACTGGATTCATGAGGTCTGGAATAGGGCCCAGGTTTTTTGTTGTTGTTTTTAATCAGATCCAGGGCCTCTGTGCATGCTAGCAAACACTCTACCACTGAGTTGTTACCCTGGGTTGCTTATTTTTACTTTTCGTGGTGCCTGAACTCAGGCCTGATCCATCCTAGGCAAGCACTCTACCACTGAGCTGCATCCCCAGCTCATTTTCATAGTGACTTCTGTAAGACAGAGGCTCCGTTCATTGTTGCAGCCCTTTTATGGTTTGCTTTAAGTGCCTTTTTAAAAACTACATCTTAGACTATTTTAAAATTCTATTTCCAGAATTTTCCTAAATATATTTAAAATGTTTAATAAGTATAGGAAGTATCTTTTATGATAGTAAACTCCTTAGCTCGTTAATAATTTTTGAAAAATGTACGACCTAAGCATGACCATTATCCTTTAACTCACCTTTCTATGGTGCTATTTGTGAAAGAGAAGTTAGTTGTAAAGAGGGAGGAGGAAGGAAGACATGCTGCAAGTAGAGTTTTCAGATTACCCAGATTTCAATCAGCATCATTATAATTAAAGGTTCTTTAAGTCTCTTAAGACTGGAAGTCTGAAAAATGAAATGGTAACTGAATGGCTATTCAAAATCTTACACTCCATACTCTACAGCTCTCCTTTTTTATACCTAGTATCTTAGCTTACTCTCTCCTTGCTGGGACATAATACCCGACACCAAGACATTAAAGGAACAAAGGCAGGGCAGCATGGCAGAGGAGAAACAGTTCATGGTATGCAGGCAGGGAGCAGCTAAGCAGGGAGCCTTTCTTTCCCTTTTTATTCTATTCAGGCTACAAGCCTACTGGCCACACCCAGGATGGGCCTTCTCATTATCCACACCCAGAACTAGGCAAACCAATCAGTGGACTAATCCAGTTATCACACACCCATGATCCAGCCACCTCCCAAAAGCCCCACACCTATGAACACATGTGACTTTGGGGGACATCTAGATATAAGCCATAACACCTAGTAACAAAGCATTTAATTCACAGTTTATATATTCCTAGGCACATAAGTGAATTAATTGCTTTTCTATTCTTTCATGCTTTGCTATTAAATAAATGCTGAGTTTTTGCTTTTAATCTGTTGTGGGCCTACTATGACATAAAAGAGCTAATGGTATATTACAATAATAAGGACAATATAAAATCTGAATACATAAAAATATATTTATTTATATGCTGCCATTAATAAAAACATACCAAGATTATTTCATGACCTCTTTACATCCCAAAGTATGCTCCTGGAAAGTATTTATGTTGTCTAGAAAACCACACAATATATATAGTTAATAAAGAAGCAACAGAAAAATCTGAAAAAGGCTTCTACTTTTCTATTCTGATTCACTGTCCACTTCTATAGTGCACCAACATTACAGATGACTAAACATTCTACCAATGCTACATCATTTGTAATAAAAACAATATATAGACATAAGTTAAGAGTACTTGTTGCAAAAAGAAAATTATAGAACACAATTAGAAACAAAAATGTAAAATGGTAGAAGATACCATGTCTTCATTTGGGTACATATATCATTCTGCAGCAAAGTGTTCTATTTCTTTCTACGTTATAGCACCTTACTAAATGCCTCTAGTTTAACACATAAATCCCCAAAATGAGAGTCATACGTTAAGTATATTTTAAAATATTTACCTTTACAGTAGCTAAAAACCTGTCCAAAAGACTGCTAGCCAGAGCAAATGTTTCTGGGTAAAGGTTGAATTGGTACTTGAGTTTGGCCAGCCACTGAATTACTTCATCTCTCTGGGATGGAGAAACACTCTATGAAGGAATAATTACAAAACGAAGTTAAAAGAAATGACAGTAAAGTTTCAGTTATCATCAACAGAATATTTAGAATTCTCTTTCACAAAGGTTAGCAAATATTATAGAAAATGCATGTATATGTTAAAAATGTTATTAAGGTTATTCAAAACCATACTTTATATGAAGATAAAACTTTACGTAGTTATCGTATTTATTATCAATATCCAATATTCTTTTACTCTACTAAAATTTTCACTATGTCACCTTGTCAAATATCTATAGTTTAAACTGAGATGCTCAGGAAACTTTTTGCGGTGGTGGGGTACTGGAGATCAAACCCAAGGGCTTCACTCATACTAAGCAAATGCTATACCACTGAGTTACATCCCTAGCTCAGGAATGTAACATTTTAAAATTTAAGTACATTATTATCAACTGATATTATAATTAAGTTTTCCCAACTCTTGATATTAGTAAAGTGTCTAAGGCATCAAATAGTGATTAACTCATCGCAGGAAATATAAATGGACCATGATAACAGAGTGACAGCCATTAAAACCAAAAAAATCAGTATTAATAAATGAAAAAATACCAGGAACAAATGAACCTGGTTTTCGGAACAAATTTTAGTTGAAATGTCTTTATTTTTCTTGGCTTTCTCTGGTATTATGGGGAATATGTGACTTGGTGCTCATAATCTCTGCCACTGAATCTACTAATTGCTCATTTTATTCCAAGTCCTCCTCCTTCAATTTACTTTTCAGCTTTGGCATGACACAGTGTTCTTCTATGTTAGCCGAACCAACTAATAAACACATAATTTTTATATCTAGCTCTAAACTCAGTTATAACTCATCTTTTAAAAAGGTTAACTACCATACACTCATGCACCTTCTGGCCAATTCCCTTTGAAATGACCGTACAATAAGGCATAAGAAATACAAGGAGAGAGCAGGGATGTAAAAAGAATTGAGACATGTTATGTACATGTACCAACTCCCCACGATACATGTCATCATGTACTGCAAACATGTACTAATAAAAATGCTGAAAAAAAGGGCTGGAGATGTAGCTCAGTGTGAAGACCGTGCGTTTAATCTTCAGTGACAAAACAAAAAACAAAAAACAAAAAACCTAATAAGAGAATATTATTATTGAAAATAAATTTAAACACTTTCTGACAAGATTAAAAAAGACATACTAGGGCCAGTGAGATGGCTCAGCGGTGTAAGCGCCTGCCTGGCAAGTGCGAGGGCCCAAGTTCGACTCCCGGAACCCACATACGAAAAAAGGGCCGGTGATATCGCTCAGTGGCACGGGTGCCTGCTGGCACGCGAGGTCCTGAGGTCGACCCCCGGTACCCACAAAAAAAAAAAAACATACTAACACAAAATATAGTTTACAATCTCATATTAATATGTTTATTAAGGTGAGAAATGAAAAAAAAAAAAATCCCTGTTTACACTTACGCCTTATGGAGAGAGAGACCAGTTTTGATTTTTAAGTGAGTTAGCTGGGGTGATCAAGGAAAAGTCTTGGTATTTAAGCCTATGAACTTTACTCTGAAAGACAGAAATGATGTCAACCTTAAGGCAGCAGCTATAGTTAAGCTCTTCAGGTTTGCAAATAAAATCAAGATGAGTGAAGGAGACTGCTGGAAATTGTTAACCTGAGAGTCAGTCATATAATTTCATGAGTCAAAAAGGGTACAGGAATTTAAGGAAGTTCATGGGCTAAAGCCATGTGCTTATATTTGTTTTTCAATTCAAAGAGCAGCAGTTATATCCTACAGACAAGATAGACTGATATCCAGTATGACTGAGGAAACCAGAGTAAGGCTATTAAGGCCATGAGTTTAGATTATTCCTCTCACAGAGAGACTGAAAAATGCAGCAAAACACCACTGTTTGGAGCTACGGTTTCTTTAGGAGGTGAGAGGAAGCAGACATAGGCTTGCAGCTAGGACATGGGTCAAGTATGGTCCTTAGTTCTAAAACCTCTCACATGTTCATGGAGCCCTGAGGTACTACTCTAAGATCTAATTCTGCTGTAAAGGTTGCTGGGAATAAAGGCAGTCATAAAACTTCTAAGAAAGGAGAGTTAAGCACTGAAGAGAAGGAAAAGCAATGTTAAGTAAGCCAGCTGAACAAATAAATGATGAAGAAAAGTTAACAAAAGGGAGGTTGGTAGTAATATAATCTGATGAAACCGGGAAGGCTTTTAGGAAAATAAACAATAATTTAAAGTAGAAATGAGGCCGGGTGTGGTGGTGCATGCCTGTAATCCCAGCACTTGGGAGGCTGAGGCAGGAGGATTGCTTTGAGTTTGAGGCTAGCCTGGCCTACACAGTGAGTTGAAAGATAGCCTGAACTACACAGTGAGACCCTGTCTCAAAACAAAACAAAACCAAGTAGAAATGAGAAATAACACTAACTCCATCTTCAGGTCAGAGATACAATAGGGGATACAGAAGAAAAACATTCCCGAATAACACAATACATTAAATAATGTCATCATTTGGTGTTTAAACACACAAACATAAAATTTTAAGAATTACCACAAAAGACAACATACAATAGAAAGGTTACCATATCATGGTTATGAGTGATAGAAATTATGTAAAGCAAAGATACAGAATGAAAAAGGCACTAAATATTATTTTCTCACCTCACAACTATTTGATTCTCTAATGACCAAAAAACAACTTATAACCAATTATTATACATGAATAATTCTTTCAAACATAATAGAATTAGTCATGAAAGAGTCCACAAATAGGACCAAGAAAACATCACTAGCCAAAACCTGCAGTACAACCGCACCCCACAAAAGATAATAGTTTGAAAAGACCCACCCTTACTGAAGTAATACTAATTCAAAGATCACTTTTTCAAATAAATTCAAACATAACTTTACAAAAAGAAAGTTCCATGCCTAAAGTAGTTCTATTCCCATCTTCCTATTCATCTTTTTTAAAAAGGATTAAAGAAAGAAGGAAAGAAAGCAAGCTCCAGACAGTATTTTCTGATTTTATCAAAGGAACTGTTTTTCCTGTGTGGACTGCTCAACAGGGTTAAGAGGACTCAGTAAGTTGGTTGAACAGCTAATCCAGAAGAGAATTTATAATGCATTCAACTGGCAAAACACATACATATCCATATGCTGCTAGTCTCTCTATTAAACACAAATCACCAGATATTTCAATCATACCTCATACACAAGACGCTGGGATCAATTCCCAGTACACACACAAAAAACATCCTGTGTCTGGAAACCACATAATTAGATGGCCTTTGATTCCTCAGTGTTACAAAATTCTAACAAAAATCATCTTTATACAAAGTTTGTAGCAAGGTTTTCTTTGTCAATCAAGAGCATGCTAGCAAAGTAAATTTAGAATAGATCAAAGTGTAACTTTGAGCAGTTTTGTATTTTCCCCTAAATTCATATAACAAAATCATCATAAATTTGAAAGTACTATTATACAAAAGAACTTTTCTACAAGTACCAAGAACACAGTAGGGGGTCTGGGGATATAGCTTAGTGGTAGAGCACTTGCCTATTATGAGCAAGGCCCTAGGCTCAATCTCCGGCACCACACACACAGACACACACACAAAAAAACCCCAAAAACAAAAAAACATAGTAGGGTGTCTTAATAAACTATGAAGAAATGATAATCATTATTCATTTAATAACAAAAACTACAGAACTCTTCCGCAAGGAAATGTGTGTGCTATCATAAGGGAAATAGAGTGCTGTGGAGAGCACATAGAAGGATAATGATAGATATGTAATATTCATTCCTGACCATGCTGCCCTGATTTCTGGGACAGGGAATATAAATTATAAAAAAATTGTGAGAGAATGACCTTGAGGTAGACTAGGCAGGAAAAAGGGGTAAAGAAAAAAAAAAGGAAACTAGAGTAAAGCATAAAATGAAGTTTTAAAATATTTTATTTTCCATTTTTGCCAGCATTTCCAGGACAATATAAATACAAATAGTTGAACCGGCCTGGTGTGGTAGCACATGCCTATAATCCTAACACTTGGGAGGCTGAGGCAGAAGGATGGCTGCAAGTTCGAGGCCAGCTTGGGCTACACAGTGAGTTCAAGGCCAGCCTGAATTAAGTGAGACCCAGTCTCAAAAAAAAAAAGTTGAAATATGGAACGGGAAGTAGAAAAGCCAATCTCTGAGAGTAGCAGAGCAAAATAAAATAAAGGAATTAAACAGGTTACTCTGGCAAGCAACTCAAGCCACCTTAGCTTTTTGTATCTTCTCTCCTAACCTCACCAGGCCAAACTCATCCAAAATTTCTAAAAATTAAGTCCAACTTCTGCATGGTGTTACTAAAGGCAAATCCTTTCAAAGTTGTGATACTGTCCTATTCTGATATTATCTAATATTTGTTAAATCGCTTATGGACTAAGTAATAGAGCAATATATAGCAAACACCTTCAAAGATTACGTTTATTACTGTTGGTCACATGCTAACTCAAGGAGAAAGCAGAAGGAAAAAGGGTTCTAAAAGCAGCTATAGAATGTCTTAACACAAAAGCCAGTATTTCTTTTTTTTCCCACTGTGGTATATCCCCCATGTGTAGAATAGTGCCTGAAAACAGCAAACAACAAACATTTAAAGAAATCTAAAAAACACACACACAAAAATATAAAAATGAAAAAGTAGATCAGGAACAGAATGCTTCAGGTGTAAGTTCCAATTATGACTATAATTTATTAGCTGAAGTCTTAAGCAAACTGACACTACAGCCTACTTCAGAGGCGTAAAGAACAGCACAATATACGTGCTTATACCACAGAAGATATTCATTCAAGTCATCTCATCTTCAACGTGCAAACTGACCAGCGTAAGCGCAGATGTATTCTTTAGCTCACGGGAAAAAAAATAGTAGTGTGGAATTAGAAGAAACATACAGATTTCATCTAAGAGCAAAAGATAACCTAACACAACACAGAAAGAACTTGGTATTTGTCACTCACTCATTCATTCATTCATTCACATTAAAAACTTCCTGACCACCAAGCACCATGGTAAGTTCTAGGGATAATGAAATGTGTAACACACTTTATAAGTAAACTTTTTAGAGTGGGTAAAAAGTTATCTGGAAGTTCCACTTATCTGGAAAAAAAATTACCCACCCACCCACCCCGTATTTCCCCCCAAATAAGAGCTAACTAGAAAATAAACCCTAACACAATTTTTCAGGATGGTTGTAATAAAAACCTACCCAAAAATAGGCCCTAGTTAAGATCTTCAGCCAGACAGACATATTCAGTACATCCACTGCAATACACAATGGATGTATTGAATTACAAAATAATGTTATACTAATATATAAATATAAATATTATTATTGACATTAATGCATTAAGTAGTATAAATTATAATTAAATATCTGTGAATACCCAAGCAGGTGCCTTTGGACAGAGGTAAGCTCCTACGTAAACAGATGAACTCGAGACTCACCGCCAAATGATCACTCGGAGTACAGACACAACAGACACAGTTGTGTCTAGTATGAATCTTCATAATTTAGTACGTCATGTAACGATGCACTACAAGCAGGCTAGCTGGACAGGAAGTGCTCATTTAGGAAGGACTCCATTGCTGGACATGAGAGATTGGGGTCAATGGTTCTATAGGAAATGGAGTCTCAAGAAATTCAGGCCGGAATTCAGGGTTTGGAGAGTTATTATGTTTCAGAATATGATATGAATAAATGTCATCGAATAAGTGTATCTGGATAAATGTAGATTTTTGTACCTGAATAAATGTAGATTGTTATACACGAAAAAAATAAGACACTCCCTGAAAGTAAGCCCTATGGTGTCTTTTGGAGCAAAAATTAATATAAGATCCAGTCTTATTTTGGGGGAAATATAATGTATACATACAATTATATGATAAAAATTTATAAATTTCTAGAAGAGGCATATAGGCAAGAGTCGGGCACACTGAGTGGAAGATGGCCACAACCAACAGTTTAGCCTATTATCTTCCAAGAGACTTCCAACACTGACATTACCTTAGTAGTTCCTTATAAAGTAACTACTTATAAAGACTGATTTAAACTAGGTGTGGTGGCACGCACCTGTAATCTCAGCACTTGGGAGGCTGAGGCAGGAGGGTGAGCCTAGACTACATAATGAGTTCAAGTCCAGCCTGAACTATATAGTGAGACGCTGTCTCAAAAAGACTTTAAATAAATAAACAGCATTTTTTATTCACTGAAGATAATGGTATGGCAACAGACTAAAAATGGCAGAGTAAAGACCAGCAGCAAACTATAGCCTTTCCAGGGCCTGGAATCCAGATGCCTAAAAAACAATAACTTGGTGAAGAAAAAAAAAGTAGGTCTCTTGAGAATGAGGAGGGAGCTAACAGCAAAACTAGAAACTACAGAAAAGCTAGAGAAACTGAGTACAACACAGGAAAAAGAATAAGCGGTCTATGCCAGGTATGGTGACACACACACACCTGTAATCCCAGCACTCGGGAGTCTGAGGCAGGAGGACCACTGTGAGTTCGAGGCCAGCCTGGGCCACATAATGAGTTCAAAGGCAGCAGGAACTACATAGCAAAACCTTGTCTCAAAAAACAAACAAACGAAAAAACCACAAACAAACAAAGAATGGAGCAGTAGAGAAAGATAAACCCAGCTTCTGGGGAGGGGTACCTGTCTCTGCTAATGCAGGGTGAGCTCAGAGAGGGTCAGCAGCTCCAGGGAGAAACAACGGAACAGGCTGGCAGTGCTAGCCCCAAGAAATGCTCATGGTTGTTGTAAACTGCAAAATCAACATGAAGCCAGGCATGGTGGCACACACCTGTAATCCCTGAGCCAGAGGCAAAGGCAGAAGGACAGTCACAAGTTCAAGGCCAGCCTGGGCTACAGAGTGAGTTCAAGGCCAGTCTGGACTACACGGTGAGAACCTGTCACCAAAACAGAGAAACAAAACAACAAAAACAGCGTGGAGTTTTACACTGAAAATAACTCCTTCTGCATGGCAAGTCAGAGTTGGAGAATAAGCCCAGGGCAGCAGCTGCCATATTTGAGAATATTTAATCAGGAATCATTTTGGGATGGGTTAACTGTTTAAAACTATGCTACAGAACAACTGCACTTGAGGATTTCTGGGGCACTCTACCTCAGTGATTGACTGGGAGATGGCCTTAATACACTGTCATGGAGAGGGCATGGGCCAGACACAGAAACTCTGAGATGTTCAAACTCACATCAGGAAGGACATGGGGGCCCGCCCTCTGTGGTGAGAACCCAGGCCAGTCTTGTGGTTTTTAAAGGGGCTGGGTCTGAAAGTGCTGGCATTAAGTACATCGGACTGCTTGATTCCCTCTCAACCCTGCCCCGCCCCACTGCTTACATCCAACACAGCTCAGCATTTGCTTCCCCTGTCTGCCAATGTGACTGGGGATATACCTCAGCTTGGATGGTTGCCAAAGCCTAGGGTGTATGGAGAGCGGGGCCACTGGAGAGGGGGTACCTCACAAACCCACAGGCTGTGAAGGTAGATGGAGAAAGGCATGACTTGGGACACATACAGGGACACAGACGGGGAGCAGCTGGAGTGAATATAGCCTTAGGGTAGACACCATTGACCAACCAAGGCAAGCCCAAAAGGTGGGGCAGGACTAAACATTCACAAAACCACCGAATGGGGAAACAAAATAGGTCCTGGTAGTGATTCACTATCCCTCCCCAATTCTCTGGTGGATTCCAATATTGCAGATCCTGGAAAGAAATCACTTGTTCAAAAACAGGAAGGAAGTTTTTGGACTTATTTCTCTTTATTAGTTTTTTTTTTTTTTTTTGCTCTGTTTTTCTTTTTGTTTGATCTTTTCTGTCCCTTTTATCTAATTTTTACCAAACAAATCCAGGAGATAAAGAATTTTATTAAAAAGAGAAGTGACCAATGTGAGCACAGTGTCAGAAATAGAACATAAGGCTGATGCAGGTGACCATGCATTCACAGATACCTTAAAACCAATAAAAGAACATGGAAAATGGATCCAACAGCTGCTAGATGACACAAGGAAGACAAACTTTAAGATTAACTGGAATTAGTGAAAAATCAGAAGACAACATGAATGGCATTAAAAATACCTGTTCACAGAGTATTAGAAAACCCTCCAGTACTGGGAAAGAATTTAACATACAGAAAAACTGAAAGAGTAAATAAGATCCAAAATGTACAATAGACATGGTCAATCAAAAAGAAACTGGTCAAAAGGAAAGAGAGACTGGAATAGGGAAAAGAAAGAAGGGAAAGGGAAAAAAATTGTATATATATATAAGATGGTTAAGACAGATACACTACCAATTTTACTTAGTTCATTGAAGAGTAAGGTTTGTGCCAATAATGTTTAGACAATTGAATGTTAATGTCTGGTATCCTGAATAACTAACTTAAAGATAGTAATACGTAATGTATTAACCATTGTTACCCTCCTATTATGTTGTTTCGAAAATTTGTTCTTCTTTTGATTTGTTTTGTTTTTTCTTCTCTTTAAAATAAAAAAAAAAAAAAAAAAAAAAAAGAATTTAACATACAGATAAGCAAGGCATATAGAACAAAGCACCACGATCGTAAAAGAACAATTCCACAACACATCATAGGCAAAAATCCAAAAGTCCAACACAAGGACCGAATCTTTAAAGCTGTTTGAGAAAAGCAACCAATCACTTACAAAGTCAACTCAACAGAATTATAGCAATTTCTCAACACAAACCTTAACAGCCAGGAGACCCTGGAGTGAAGTGTTTTAAGTTCTAAAAGAAAATACTTCCAACCTGGACTGATATATCCTGCAGAACTAGCTTTCAAAACAAATGGAGAAGTAAGGTCTTTCCATGACAAAGAACACATTAAGAAATTCATGACCACCAAACCAGCACTCCAAAAAATTATCAAGGATATCCTAGAAATAGACAATGAAGCCAGCAATGCCAAATCAGGTAGGGTAAGCGGCTAAGCTGAAGGGAGGAAAAACGGAATCAGTAACAGGAAAATAATACAAGTAGTAGCTATCTTATTTTCAGACAAAGTGGATTTCAAGCCAAAACTGATTAGAAGAGGCAAAGAAGGTCACTACATATTTATTAAAGGAATGACTCAACAGCAAGAGACAACAATTATAAACACGCATGCACTGAACACCAGTACATTCAACTTCATAAAACAGACAATACTGGATAAAAAGATCAGATAAACATCAACACAACTACAGTGGAGAATCTCAATACCCACACTCCACTGTCACAAATAGATCATGTAGACAAATCAACAAAGAAAACTGGAGTTGAACCAAACCTTTGAACAAATGGACTTAACAGGTATCTAATAGTGTTCCACCCAACAACAGAATATAAATTCTTCTCTGCAGCACATGGGGCTTTCTCCAAAATAGACTACCTGTAGCCCATGAAGCATGCTTAAGTAAATGCAAAAGAATGAGAATTATCCCATGCATATTAGCAGATCATAGTGCACTGATACCAGAAACCAATGGCAAAAGAAACCACCAAAATTATGCAAACACATAGAAATTAAACAATACCCTCTTGAATAATCAGTGAGTCACAGAAGAAATCAAGCAAGACAGTAGTTCTTAGAATCAAATAATGCCAGTACAACATACCAGAACCTATCGGACACAATGAAAGCAGTCCTAGGAGCAAAGTTTATAGCTGTGAACACCCACATCAGAAAAAACACCAAGACCAAATAAATAACCTAATCATGTACATCAGGGTACTAAAATAAACAAGAAGGATCCAAATCCAAGACTAGTATAAGGAAGGAAATTATAAAGACCTCAGCAGAAGCAAAGAAGGAAAAAATAAAGAGCTGCTTCAAAACAGACACTTAGTCAACTCCCCTTCCACCAGGAAACAAGAGGTCAAAATCAATGTAATTAGAAAGGACAAAGGCAAGATCACAACAGACACCACAGAAATCCAGAAAATTAGTAACTACTTTAAAACCTGTACCTGTGCTCCAATAAATTGGAAGAAATTAGAAAATTCCTAGATACAGATGAATTACCAAAACTGAACCAAGACATAACCCTGAATAACCCTGTAACAGGCAATGAAATTGAGGCAGTAGTTAAAAGACAAAAAAAACCTCCAACTAAGAAAAAGCCCAGCACCCACGAATTCACCACTGAATTCTGTAACTTCAGGGAAGATTTAATGCAATACTGTACTCCTCAAAGTTATGAAAGTGAAAGAGTACTGCCAAACTCATTCCTGGATGCTAGTATTACCTTGATTCCAAAACTAGACAAGGACTCAACTAAAAAAGACAACTATAGACTAATCTCTTTAATGAACATATATGCAAAAGATCCTCTACAAGATATTGGCAAATAGAATGCAACAAATCATTAAAAAGATTACACATCATGATGCAGTAGATGTCTTACCAAGGATGCAAGGATGGCTTAATGAAAGCCGATCAATACATATAATACATGACATAAACAGGACAAAAATTAAATGGTCATCAAAATAGACACAGAAAAGGCCTTGGACAAAATCCAACATCAGTTCATGATAAAAAAGAAAATAGATATAGAAGGACCTTATATCAAGCCATTTATGACAAACATCATACCCTTGAGGCACAAGCCTGGGTGCAGCAGAACCACCCCTTACTTTTCTACTTTACTTTGTACTTTAGTGTTATAGTAGCCAGATGTGTGTCTCAGTACTTTTCCCTAAGGGATAAGCAATCTATGTGTTTACCCACTTGGTATGACAAATGACAATGAGTGTGCATATGTGCAGAAGTGTCAAAATGGGATTTGGACCCACCTTTAGGCACCAACTCATCTTGTGTATGTTTACCCGAGCATGAGAGAGGGTCCAAAAGATCCACGCCACTATAGAATTTGTTTAAAAAAAAAAAGTTTTCTTTTAATTTTTCTGGTAGAAGTAGCCCAATTCAGTACAATGGCACATGAAAAACCAGATTTGCAAGTTTTAGAGGCGGTCAAAAGTGAATCATCAGATTACTCATGCATGGATGATAAAGATGATCCATTACGGTAAAATACAGGCTTCCATAACGGAAGAGTGGAATAGGTATGATGATGATGATAATGATGATGATGACTTCGACATTGGCCATGTGAGCCGAAGTTCCTGTGACAGTGAAATGGAACAAAAATCGACTGATACAGACACAGGGAATGCAGACCTCCTTGATTCAGATGATGAGGAAAACAGCAACATGAGTACATATTTGACTAGTTCAAATGTTGCAAAATGGCCACGCAACCAAATGGAATGATCCAATGTTAGAACTAGGTCTGAAAATACAGTGAGGGTCTTGGCAGGGGTGAAATGTATTGGACAGAATGCCAGCACTGCCATTCAATGTTGGAAATTGTAACAGACGAAATGCTACAAGATGCTGTGAAATACACAAGGGCTGAAATGCAAGTAAAATGTTCCTATACACCAACAGCCATGTTAAAAAATGTATTTATTATGACATCTCACTAGCTAAAAAATGAAAGCATTCATGGGTCTGCTGTACTTAGCAGGGATTCCTCATGGTGATTGCAGGAATGTAAGACTTATGGAAAAGTGATGGGTCAAAATATGGCATAAGCCAGGCATGGTGGTATGTGTTTGTAATCCCAGTCCTCAGGAGGCCGAGGCAGGAGGATCGCCGTGAATTCAAGGCCAGCCTGGACTACATAGCAAAAGCTTGTCTCAAAAAAAAAAAAAAGGGCATAAAAAATGTATGCCCTTATAGATGTGAACTTATTATTCTTTCAATTTAGACATTTATTGTGGAACTCAGCCATGAGGTCCTTATTCATACAGTAATAAACTGAATAATGCTGTGAACAGACTTGTTGCTCCCATCTCCCAAACTAATCAGAATGTGACATTCGACAATTGGTTTACTGGTTTCCAACTGATGTTACATTTGCTAAAAGAGCACAAGTTGACCAGTGCAGGAACTGTACACAGGAACAAAGCAGAAATTCCAAATGAAACTCTGCAATTTCAAAACAGAGAACTGTATAGTACAATCTTTGGATTTCAGAAAGATGTAACATTGGCCTCGGATATGGTAAAGAAAAACAAACTGGTACTGTTGATGTCAACATTGCACCATGATGGAAATACTGATAGGGAAACCTTGACAGAACAGAAGCCTGAGTTGGAAACTTTCGACAACAAAACCAAAGGCCAAGTAGATGTTGTTAATGAGTTATTCAGCAACTATAATGTCACACGAAACACAAAGCATCAGCCAATGGTTGTGTTTTACTCAATCCTAAACATGTGTGGCATAAATATTTTGAGAGTTTACAAAGAAAATAACAAGTGCAAAATATCATAGAGAAATTCTCTTAGAGGACTGGGACTGGAGCTCATAAGAGATCATTTACAGCAGAGGAAAAACAAGATGTTGCTGCCCAGCGAACTATGTAAAAATATTGTGGAGCACACTGGTGAGTTGACAGGTGAACAGGCAGGTGCAGCATCACAAAGACCTACTCCAACAACAGGAAAACAAAAGATGTCAACTGTGCCCTACAGGAAAGGACAGGAAAACAAAACATACATGCTATCAGTGTAAGTGATACTTGTGTATGGAACATGCAGTTTTCACGTACAAAGACTGCCTTGGGTTTGACAGTTCAAGCAAGGATTATTTCTGTGATAGACTTTTGTTTATATTACATTGAAGTTCACATAGGTTTTTAGTTCTGATGTTACCTTAGGTTTTGTAAGCAGGTGAACAGCTGATGTGAAAATGATGATGTCTATTCTAAGCACTCATTACATATTTGACATTTTATTGATATATTATTTTCCTAAGCACACACTGTACAACATAGTAGGAAGCTCTTGACAAAATAGGAAGACCAGAAAGGTGACAAAGAACGGCCTGCCACATAGGAAAGGAAAGCTAAGCACATGTGCTGTCAGTGTGAGATGTGTGCATGGAACATGCAGTTGTCATGTGTGAAGACTGCCTCAGGTATGACCACTGAATATTGTTTTTGTTGTACAGTTCTTTTGTTATTTTAATTGTAGTTCATATAGGAATTTATTTCTGATGTATCTTTTAGGTTTTGTAAAGCAAGTACACAGCTGATGTGAAAATGTTGATGTTTATTCTGAATGCACAATACATATTAAGAATTTAATACTTTAGGGGCCGGTGAGATAGCTCAGCGGCATAAGCGCCTGCCTGGCAAGTGCGAGGTCCTGAGTTTGACTCCCGGTACCCACATACGAAAAAAGGGCCGGTGATATCGCTCAGTGGCACAGGCACCTGCTGGCGAGCAAGGTCCTGAGTGCGACCCCTGGTACCCACAAAAAAAAAAAAAAAAGAATTTAATACTTTATTTTATTGATATTTTATGTTCCTTTTAACTACACATTGTATAATATACTAAGAACCTCCTGACAGAATAGCAAGACCAGCAAGACATCTGGTATGTCCTACAAAAAGACCAGGAAACCAAAACACGTGTACTGTCAGTGTAAGTGATATGGAAGGTGCTGTTGTCATTTATGAAGACTGCCTTAGGTATGATAACTGAAGTAAAGATCATTTTTTTTGTAGCGTTCTACTGGTATTTTCATTGTAGTTCATATGGGAATTTATTTCTAATGTTCTTTTTTGAACTTTGCACACCAAAAACCAGGCCATGTTGAAAATTCTGATCCTTTTTTATAAACAATCAATATTAAAAACTCAACACTTAATTTTTGTGATTTTTTTCCTGTTAAGTACACATTGTTTAATATAATAAAACTCATAAAATTGTAATTAATAATTCATCAATAGAAATATTCTAAAGAATAAAAGTGGCTCTGACAGACCCACATTTATATGCCTGATGACAAAATTAGTCTTATGCCCCAAGGGCTACATGGGGGAAAATATGAAACCTTTTCATCTAAAAATTAGGAACAAGACTAGGATGATGTCCACCACCACCACTGCTGTTCAATATAGTATTTGAAACTTTACCCAGACCAATCAGGTAAGAGAGAAATAAAAGGGATACCTACAGGAAAGGAAGTCGTCAAATTATCCTTATTAACAGATGACATGATCCTTTTACATAGAAGCCCAAAAAAATTCTACCGAAAGACTCCTAGAACTAATAAATTCAGCAAGGTAGCAGGATGCAAAATCAACACACAAAAATCAATAGCATTCCTGTACACCAATAATGAACCCCGCTGAAGAAGAAATTAGGAAGTAAATACCGTTACACAATAGCTTCAAGAAACATTAAATACGATACACAGGAATTAGCCTAACACAAAGGAAGTGAAAGACCCCGTAATGAAATCTATAGTATTCTGAAAAAGATGATTAAAGAGGACATCAGAAAACGGAAAGATATACTCTGTTCCTCGATAGGCAGAACCAGTACAGTGGTACCTCAGTTCACAAACTTAATTCTCTTCACGATTCTGGTTGTAAACCAAATTGGATGAAAAACCGAACCAAATTTCCCCATAAGGTTAACTTTGAACCTAACCATTGAATTTGACTCGATTCTCGTCCAAGTCTGTTTGCAACCAGAATCTTGGAAAGAATCAAGCTCATGAACCAAGGTATGACTGTATTGTCAAAACAGCCATACTTCCACACTGATACAGACTTAATACAATCCCAATCAAAATACGAATAGCATTCCTCACAGAACTAGAGGAAACAATCCTACAATTCATAAGGAACCAGAAGACACCCAGAACAGCAAAAGCAATCCTGGGCAACAAGAGTAAAGCAGAAAGCATCACAATCCCAGATTTCAAGTTACTATATATTACAAAGCTATGGTAATAACAACATGGTACTAGCACAAAAACTGCCACATGGCACGAGGATATAGAAACCCCAGGCACAACCAGTCATCTGATCCTGGACAAAGGGGCCAAAAACGTACGCTGGAGGAAAGACAGCCTCTTTAACAAATGGTGCTGGGAAAACTGGCTATACACATGCTGAAGACTGAATCTAGGCCTGTATCTCTTGCCATGTACTAAACTAAAATCAAAATGGATCAAAGATCTAAGTTTGAAAACAGAAACAATCTGCTGGAAGATAAAATAGGTAAAACCTAAAAAAAAAAAAAAAAAATAGGTAAAACTTTTGAAGACATAGGTATAGGCAAAGACTTTTTGAGCAGAATCTCAACTGCACAAAAACTAGCATCAAGAATCAACAAATGGGATTACATCAAATTAAAAAACTTCTGGGCCGGTGAGAATACTCAGCGGCGTAAGCGCCTGCCTGGCAAGCACGGGGGCCCAAGTTCGACTCCCGGAACCCACATACGAAAAAAGGGCTGGTGATATCGCTCAGCGGCACGGGTGCCTGCTGGTGCGCGAGGTCCCTGAGGTCGACCCCCGGTACCCACAAAAAAAATAAAAATAAAAAAAAAATAAAAAACTTCTGCATGGCAAAGGAAACAACCAAAAGAGTGAAGAGACAACATACAGAATGGGAAAATTTTTTTGCCAGCTACTCCTCTGACAGAGAACTAATATCTAGAATATACAAAGAAGTTTTTAAAAAATTACTGTAACACCCACCAAAATAAAAGACCCAATCAAAAAACGGGCAAGTGAAATTAATAAACATGTCTCGGAAGTACAAATGGCCAATACATACATGAAAAAATGTTCAACATCTCTGGCCACTAGAGAAATGCAATTAAAAAGAACCCTGAGACTCTATCTTATTCCAAAAAGAATGGCTATAGTCAAGAAATCTAGAAATTCCATTCAACCCACCTATGTCCCTTCTAGGTATCTTCCCAAAAGAGTTAAAGACATCATATTACAGTGATACGTGCACATCGATGTTTATAGCAGCACAACTTATTAATAGCTAAATCTTGGAAGCTCCCTATATGTCCATCAACAGATGACTGGATAAAGAAAATGTAGCATTTATACATAATGGAGCATTACTCTACCATAAAGAAGGCCAAATGAGTCATTTGTGGAAAAATGGATGCATCTTGAGACCATAATGTTAAGTGAAATAAATCAGACACACAAGTTTAAGTAGTGTGGTTTCTCTTATAAGAGAAACCCAAAGTATAAATAAAGGCGCAAAATAAAAGATAACAGGGAATGGAGAGATCTTTGAAAATGGGGAGGGGATCAAGAGATAGAGGGGAGAGAAGGGTGGGTAAGGGGACATAAAAAGAATTAAAATGTGTTATGTGTATCAGCTCCCCATGTTGAGTGTAATCATTACGTACTACCAAAATGTACTAATTAAGAAGCAAACAAAAAGATAATGGTATGAAGATGTTCCACCTCCCTAATTGTATATCTAGAAATAAAGACAACTTACTATTGTTAGTACAAGACTATGAGGAGAGTGAATGGACATAACTATCTTCCTAAAACTAACTCAGGTAACAAAACAAGCCATCGAAAACAGCGAACTCTTACTTTGTTTCAGGAAGAATCAAAGAGATGTTCCTCAAATAAAGAACAGAACATGTCCATAATGGTACACATTTCTACAACGTCAAGATAATATTATTTAATGTATGCAGTAGTACACTTATTTTTAATAAAAATCATCTATCTAAAGAAAGAAATCATTACCTGATTTGTAGGCATTTTCGGCACATTCACCTTCCACATCTGGGCTTCCCTAGAGATTGCCTTTTCCAATAGGAAAGACAATCTCTGGTTTTCCAAAGGTCCTGGAAACTTCATGATATCCTTTGGATCTGCCTGCCACCCAGCTTGATGTAACTACCTATAAAATCAAATATAAATAATGTTTATTATTTAATTATAGGATATTATATACACACATATAAAAGTATGCTGGTATTTATTAAGCAATTCATAAAGCAAAATAAGAATGTTATAAGGCAATGTAAGATTTTACAACTCTTTAAAATATATTAGAGCGTTATAATAATCAGTTATGTGAAACATTCTCACTTTAAATCTGAAATTCAGTCATAAAGAGAACAAAAACAAAGCTATATAATAGAACCTTTGAACTCTGATCAAAATGTTACTACTACATAAAACTGGCAAAAAAATTTAAGTCACTGGTTTTTTAATACTAGGAATTTTTAGAAATTGTTGTCCCGAACATTCCTCCTAAAAAGCAGCCATTAATTTTTTCATTTAAAAAGTTGTATCCATGACATTAAATCCAATCTGTTCCCACTTCTTTACATTGAAACAATCTTAAATTGCGCTTCAGGTCTGGGGTGTAGCTCAGTGATACAGAACATGCACCAGGCCCGAGTTTAATCTCCAGTATCAGAGGGAAAAAATTGTGTGTTCACATGTAGCTATTTAAATTTGAACTGAATAGTTAAAAAGAGACTTAACTAAAACTCTACTTCAATATGGCTAATGGATTCTATAATGGACAGCGTAGAAAATGAACCTTTCTATCTATGCAGAAAGTTCTACTGGGCAGCACTTATCTAGAAAACTCAGTAGAGTTACTGCTCCTCTAAAAAGCAACAGTCTAGATCAGTGCAGGGCAAATGAGTTCAAGAGAGATGTTTCTAGATTTAAAGAAATAAACCTATGGATTTCAGAAGCATGACTGTGATAGAAAACTATATTGAGAAGTTGCTGAAGAATATGAAAAGAGAGCTTTATTCTTGAAAGCTAAACAACTAAAAAGATAATTTCACATAAAAGGTTCCACAAGAAAGTAATTTATCACAAGATTTACCTAATAATTAAAACACTGAATATAACGATTTCAAAACTATTGTGAAAAGGTTATGTTGGGAGGATGAAACCAAGTGTGGATGTTACGAGAAGGTAAAATGAGAGCCTTATTTTTATATTTAATAGTACAAAAACTATAAATAATGTTTAAAGCTATTTACCAAAATACAGCAATACAGCTAGTTACTTGAAAATGTGATCTTAAATAAACAAGAGAAATAGGCTATGAGTTTTCAAAAGTTAACCTCCAGAGTGAGAGAAGGAGAGAAAGGCTTGGCGCAAGGAACTGCTGTTTTGTGTTATAAACCTCATATAACTAAAGTTTTCAAGCTGCCCATGATGGCACACACCTGTAATCCCAGCACTTGGGAGTCTGAAGCAGGAGGATAGCCATGAGTTCAAGGCCAGCCTGGACTACATAGTAAGTCCCCATCTTAAAAAACCAAAAGAAGAAGAAAGTTTTCAAGTACGTATGTATTTATATTATGTGCTGCAGATTCATGTGATTTGGGAATGTTTTTAAATGTCTAGAATTAACACACATAAAGTTCCAAATTTTTTATAAAATTTAAAATATGAACAAATAAACCTCTTTTAATTTCCACATTCTGCCCCAATTCAAGCTACTATCCTCTTTCCTGCTACACCACATACTCCACCCTACATAGACTTTTTTTTTTTTTTTTTTTTTTGAGTCAGGATCTCACTCTATAATTCAAGATGGCCTTGAACTCCCTATGTAGCCCAGGCTGGCCTCAAACTCATGGCAATCCTCTGCCTCAGCCTCCCCAGTGTTGGAATTACAGGAGTATGCCACCACACCACCTGGCTTTTTGCTTCTTTAAACTCTTGAGGTTTTTCAATTTTTCATAGTGAGCATGAAATATTTTCATACTAAGAGAAAGAAGGTAAATAAAAGAAGGAAAAGAATTAATATTTGTCCTAAAAGGCCCAATTTAAGGTAATTTCTACCAAGAATTCTTGATTCTCTAGTCAGATGTTATGTCTTTCTCCTCTGAGAGCAGCTTTCCACTGTCTCCCCAACTAACTTAAAAGTTCCTCTGAGGTCATGTCTACCAATATCATCTTTTTTATTACTCACTGTGCCCACAATACAGTACTATCGATAGAACAGGGACTCCACAAATGGTTTAAGTTTAAACACTGGAGTCAAAAACAAAAACATACAACCACAAACTAAACAAAAAACCCAAGTCAAATTTCAGTTTCACAAGTCAATCCTTTAAATGTTTGAAGGCTGCTATCAAGCTCACTGACTCATCTTTTTCACAGTTGAGAAAAACTATGAAAAAAACTATGTCATGTTCCTCACATGACATTTTAGCTCTTTTACAGTAGCTCCAATTCTACAATTCAGTTAAAATTTATGGTCAACTAAAACTTTTTTTTGAGACAGGGTCTCGCCTTGAACTCATCATGTAGCCCAGGCAAGCGGTGATCCTCCTGCTTCAGCCTCCAGAGTGCTATCATTACAGGCATGTGTCACCATAACCAGCTTCAATTAAAACTTTGAAGACTTTGCCAGGTTCACTGTGAGGCCAACTCCCTCTGCCTGTACCCCACCTTACTGTGTGTGTGGTGTGCGTGTATGTGTGGCAGGAGGGTCTTTGGGTGGGTATACGTCCTTGTTTAGAATCAAGGGTATTCTTTCTTTAAAAAAAAAAAAGTTATCTTATTAGATTCCACCCACAGTTGTATTTTGCCAAGATGTTCTGACATTCCAATTTTGTTGCTTAGTACTTGTCTCAGCTCTTCCACAATTTGATGGGCAGGCTCACTGTAATTTCATCTAAAGTAATCATAAATACTAACCTTAGAACTGCAGTGTAAAAGACTACCACCCATCAAGAGATATTTAGAACGCTAATATTAGATGAAGATTGGGCTTTGCAGGCGCTAAGATTTCTTCCCAATCTAATTTTAGTCTGTAATGTTCGAACTCTCATCAAAAACATCAAACTTCAGTAATTTTTCCATGCCACTGGTTACCCCAAACAGGGTGTTCACCAGGATTCATTAGCTTTCTCAACAAAACACAACCCAACCCAACAAATGGCTGCCATTAAGGACTATTTTCTCCTTACAAGACGTCTGAGTCTTATGTTTATAGCAAGTATAGATGAGGACAGAGAGCAACATCTATGATAGAATCCTATAAACACTTGGGAGGACAAGACATGAGGACTGCTGAAAGTTGCCTGGGCTACATAGTGAGTTCAAGCCCAGCCTGAACTACATAGGAAGACCCTGTCTCAAAAACAAACAAACAGGGCCGGTGAGATGGCTCAGTGGCATAAGCGCCTGCCATGCAAGCGCGAGGGCCCGAGTCCGACTCCAGGATCCCACATACGAAAAAGGGGCCGGTGATATCGCTCAGCGGCACGGGTGCCTGTTGGTGCGCGAGGTCCTGAGGTCGACCCCCCGGTACCTACAAAAAAAAAAAAAAAAAAAAAAAAAAAAACCACACACACTCAAAAAAACTGAGTGTGGTGGCGCATGCCTGTAATCCCAGCACTCAGGAGGCTGAGGCAGGAGGATCACGGTGAGTTCGAGGCCAGCCTGGACTACACAATGAGTTCAAGGCCAGCCTAAAAGAAGAACTATAGCTAAAGCAAGTCAGATGCAAATATTAGAGTAGCTACTAATACAGAATTTTTTTGCTGTTTATATCAATATTTTCATTGATGGATAGTATGCTACATATGGACTTAACAAAATCTTTAGAAGTAGAGAATATGAAAAAGAGAAAAGTCAACAAAACCAAAAATTGATTCTCTGAAAAGATCAATACTGGCAAACCTGCAGTTAGACTGACCAAGAAATAAACATAAAAGATCAATTATTAAAATTAGAAATAGAAAGGGCATTTCTACCTACTTCACAAAAACAAAGACAATTACAAATGAAATTTACAAACAAATGTATGCAGATGAATCAGCCAATACAGAAGAAATGGACAAAAGTCTAGAAATACAAACTACTAAACTTACTTAAAAGCTGAACAGCCATAAAATGACATTTATTTTACTAGTTTAAAAAAAACTGTTGAAGAAAAATCCATGCCTAGGTGACTTCACTGGTTAAATTCTACAAAACATTTACAGAAAAACTAATACCATTCTTAATAAACTTTCAAGAAACAGAAGAAATCTTCACAACAAATTCTGCAGCCCAATTACCCTCCTACCAAAACCAGACAAACATCACTAGAAAACTACTTCTGAATAGATGCAAAATTCTTCAACAAAATACTAACAAACTAAACTCTGAAACACAATAAGTGCAAGACTGGTTTAGTGGTGAAAAGAAAACATCAATTAACATAATACAGTACACTGTATTAATTTTTTTGGAAGAATTCTTTTTTCACACTAGGTAAATGTAAGAAGCATTCAAATTTCCTTAAACTTTTAAAAAATAGTACAAAAACAACGCAAATAAAAACACAAAAACAAATCAATGTGTCACAACTGTGGGTATGTTCCAGACTAAACAAGGCTCCAGAAAAATGTAAGCACGCACTGTATCTAACCTGATTGGCTCCTGCAGTGGAGGTAGACAAATGCTGTAAAGGTCATTACTGGTTCAAACGACACAAATATAATATGGACAGTAGATCATGCAAAAGTAAATCAATGCTATATTTATTAAAATTGAAAACTGATTCTATAAGAGCATATCCCTATTCTTAGGTTATGTACACTGATAATTTTACGAGGATTATAATACAGTACATGCAACTTATACAGGGAGAGAAAAAAGAAAATGAGTACAATGTTAATGGGTAAATCTAGATAGAAGAATTAAGTTTTAAATTATTTCTAAAGAATGCACAGGGCCAGTGAAATAGCTCAGCAGCATAAGCGCCTGCCTGGCAAGCGCGAGGTCCTGAGTTCAACTCCCGGTACCCTCACAAAGGAAAAAAAGGGCGGTGATATCGCTCAGCGGCACAAGCGCTTGCTGGCAAGTGCGAGGTCCTGAGGTCAACTCCCGGTACCCACACTAAAAAAAAAAAAAAAATGCACAAAAAGCCAAAATACCCATAATTTATGTAAATCAGTATTTTTTACACTTTTTATAAGACAGTAAGACAGCTACTATTATATGAAGATATGGGTTTCAGTTTTTAATTCTTTTAAGGACAATGCAGAAGCCTATTTTATAATGTTTAAAACAGATTACTAGATGAATTCTGCTAAGGAATAAAACAAAATACAATTTTATTTTTTAATAACATAGCTTTATAATTGTATCTCATTAATGTATACCCACTCGGTTATACGGAGAATTTTTATTGCTTTTTAGGTTCTAAAAACAAAAAACTATACAGGCTTAGTATCCCTTATCCTAAATGCCTGAAATCAGAAGTGTTTCAGATTTTCCTGGATTTTGGGGTATTTGAATATACAAAATGATGTGCATGGGACCAAACTTAAAAAATTCATTTATATACACCTTACACACAGTCTGAAGGTAATTCTGGGCAAGATTTCAATAATTCTGTACGTGAAACAAAGTTTCAGGATGTGGAAATTTCCCACTTATGGCCTCAGGTCAGCATTCAAAATGTTTGGATTTTGGAGCATTTCCTATTTTCAAATTAGGAATGCTCAACCTGAATTTTGTTTGCCATATTCCATACACAACTTCAAGATCGTTTCGTACTTCTCCCATTCTCTCAACTGCATCTTCTACTACGCTTTCTCCATCCTTACCAAATACCCTAATTTCTGAGTCAAAAATTTATAAAATGCTTACGGCACAGCGTAACAGTATTACTGATACACGTACAGGAGCTCCTCTTCTGGAAGTGCGGCACAATGCTGGGTATACGATAAGAGCAACTTCACTAATACGTAATTACTGCATTTATAATCATAAAACCAACTCTGGGTTCTTTGTTCCTCTTCTAAAAAGAGAAATTTATCGTGACTCTAAGAACCTAACGTTCTACTATTCACTCCTTGACTTTAAGCACTAGCAATGACACACTACAGGGAATTCTAATTCCAAAAGAGTGTGCTCATTCACCCCCATCTCCATGCCTTTCCATTTACTATTTTCAACTTGAAATGTCCCTCTCTACCTCACACTCTCTAGCCTAAAATTGCCATCAGTCTATAATAGTACCCTCTGGAATTAATGCAGTTGTACCCTGCCTTCCTACATTTGTTTTTGGACATAATTCTACTTTCTGCATTTAATTGCTCTGTGATGATTATTTGTAGACCCATCTTTTCTATTAAACCATGAGTTCCTTGACGGCACTCAATCTCCAAAGTTTAGCATCGTGTTTAATAATAGCTTACATTTGCTAAATGCTTAGCGTGTACTTGGTCAGCTACTGTCCAAAGCGTTGTCACATTAACTCATGTAATCCTTATTAAATTGTAATTACTAAACCCATTTTAAATATGAACAAGCAGGCATAGGAAAGCGAATACTCTTTATTTTTGAAGTATTACGCAATCAGAATAAAACGCGCGCGCGCACACACACACACACACACACACACACACACAGAGTATCCAATTTTGACCAGGACATGTACTAGAGTTCCACTTTAACCTACTAGGTCACACTAAGACACACCCTCATTATCTGTAACTATGGATCACGTCTACTATCCGCTGTCCCAACACAAACTGCATCACTATTAAGAAACCAATATTAAGAAACTTTTCAAGACTCTGGTCTCTCTGGCCCCAGATTAGCCACTTTAAATCTTGTCCGCTCTTTCTTAATCCATTTGTCCGTTCTTTTCTGTGGCACATAAACTCTCTCAAATAATCTGGAAGACCTAGAAAAAGGTAACAATACTGTTAATCTTTTCAACAAATTCATTTTCAGGACAGAGACCACGCAGCACAAGAGAATGAATTCTGGCCACGAAGTTCTGATATCTAAAAGGTATCTAAAACAAAGGTTACTCAATCTTGTGGGGTCTCAAGTGTTCTCGCACGTAAAAGGAGAGTCCCCTCTCATCAACGAGTCCTTGCGAGACTGAAATGAGTTGCAAACCATGAAGAACAGTGCCTGGCAGACAATAACCCTCATCAAGTGCTGCTGCTCAAGCGCTGAGCGGCTCTTCACCGACAGAATAAAAACGAAATGTTTCCTAGACACTCAAAGACCTTCCCTCTAAATCTGTCCTACCTCCCGTCCGATACCTTTCACTATTCTGCTACCCAATTCTCAACTTCTGCAAAAATTATCTGCAACGGAACCCCTAGCTCCACACAAAGGACTTTTGGCCCCGCTTTCAAAATCCGGGATTTTTACCTGTCCTTCAGGGTGCAACTCAATCAAAGCTCATCTCCTCTACAGACCGTCCAGCCCCGAGCAACGCTCCCCTCCCGCACCTTTCCGTAGCACTGGCGCTTCGCCAGACCCACCCCGCTCGGGAGTCTAAGTTCCGGTGGCCCCGCAGGCTCGTAGGAGTCTGAGGGTGGGGGCGCATCCCTCCTCTCTTCGTGCAAGCGAACACACACCCCGGGTCAGATACCGTGCTGCAGCTGCAGAAAAGTTAAGCGCGGAAGGGAACGCCGGCCCGCAAGCGAGCCCGCGCCGCCGCTCTGCTGCGGGACAGGTGCGGGACGCGCAGCCGGGGCGCGGGAGCGTCCGGAGGTCCAGAAGGGGACGCGGCGGCGCCTCTGCTCTCACCTCCTCCTCCTCCTCTTCCTCCTCCCCGGCGGAGCTGTAGGCCTCCCAGGGGTGACGCGGGGGCATCCGGGGCGTCACCTCCTCCTTCCCTCCGCGCGCGGCGGCGGGGCGCGCGGACCAAGGACCGGGCCGCCCGAGGAGGGAGAAAGGGGGCCGGGCCGGGGTCGCGGGGCGCGAGCGGGATGCACGGCTGCGGCCAGGATCGTCAGAGAATCAGTTCCATGACGACCCCGGGCCTGAGCCCGCCGCCGCCGCCGGTGCCCCGGTGAGGAGGGGGCTCCCTCTCGCCATAGGGCGGCGGGGGCAGGGGAGAGGCGGGGGGTGAGACCGGCTCGGCCCCTGCCCGGGGGAAGCGCCTCCGAGGGGAAATGGTGAAAGGGGGGAAGGGGAAAAAGAAAAGAAAAGGAAGGGGGAAGGGGGAAAAAATAAGAAAAGGCGAGAGCGAGGCGCCGCCGCTTCCGCCCGCGGAAAGGCTGGGGAGGGGAAGGAGGTCCGGCCGCCTGGCCCCGCCCTCGCGCACCGATCCGGGCTGCTCGTGCCTTGTAAACAACGCGGACTGGCCTCTGTCCCGTCCCCTTTTCCCTCCCCGCCGCTTTCCTGGGCCCACGAATGTAAGAAGGAGTCGTTGGGCTGGCCAGGGAGGACCGGGGAAATTGTGAGCACTGGGGAGGAAGGAGGGAGGACACTGCCCTTGGGTGAAAATAGAGCAAAGGTGCGCGGACTCGTTTCCCGTAGGAGCGGAAGGATCATGTCCGCCGCACGATGACGTCAGCCCCTTCTCTGCTGGCTGGAGAGGCACGCGGTGGCCGGAGAGTGCGCTGCGCATGCGCCCCGGGGAAGAAAGAAGCGGAGCGAGCGGGTTCTGGGGGAGGGGCGTTCGGTGGGCTGCCGCTTCTGAGCAGTGGGCGCTGGGGTTCTCGCGACCGGACTGGCTTCCGGAGCTTGTAGAAGGACTTATTTGAGAAGAGGCAGGCGGGCTGTTGTATAAAGATCTTGCCTCCTTTGTTGACCTTTCAAATACGTGTTTCCTTACCGTTGACGTGTGACTGGATTCGTAGGTTCCCCGGCGCCGCGGGTGGGTGGAGGGGCATCTGCCGGCTTGGGCAGCCGGGGGGCTGCGGCCGCGTCCGTGGTGCTCGGGGTCGCCCCCGCTACCCGCGTGGCTGGGCGTTTGGCGAGGGTTTTATTATTAGGGCTGTAACGCGTGTGTGCCAACAGAAACGTTTTTTATCTAGAGTTCTTTCCCTACAAATGAAATTTTTGCTTATCTTTCTAATTGCTATTAAGACACAAGAAGAGTATGTAGTCTTACAAAAAGCCTCGGAGGAGAAAAGGGGGAAAACCTTAAACATTTATAGAAGTAGCCTCCTTTGTGTTTTCCATTTTTGTCTTCTACATGCCTATTTTAATAGTCACTGAAAAAAAAATAAGTACAGTGTTGAGCTTATTCAGCGGCCAGACTCTGGCAAACTTGCAATAACCAAGACAAATAGCTCCTGCCTTGAAGGAGTATCTCAATAATCTAACGCATTGATTTGTTTACTTGTGCATGTGCGCCCTCTCTACAATATAAGCTCGCAGGCGGCAGGGATCTTTACTCTGCATGTGAAAGGCTGTCAATATTTGATTACTGACTGAATAAAAAATGACCAGTATCAGAAGTATTCAGATGGAAAAGTACAGGCTGCTATGGAAACACCTCTAGCCTAGTTTGGTTAATCAGAGAAGGCTTTTCTGAAGAAGCGACATTTAAGATGAGACTTGAAACCACTGAGCAAAGTGGGCAAAGAAAACAGTAGAGGACGCAGAGGACGCAACATGTGTAGGAGCGCTGAAGCAGACGGTCTAAAAACCACCGGAAGCCAGTGAGCTTGGTCCTTTGAGAATTGAGGGGGAGTGCCTTTTTCTGTATTCGTGGTCTTCATTTTACATAGTCAACATTTTTCTGGTAATTGTTGAGAGGGTAGCATTTATAGTACTGAGGGTGTAGCATAATTTCATTGTTGGAGCATGAAATAGGGCCGGCGGTGTAGCTTAGTAATAATGCGTTTGCATGCAACGCAGAAGAGCGTGTGTTTGATCCTCCAGCGGCGCATGTGCCACACACACACACACATACACAATAATACAGTTCTACTCTTAGGTATATACTTCAATGAAAATATATGTCCATGCAAAATTTATATGCAGTAGCATTATGAACATTCACCAAATGAAAAACAACACAAATAATCATCACTGTGTTTTGAATATGGTTTGTCCGCAACAAAATCTGTATTGAAACCAGTTCCCCAAGGTGACTGTGTGAGAGGTGCGGGGTCTTTGAGAGGGACTAATGGCTTTCTTGAGAGACTGCATTAGTTCTCACGGGAATGGATGAGTTTTTGAAAGAGCACGTTGTAGCAGAGGGAGTTTCCCGATTGGTTCTCTTCTCCTGTCATGTAATCTATTCTACTCTTCCATAGGCACCCAGTCTCTCTCTCCCACTATGAGGCTTTCATTGGAAGCCAAGTAGATGCCAGCACCATGCCTTGGACTTCCAGAACCATGAGCCAAAATAAACACCCTTATTCTTTCCACAAATTACCGAATCCCAGTTATTTTGTTATAACAGAAAACTAGGACATGCATCAGTCAGTGATTGCATAAATCATATTTATTCAATGGAACATTACTCAGCCATGAAAAGAAAGTACCGACATGTGCTATAACATGGATGACCTTTGAAAACATGCTAAGAGAAAGAAGCCAGTCACACAAGACCGTACCTGTGGTTCTATTTCTATGAATGTTAAGAAAGGGCAAATCTGCAGAGACAGAAAGTAGATGAGAGTGATTGCTTAGCGCTGAGGCATGGCATAGGATTAAGGGATGGTAGCTAAAGGAAGTTGGGTTTGTTTTTGAGGTGATGAAAAATGTTCTCAAATTGATTATGGTGATGGCTATGCTGACTATATTAAAAACCAGTGAGCCAGGCATGGTGGTGCAGGCCTGTGAGCCCAGCACTGAGGAGGCTGAGGCAGAAGGGTCACTTCAAGTTCAAGGCTAGCCTGGGCTATGTAGTGAGTTCAAGGCCAGCTTGAACTACATACCAAGACCCTGTCTTTATTTGCAAACAAATAAACGAAAAGAAACCCAGTGAACTGAAAACTTTAAATGGATGAATTGTGTGGTATGTGAACTAAATATCCATAAAGCTGTTACTTTAAAAAATGGAAAAGGGCTGGTGAGATAGCTCAGTGGCATAAGCGCCTGACCGGCAAGTGCAAGGTCCTGAGTTTAACTCCCAGAACCCATATTAAAAAAAAAAAAAAAAAAAAAAAGGAAAAATGTACTTACTATCTCTTTGTATAACCTCCTTTGGTTATTTTTTTTTTATTTTTTTTTTTTTTGGTGGGTACCAGGGGTCGACCTCAGGACCTCGCGCACCAGCAGGCACCCGTGCTGCTGAGCGATATCACTGGCCCTTTTTTTGTATGTGGGTTCCGGGAGTCGAACTCAGGCCCTTGCGCTTGCCGGGCAGGCGCTTACGCCACTGAGCCATCTCACTGGCCCTCCTTTGGTTATTCTTGGGTCCAATGTTACTTACATTTTTGTGGCTTTAAATGAATAATGAATTGCCAAACCGTTTGGCCTGAAGATTGAGCCAATTAAAATATAACCAGGAGTATTTAAGTGCTCCCACTCAATTATATACTTGTATACTTACTCTTTTTGAAGTTCTGGTTTATTTAGAACTGTTTTGCTGTCTGGGAAATTACCAGTGACAATTTAATCCACAATATAAATATAATTACAAATAATAGGTCAGTAAGGAGTAAGTTGTCCAAAGAAAAAAATATGTTTTCACTATTCATTTGTAAGACTTTAACTCAACATCTTTTTTCTTAATGATTATTTTTTAGCCAGGTGTGGTGGCACATGTCTGTAATCCCAGCACTCAGGAGGCTGAGGCAGGAGGATTGTCAAAGAGTTCAAGGTTAGCCTGGGCTTCATAGCGACTTCAAGCCCAGCCTGAACTACATAGCAAGACCCTGTCTCAAAAAACCAAAACAAACAAACAAAACCCAAACTGTATTTTTATAATGAATTCTGGTTACAAAAATGGAAAGTTATGAAATCCCCTCTAAAACTAAATAAGGCATATAAAGAAGACATTAATCTCCAGGTAGAGGTAAGGAATTTATATTCTTTCGGAATGTTTCTCCTTTATTCTAAATAGTAAAATTAGCCATTGTACGTGGCATTTGAGAATAATAACTATACTGATGACTAATTATACACCAGGGATTTAAGCACTCTTATTGTAGTCTTTTATTTTTTTAAATTCCCACTGTTCCCCTTTATAATGGGTTTTTAAAAAATTGTCCCCATGTTACAGAAGATAAAGAGGTAAAACATATGTCCAAGATTGTCCCCCAGGATTCAAACCCTGCTTTCCTGACCCCAAAGAGTGTAGTGTTTGCAGGTCATTACTTTGTCTTGCCCTGAGGATGGTTCTGGCTTGCTAGAATAAAAATACTCCACAGTTAATTTTGGCTTGTCTTTAATCTCAGAACAAATTAAAAAAAAAATTAGCAGTTATTCGTATTTCTAAAGAGTGTTTTTTTTTTTTATTTTACTTGAGAAAGGGTTATTAAGATTCTTATACTTGCTTGATTTCATGACTGGAGTAGTGTGAATCTTGAAATGAAAACATACCTTGCTTCAAACGCGGAGTAGTAGAGTAAGGAAGCACCTGTGAAACCGCTATCTAATAAGGGCTCCATTCCAAAAAGCAAAGTTAGGTAAAGTGAGAGCTTCTCAGAAGTCTAGGACCGATGAAGGGAACCAAATTGGTGAGCACAAAGTGGTCTGCTTTCCTTAGTTTTTCAAGAAATACAATCAGAAATCCAGTGCTTTTCATGAGAAAAGATAGCAAGACAGTGTAATTGTTAGTGATAGAAATTTCCAGTCTTCTTTGCCCTAAAGGAACTTTTTAGTAATGTTTCCACATGATAATTTGTGAAGCTACTATCTTGTAGGAGAAATAGTACTGCCTAGTGGAACAAAGGAAATGATTTAGACATTAGAATCACTTGTCTTTAGCATCTGCCTACACTTAAGGAGTCTAGTAACAGCTTCCAAAATACTTATTTTCATTTATCTCTACAGAGGCAGGATGTAAAAGGAGTAAACCTCCCCAGTCGACTCTCATGCTATCAAGAAAGAAGGAATTCCCATTCACTAGATGATGTAAAGACTTTCTAATTAATATGGGGGGGGTGTTCTCAGAGAGAGCTTGTCAAAATCAAACTGCTTTCCAGGGTTTGGCCAACTCTAGCTGTAAACTGACTTTAGGCTTCTCGTGTGGGTACTTTTTTAAATTTTATTTAATTAATTAATTTATTTTTTGTGGGTACCGGGGGGTCGACCTCAGGACCTCGCGCGCCAACAGGCGCCTGTGCCACTGAGCGATATCACCGGCCCCTTTTTCGTATGTGGGTTCCGGGAGTCGAACTCAGGCCCTCGCGCTTGCCGGGCAGGCGCTTATGCCGCTGAGCCATCTCACCGGCCCGTGTGGGTACTTTTTTAAAAAGACCTCACCAGGAGAAATAATCTGTGTCATACTTTTATTAGGAGGAGTCACAGAAATAAAATACCAGCCACCTATTTGTATCTCAAAAGGCTTCTGTAGAAACATTTTATTTAGGTTGGGAGAAAAGTATACCAAAATAACATACATTACTCTTTTCAAAAACTGTTTTGATCTAGTTGTCATTTTTAACCTTTCCTGCTAGTTGGGTGTGGTGGCGCACACCTGTAATCCCAGCACTTGGTGCTGAGAAGGATCTCTGCAAGTTTGAGACCAGCCTGAGCTACAGAGTGAGTTCAAAGCCAGCCTGGATTGTATAGCAAGACCCTGTCTCAAAAAACAAACAAACAAACAAAACCCAACAACAACAACACAAAACTTTTGAATCCTAAACCATTACATTTAATTAAAGTCATTTTTATGTATGTTATGTAATCAGAATACCAAACCCCGCCCCCTTTTTTTTCTTGTGAAACATTTATAGGAGAGATGTGTAGAAAAAGATAATCTTTCAAGTTTATTTTTAGGCTCATGTATACTGTAACCTTTTTTCTTTTTCTGTTTCAATTGAGAGTCAATTTAAACTATCCACAATCAAGGTTTGCAAGACTTCATTCTCCAAAACTAAGAACAGTAAATTAGCAAATATTTGCATCCCAATTGCATACCAGACTAGGCACTATAAGAGATTCTAAGATGAATGAAATGTGGAACTATTTGTAAGAAACAATCATTTGTTCTTTAATTCAGCAACATTTACTAGCTGTCTGGCTGTGGGTAAACTACTCATCTTTTCTATAATTTGACCTCATTTTCCTCACCTATAAAATGAGGATAGTAATAATAATATGTTGGCTAAAGTTTTTTTGAGGATTAAATGGGATAATATTTGCAAAAGGCTCAGAGTGCTGTATGACACATAGCAAACAGTAATTCTTTGCTTAACTACGTAAGAAGCCTTTATATATCAAGCTTGAGTTGGTTTTTTTTGTTGGTTTTTTTTTTTTTTTTTTTTTTTTTTGATGTAGTACAGTTAACAATGGCCTGGTTTCACGCAGCTCACAGCCTTGGGAGGGAAAGAAACGGAAGCATTGTTAATGTGGCATATGTATTGTATCAATATGCAAACTACTATGGCAGAACGGGAGAAATCCTGTGTGTGAGTGACGCCTTTATAAATTTGAGTTGACTGGTATTAGTTATTTACTGTGTAACAAATGCCTCAAAACTTAATTACATAATATAACAAATACTTATTTTCACAGTTTTGAGGCTCAGGAACTGGAGAACACTTTGGTGGGGTGGTTTTGGCTAAGCATCTCATGAAGTTACAACGGGCTGTTGGCTAGGGCTGAAACCACCAGGCAGGGAGAAGAATCTGTTTCCACGTTCAGTGGCCAAAGGCAGGAGACTCAGTTCTACACCCTGGGCCTCACTGTGGGGCTGCCTAAGAGCAGGCAGCAGGCATCCCAACAACAAGTGATAGGACAGGTGAGGGACAGGGAGAGAAAGACTGAGACTGACAGGGCAGCCGCAGTCATTTTATGACCTAAACTGGGAAGTTATGTACCATGACTGCCCTATTCCTTTCCTTTAAAGCAACTCCTTAAATCAAGCCTGTATTGAAAGGAAAAGAAATGAACTCAAAGGGAGAGATATCAAAAAATGTGCACGCACACACACACACTTTAAAACCAGCACATAGGGCCGGTGAGATGGCTCAGCGGCATAAGCGCCTGCCTGGCAAGCGCAAGGGCCTGAGTTCGACTCCCGCTACCCACATACAAAAAAACGGCCGGTGATATTGCTCAGCAGCACGGGCGCCTGCTGGTGTGCGAGGTCCTAAGTTCAACCCCCAGTACCCACACACACACACACACACAAAAAAAAAACCCCAGCACATACAGGCAGGCAGAGGGGGGCAGAAACAAAAGAATAGAGATATAAAATTATATAGCATGTAATCTAGCATGGCTAAAGAATTGAGGGGGTTACTGTTATCCCCTATTTATTTATTTGTTTGTTTATTAAGGTTTTCCAAGGCACGGTCTCACTATGTAGTTCAGGCTGGCTTTGAACTATGTATCCCAGGCTGGCTTTGAAGCATGGGAGTCCTCCTGCTTCATCCTCCAAAGTGCTGGGATTACAGGTGTGCACAACCACGTGCAGTTGTTATTCCCATTTTAAAGACGAAAGTGAGACACAGAGAGGTAAAGTAACTTCTCTAACAAATATAGTTAGTAAATGGGAAATTTAGGTCCTGAACTCAAATTTCTGATTATAGAACCTGTAATCATTTTAATTTTTTATTTTAATATAACACAAGTAGATATTAATAAAGAAAATATAAAAAGCACTCTTCTGTGGAAAATAAAACAAAATTTAATAACAAAATGATTAGAGAATAGCAATAGTTAGTACACTGTGCATCACAATCTTAAAAGAATGACCAAATGTTACTCAAAATACAAGTCATACACAAAAGACTCTTACAAAAAGAAACAAACAAATAAAAGGACAAAACTTTCCTTTCCATGAACAAATAGTATAAATAAAACAACATAGCATATATCTTAAAATATTTTTGAAACAACAGAATAGATAATTTGGGGAATTAGTTGAACCTCTCCCTACTTCCTATTCATCTATTTCTCTTCTCTCTCTCTCTCTCCCTGTGTGTGTGTGTGTGTGTGTGTGTGTATTGTTTTAGTTTCTTATATAAGAGAAACCATGTGATATTTAAGCTTGTGCATCTGACTTATTTCACTAAACATTACGTTCTCAAGTTGAATCCATTTGCCTATGGATACCTCAAATTTATCTTTCTTTATAGCAGAGTAGTACTCCATTATGTATAAATACCACATTTTCTTTATCCATCCATCTGCTGATGGACATGTATGCTTTCTCCAAGATCTAGTCATTATAAATTGTGCTGCTATAAAAATGCATAGTCATGTAACCCTGTAATATGATGACTTTAACTCTTTTGGGAAAATACATAGGAGGGTGGTAACTGGATAAATGGAGTTTCTATTTTTAGTTTTTTGAGGAAAAACCACACTGATTTTCATAGTGATTATAGTAGTTTACATTCCCACCAGCAATGTAGAAGAGTTCTTTCTCCTTCACATCCTTGCCAGCATTTGTTATTCTTTTATTGTTTGATGGCCATTCTTTCTGGGGTAGGATGGTATCTCAATGTAGTTTTAATTTGCATTTGTCTAATGGCCAGTGCTGTTGAACATTTTTACATGTATTTATTGGCCATTCATTCTTCTTCTGAGAAGTGTCTGTTCATTTAGGTTGACCATTTTTTGCTTGGGTCGTTTATTTTGGGGGTGTCTAAATTTTTTGACTTCTTTATATATTCTAGATGTTAGTCTGCTGTCCAAAGAATAGCTGGCAATTTTTTTCCCCATTTTGTATGTTATCTCTTCACTCTGTTGGTTGTTTCCTTTGCTGTGCAGACACTTTTAAATTTGATTTTATCCCATTTATTTATTCTCTGAATTATTTCTTGTACAATTGGGGTTCTGTTCAGAAAGTCCCTGCCTATGCCAATATCTTCAAGAGTTTTACTTGTTTTATCTTCCAGCAGATTAAGTATTTCTGTTGTAACATTTGGAGCTGTGATCCACTTTGATTTAGTTTAGCACATGGTGAGCTGTATGGGTCTGACTTAATCTTCTGCATGTGGATATGCAATTTTCCCAGTATCATTTATTAAAGAGTCAGTGTATATCTTTGGCCCTTTATCAAAGAGCAAATACCTGAATGTTCCTGGGGTTGTTTCTACATCCTGTATTCTGTTGCATTGATCCACATTCCTGTTTTTGTGCTAGTACCATGCTGTTTTAATCACAGACACTTTGTAGTATAATTTCAAATCTGGGATTGTGACACCTCTTGCTTTGCTTTTGTTACCCAGGATTGCTTTTTCTATTCTGAGTGTCTTTTGGTTCCATATGAATTTTAGGATTGTTTTTCTAGATCTGTGAGAAATGCTGTTGGTATTTTGACTGGTATTAGATTATATCGTTTCTGCCAATCTAGGAACAGGGAATAACTTTCCATTTTTTTCTTTGTCTCTTTTTTTTTTATTGGAACATTTTGCATATAGATAATGATCACATTCATCATAGGGAATTTGTACCTGTACATGATATATCTTGATTCTTCTTTTTTTCCTCTTCCCTTCCCCTCCCTTCAACCCCTCTTCCCCTCCTTATTTACAAAAGCTTTGTCTCCACTTTTTTCCTTATATTCTCTATTTTTTTCTTGTCCCTTCCTTCCTTTGCCCCTCCCCCTTTCTTATTCCCCTTCTCATTTGAACATTTTCTTCCCATTTCCCAATACCTATTATACATTTTGGTCCTTATTTACACTTTTGGTTTCTCACAGCAGAGAAACAATGCGTTACTTAGACATGTCTGTCTGACTTATTTCACTTAAGAGTATGGTCTCAAGGTGCATCCATTTACCTAGAAATGTCCCAATGTCTTCTTTATCCATTCATCAGTTGATGGGCGTTTGGGCTGTTTCCAAGATTTAGCTATTACAAACTGTGCTGCTGTAAACATAGGTGTGCATATATCGCTGTGGTATGATGCTTTTAATTCTTTCAGGAAGATATCTAGAAGGGGAATAGCTGGGTCAAATGGAACCTCTAGTCCTAGTTTTTTGAGGAATCTGCACACTGATTTCCACAGTGGTTGCACCAGTCTGCACTCCCACCAACACTGGAGAAGGGTTCCTTTTTCCCCACAGCCCCACCAGCATTTGTTATTTGTTGATTTCTTGATAATAACTATTCTTTTTGGAGTGAGATGGAATCTCAGCATTGTTTTAATTTGCATCTCTTGAATGACCAGTGATATTGAACACTTTTTCATATAATTAATTTGCCATTTCTACATCTTCATCTGAGAAATGTCTGTTCATTTCAGGTGCCTATTTTTGGATTGGGTCTTTAAATTTGGGAGGGGGTCTTTTTTTTTTTTTTTTGAGTTCTTCATATATTCTGGGTATTAGTCCTTTGTCTGAGGAACAGCTGGCTAAAATTTTTTCCCACTCTGTGCCTTGTCTCTTCACTTTGTTGGTGGTTTCTTTTGCTGTGCAAAAACTTTCTAATAAGGTGAGATCCCAGTTGTTGATGCTTTGTGATAGTTCCTGTGCAATCAGGGTTTTAATCGTAAACTCTGCCTACACCAGTGTCTTCAAGAGTTCTACCTATTCTGTCTTCCCACAGATTTAGTGTTTCTGCTTTAATATTTAGATCTTTGATCCATTTTGATTTTAGTTTAGTGAATAGTGAAAGATATGGGTCTAGTTTTAATCTTTGGCATGTGGAAAGCCAGTTTTTCCAGCACCATTTATTAAAGAGGTTATCTATCTTCCAGTGAACGTGTTTGGCTCCTTTGTCAAAGATAAGGTGGCTGAGTATGTCTGGAGTTGTTTCTGCATATTCTAATCTGTTCCATTGATTCTCAGGTCTGTTTTTTTGACAGTACCATGCTGTTTTTCTCGCAGTAGCTGTATAGTATAATTTCAAGTCAGGGATTATGATGCCTCCTGCCTTGCCTTTGTTGTCCAGAATTACTTTTGTTATTCTAGGTCTCTTCTGGTTCCAAATGAATTTCAGGATTGTTTTAGGATTTTAAGATTCTAATTCTGTGACAGATGATATTGGTGTTTTAATTGGTATTGCATTAAATTTATATAACAATTTTGGAAGTATGACCATTTTCACCATATTGGTTCTTCCTACCCAAGAACAAGGGATATCTTTCCATTTTCTAATATCCTTTTTGATGTCCTTTTTCAGAGTACTGTAGTTTTCAATGTAAAAGTCTTTTACTTCTTGTGGTGGATTAACTAATAGTCAACTTGTAACACCCAGCTGAACTGAATCAGTGTGGTGCTGGGTGCAGATGGCCCGCCTGAGGATTGTTGCCAACAGCATAAAAAGAGAACTGGAGGGGAAGATAGATTGTTGTTGATTCTCCTGGAGGAGTTTGTTGTGCTGGTTTTCCTTATATGAACTCACCTGTTCTCATCATGGGAGGAGCTCGAGTCCTTGCTGTCACTGAGTATGGCTGCGGTTCTTTTGAGAGGAGCTCTGGTCCTTACCTTGAGCATTGCTTCCTGGCTCCAGCGCAGATCCCTCAGCCTGCTGACACAGATCTTTCATCCCACTGGCACAGACTTTCTAGCTTCCACCACTGACCTTTGGGCCTTCCCAGTGCAGATACTTGATATAGACTTGCATGAGACATTGTCACAGGCTCTAGGCCTCCAGTTGGACTCATGGAGGACATTGCCATGGGCTCTAGGTCTTCAGCTGGACTTGTGCAGGACATTGCAGGCCCTCAGCTGGATTCTTTGGGTCTCTAGTGTGTGGACAGATCTCCCACACTCTTTTGCATTTGACTCTTTGGGTGAGTATTATAAAATAATCCTATAAGTTATGTGTCCTGTATTAAATCTTTTCCCTGGTAAGCCCTGACTACAACACTTAACTTCATTAGATTGATGCCTATGTATTTCATTTTTTTGGATGCTATTGTGAAAGGTGTTGTTTACCTTATTTGTCTCTCAGTGAGTTTGTTATTCACGTACAGGAAGGCTATTGATTTTTGAGTGTTGACTTTGTGTATCCAGCTGTGCTACTGAATTTGGTTATTAAATCCACAAGTCATTTATTAAATCTACAAGTGGAGTTTTTGGGGTCTTCTATGTAGAGTATCATCCACAAATAATGATAATTTAACTTCTTTCTTTCCTATACTTATTCCTTTTATTTCTTTCTCTTGTCTAATTGTTCTGCTAATGTTTTCAGAACTATATTGAATAAGAGTGGTGGTAGTGGACAGCTTTGTGTTGTTCCTGATTTTAGAGTGAAAGCTTTCAGTTTTTGTCCATTTAGTATGATGCTGGCTGTTCATTTGTCATAGATGGCCTTTATCAGATTGAGATAAAGATCATCTATTCCAATTTACTGTAGGTTTGTTTTTTTTTTATCATGAATGGGTTGGACTTTCTCAAATGCTTTTTCTGCATCTATTGAATGATCGTATGGTTTTTGTCCTTGGGCCTGTTACATTTATTGATCTGCGTATGTTGAACCCTCCTTGCAACCCTGGGATGACTCCTACTTGGTATGGTGTATAATCTTCTTGATGATTTGCTGCATTCTGTTTGCCAATATCTTATTGAGGATTTTTGCATTTGTGTTCATTAGGGAGATTGGCCTGTAGTTCCCTTTTTTGATTGGATCCTTCTCTGGTTTTGGTATAGGGTAATGCTTGCTTCCAGGAACAAATCTAGAAGTACTGGTTCCCTTTCAATTTTATTTAAGAGTTTGAGAAGTAGAGGCAGTAGGTCTTCTCTAATTTTCTTGAAGAATTCAGCAGTGAACCCATCCAGGCCTGGGCTTTTCTTTGTTGACAGGTTTTTAATTATATCTTTCATTTCATTGACTGGTATTGGGTTATTTAGAATCTTTATATCTTCTTGATTCAACTTTGGTAATTCATATATATCAAGGAATCTGTCCATTTCTTCTGTGTTTTCCATCTTGTTAGTATACAGTTTCTCAAAGCAGGTACTGATGATCTTCTGGATTTCTGCAGGGTTTGTTGTGATTTCACCCTTTTCATTCCTAGCTGCATGGATTTGAGTTTTTTCTTTCTCTCTGGTAAGGTTGGCTAAGGATTTGTCAATTTTATTTAATCTTGCAAAGAATCAACTCTTCTATTCATTGATTCTTTGTTTATTGCACTGTTTTCTTTCTTCAGTTGATGCCCTTCAATCATTTCTGGTGTGAAGCTTATGATTTTCTCCCCCTCAAAGCCCCTGTATTGGCTCTGGGGAAGTTAGGAATTTTTGGAGGCTTTTTTTTTTTTTTTTTACCCTTTTTTGCTCATGTTTCTATTTTTTTGTTTGTTTTCTGTACTGGGGTTTACAGCTTCTTTGGCCCAGCGCCTCGTTTTTTGGGAATGTGCCACAGTATTGTTTATAACCCCCAGGCAATGCAGATATTGGCATACAGAGAAAACCAATTGACAGAACTAACTATGTCACCTTGGCTGTAGTAGTAAAGTCAGTGACAACTACAGCATCAAATATCAACTGGATACTGACAAAACCTAAGAACCACTCATGAACCATCCTTAACCAGAGCAGAGAGGTCTCTGATTTTAGTGTAGATACTTAGGCAAACCAGATAATGTCCTATAGTAAGTCAGAAAACTAGTTTCTGCTAGACGTAGGCAGTGGTGTAAAAAGCTCAAGCAAACCGCTGGACTAAATTCTATCTCCTTCAGATTAACACCCCCTTAAGGTTACACCCACCAAACTTGGCCTCCAACCACAGAATATAGGCCCCATGATTTTCCTGGCCTGAGCTTGAGCTGCTCAGGGGTTTCAGAAATATCTTTGTAGCTTTCACCCTCTCCAAGCCTGTCTCCTAAGGCTGTCTTTTACCTGGTCTCTGTGGTAGGTAACACTTCAGTCCTGTAGTAAAACTCTCCTCCTGGGTTTTGGTCTGTCCTCAGTCAGTTCAGTCTTTTGGCTGTCACCTCTGCTACCCTGTGCTGATGAGAACCAAGGTGCAGAGTCAGCTAGGATTTGGTAGTTTGCCTGCGCGTCTCTCTCACACCGGGTGCATGAGGTGGCTGCTGTGGGGGCAGGGTGGAGCCTCTCTCCTCTTCCACTAGGCAAACAAAGCAGCTGGTATGGGTGGTGGGGGTAGGCCTGGGCCTCTCTTCTCTCCCACGGAGTGCACAATGTGGCCAGTATTGGCCATGGGGGTTGGGCAGGGCCTAGAACTCTGATCTTATCCCTAACTGTACTGGGGATCATCAGAGAAATAAAACCAACAGGATGTGTGTATGTGTGTGTGCGTGTGCATGTGTGCATGCACCCATATGGAGAAAAGGTTTCTATTTTAAAGAGTTAGGTCTGCAGGTGTAGCTCAGACGTAAAGCACTTGCACTTGCTGAATGTGTGCCAGGCCATTAGCCTGAACTCCAGCAACACACACACACACAAGCAAGCATGTCAGCTGGTAGGCTGGAGACCCAAAGAAGAGTTGCCATTTCAATCCATAGGCAGTCTGCCAGCAGAATTCCTTCTTGCTCAGGGCATATAAGTTTCTTTTCTAATAAGGTCTTCAACTGATTAGACCAGGCCCATTCACATGGAGGGTAATCCACTTTATTCCAAATATCCTGACTTAAATGTTGATGTCATGAAAGAAACATTTTTTTTTTTTCCACAGAAATATCAAGAATAATGTTTTGACCAAATATCTGGGCACCTTGACCTAATCAAGTTGACACATAAAATTAACTAACATAGAACTTTAAAATAATAGTGATAATTTGGAGTTAAGAGTACAGAGGACAAAGGCTGAAGTTTGTTAGATTCATAAAGAGTAATCAGTGGCTCTGTCTTTAATATCTGATATTGGTGGGGACTAGGGGACCTCCAGAATATTCTAATTCTTTTAGGGAATGTATCTTGGAATATTTGTCTATCATGCTTGATCTTCAATTCTGTCTTGACAATTGACAAATCTAATTTTTAAAAAATTAACATCAGTACTTTTCAGTTCACATATTTTTAGTAATAAGTTTTTTTCACACAGTTCACACATTTCAAAAGATGAGTTTTTCATTTCAAAAATACTTTTCCCTATGTACTCTCTCTTTGGACTTTCTTCTCTCAAATTTTCTTTCTGTTTAATGGCTTCTTTCAAGGCTTCTTTTTGGTCATGCTTCCTACTACACTGAAATGTGGAATTAAGACATAAATGTGGGTGGGAACTAAACAACCCAGTTTTTAGGCCAGCTGGATTCCAAAGGAATGAACAAGCATTCAAGCCTCATTTCTTTGCAGAGTGTGCATAAAGATAATTTGTTTCAACCTTACTACTTTGTGGCTAATGTAGAGCAAGAAACCTGAACATTTTTTTCTGAAGTGTCAGAATTTAAAATCCCAGCCTGCTGTTTCAGAGCTCTCCAGTCTGGGTCCCCACTGAGGACAAGACACAGACAATTGGGCTGAAGAGCACTATGAGGCTACCCAAAGGTGATCTGAATTTTAAGTCTATGGATAGACCTGGGTGTGCATGTGTGTGTGTGTGTACCGGAGATTAAGCCCAGGGCCTTTACAATAAGCTACATCCCCAGATCTTTTTATTTTGATACAGAGTCTGACTCACTAAGTTTCCCAGTCTGGCTTAAACTTGTGATCCTCCTGCCTCAGTCTCCCAAAATGCTGGGGTTATAGGAATGTGCCACTACACTCAGCAATAGACCCTATTAAGAAAGAGAAGAAAGCAAAAATCTAGACAATTGGTAAAAGTGCACATCAAGCTGGAAAGGATAGCAGAACAAGGTAAGAAGGTTTGGGAGCTGATCTGCTATATATAATAGCCTATCTTCAACTTTCTTAAGAACAGCATGTAATTTGTGAGTCCCAAACAATCGGTGATTTGGGAAATTCTATTAGATAGATATTCTGGTGGGTAAATGAAAAAGACCTCAAATTACATTTAAGGGAGGTGCTGGTTTCCTGCAAAAGACCATTCATCAGTGCCACTGTGTATACCCTCCCTCCCCCGCCATACTGGTAATCCTATGAGCTCAGTCAAATGTGATGGCAGTCTTTAGTGCAGTTGGAAGCGGGCTCCATAAATATCATGAAGTGACAAGTGAAAGTTTTAGTCACACCAGTTTCTTTTATTTCCTAACATAACACAAATAGAATATAATGGATGCAGAGATTTTGATTCTTTATCTTTCTTTAATTAAATCTAAGCCATCATAGAAAAATAGTTTTTCCTATTATTTTGCCTTGAAGAATTGCCTGGGGAGGTGTGATAGTTAACTGTGTCAACTTGAGTAAGAAACACCCAACTAAATTGGTTCAGCATAGTTCTGGGTATAGAAGACCCGCCCTAGGAAGGGTTGCTGCTAGAGTGGTATAAAAGGGAAACAAGGAAGGAAGGCTCACTTCTGTTTCTTCAGAGGAGCTCCAGTCTTCACCTTTACCTTGGATGTCATCTCCTGGCTTCCAGCACAGACTCTTCAGCCTCCAGTGCAGACCCTTCAGCTTTCTGATACTGACTCACATGGGATGCCACACTGAGCTGCAGGCCTTTGACTGGATCCTTCAGATCTTGAGCACACAGACAGCCCTTTTGCACTCTTCTATCCCTGACTCTGTGAGTGGCCATTGTAAGCCAATCTTATAAATTCTTATGTATTTATGTATCTTTTTAAATTTGTCTTGCATTAAATCTGTTTCTCTAGTAAGCACTGACTGATACAGATTTTGGTACCAGAGTGGGGTTGTTGCTGTAACTGTACCCGATCGTGTGGTTCAGGAGCCTTTGGGACTAGCTTGTGGGAAGAATTTGGAAAGGTTTAGAGATGGTGGCTGAAAAAGCAGCCCTGGAATACCTTAAGCTGTACTTAATGAGAGATTCTGGTCAGAGCTCAGGACACCAGAAGGCTGATAGAAATCCTGCCAGTAAGGACCAAACTCAGGACATTTCTGCTGAGAAGGACTGCATTGGGTGTTGGATTCCAGACAATGTATGTTATGACTTGGCAGAAAGTTTGTCTGAATTTTGCTTTTGTCCAAAGACTTTGCCTGAAACTGGGATTAAGGGCAGCAGACTAATCTTGCAGAATATATTTCAAGATAGTCTAATGTTCATGCTGTGGCATGGCTACTCTTGGGGGCTTTTAGCCAGATCTATATTGAGAATCAAGAGCAAAGAGCCCAGGAGAGTGATTTAAAACACTGTGAGTTTGGTCAGAAAGGTTGCTACAGTAAAGCTGTGGACTGCAAAGTTAGAGCAGAGAACTTGTTTGCTGAGAAGGAACAGGACAATGGAAAAGATGGCCTAAGGACATCAAAGAAACAGCAAGACTCCAGCCTTTGGAGTCTCAAGGTTGCAAAAGTGAAAGCCTTTGCTTTGAGAAGAGAGCCCAGAGCACCATGTTCCAGAATGGCAGTGGCCTAGAGAATTTTTTCCTCAGGATTGGGTTCAGAGTGCTTAGTGATCCAGGTACTCAACCCCTACAGACAAGAGAGAAGGAAGCCTGGCTACTGCTCAGGCTGGCAGCAGACCTTGGCATCATCCATGTGGTGCTAGTTTTAGGTGCATGCACAATGCAAGAGTTGTTGGGTCAGGAAGGCTTCCACCCAGATTTCAGAAGAAGACCTGGGAGGCCAGGCTGTATGCTCCTGAAAGGGCAGCATGTGAAGCTGTGAGTGTGAAGATGGAGGTACAGTGGAGATCCCAGAAAGTTGGAGAATCCAGGAACATGGATCATCTCAGGAAAGCTACAAGGAGTGAACAAAGCCAGCCCAAGAGAGAAGCTGTGGGAGATGCAACTATCTACAGTGCCATAGGGATGGAGCCACCCAGGCCCTTTGCAGTTTACATCTTGCCACAGATTGCCTCAGATTCTGGACACGGAACTACAGGACTTAATGTTTGCCCTGCTGGATTTTGGACTTGTTTTGGTACTGTCCTTTCTATCCCCCTATTTGTACCTTTTGGAATGGCAATGTTTATCTTGTGCCATTGAATGTTGTAAGTTAACTTTCTTTTCATTGGTACAGGGATGGACAGCTAAGAGTTTGCCCTAAATCTCAGAAGAGACTTTAGACTTAGACTTTTCAGCAATGCTGAAACTGTTAGGACTTTGGAAACTCTTAGAGATGGACTAAATGCCTTTTGCAGAAAGGGATCTGCATGAGTCTTTGTGGGGGAGTCAGGGGTGAAATGCTATGGCCTTTATTTTGATGTTCCTTCAAAGCCTCCTGTGGTCATAGCTAGGGCTTTTTGGAGGTGGCTGGATCTAGAGTGTGTGATGCTGAGATTAAGGATGTGATGCTGGGATTGATGTATGATGAGATGCTAGGATTAAGTGTGCCCTTCCCTGGATAAATATGAGACAGAAAGAGGGCTGCTGCTTTTCTTGCCGCTTGTTGCCTTCTGCCTGCTATGAACTGTTTCTCCTCTGTGGTGCCCCTCTGCTATGCCAGCTTGCCTTGGAGCCAGTCAACTATAAACTGAAATCTCTACAAACTGGGAGCTAAGATAAACCTTTGCTCCTTTAACTTTGGGTGTTGGATATTTTGTCCCAGCAACAAGAAAATTACTAAGACAGGAGGTATTCTATACCTTCTCTAAGTATCCCATTCCAAAGTAATATTCTCCTCTCTGCTGTGTGCAGAAAGCTGTTCTCGACATGTCATTTATTGAAATTGTATGACAGTAGAAACTGAGATTCAGAGATCTACTACATAAAATGACTCTTTGGATCAAACCATGTAGAAAATAATCAGCTAATTTTGGCTTAAATCATATGGACAGCTACTTGCATTTTGAAGGAAAAAAATCACACATGTTCTAATCCACTGAAGTATAAGATAATTTCCATTCTAGAATAAAAAAATGCATTCCAAACACTTGAGGAGAAGATTGGGTAAGGAGGAAAAAATAATGCCAAAGAAATATAGTGAGTGGAATCAATCTCTACAGGACAGAAACTAACAGTCTGTGGGATCATCCTCTCCTCCCCAAATATTAGATATTCTATAACACACCTCTCAAAAAGGGCTGCTGATCAATTTTTACAGGTCCACTGCAATGTGGCTTCCTGGTAGCTATAAGGAATTTACAACATACATATAAATAGGTAATGAATACTAAAAGATGGATTTGAATACCAAGGCACTTTTTTTTATCCAATCGTTGAATAGAACTTAGAACAGACTTCCTTTGACAGCTACTCCCACATACATGATAAAATATGCACCATATTCCTTATTGTAGAAGGTTTCAGTTAAAGTCATAGAAACTGAATCTTGTCTGTATGAAAACAGTCTTATATTACTAACAGTGTTGTTTGTATGTTTATGTATCGTATATTACTATTCACCTTTGCCTTTAGAAATATAACTCTTTTGGTTCCTAAAACTGTTCAAAAGCTAGGCAATCACTCACTGTCTTTGTCACTCTCCTTGTTGCTGGGGCCAATATCTGACACCCACAACTTAAAGGAGAAGAGGTTTATTTTGGCCCATGTTTCAGTGCAGGGTTGGCCAGCTTCAAAGAAGAAACAGCGTGGCAGAGTGGCATGGTGGAGGAGAGCTGCTCATGGCATGGTGGGCAGGAAACAGAGAGAGTCAAGGGAGGATACAGCCTTCCAGGTCATGCCCCATGTTTGAGTGCACAAGGCTCTTGGGGGACATCTCTATATTAAGCATAACAATAAATTCTCCATCACTGAATTAAAATTGAATTCATAAAAATGATAACATCAAATAGTACCTGTTGACTTTGATAAGATGGTTATGTATTTAACAAGGGGACAAGATAAAATATAATTTCCTAAGCAGATAAAGTCAGCCATTGTGAATTAATATCATAATATTAAAATTATCTCTAATGTTGGGAGTTAAAGGCCAAAATATTTTTTTGAGTAGAGGTCCTTTTTTGTATTGTGTTGTAGTCAGGGTTTGCAAGGGAAACAATACAATACAGGACACATAATTTATAGAGTTATTTTGTAATAGTCACCCAAAGAGTCATATACAAAAAGTGCAGGAAATCTGTCCACACACTAAAGACCCAAAGAATCCAGCTGAGGGCCTGGATCCTACAGCAGTGTCCTGCATGAGTCCAGCTGAAGACGTAGAGCCCATGGCAATGCCTCCACAAATCCAACTGAAGGCCTAGGGCCCACAACAATGTCTCATGCAAGTATATTTCATGGATCTGCACTGGGAAGGCCCAAAGGTCAGCGGTGGAAGCTAGAAAGTCTGCACCAGCGGGATGAAGGATCTGTGCCAGCAGACTGAGGGATTTACCCCGGAGCCAGGAAGCGACGCTCAGAGTAAGGACCAGAGCTCCCCCGAAAGTCACCACAGCCATCCTCAGCGACAACGAGGTCCCGAGCTCCTCCGACGATGAGAACAGCCAAGTTCCTATCAGGAAAGCCAGCGTGACAAGCTCCTGAAGGAGAACCAACAGCTCCCACTCTTCCCCTCCAGTTCTCCTTTTTATGTTGTTGGCAACAGTCCTCAGGTGGGCCCTCCACACCAGGCACCACACTGATTCAGTTCAGCTGGGTGTTACAAGTTGACCACCAGTTGTCAATCCACCACATATTGAGTCAACCAATTTACATTTTTTTCTACAGTACAGATTGCTGTAATCAGTATGTACCCCCACCTTCCACAGCAGTTTGAGGGTTATGACCTGGAGGTGTTAAAACAACAGGAGAGTTTGGCACTGAGGTGCCTTCTGTGTAGATGCTGGAATCCCAATCCTCCAGTCTGCCCAGCACTTGAATTCCTCCTTTGTATGGCAGGTCTCAGAAGACTGGCCTTCCCTCCTTCTTTCATTCTTTCCTTCCTTTCTTCTGTTCTTTCTTTCACCGGGTTGGACCCAGGGCCTTCACAGTGAGCTAATCCTCAGCTCTCTTATTTATTTTGAGACAGGGTCTCTCTGAATCACTAAGTTGCCCAGACTAGGCTCAAATTTATGATCCTACTGCCTCAGTCTCTGCCCAGCTGAGTTCACTTTTTAGTTTTTGATAGCTGTTAAAAGAATTCCATTTCTTTGTTGTGTATCAGTTGCTTTGGCACAACTGCTGGCACTCTTCAGGTATGTCTGAGCTTGGCATGACACTTGGAGGTCACTACCTCATGGTTTGTCTCTACCAGTAACCACAGTCCTCTGTCGCTGATGCTGGATTAGGGCTCTTGAGGTCAACATCTATGTTGTAGGTAATGATGCAGTGGAGTGAGGTGGGACCCATGCTCTGCCACTGTTTCAATCCCTTCCATGAATTTCTTACCAGGTTTGCTTCCTTTGTGTTTTTATGGAGCTCACAGTGTTTAATCTTATGTTAACAGATTTCCTTGTGCTTCTTACCTCTTATGCTCTCACACATCTGATGTGACACTATTTAACCCCAGTAGGTGTCTGGACACTTTAGCCTCAAACTACTCTGAGTGACTTTTTTGCCCTGTGCAGGACATTCCAAAGAAATGAAGGGACAGCTCTGCCCCTCCCCTGGGCCTTTCAATGGAGACTACTGAGAGTTCAAAATTCTCTGTCTCTCTCTCTCTCCTACAGCCTCTGCCAGACCACTTCAATTGTTGTACTTTCTTGAGTACATAGGTAAGGAAGCACCATGTTAAGTGCAATTTTTATTTTTTCTCAATTTCATTTTATTAGTACATGTGTATAGCACATAATGTTTACATTCCTTGTTGGAGTTAATACATGTATATAACACGTCCCAATTCCTTTTTTCATCTCCTATCTCGCCTCTTCCCTCCATCTCTTAATTCGCTTCCCTTTTGACAGTGATCTATCTCCCTACTTCCTATTGTCTATCTTTTATTTTGCTTTTTATTTTTTCTCTAGGTTTCTCATATAAGAGAAACGATGTGATATTTAAGCTTGTGTCTGATTTATTTCACTTAACATTATAGTCTCAAAGTGCATCCATTTCCTACAATTGATTCAAGTTTATCCTTCTCTATGGCAGAGTAGTACTCTCAGTGATCCTCCTGCCTCAGCCTCCTGAGTGCTGGACTACAGGCATGTACTACCATGCCTTGCCCTAGTATATTTTCTTAATCTTGTAGTCTACTTTACCATAACAGTCAATTTTTTTAAATTTCAATTTTTATTTTCATTAGTACATGTTTGCAGTGTATGAATACATTCATCATGGGGAGTTGGTACATGTACATAATAGATCTTAAAGGCATCCATTTTCTTTTGGTTAAAATATGCATATACTGTATCATGTTTTTCAAATTTTTATTTTCAGCCTTTCAATATCTTTATGCTCTGGGGGGAGGATTGAGACAGGGTCTCGTTAGGTATGTGTAGTTCAGGCTGGCCGTGAACTCACTATGTAGCCAGGCTGGCCTCAGACTCACAGCGATCCTCCTGCCTCAGCTTCCTGAGTGCTGGGATTATGGCATGTGCCACTATGTCTTTATGCTTTACAGGTAAGGTTCAGGATCCCAGGATAAAAAAGAGGTAATCCAATTCAGAATGTTAACTGAAGATAATTTAATGCAGAAATTCTTCAATGAGGTGTGGACAGCATTAGAGGAACCAGTAAAAGCTGGTTAAAAGGCCCAGCACTGGTACTTTTATGCTCCTACTTGCCTTTATGCTGTTACTGGAACCCAACACAAGCTGTTGCTGGGAGAAGAGGTGCCAATGAGGAGTTGTGGTCTTGACCAGGGATAGCACGACTACTGAAAAACTTTGGCCTGGCCAAGAGGGAAACTGGGGGGACTAATATTCCTACTCCTCTCTCCTCCCACTCTGTGATCTCCTGCCACCACCTGCTATCAACCAAACCCAAAACAGCAGTTCAAGTGCAAAGGGATTCCGGTGTGCAGAGCACAGAGCTGGGCACTGAGCCAGAATGGGTGGAGAGGAGCCAGCCACAGGGCAGCAGCTCAGGGCTGGACTGCACTGGGCAGTAATCATTTCTAACTTTTAGATGGAGCACTGAGTCCACTTAATACATTTACTGAGAATTGTATATTTCTACCATCTTATTTTATGTCTCACATTGACTTCAGCAGTTCTCTCTTGGCATGTCCTCCAACACGTTATATTTTGAGCCTCAGCTTCTAAAGAAGGGAATCTGATTTCTATATACTCTCCCAAAAAAGAATAGACCACAATATGGGGGATTTTTCTTTTAACTAGGGAAGATATAGCCCTGGAGGGCTGTGAATTTGCTATTTTTTCATACACATGCATGCACGCGCACGCGCGCATACACACACACACACACACACACAGAGGCAACTTCAGAAATTCTCTAAGTCAGTTTACACAGCCCCTCCTCTTTTCTCTCCAAGTGCAAACTTCCTCAGCTCTGGTGGGGCCAGACAATTATTCATAAGATAAATACCCAGCATAATGTGGTTATAAAACATTTACTAACTTGTAGCTTAATCTAGATGCTTAAATAAGCTACGCCATTAGAGTGTTTGGGTTTATAGATCCTATGCAGAAAGACCTTCACACTTTCCCATGATTCAGTGCCTTCGGTTACATAGTGTTATACCATGATATTTTGGGCAACCAGTCTCCACCCCTCCAAAAAATAGTGCTTCTTGTGTATGACGAAATCCCCCGGCCCCTGGCTTTTTGGAGATGCATGGTGCGATGATTGCAGACAGGGAGAATGGCCACCAGACAGTTTCAGGAGATAGTTTGATGAAACCTAAAGGGACATTGGGACATTGAAGATTCTAAGATTCTAGAGAGATATTCTTTGAATTTCCAGACTCTGACCTCCTGCAGAAAGGCTGCTTTAAATCATTCTCATGAACAATATTTTATATTAAAAAGGCCTAATATACAAATGAAAGAATGAAAAGTGTAGTAAATCTGAAGTAAAAGAGACCACTTATGGATTTATTATTTTCCTTTCCCAATGCTGCAGGCTGAAAGGTCCAGTAGCTTTGCTTGGGCCTCCAAGAAGGGAGAGATGAGGCTAGGATCTCGGGGTCTATGGCTGCTCTGAAGTCACAAGGTTGTTCTTCCTCTTTTACAATTGACATGCAGAGAATGCCACATGTACGTGACAGCTGAGGTGGGGACCCAGGGTAGAAAGGAGAACACTGCAGTGTTGCTTAGAAAGGATATAAAATAAAATCTAAATTTAGATGGCTCTGTCAAGATATTGCTCTGTAAATTTGATAGGCAGCTCTCAACAAATAATTTAAATGAATGGAACAAAACCTATCATAAACTAGGCACTGGGATAAGTACTAGGGATACAAAGAACACACAGAATAAAGTTGCTACTAGCATGTGTTCAGAAAATCATCACCGAACAACAATGAGTGGCAGCATTGTACACATTGTTGTTGCCTGACCCTAACTCTTTTTTTTACTTTTGCTGGTACTGTGGGTTAAAGCCAGGACCTCACACAAACTAGCGCTCTACCATTGAGCTGTATCCCCAGCCCTTTCTCTTGAGACAGGATCTCACTAAGTTGCTCAGGCTGGCCCTGAACTTGGATGCTTCCACCTCAGCCTGCCAAGTAGCTGGGATCACAGGCCTGTGCCACCATACCCAGCTCTGATCCCTGTCATAGGCAGGGAGGCCACCTTTCAGCTGCTAAGTGCCTTGGCTAACAACTCATAGCTGTGACTTTCTCCAGAGACTTGACCCTTGGGTAAAAGGAGCCACCTCACTGGACACTTGTGGAAACATCATTCCCCTTCCCTCTCCAAGGGTAACCAAATACCGACTCATGTCCTCTGTCCTACTGCAGACTTTACCTGCAACCATATCCTTGTTCACTCTTTCCTATCTTGTTCCTTCCCTTCCATACAGATTTTCCTAAAAGCAATCCCTCAATAAACTGCACATACTAGAACCGCTTCCTCAGGCTCTGCTTCTACAAAACCTAACCTAAGGCAGTATACGTTGCTGCAGTTTATGGAGCAATCTCTGAGGCACGTTGTTTAGAAAAGGATTTAGAACATTATGCAGTCTGTAAAAGTTTAATAGACCCTAGCATTTCCTACTAACTTTAGGATATTTAACATGATTGGGCATCTCCAAGCAGCTCTTTTTTTGTTCTTAAGACTGAACGATATAGTTTTTTGAAGTGACCTTTAGGTACTTAAGAGATATCCTTTGGAGAATAGACTAATGTAATTGAATAATAAATATATATGTACCTACATGCATGATATGTGTGGTAGCACTTTCCCACAATGGTGTAGTCACTAAAATCCATTTCAGTAAAAAAAAAAAAAAAAAAAAAAAAAGTCTCCCCATTCTCCTTACAGAATTATAGAATGAAAGCTATTTAAAGGGAAATTGGTGGCTTGGTAGTGAAAGGGAATTTAAAATTTTAAATAAAAGCCCACCAAATATGCCCTCCAAAAACCTAGCGGACATGTCCAGGCAAGCCTGGTAACACAACATTCTGTCCTTTGTGTGACCCCTGTTTTACTGCCTTTGTGTAACTGGTGGCCTTGCAATGTAACTTGAGATGTTTAAACTCCCTAGGCAACCCATGATGTCACCCAACCCTCCAATCATCATGCGCCAAATGTGGCTTTGTACCTCCGCGCTTGCCTTCCCCATAAGCACCCCAAAACCCCACCAGGTGGGGCTCTGACTCCTTGAGAGAGATCCCAGTCAAGCCCACCAGTGTAATAAACTGTCCCCTAAACCTCGGTGCTGTTTCTTCCCGTGTTTGGTCTGTTTTCCATAACAGTAGTAGAGGCAATCATACTTAGTAAAGCTGTAGAAAGCTGTTGGGAGATTCGGCTATTGTGTTTCTTATTCATTCTTCTTAACAAATGAGTCTGTGACTGCCTAATAAGGAACAGTATCAGTGGAAAATCTCAGACTGGGAGAGGTCCTTCCTGCTGTCCATCTCCTTACTACCTCAAGCTAGTCCTTCTGTAAACATCGTATCCTCTTCCTTGATTCTCCTCTGTAGTTAAAGCATATCTATTCTACTATCATCTTAAATAATGATATATTAGGATAGATTATTAGAGACAAGATTAAATGTTAGAGCCATCTCCTAAATGTACCTGTTCTCTCAACCCTCAAGAGAGATAATTGATTATCTAAAGACAAAGACAGGGCCGGTGAGATGGCTCAGCGGTTTAAGCGCCTGCCCAGCAAGCACGAGGGCCCGAGTTCGACTCCCGGAACCCACACACGAAAAAGGGGCTGGTGATATCACTCAGCGGCACGGGCGCCTGCTGGCGCGCGAGGTCCTGAGGTCGACCCCCTGGTATCCATAAAAAAAAAATAAAAAAAATAAAAAATAAAATAAAATAAAGACAAAGACAAAGACAGGGCAGTAACCAAGATTCAGTGGAGGTTGCAAAGTTACCATAATACCTCACCTTTGGCAGGGCCAGCTGCTTTCTAAAAGCTCTGCAATACTGATCATTGTTCACAGTTACCATGTGAGCAGTTAATATTAACATCCCCATTTTACAGATGGGGAAACAGACACAGTGGACTCAGGCAACTTTCCCAAAGTCTCCCAATCCTCAACTAAGGGATTTAAAACTAGGAGGTCTGGAGTCCATAGTCTAACCACTAAGACATATGGCCTTTCTGTATAAGGAAAAAAGGAGCATCAAAGCTTATAATTTTCTGCATATAGATTTTACAGAGAGAGTCTGGAAAAAGATGGTGGATCTGTAAGAAGCAGGCAGTGAACCTCTCCAAAAGTCGCCATCCGGACACTGGAATATAGTGACTGGAGGAGGACAAGAAAGAGGGAAGTGGCTCCCATGGACCCAGGAAAGATCTGAAGCACAGTTTGGGCCCCATGGAGAAAGTGAAGAGAGAAACTCCAACAAAGAAGAAGGTGGCCACTTCTCTGTGTCGGGAATCCTGATGTGACAGAAGTGGTTCAAATTTGCCGACACGCGGTGACTGCCGGCACCCCCGGGGGCCTCCACAGAGGAATGCGAGAAGCAGAGGTGCAGAGAAGCAGCGGCCGTGAAGGACACACTGACTGGCAGTGAATGCTGACGCCCAGCTGTCAGGCACGCAAGAGAGCCACTAGCTGGGCGCCATTGGGGGGGGGCAGCAGCTGAGCTCAGAACTCAGGGCGGCCACCACTCCATCCATGGCTCCAGTGGGAACCTCCGCAGAGTAACGCGAGACGCCACGGTACAGAGAAGCACCAGCCAAGAAGGACACACTGGCGCTTTTCTTCCTGGTATTCCAAGAATCTCCTAAGAGTTTGAAATACTAGCAATAAAGCAACCTACCATCGGCAATTTACAAACAGCAACCCAGGAATTAAACTAAACAAAGAAAAGAAAATGAGATGACACTTAAACAAGATGCAACCCCACACATCCAATTCACCAAAGGCAAACCCAGGGGGCAGTGAGGTGGGACAAACCGAAAGCCACCCACCTGACATCTCTGAAGTGGTAACAACAAAGCAGTTGAATGAGGCTCTGGAAAAATTTAAATCAGAAATAATTTCTCAGATAACTGCAGAGATAATGTCCACAATGAAGACCATGCTTAAGGATGCTAGAGCAGACACAGACAAAAAAATAGATGAGCTTAAGAAAATGATGGAAGCCATGAATGCTCAGCATAGGAAAGAAATGGACTCCATAAAGCAGATTCAAGCAGATGTCCAGGAGAACAAAAATTCCACTGAAAGTATTTGTAGCAGATTAAGCCAATGTGAGGACAGGATCTCAGATATAGAAGACAGGCTTGCAATTAGTGATCATGAAAAGAAAGAATTCTTAAAAATAGCAAGGGACAATGAAAAATCAATCCAGCAGCTGCTAGATGATGCAAAGAAGAATAACTTAAGATTGATTGGAGTCAATGAAAAAGCAGGAGATAGCATAAATGACATCAGAACACTGTTCACAGACATTATCACAGAAAATTTCCCTGGTAGAGAAAAAGAATTTGACATTCAGATAAGTGAGGCTTATAGACCTCCAATTAGCCACGATCAAAAAAAATCTTCAGGCAGGCATATCATAGTCAAGATTCCAGAAATTCAACATAAGAGTAGAATCTTAAAAGCTGTTAGAGAAAAGAGACAAATCACCTATAAAGGAAAGCCCATCAGAATCACAGAGGACTTTTCAGCACAAACCCTCAAGTCAAGAAGAGCTTGGAATGATGTATTTCAAGTTCTAAAGGAAAATAATCTTCAACCTAGATTGATGTACCCCACAAAACTATCTTTCAAAACTGATGGAGAAATAAAATACTTCCATGACAAAGAACATCTGAGAAAATTTATAACCACCAAACCAGCACTCCAAAATGTTTTGAAGGACATTCTAGAAAGAAATAACAAGGACTACAACTCCAGAAATACCAACAGAAGGAATCCACCAGGCAGAGCAAATGATTAAAGAGAGGGAGGGAAAAATAAAAATTAAAAGAGGGGAAGCCAACAACAAGAAAATAACATGACAAGGATAAGTCAATACATATCAGATTTAACCATTAATGTTAATGGTCTCAATTCACCAATCAAAAGGCACAGACTGGCAAATTGGATCAAGAAGCAAGATCCAACAATATGCTGCATACAAGAAACACATTTAATTCAAAAAGAAATTCATAGACTGAAAGTCAAAGGATGGAAACCAATACTCCATGCGACAGGAACCCAGAAAAAAGCAGGGGTAGCTATTCTTTTTGCAGACAAAGTGAATTTCAAGCCAAGAATGATTCAGAGAGATAAAGAAGGTCACTACATCCTTGTAAAGGGAACAATTCAAGAGGAAGAGATAACAATCATAAATATATATTCAACAAATACCAGTGCACCCAACTATAGAAAACAAATATTAATGGACATGAAAAATCAAATGACCACTAATACAATTATATTGGGGGATCTCAATACTCCACTGTCACAAAAAGACAGATCAACTAGACAAAAAATCAACAATGAAATATTAGAACTGAGCCAAACTTTTGAACAAATGGACTTAGTAGATGTCTACAGAGTGTTCCACCCCACAACATCAGAATACACATACTTCTCAGCTGCACATGGGACGTTCTCCAAAATAGACCACATACTAGCTCATAGAACCTGCTTAAGTAAATGCAAAGGAATTGAAATTATTCCATGTATATTATCAGAGCATAGTGCAATGAAATTGGAAATCAATGGCAAAAGAAACCACAAGAATTTGGTAAACACATGGAAATTAAATAGCACCCTACTGAAGAACCAATGGGTCACAGGTGAAATTAAAGAATAAATTAGACAGTTTCTGCAACTGAATGATAATGACAGTACAACATACCAGAACTTATGGGATACAATGAAAGCAGTCCTAAGAGGCAAATTTATAGCATTAAATTCCTATATCAGGAAAACAGAGCAAGCACAAATAAACAACCTAATGGTGAACCTCAAACTTCTAGAAAAAGAAGAGCAGGCTAAGCCAAAAGCTCGTACAAGGGAGGAAATTATAAAGATCAGAGCAGAAATTAATGCATTGGAGACCAAAAAAACAATACAAAGAATCAATGAATCAAAGAGTTGGTTCTTTGAAAGATTAAATAAAATCGACAAACCCTTATCCAACCTTATTTAAAAAAGGAAAGAAAGTACTCAAATCCATGCAATTAAGAATGAAAAGGGTGATATCACAACAGACCCTGCAGAAATCCAGAAGATCATCTATACCTACTTTGAAAACTTGTATTCTAATAAGATGGTAAATGCAAAAGAAATGGACAGATTCCTAGATATATATGAATTACCAAAGCTCAACCAAGACGATATAAAATTCCTAAATAAACCAATAACAATCAATGAAATCGAAGATGTAATTAAAAACCTCCCAACAAAGAAAAGCCCAGGCCCGGATGTATTCACTGCTGAGTTCTACAAGAAATTTAGAGAAGATCTAATGCCACTACTTCTCAAACTCTTTAATGAAATTGAAAGGGAAGCAATACTCCCAAATTCATTCCTGGAAGCAAACATTACCCTGATCCCAAAACCAGAGAAGGACCCAACTAAGAAAAAGAACTAAAGACCAATCTCCCTAATGAACATAGATGCAAAACTCCTCAATAAGATACTGGAAAACAGAATGCAGCAAATCATCAAGAAGATTATACACCATGACCAAGTTGGATTCATCCCAGGGATGCAGGGATGGTTCATTACACGTAAATCAATAAATGTAGTACACCATATTAACAGAACCAAGGACAAAAATCATATGATCATCTCAATAGATGCAGAAAAAGCTTTTGACAAAGTCCAGCACCCATTCATGATAAAAACCCTACAGAAAATTGGAATAGATGATCTTTATCTCAATCTGATAAAAGCTATCTATAACAAACCAACAGCCAATATCATACTAAATGGACAAAAACTGAAAGCCTTCTCTCTAAAATCAGAAACAAGACAAGGATGTCCACTGTCCCCACTATTATTCAACATAGTCCTGGAAATTTTAGCCAGAGCAATTAGACAAGAGAAAGAAGTAAAAGGAATTATGATTGGAAAGGAAGAAGTTAAATTATCATTATTTGCAGACAACATGATGCTCTACATAGAAGACCCAAAAAACTCCACTAAAAAATTGCTAGATTTAATAAGCAAATTCAGTAGTGTAGCTGGATACAAAGTCAACACTCAAAAATCAATAGCCTTCCTGTACACCAATAACAAACTCACTGAGAGAGAAATGAGGGAAACAACACCTTTCACAATCACATCTAAAAAAATGAAATACCTAGGGATCAATCTCACAAAGGAAGAAAAAGACCTCTACACTGAAAACTACAGTTCTCTGTAAAAGGAGATTGAAGAGGATATCAGAAAATGGAAAGATATCCCTTGCTCTTGGGTTGGAAGAACCAATATAGTGAAAATGGCCATACTTCCAAAACTGTTATACAGATTTAATGCAATTCCGATCAAAATTCCAACAACATATCTCACAGAATTAGAGAAAACAATCCTAAAATTCATCTGGAACCAGAAGAGACCTAGAATAGCAAAGGCAATTCTGGGCAACAAAAGCAAGGCAGGGGGCATCACAATCCCTGATTTGAAATTATACTATAAAGCTACTGTGATAAAAACAGCATGGTATTGGCAAAAAAACAGACCCGAAGATCAATGGAATAGATTAGAAGATGCAGAAACAACTCCAGACATACTAAGCCACCTTATCTTTGACATAGGTGCCAAACACATTCACTGGAAGAAAGATAGCCTCTTTAATATATGGTGCTGGAAAAATTGGCTCTACACATGCCGAAGATTAAAATTAGACCCATATCTTTCACCGTGCACTAAACTAAATTCAAAATGGATCAAAGAACTAAATATTAAAACAGAAACATTAAATCTCCTGGAAAAGGGAATAGGTAAAACTCTTGAAGACATTGGTGTAGGCAAAGACTTTATGAATAAAACCCCCATCGCACAGGAAGTATCACAAAGAATCAACAACTGGGATCTCATCTTATTAAAAAGCTTTTGCACAGCAAGAGAAACCACCAACAGAGTGAAGAGACAACCCACAACATGGGAAAAAATGTTTGCCAGCTATTCCTCAGACAAAGGATTACTATCGAGAACATACAAAGAACTCAAAAAAATCAGACCTCCCAAATTTAAAGACCCAATCCAAAAATGGGCATCTGAGATGAATACACACTTCTCAGATGAAGAAATACAAATGGCAAATAAATATATGAAAAAATGTTCAACATCACTAGTCATTCGAGAGATGCAAATTAAAACACCACTGAGATTCCATCTCACCCCAGAAAGAATGGCTATGATCAAGAAGTCAACTAATAACAAATGCTGGAGGGGCTGTGGGGAAAAAGGAACCCTTCTTCACTGTTGGTGGGAGTGTCGACTGGTACAGCCACTGTGGAAATCAGTGTGGAGACTCCTCAAAAAACTAGGATTGGAGGTCCCATTTGACCCAGCTATTCCCCTTCTGGGTATCTTCCCAGAAGAATTAAAAACATCGTACCACAGTGATATATGTGCACCCATGTTTATAGCAACACAATTTGTAATAGCTAGATCGTGGAAACAACCCAAATGCCCATTAACCGAGGAATGGATAAAAAAGATGTGGTATTTCTATACAGTGGAGTACTACTCAGCCATAAAGAAAGATAAACTGGAAACTTTTATAGGTAAATGGATGCAACTCGAGAAAATACTCACAAGCGAAATAAACCAGATGCACATTTGTAAACATCGTATTGTCTCCCTAGTATGAAAATGCAATTTCACTGTGACTATTCCATTCCTTAGTCTTCTATTTTTACCTAGCTTTTACATGGCTTAATCTTATACTGAGTAATATTTTTCTCCAAAAGGTATTTGTACATTCTCTAATGCTTGAGTTTGTTAATACGTGAGAATGTTTACTTGTTGTCTTTAAAAATAAATAAATAAATAAATAAAATTTTAAAAAAAGATTTTACAGAGCACAGAATGAGCTGAAGAGTCTGACAGGATAATTTATAATCTCATCTTGGTTACTATACCATCATTATAGACAGAATTTTAGATTAAGTAGGTCAGCCTCTAGGATAATTTGCAGCACCTCAAATGAGAAAAGACTTGAAAGTATGGGTAATGCATAGTAAAGTGCATGCATATAGCACTGTTTCATCTAAGAAAAGCAGTTCTTTTTGTTTGCATACCTGCATTTTAAGATGATAGAAACAGCAAATTTTAGAAAATTCTCATCTTTGAAATTCCTTTACAGTTCATTAAAACTTGAATCTGTAAATTCTTCATGGTGTTAGGTGTTGTGCAAATGTAGACTCTAGGATTTTGCATGTTTTGCCTCCATTGATAACATTGCTTATTATACAAAGAACACAATGTAATGGTTACTCTATGAAAACACAGAAACAGTGGTTACAAAATAGGTCTGGGAAACAAGATTGCTAGTGTAGACTGCAAATGGAAGGCCAAGCATTACATATTAGGAGAAATGGTTTGAGCTGTCAACAGTACATATAGTGATGGACAGTTTAACTTAATGTTTCTTCTTTCAAAAAATTGGCTCAAGTTCCTGCTGCCATCAGAACTACTCCTCTGAAATAAGAAATTATAAACTGGGTGCAGTGGTCCATACCTATAGTCCCAGTACTTGGAGGCTGAGGCAGGAGAATTGCTTGAACCTGGAAGTTCAAAGCCAGCCTGAGCAACAATAGCAAAACCTTGACTCAATAAATAAATTAATAAATATCTAGTAAACATTTATCTTATTGAGAAAGCTCAACAGTATCAGACCATTAAAGCTCTAATACAGTTACTTTTCCAGCTGTGATCATGGAGAAAAGGATAGATTTTGCCTGAGTGACAGGAAAGGGACAGGACTGGAAAATTTGGTGTTTTTGCATGGGGGGTGGGTGGCTCAAATAAGGCGACAAACATGGCTCTGAGAAGCATAAGGTACATGGTAAGGAGATATCTGAAAGGAAGAAATTTCTCAAAGCACATTTTGATATTATTCCCTGGGGTCAGTAAGACTTTTTTTTTTTTTTTTTTTTGAGGCAGGGTTTTACTGTGTAGTTCAGGCTGGACTTGAGCTCACTATATAGTCCAGACTGGCCTCCAGTGCTGGGATTACAGCCATGTGCCATTACACCTGGCTAAGGTGTCTTTGTTTTTGTTTTTGCTGAGAGTTGGATATAGGCTATCCTGCCCCAAGGCTGTGAGGTACAGCTTCATTCACCTGGGCTCACTGAGAGAAGAGTGTTCATCCTGCAATAAGTGGATCCATCTCTCTCTCTCTCTCTTTCTCCCTTCCTCCCTCCCTTCCTCCCTCCCTCTCTCTGTGTCCCCCTCCCTTTTATCACTCTTGTTTTTCTCCTTTTGATCCAAGAGTAAAATAGAATGAATTCTCCAAATAGCAGCAAATCCTCCAAATACAGTCCCTTAAACCCTCTGTGTGGTTCATGGAACATAAATATCATGTTAACTTTATTTTCTCCCATTGAACCTACTGTTTGGAAGCATAATTGGTACATGTGCCTGATTGAAAAGTCACAGTTAGTTTAAAAGTGTGACGATGTGGCAAGACTCTTGCAGGATTCCTTCCCCAGTAAATGTGAGTTAATTAGGCTCCGTTGGATACAGGGAAGAGAGGCTCAGTCAAGTTAGTAAAAAAAAATATATTGGGTTTTGGAAGATACATAGGGTCAAAAGGAATCTGAGCTAAGGTCTAAGGCCTTACCTGCAACCCTAAGACTTGGATTTGCTCGTTACCCATTTAATGGCGAAGCCTCTCGAGCCCCCACCACTGTGGTGACTCAGTTCCTCTTTGTCCTGTTATGGCCTCTGCTCCGCTGCTCATGCCCTCTCCAGCCCTCTGTTCTGCCTCACTCATTGTGTCTCCTTTCCTGTATCTTCAGCTTTTGACGCTGTGTGCTCATGACCCATGACAGTCCTGACACCCATTTCTCCTCTGGGTGGTTTTTCTTCCTCCCAGCTTCTATGCCACCTGCACCCGACTGATCTCTTTTTGTATTTTTTCCTTTTAAACATTGGATAGAAGGAGCCTGATACCTCTTGTCTCTATCTGTTCCAGTAAAGCTGTTGCATCAATGTCCTCAGACTTGACTGGCTTCTGTGGGCCTTTATATTGGATGTCCTCAGGCCAAAGTCATGTGCTGCTGGGGATGGTGGCTGTTGGGAAAGACCCATGGGTCCTATGGGACATCTTGGCAGCCTGGAGCTGTCTCTTCAGGAGGGACTGTGGACATGATTGACTTAATAGAGCTCTAAATCCTTTCTTCATTGTCTTTTTCTTTTTTAATCTATCCTAGTGACCTGGGGAAACATCTTCCTAGAGGAAGGAAGAAACGCCCAATATTTCACATTTATGTGGTTCTTATAGACATGCAGACTTTCCATAAGACTACATGTGGCGAGATATTTCTTCAGTTGTCTTGCACAGCTTTTCTCAGTGCGCTGGGGGATCCTTTCTGGAGTTTAGGAGATTATGCCATTTTTATTATAATACTAAGATAGTATAATCTTATAATAGTGCTTAACTGTGCTGATAGTTTCAATAATGATATAAAGAAATGGTGATTAAAATTGGTGGAAGCTGGGCATGGTGGCAGGCATATGCCAGTAATCCTAGCTCTCGGGAGGCTGATGCAGGAGGATTGCCACGGGTTCAAGGCTAGCCTGGGCTACACAGCAAGTTCAAGGCCAACCTGAACTACATCTGAAGTACATTGTGAGATCCTGTCTCAAAAAGGAAAAACAAACAAACAAACAAAAAAACCAAACAAACCCAACAACAACAAACACCACCAAACTACCAATGATTTAAATTATGAAATCTTGCACAGGTAATAGATCCACTCAAAATACAAGCTAGACTGGTAGATGTTGTTATAACAGGGTCTTAAAAGTTCATTGCGTATTTCAGATTCTACATTACAGCTAACCTTCAAGTTGTCACGGCGGGGTATTGGCAAAACTTTTCAATTAGCAATAATCGCACCTCAGATAAACCTCTACAACTAACCTTCAAGAAACTGCCACTTTTTAAATTTCAGTGTAACATCTAAGAAAAATACCCACCTACCTGGAAAGGCTGTTAAGTACATCTGCTTCTTTGTCTAATGACATATCTGTAAAGAGGCCCAATTTCCTCATACATGTAGCCTTGGAGCATAATTTTGTCATCAAGGCACATAAATGTGGGAGAATTTCTTTAGAATATTTCTACTGATGTAATATTAATTATAAGTTTATGAGTTTTATCATATTAAACAATGAGTACTTAACAGGAAAAAAATCACAAAAATAAAGTATTGGGTTTTTAATATTTATTATTGAGTGTTTATCGAAATTTTCAACATGGACTGTTTTTCAGTGTATAAAGTCTAAAGAAACATCAGAAATAAATTCCTATATGAACTACAATGAAATACCAATGGCACGCTATAAAAAAGATAATCTTTACCTCAGTTATCACACCTAAGGCCGTCTGCACAAATGACAACCACACAGTCCATACACACACATCGCTTACACTGACAGCACATGTCTTTTGCTTTCCTGGCCTTTTTGGAGGACATACTTGACATCTCAGTAGCCTTCCTGTTTTGACAGGAAGTTCTTATTATATTATACAGTGTGTAGTTAACAGGAACATAAAATATCAATAAAATAAATTATTAAATTCTTTTTTTTTTTTTTGGTGGGTACCGGGGGTCGACCTCAGGACCTCGCACACCAGCAGGTGCCCGTGCCGCTGAGCGATATCACCGGCCCTTTTTTCATGTGCAGGTACCGGCAGTCGAACTCCGGACCTCACGCTTGCCAGGCAGGCACTTATGCCACTGAGCTATCTCACCAGCCCTTAAATTCTTAATATGTATTGTGCATTTAGAATAGACAGCAACATTTTCACATCAGCTGTGTACTTGCTTACAAAACTTAAAGGATAACGTGAGAAATAAATTCCTATATGAACTACAATGAAAATACCAATAGAACTGTACCACAAAAATAAGCTTTGCTTCAACTGTCACACCCAAGGCAGTCTTCTCACATGGCAACTGCATGTTCCATACACAAGTATCACTTACAGTGATAGCACATATGTTTTGTTTTCCTGTACTTTCTTGTAGGGCACAGTTGACATCTTTTTTGTTTTCCTATTGTTGTAGGAGGTCTCTGTGATGCTGCGCCTGCCTGTTCACCTGTCAATTCACCAGTATGCTCCACAGTTTTTTTTGGCATAGTTCCCTGGGAAGAAACAATTTTGTTTTTCCTCTACTGTAAGTGATCTCTTATGAGCTCCAGTCCCGGTCCTCTAAGCGAATTTCTCCGTGATATTTTGCACTTGTCATTTTCTTTGTGAACTATTAAACTATTTATGCCACACATGTTTAGGATTGAGTAAAACACAACCATTGGCCAATGCTTTGTGTTTCAAGTGACATCACAGTTTCTGAAAAACTCAAACAGTATCTACTCTACGTTCAGTTTTCTTGTTGAAAGTTTCCATCTCAGGCTTCCATTTTGTCGAGGTTTCCCTATCACTATTTCTATCATGGTGAAATGTTGACATCAGCACTACCAGCTTGCTTTTCTTTGCCATATACAAGGCCAGTGTTATATCTTTCTGAAATTCTATACAATTTTCTGTTTTGAAATTGCAACATTTCATTTGGAATTCCTGCTTTGTTCCTGTGTACAGTTCTTGGGCTGGTCAACTTGTGCTCTGTTAGCAAATGTAACATCAATTGGAAACCAATAAATCAATTGTCAAATGTCACATTCTGATTAGTTTGGAAGATGGGAGCAACAAATCTGTTCACAACATCATTCAGTTTATTACTATAGGAATAAGGCTGAGTACCAGGATAAATGTCTAAATTGAGATCATAATAAGTCTTTGCATCTACAAGGGCATAAATTTTCATGCCATATTTTCACCCATCACTTTTCCATAAGTCTTTCACATTCCTGAGATCACCATGAAAAATCCCTGCTAAGTACAGCAGACCTATGAATGCTTTCAGTTCAGCCAGTCAGGTGTCATAATAAGTACATTTTTGAATATGGCTATTGGTGCATATGGAATGTTTTACTTGCATTTCAGCCTTTGTGTATTTCACAGCATCTTGTAGCATTTTATCTGTTACAATTTCCAACATTGAATGGCATTCTGTCTAATATGTTTCACCACTGCCAAGACCTTCACTATGTTTTCAGACCTCATTGTAATGTTGAATCATTCCATTTGCTGCATGGCCATTTTGCAACATTTCCAACTAGCCAAATATGTACTCACATTGCTGTTTTTCTCACCATCTGAATCAAGGAGGTCTTCATTCCCTGTGTCTGTATCAGTGGATTCTTGCTCTGTTCCACTGTCACAGGAACTTTGGCTCACATGGCCAACATCAAAGTCATCATCATCAGCATTCATCATCAGCATCATCATCATCATATACCCACACCACTCTTCTGTTATGAAAGCATGTATTTTACCATAGTGGATCATCTTCATCATCCATGCATGGATAATCTGATGATTCACACTTGACCTTCTCCAAAACTTGTAAATCTGGTTTTTCACATGCCATTGTACTGAATTGGGCTACTTCTACCAGAAAAATCGAAAGAAAAAAAAATTTTCTTTTAAACAAATCCTGGAGTGGCATGGGTCTATTGGACCCTTTGTGATGCTCAGGTAAACATACACAAAACCAGTTAGCTGGAACATAAAGGTGGGTCCAAATTCTGTTTTGACACTTTTGCACATGTGCACACTCCTTGCTGTTTATCATACCAAGTAGGTAACCCTCAGGGAAAGGTACTGAGATGCACAGGTGGCTACTATTACACTAAAGTACAAATTTACAGTAGAAAAGTAAGGGATGGCCCCACTGAGACCAATCTTATATTCTGAGGGTTAAATCAAATCAACATATCACAACAGATAAATATAGAAGCAGATATGAGAATCCATTTGGCAGGGGTGGGAGGTGCTGAGGATTGAACCCAAGGCCTTGTCATGCTAGAAATGCTCTGCTACTAAGCCATGTCCCCAGCCCAAGTTATTTTATATTAACTCAGACATCTCTTAGATTTGCCAAAATGTAATGCAACACTTTTCTTTTTACTTTTTTTTTGAAAATATAGTTAGGTTTCATTAAAGTATGTTTTTATGTTAAAAAGTAGTGAGATTATTATTTTAATAGGATAAATTTTTGAATGCTATAGATATAGAACACATAATTTAGATTTCTTTATAACACTTTAAAGTCCTTTATAACACTTAAGCATGTAAGGTGGTAGGGTGCTGGAGCTGGTTGGCCCTGGCTTATCAGAGCCAATCTTGTACACAACTTTCCAGCTTTGCATGCAATGACATTGTGTTGGTGGCTTGAAAATGGCCATATAAGAAGTATTTACAAAACAGAAATCAGCAAATGCTACAAATCAGAGCTTTTCAAAAGAAGTTATTTATTAAACATGTACCAGAATATCACTTTGTAAAGGAATCCTGAGATCAAAATGTTAGCAAGACACTGAGCTAGGGAGTACTTCTGGCCGTCTCCTCTGTTTATCTTCCCCTGGGTGGGGAACCTTCTAGAATCATCCTTTATATTTGTTCAACAAATATCCATTGAATGTCTGTTTTCTAGGCAATATGCTGAGAAAGGGAGCCAGCAAGATGAATAATTTAGAAATGTTTCTGCCACTGTAGAGTCTTCTATTTAGTGGAGATATGTGATAATTGCTATGCTAGGGATCGTTGCTGATAATACCACAGGAGAGAATTTCCCACCTAGACCAGGGGATGGAAATCCTAGGAAGGTGCCTGTGTCAGTCAGCATCCAGGCAGGAGACAGATACCACACAAATATAATTTAACACAAGGACTCATTAACCAGGTACAAGTTGTCACCTAGGTAACCAAAAACACAAAGGGAAAACATGAAGATATTGTGGAAATAGCAATTGCAGGAAGCAACTACCACTTTGAGGTTGGTGGATTAAAAAGGAGAGAGTGGAATGACTAAAACTCAGAAGCTTCTGTAGAGTCCCGTGGAGCTGAAATTCAGACACTGCAGTTAAGCTGCTGCTATGGGAGAAAAAATGTGTGAAGAAACCATGCTGGGATAGCACTCACAAGCACAAAAAGCAGGCAGAAAGAAAATGCGTGGCAAGTCCCTTCATCCTCCTCCCCCTTTGCAGTGTCCTTCTAGAATATCCTATCAGTAGTGCTTAACAGGAAGCCAGCTGGCAAAACAGAAATGTGGTTTGGAAAGTTCCTAAACCAGCACCATTAAGTGCAGTAGAAAAGGGCACATTTGCAGCTGAGAGATAATAGCTTGGTATCAACATGGTGTACCCCCTGGCTACTCAGAATCCACACTTCCCTTACTATACTTGCTCTTCCAACCACTACCATCACCACCACCAACAAAACCCTCTATATTTTTTCCAAACAAGATTCAATTATCCTTTGTATGAGTGAACACAATTTTCCCTTCTCCCAAAAGGAGGGGACACACAGTGCTATAATCACTGAATTGATGTCTGGGAGACCTCAGACCCCTGTCTGGAGCAGGTCAATTATCCCTCAAATTCACCCATAGTCTCATCTGAATTTCTTCTACAGAAGATTCAATTATAAACTTAACACCCAGTAAACTTGTGAGCTCGTTTATCTACCCATCCCTACACATAAACAAAAACATATATAGTAAGCTAGGAAGAAAAGTACAAAGCTGCAATAGTCTTTATTTTTATAACTGGTCATAAGATTGTCACTGATACTTGTAACTTCTCTTTTCCTTTCTGTTTCATTTGTCCTTAGGAAGAACCTCAAGTGGTGGGGTTTTATTTTTGCCTGGCAGTGTGATTCGAACTTTCAATATTGGAGCATCTGAATATTCACTTGTCCTGACTTCTTTTAAAAACTGCTTCAATTGTCCATTAAATTTCATCATTGTACATGGAAATACAAAACAGGGTTCTCAAAGAATCTCTTGGGTTCCAGACATAGTCTTTCCTGCTGCCGCTCAATTTTTCCTTACTAATTTGGAGCAATTGTCCCACCAAATCGCATAAAGAACCAACAAACGGTCAGATGTTAGTTTCAACTTTCAATTCAACAGAGCCATTGTTGTGTCTCCTGGCAAAAAAACATTCTGCCCTTGGGAACAAAGACCGCCCAATCAACACAACTGAAATTTTGAAGTATGGGAGGCAAAACCTCTGCGCTTGGTCATTACGTGTGATATTGAGGAGATCCGTTCCTACTTTCATCTTGATTCCTAGACCCATCTATTTTGGCTGCAGAAGAGATAGCACCATCTATTGGTTGCTGACTCAGAAGATTTTATCTTGCATTTTAATTGAGTTTAGGAGAATGTTCCACTATTCTATGAAGCCAGCTGCTTCTGGGCGATGGGGTATATGATAAGAGCAGGGAATTCAATGGGAATGAACCCAGTACTGCACTTCTCTGGCTATAAAATTAGTCCTTTGATCAGGAGCGATGTTGTGTGGAATACCATGATGGTAAAGTATCTGAAAGTCCATAAATGGGGATATTTACAAAACTATAACAAACAGGTAAAGCAAATCCATATATATATATTTTTTTAAATTTATTTATTTATTTATTTTTTTAACAAGGCCAAATCTCTGCCTGCCCCAAAATGTAGGGATCCATTGGAATCAGTCTGTACCAGGTAGCTAGTTAATCTCCTGGGGACTGGTGCTAGCATAGTGCAGCAGCCCCATAGGGACTCATGGGAACAATAGCTAGCCCAGTCCATGGTGTTAAGCCCATAAATAACTTCCTCTCTTGCCACTGTGACCTTTTATATAGGGGGTCATAAGTTAGCTCTATGGTGACTGGTGAAAGGAACCGATTAAAATATACAAAACACCGTATTATAGTGATACATGCATATCCATGTTTATAGCAGCATAATTCATAATAGCTAAATCTTGGAAGTGGCCTATATGCCCATCAACAGGTGAATGGAGGAAGAAAATAGGTGAAGAATATTTGATAATTTATACATAATGGAGTACTACTCTGCTATAGAGAAAGATTTTTTTTTTTTTTTTGTGGGTACCAGGTGTTGACCTCAGGACCTCATGTGCCAGCAGGCACCTGTGCCGCTGAGTGATGTTACCAGCACTTTTCTCGTATGTGGGTTCCGGGAGTCGAACTCGGGCCCTCGTGCTTGCCAGGCAGGCACTTACGCTGCTGAGCCATCTCACCGGCCAGAAAGATAAATTTTGAGTCATACATAGGAAAATGGATACACCTTGAGATCATAGTGTTAAGTGGGTGAAATCGGACATGGAATCTTAAATATCACATGGTTTTTCTTATATGAGAAACCAAAAATATAAATAATTTAAAGAGCAAAATAAAAGATAGATAATAGGAAACAGGGATATAGATCTTATGTAAATGAGAAGGCAACTAAGTGATGGAGGGAGGTGGCAGAGAGGGGAAGGGAAAGGACATAAAAAGAATCAAGATGTGTGATGTGCATGTACCAACTACCCACAATGGATGTTCATTATGCACTGTATTAGTAAAGTAAAACAATAAAATATAAGGAATATGCCCTTTTCTCTATGTGATTATTGAGATTCTCCTTGGTAGTGGATGCACTTTGGAGAAGGGGCAAAGATTTGGTTCAATATCCTGAGTTCTCTGTGGGAATTCTCCAGTTCCTGCTTGCCAGAGGTGTTGCGCAGTGTTTTATTTGCCATAGACACTCCAAGTGTCATTGGGCCTGCTGGGTGACAAAGAAGAGTGTCTTACACCTCAGCCTACAATTCCCCTCAGAAGTGGCAGTTTGTAGGTGGGATCTAAGTAGCACACTCAACTGTAGTACACACTGTATTGTCCCTAAAGCCTCCAAAGGGAGCTGAGGATGTAGCTCAGTGGGGTGGAGTGCATGCTTAGCATGTGTGAGGTCCTGGGTTTGATCCCCAGCATCATCATAAAAAAAGTCCAGAATGTTCACCTCTCCTTTATGTGCCTCTCCATTAGTGGTAGCCTCTGTAAGGTGCAACAACTTATCTTTCACTTGGGAGGAGATATCTTGAGATGTCCTATCCCTTGTGACCCTCAAGAACTTCACTTAGGTAATGGTCTATATCCATTACCAGGGAAGATCTATATCCCTGTTTCCTATCATCTATCTTTTTTTTTTTTTTTTTGTGGGTACCGGGGGGTCGATCTCAGGACCTCGCGTGCCAGCAGGCACCCGTGCCGCTGAGCGATATCACCGGCCCCTTTTTCGTATGTGGGTTCTGGGAGTCGAACTCGGGCCTTCGCGCCTGCCGGGCAGGCGCTTAAGCCGCTGAGCCATCTCACCGGCCCTCATCTATCTTTTATTCCTGGATTTGCATGGGATTTATCTCCTAATTTTCATTTCTCATATGTCTTACAAAGTGATTTAAAATACTTGCTACTTCCCACTCAGATCCTGATCAGGTGCGACAAATATAGTGTTGTCAAATGCAGTAGACAAGTGTGATTTTTAGGTGGGCTGTCAAGATTCTCCTAATCTCTGTGGACTATATTATGGCAGAAGACAGGAGAGTTGCTCCAGACCTGAGGCTATATCAGGTAACAGAAAACTATTTCTGGGGAATACTTGCAAATTGTTGTGGGGGAAGGAGCATTAGCAGATCAATAGCAGCACACTAGGTGCCAGGGGCTCGATTTGTTCCTGAAAGGGAACTACATCTAAGCAGCAGCTGCAACTGGAGTCACCTAAGTGGACAATAATACACAGTTACTCACCAAGATCCATCCAACTTCTATATAGGCCAGAAAGGTACATTGAACAGGAATGGGATAGTTATCACTATCCCTTCTTTTTGTCAAATCTTCGACAGTGGAACTAATCTCTGAAATTCTACCAAGGACATGGTATTGCTTATGCTTTACAATCCTGGTAACAGTAGGAATTTCCAGGGGCTTCCATTTGACTCATTTTTACCGCAGTGGTCCTCAATATGCAGAAATTCCATAGGACAACTGGAATGTATAAGAGAAATGTCCTACCTCTGAACTATCCCACCGAAGTGAGGGCAGAGCTGGGTCAAATATCCAACCTGTCAGTTGTCGTTTGAAGACTACTCTCACATACAAGCAGAACAGACTCTGGAGGTCATAGACAAATGAATGTCACCCACTACAATTATTTGGATGGGACAGTTTCTCAGTTTTGTCTTGAATATATTGAGAAGTTAATGATATCCAGAAGGCTGTTGGATTAGTGAGTCTGCAATTCAGAAAGGAAATTTCTAGTTCCTTGTCCATACTCACGTGGTTCTGTGCACAGCTCTATCAGAGCATTTAATGTGTTTTATTTGAACGACCTATTTCTGCGCTTGCTCGTTGACAAGACTATAGAGAGCTGTGTCTTTTTTCTTTCTGTCAGTGCCCATCATGGTACCTGACATACAGTAGATGGTCATTATGTGTTCGTTGAGCTGAAATAAATGTTTTTCTCTTCATCAGTGTTCTTATAAAATTTTAGCAAACTCTTCCAGCTGATACATAACCAAGAGTATCAGCTGCATTTTGGACACTAACCCCATGCCTAACAAATACCAACCAAGTTATCTTCAGGCAGTGGACAAAACCCTCTGAAAATTGGAGTGATTAGAAGCTACCTTTAATTTATAACGTGTATGCTACTATTATATTTTTATATTAGGATATGATGTGACATGAATGCATTTAATTGTCTTGCATCCCACAGGAATGCTGTCATTTTTTGACACCATGTACAATTCCTCAAATTTAGAAATGGACTAATATTCTTATAGAGTTTACACTGTTTTCTTAGAACAAAACGATAAATTATCATCAGTGAGGCAAAGTATAGAATATGCAGATTTTTTAAAATATGAAATTTATTATCACAACAAACTCATGTATGAAAGGAAATACATTGTTTAGTCTGAAATAGAATATGTGTGTATATTTTAGAGTCATTAAGTCCCAATAATTGAGTTCTTTCAGTTGTATTAACAAATGAGCAGGTGTTTGATTTCCAGTACTTGTGCAACTGACTGGGATAAAATCAGAAGTTACCATGATTCAGTAGCTTCTGAGAATATACAGTGCTCTATGCATATTCAGAAATAATAGCTACTTGGTTTACATTACTCTTATTTTTTATGCCATCCACTATAATACACCAAAATTTCTACACTTTTAAATTGTGTGGTTCTTTTTTTTTAATAGACTCACCTAAAGAGTTAGCATCACTTAGAGCCAGAATTTTCCAATACAGCTGTCTGGTTTCCCTGGCACATGGCAGATCTGAGTTCGGGTTATTAACAGCTTGGAGATGTCTGATGTCCAGGGCTGCAGGGGAGGGTGAATGAAGCCAGTGAGAGGTAGCACGTGACATTTCTCCATGGTGACCCACTTTGTCCAACACCCAGAACAACATGGAAAAAAGGCAGCTGGGTAATGATGCCCAAAGCCATTTGGTTGCACATATGGGTGATAAGGAAGTACACAGTACAGATTTGCAAGGACAGGGCAATATAAAAACACAAGCAAAGAGAGAGAAATAAGTCATGACTGCAGTGTCCTTATAAGAAATAAACAAGCAGTATTCTTACCCAAACATTTTGAGTGTCTTATTCATCAAATTGTACTGATGCTGATTCTTGACTTTGCAATAATATTCTTGGAATGGGAAATTTGTTTATATAGTTTTGTCCAGGTTGGTTCACCAGTTACCTAATAAATACAAGGTTCAGTTTTCGTGTGGGCTGGTTAGCTCTATAGAGAAAAGATCTGCGCTTTTGCTATAGACTACAGGTTATCAAATTTGGCTCTCTCCCAAGTGTAGGTCACTTATCAAGTGGATAGTTTGGTGTAATTGATTATAATTATTGGGAGGACAACTCTAAGCAATTTCTCTCTTGATAAAGGCAGTAAGTTAAGAAATACTGGTTACCTTTACTGAGCCCCTTACCATCTACACTGTGCTTAAACTCTCTATTTTCTTATTTTAGTCCCATCAAACTTCTATTTTCAAAGGTAAGGAAATAGGCTTAAAAAAGTTAATGACTTTCTGTGTAAGTCATATAGATACTAAAAAATAAAGCTGGAATTTGAGCATGGGATAATTTACATCTGTTTACATTTTATGGCTTACTAATTGCATTTTCAAAGATTCTTTCACTTCATATTCCCAGACAGTCTTGTGGGGTATTCAGGAATTATTATCATATGTTTTCACATGTGGGAATGCAGGCTTTGAAATGTCACTCACCTAGCAGGTGTCGGGAGCCAAGTACTAAAATTCAGGCTTCAGGATCTCTCAATTATCAGACAGCCATGGTCGGGCATATGTGTATTTATTGTAAAGCTAAAGTCTGCATAGCACAAAATAAAAGGGAGATTTCATAATTATCCAGATTATTCAGCCCCCATAGAGACTAGTCTCTTCATTTTTACTTAATAAAATTAAGATTGAGGATGAAATGTTGTTAACAAACCAAATATTTTAAATATTAGAAGCATATACAAAATATCAGGGGGGTGATACTAGAAAGTTTATATTTGCTGGGTGTGATGGCTCACACCTGTAATCCCAGCACTTGGGAAGCAGATACAGGAGGATTGCTGCGAGTTCGAGGCCAGCCTGGGCTACATAGTGAGTTTAAGGCCAGCCTGAACTACATGGCAAGACCCTGTCTCAAACAAACAAACAAACAAACAAACAAACAACAAAAAGAAAGTTTATATTCTCTGTTACTTATTCCATTATATTTTTAAACTGGTAGAACAAAGCTTTTCTGCAATTGAAGAAGCACTTCTTCTCCCTCAAAATTATGAGATACCAAATGCATTTGTCATATTCTCTTTAATATAACTTAGTTTAGTAATGTGAATTTTAGATGAAAATTATATACTTGATTAGTAAGGAATGGCTTCCATTTTTTAGAACTATAATTTAAAAATTTATCTTTTACTGATGGTTGAAATTGCACAAATGTAGTATTTTTAGCTTTAAATGTCTCAAGGTTTATCTTGAAATTGCCTTGACAGATGAAAAAAGTTTTATATTTTAAAGCAAAGCTGCTTTTAAATTGGTGGGAGGATGACAATCTGTTATAATCAGGGAAAAAATAAATTTAGAGTTTCAAGTCCTATTCCTGAGTAGTAAGGTATATATTTAAGTTCACTTTAAACTACGTATGTTTAATTTGATTTTTATACCAATTGATAAGTCAGAACCTCTAGCTAGTGGTTCCAAGTGCTAAGCCTGTGAAGTGGATTACTAACTTCAAATGACAGCATTTCAAAACCTATTTTATTCACAAATGTAAATATGTAAGGAAGTGAATGTACTCATTTCCACATACACATGTAAACACACACAGTGCACATGTGTGTAAGGTACAGATTTTCCAGAATCTCTCTTAACTAAGAAAATGCTATTGACTTGCTCCTACTTCTTGTATTAATAAAATTATGCACCTATATTTTTCTATGTAAACACATGTGTCTGAATGTATGTTTATATATGTATTCATTAATTTAAAAATAAAAGCAAAGCTTTAACCTAGGTATGTAAATAACTACTGGATGTTTAAGCTCAGTTGTCTTTGACTGTATAGAATCTATTCCCTCATATCAAGTGACAGAAAAATTTTTTGAGTATCTGCTCTGTATTTAGCTATATATAAAGAGAAAGATTCAGAAGTGCAGGAGATTCTGGCCCTTGTTTTTAAAAATTATAAAAATAGGTACCATGCGTTGGTGAGGATGGGTACAGCAGGAAGTTTCAGATTGCCACGGAGAGTGGAAATGGGTTTAATCACTCTGGAAACCAATTGATGCTACTCAGTCAAGCTGAAGATGAATATGCCTGGAGACCCAAACATTCCAGTTCTATATATTTGCTATAAAGAATCTTGGATATGTGCACACAAAGAAATGGAAGAAAAAAAGATGAATTGTAATTTTTTTTTTGTAATAGCAATAAACTGGAAAGATTCCCAAAACCTATCCACAGTAGAATGAATACAAAGTGAATAATATTTTTATCCAATGGAATTTTAGGGGAATAAAATTTGCTGTGGCTATAGGCACATATCGATGAAGCTCAAAGACATAATTTTGAAGAAAATCAGAAAAATGTTGTCTTAGTTGTCTTTCTTGTTGCTGACACAAAGTACCTGACACCCCAAGTTAAAGGAGGAAAGGTTTGTTGTAGCTCACAGTTTGTAGAGGTTTCAGTTCATAGTTGGCTGGCTTTAAGGCAGGGTGGCTTGGCAGAGGGGCATCACAGAGGAAAAACAGTTCATGGCAGGCACAAGGTAGCAAAGCAAGCAAGGGACCGTAACAGCTTTTTTCCGCCCCTTTTATATTATATCTAGGTTACCAGGATTAGGGCAGTGCCAAACTAATCTGTGAAGTAATTTAGTAATTATCCACACTTAATCCTTGCACCCTTAATCCTAGCATTGCACTATGAATCAATCACACACTTTAGATGCAGCCACCTCTGAAAAAACCCCACCTATGACTACAGGAGGCTTTGGGGGGACATCTAGACACAAGCCATAACATTCCACCCTGGACCCCCCAAAGACTCATGCACATCTCTTTCTGCAACATTTCCAAGTGTTGCCAAAGTCCTAACAGTTTCAGCATTGCTGAAAAGTCCAAGTCCAAAGTCTCCTTTGAGATTTAAGGCAAACTCTTAGCTGAGAGTCCCTGTACAAATGAAAAGGAAGTTAAATACTTGCAACATTCAATGGCACAAGATAAACATTACCATTCCGAAAGGTACAAATAGGGGAATACAAAGGAATGGGACCAAAGTAAGTCCAAAATCCAGCAGAGGAAACATTAAGTCTTGTAGTTTCATGTCCAGCATTCCAGGCAATCTGTGGCACGATGTGAACTCCAAAAGGCTTGAGTGGCTCCGTCCCTACAGCACTTCAGGTGATTGTAGCTCTCACAGCTTCTCTCTTGGGCCAGCTCTGCTTTCTCCTTGTGGTTTTTATCAGACCATGCACATTCCTGGCTTCTCCAAACTTCTGAGGTCTCCACTGCACCTTTGTCTTCATACTCACAGCTTCACACACTGCCCTCTCAGGGGCACACTGCCTGACCTCCCAGGCCTTCTAAAATCTGTGTGGAAACCTTCCTGATCCCACAACTCTTGCATTCTGCATGCACCTAAAACAAACACCATGTGGATGATGCCAGGGTCTGCTGCCAGCCTGAGCAAAAGCCAGGCTTTCTTCTCTCTTGGCTGTAGGAGTCAAGTGCTGATGAACCAAATCCTGAGGAACAATTTCCTTAGGCTGCTGCCATTCTGGAACATGGTGCTCTGGGGCTCTCTTCTCAAAGCAATGTCTTTCACCTTTGCAACTCTGAGGCTGCAAAAGCTGGAGTTCTGTTGGTTCCTGTGATGTCCTCAGGCCATCTTTTCTACTGTCTTCTGAAATACTTGGTTTTTTCTTGCTAGTCTTTTCAGTGACCAATTTCTCCTCTGTTCCATCTTTGCAGGCCGCAACTTTACTGTAGCTTCCTTTCTGGCCAAATCCACAATATTTTGAATCATTCTGCTGGACTCTTTGCTCTTGATTCTCCACATAAATCTGGCTGAAAGCCTCCAACAGTAGCCATGCCACTGCCTCAACATTAGACTGCCTTGAAATTTTTTCTGCAAGATTAATTAGTCTGCCACCCTTAATCTCAGTCTTAGGCAAAGTCTCTGGACATGAGCAAAATGCAGACAAACTTTCTGCCAAACCATAACATACAAGCTCTGGAGTCCAACAACCAATGCAGTCCTTCTTCCCAGCAGAAACCTGGACCTGGTCTTTACTGGCAGGATTTCTATCAGCCTTCTGGTCTTCTGAGCTCTGACCAGAATCTCCCATACAGAACAGCCTAAGGCATTCCAGCTGTACTTTTTCAGCTAGCATCTCTGAACCTTTCCAAACTCTTTCCACAAGCCATTCCCAAAGGCTCTTGAACCACCTGTTCAGGTACAGTCACAGCAAAGACCCCACTTCTCTGGTACCAATTCTGTCTTACTTACTTTTCTCTTGTTTCTGAGACAAAATAACCAATACCCAAAGTTAAAGGAAGAAAGGTTTATTTAGCTTACAGTTAGTAGAGGTTTCTATCTATAATTGGCTGGCTCCAAGGCATCTAGACACAAGCCATAACAATAATTCACAATACAATTAAAAATATATATCAGAAAGGAGACAAAAAGAAATTACCACAATAACATTTGTTGTGCAGATTGTTTGGTTACAGGTGACTTCTTTTCCCATGTTTTCTGTAGTGTGCTTCTATTACCTTCATAATTAAAAAAAGTAACTCACTTATAGGTAAATGACAATATTCTGACTAAATAAGTCACAAAACATAACTTGAAGCAGCTTTATTTAGGATCATGGGTTTCACAGATATCTGTGAAGTGCCCGTGTTAGGAGAGAACATCCTGAAGGTAGAAGTTCTGTCAACCTCTGCCCTTCGATAACTAGGATGCTATTAGGTCGTTCTTGGGGAGATAGTGACCCACTCTTAACCACTGAGTTGCAGGAAAAAGACACAGTTATACAGTTGAAGCAATGTTTTGAAACTACCAAGGATCTCTCTCTCTCCAAAGATTTACCCAATCTCCCTCTCTCTCCTGAGATTAAACTACTCTCTCCCTGTCTTGCTGCTATACTTTGTCCACACTCTTATCCTTGATGAATCCCATAGTAGTAGTAGTATTTGTTGGCTCAGTTCTTCCCCCAAGGTCTGAGCTCTCTGAGGGCAGGGTTGAAACCTCAGGTGACTTTATAGCTCTGTCCCCACCGTTGTGCTTGGAATAGGGTGGCTGCCCACATAATGTTATTAAACTCAATAAAAGAAGCAACAAACATTATAAAATCAGTAAGGGCATTTGAAAGACGCATGGCTATGGAAAATTGAATATTGCAAGAAGCCAGTCGTTACACAGGATGAGTCAGTATGTTTCCAGCATCATATTTAAATATAAGATCTTGAGATAATATATTACTGTCTCATAAAAACATAACACAACACAATAAACATAATAAATTGATAATGTCTGGCGCTCACATACTCTCTTTGTGCCACCTCACCATCTCCACCCTCCTGCTACTCAGCTCAGGTGGTAAACCTCAAACTTGCTATTTTCCACAGTAAGTTATCTGAGGGACTCGACTTTCCCCCTAGAATGCTGGTATGCAGGCTCTTAGACTACAGTGGCAGAACCAGACTGGGAAGGGCTATTAGAAGAGTATCTGCTGATTTCAATCTTTTGTTATAAAGAACTAAAAAATGCTTCCTTCTCATAAGATAGCAAACAGTTGAAATGTCTGCAAAATAATCTTTATCAGCACCAGTAGCAATTTCCCTGTGGCAACTAAATATTTGCAAACTACTGATAATGACACTCTCACATGATTTCTCAAGTCTTTTGACATCTCCTCCAAACAGAAAAGAAAGGGCCTTTTTCTTTTCTGCCCCTACCAGCTTTCCCGGGTTTTGAGTGGTGGGTCTGTGCTGAAACAAGTGGGCCGCTTTGTTAGAAACATGGTAACCCAAAACTTGAGGGCAGGGGCAGTAGATCCTACGGGCATGATTTATACATGCAGATTTTTTTTCCAGATTAGTTTGGTAGAGATAAATCTAAAATTTGTCAGAAGTTTGTTCACTATCTAGTGAAGAAAAAGAAAAAGAAGAGGAAGAGGAGTGGGGGAGGATGAGAAAGGGAGGAAGAGTAGAAGAAGGAGGGGAGGAGAATGAGGAGGGGAGGAAGAAGAAAAAGAAATGAAAAGCACACGCAGGACTGCACCATAGTTTATTGATTACATTTTCTAATAAAACTTCCAATCCAATTTGCCTTGGTTTAGGTTAGCCTAAACTATTGATTCAACTTTTTTTTTTTTTTTGAGTAAATTTAACAGAAAATATAGTCTTAAGGATCAAGCTCATGTCCAAATCGTAGTTTCATTCTTCCTCCTGAACACTGGAATCACCATGTAAATCAGTGGTTAAGAGAATAGGAGAGTCAGATTGTTGGGTTTTAATACTGATTCACCACTCTTGCTCTGTGGGCTCAAGCTGCTTACTCTCTGGGTCTCTGTATTTCTGCATCTGTGTTGTAGTACTTACCACTCATGTGTGTTATGAGCATTAAAATTATGTCAACACATATAAATCACATAGCACAGTGTTTGACACTTAATCATTGATTACTTCATGTGGATTTACTGCAAAGATAATGAAATTTAGCATCAGGGGTTCTCACTTGCAAAAGCTTCCTCCAAGTTCTCAGGAGGGGCCCTAGCAGGAGTGCTCATGTGATATTTAATTTTGTGTGTCTGCTTGACTAGGCTAAAGGATGCCTAGAGAGCTGGTAGGACATTTCTGGAGTGTCTGTGATGGTGTTTCCAGAAGAGATTAGTATTTGAATGAGTAGACTGAGTAAAGAAGATGTACATCCTCACCAGTGTGGGTGGGCATCATTCAATCCTTTGAGGGCCCAAATGGAAAAAAAAGTAGAGAAGGGCAAATGCATTATTTTCTTGAGGCAAGATATCCAACTGAGGGCCTGTGAGATAGCTCAGCAGCATAAGTTCCTGCCTGGCAAGCGCGAGGTCCTGAGTTCAACTCCTGGTACCCACATAAAGGAATAAAAGGGCCAGTGATATCGCTCAGTGGCACAAGCGCTTGCTGATAAGTGTGAGGTCCTGAGGTCGACTCCTGGCACCCACATTAAAAAAAAAAAAAAAAAAAAAGATATCCAACCAACCTTTCTTTGGACGTTGGCAGTCCTGGTTCTTGGGCCTTCAGGCCTGGACCAGAACTACACTACCAGTATGTCAGTCAGTTTTGTGTAACTAGAATGAAATACCAGCTTAAAAAGAAGATTGGTTCATTTTGGCACAATTTTGGAGGTTTCAGTTTATGACCAACTGGTCCTGTTACTTTGGGCCTGTGTTGGCCCAGGTCATTGTGGCAGGGGTGTGTGGCGAAAGAGGCCTCTTCTCGTCATGCCTGGGTATGAAAAGAGAGGAAGAGGCTAGCGTCCCAGTGTCCCCTTCCAGGGCACACCCCCAATAACCTAACTTCTTCCCTAACTTCTTCCTTCTTTAAAGGGCCCTACCCTTTAAAGGCTCCACCATCTCCCAGTAGTGCCACAGGCTGGGTACCAAGTTTTACACATATGGACCTTTGGGGAGACATTTAAATTCAAGCTACAGAACCACCTTTCCTGGGCCTCCGGATTGCAGACAGCAGACTGTGGGCCTTCTCAGTCTCCATAACTGCATGAACCAGCTCCTCATAATAAATCTCCTATAAATCCATGTGTGTTCTGTTTCTCTGGAGGACACTGACTAACACAGCTCACAAATTTTGTTTTTTAGTGTTGTAAAATGAAGAGATTTTCAGCTGCAACTAGTTAAGGCTGCTATCCCTCTCCATGCCAAATTCTATTGCACCATTTTCCATTGTTTGGAGGTGTTCAAGGGTCTGGCTAAGGGGAAGTAGAGTTGGGGACATGCCACTTTAACTGAAATCTGGAAAGACATTTGGTATGTCTCTAGAAAACAATCTGCAAATTACAGACTCTTAGTTTGCATGCAAGAGAAAGGTACCTTATTTTGTCATTCATAAGAGCTTTTATTAAGGAACTAAGAGAAAGTTTAGATAAAAATTAATGAGCTATGAAATAAGAATGATAAAAATGCATGAAGAAATCAGTAGAATGTTTCAGACATCAAGAAACAAATTGTTAAAAAAAAAATCTAGATCATTCCAAAAGCAGTATTCTTCCCTTAAGAAGAAGATAAATTTTTAGTAGAAGTAATAGGATCTTAGATTGTTTAATACTCTAGTTAACGGAGAGGGAAGAAGTCAGAAGATCATATTGGGAAAAAACAGAAATTTCCTGATGATTGAATACAAAATACCGATTGTAACAAAGATGACATAAAACTCAAAAAATATGCTTCTGCAATGAAGAAACATAAGACAAGTTAAGTAAAGAGTATGATAAAGTGTCACTGGTGCCCTGAATTTTCACAGTTAATACACAGAGAAAACTTGTTACATGTCTTCCTAAATCAGGCGTTAATCCTAAAATGTAATATAATATTAATAATGAATGTAAAACTGAAAGAAACAGTTTTAAATACAACAATTTTAAAAATCCCCAAAGCTGATCAGCCATGTTAGAGGAACAACTGAGTTTTATAAAATGTTGTCTACAGAGAATTATATTGCAATATTGTTCTATAAAGGGGTAATCAGAGAGTATGCAACCAAAACTATTGGCAAAAAGTGTCAGACAATTTATCAATAAAAATATTATGGCATTTCCTAGTTTTTGGTGTTAATGAGCATGGGAGATTTTTATTTTCCAGAGGTGGTCTCCTCCGTCTCTCCCGTCCTGCATGCTCTTGCTGTAAGAGCACTGACGTGCTTCCCGTTGAACCTGAGCAGACTTTGATTGTGCCTGAACAGATAGTGTAGTAGGCAGAATAAAAACCTCCCTGAAATGTCTACACCCTGATCTCCAAACCTGTGAACATGCTATGCTAAGTGGCAAGGGGCACTTAAGGTGGGCCCACTGTAATCACAAGATTCTCAAAAGTGCAATAGAGAGGCAGAAGAATCAGGGTGAAGAAAGATTGGAAGGTGCTATGATGCTAGGTTTGAAGATGAAGGAGTGGGACAAGCCAAACAGTGCAGGTGACCTCTAGATACTGGAAAGGGAAGGAAGTATTGGATCCTCCCTACCAACCTCAAAGGGAGGACAGCCCTGCTGACAGCATGACTAGCCCAGTGAGATCCATTTTGAACTCTTGCTTTCCAGAACTGTAAGAGAATGAATGTGTGTTGTTTTAAAGCAGTCAGTCTGCAGCATTCATTATAGCAAAAGGTGAAGCTAATATATACACTGTGTGATTGCCAATGCTGGTTCACAAAAAGAAAGACAGCATTCAGCTGATTTTCTTTCAGCCCCATCACCAGGCGATGAAGAAGTACACTAACCACGCAGACAGGCCACATGGGTAAGTGTTCTGGCCACCAGCCTGGGCTGAGGTCCCAGCCCACAGTCAGCACCGACTGTAAACAAGTGAGCCACAGAAGACAGCAGCCCAGCCACCATCTGACGACTGCGACTTCCTGAGTCTGCAGCAAGGACTGCCCGCCTGAGCTCAGCCACCCTCAGAACTATGGGAGATGAAGAAACTATTGTTGGTTTATGCTACTACATTTGCTTCTGGTTCACTGCACAGCGATAGGTAGCTGGAGCAGTGAGTATATGCCAACTTTTAAGAATTTAAAATGTTTCATTTCAGATAAATATTCATTTTCATATATAATTCTGTGTTTGTAAATTCTTCTCTTTTTCCTAGAGACATCCCTCCAAATTGTCAAGCATCAATTCACCTCCTTCCACAAATCTGGTTTTTCTCCTGCCTGTAGCCACAATTTCTTCCTCAGAATGTAGTTGAAAACATAATATATGTAATTAAACAGACTTGTGAATCTTTGATATGAAGCAGTCTTTCTTTTTAGAAGTTGCAAAAACACTTCATTTTGAAAACACTTTCAAAATGTTAACAAAAACAAATTTTAAGTTTATATTCCTTATTCTTATCATTTTAAATGTCAACTGCCTTTTCATTTGAGATCAAAATAAGAGCTCATTAGTTTTACAGACAGTAAAACTTCTTTTGGGAATAAGATGATATATTCAACAGATGTCTCTTAAATGATTCTTTGCTGAAGTGTCAACTTCACATAGTGCTATGATGTCAAGAAAAGACAGGAAATATCTGCCTTATGGTTCTTGGAACAAATTATAAAAGAATGCATTGTATAAATATGTACAACGTTCTTGAATGCAGTCTGGGCCACTCAAAATACATGTATTTTGGAAGATGGCATAGTATGGTGGGCCTCTGGCCCCAGCTATTTGGGGGCCCCCAGCTGAAGCAGGAGGATGCTTAAACCCAGGAGTTTGGGGCCAGCCTGGGCAACGTAGGGAAGATCTTGTGAAAGAAAGATGGAAAAGGAAGGGAAGGAGTGAAGAGGGGAGGAAGAAAGAAAGCAAAAAAATGTATTTTGGGTACTTTGGGACAGATCCACCACTTTCAGACAATCAGCTCTGATTTCAGGAAGGGCTGTGCTCTCCACTGCACGTGTCTTTGCCACCCTGTCCACATCTGGTCAGAGCTACTTCATTTCATTTCAGTTGACTTTTAGCATAACAGAAAGGGCTTTGGATAATAAAGTAATACATTGGCCAGAGAGTCGAATGAGCACTGAGTTCCGGGTTTCAGAGCTGGTGTACACAAGGCTAGTAGAAATGGGAGGGGCTAAATCGGCTGGCTAGAAAAACTGGTCCTCTTGCTGTAGTCTTGGTTTCTACGGTGCGGATAGCTCTCATAATTGGCCCGGCACCTCAGTATCTGGGAACTGACTATGTTATTAACCCTGGCATAGATTGAAAAAAACAAAAAAATTTCCCCAGAAAGATGCAATGCTTCTATCATTAACAACAAAAGCAACAAAATACCTATATGGTAAGTAAATTGTAACACAATGGGCTTGCTGATTTCAGGTTGGAGATGGTCTTGTCCATGAGAAAGTCAGAATGGAGAATATTTGCGATGCCTTACTGATCTATTCTGCTGGTACTTGAGGAAAGGAATTGTCTGACATACAAATCATCTCATTTTTCCAGGTTCAGATTAAAAAATGAGCTCTGGATTGAAAAACCTGAATCACTTTAAGATGGCGCCCTGGGTTGCCACATACCTTTCCTATTCCTCTCCTGGGACAGGCATTCCTTTCTCCCTTGCAGGTTCTGCTGGCAGGGTTAATCGAAGCAGGAAGTTTGGGGCTGCAAACTGCTTTCAAAGATAGAAAATAGCCCAGACCCAGAGCCAGAAATAGTGAGGAAGGGGGAGGGCAGTGTGGCCCCCAGTCAGTTTTACAAATCTTGACTGTGAGGTTCCTTCCTCTTGGGGCTGCTTTCCACCAGCTTTCTTTGATGGGGTTAGAGATGGAGGCCTCCTCCCCACTTTGGGAAGTAACAGCATTGTGAAAAATCCTAACAGCTTCTATGTGTTTAACAAACTGTTTTCACAAATATTTGCTTTTAGTTGTTACATGTGAAGGAGACATAATTACGGGGTTTAAATTTTTCCTCCTTAGGCAGGAAAGCTAAGACTCACGACCATGCAAGTTATTCAGTCCTGAAGGTACCATCTAGTGAGCTAGAAAGCTGGGCGGGATCCCAGTCATATCCTACCACAGACGTAAGAGGGTACATTCTGGGGTCTTGTTTTATTTATTGTTTTGTATCCCTGAGGCCTAGTTCCACACCTCGAACTTAGTGTGTATTCACTATGTGTCTGTTGTATATAAAAAGCTAGGATTTGCTGTCACAGTCCATCATTTTGAGGAGAAAGATGGTGTTTGGAGAGCTGTGGGGAGCTAGATGCCTCATGCACTCAGGGAAGTCTTCCTATAAATCATTTAGGGCGGCCCTTTCGGCATACCCTAGTTTCTTTTCAAGGCAGAAGCTTATGTAGGAGCAGGTTTGCAGGACACACCCCGCCAGTCGTCAAATTCACTGAATGCAGGCATTGTTTCCCCGTGGGTGCCCCACCGCTCATTTCCCATTTTTGTCCCCACCTTCTAGTTTCAGTCTCAGCTGTCACTGAGGACAACGAGCTCTGTGTCAGGCCTTCACCGGGCCACTGGAGGCGGGGTATGTTAACCAACCCTACTGTACCTCAGCACTGTGCTGCAGAAGATACAATATCTTACAGGAAATACAGTCCCTCAAAATCCTTCCTGGGGGCTCCCTATTTCTGATTTCCTCATTTCTTACGGGCACAAGTTACAGGAAAGTCCCTCTCGAAAGCTGCCCAGGAAAGGCTAAAATGTAGCTAAAGGGTAAAGTCTGATTAGTCTAAGGGGATGTCTTTTTAATAAATGACACCTACAATTCTAGCACAGAAGCCAAGGTGATAAAGACAAAGAGTCTGGAGGAAAACTATTATTATATTTAAAAAAAGATAAATTAATAAATCAGCCAAGAAAACTTGCACAAGTCTCCCTTCCCTCAGAATATCATCATTGTTAAAAGGAAGGGTTTAGGGCCGATGAGATAGCTCAGCAGCATAAGCGCCTGCCTGGCAAGCGCAAGGTCCTCAGTTCGACTCCCGGTACCCACATACAAAGGAAAAAAGGGCCGGTGATATCGCTCAGCCACACAAGCATCTGCTAGCAAGTGTGAGGTCCTGAGTTTGACCCCTGGTACCCACACAAAAAAAAAAAAGGGGTTTAGGAAAAATAAAAGATTATGTACATATTGAAGCAATATTTTTAATTAATTGCTATCCTTTAAAGAGGCAGGTGGGCTAAAATGGACAAAGGACTCCTCATTGCACAACTCATCAATCTCCCGTGCCGAGCAGGGAGGAGTGAGAAGAGCAGGAAGTGCAACACCCAAGCTTCTTGTCCCACCCCTAGAGAACACTGCACTTCGTTCAAGAGACTATTTGGAAAAGGACACATAAAATGCCAGTTCCAAAGTATACTTTAAAAAAAATAACTTTATACTAAATAATGGTCTAAGCAAAGAACAACCTCAGATCTTTTCCTTTTGGTCTTATATATTGCTATTTTAAAGATTTCCTACCCCATGATTTTATATTTCTTCTTGTTTTTTTAATATGCGGGTACCAGGAGTCAAACTCAGGACCTCGCACTTGTCAGGCAGGCGCTTATGCCACTGAGCTATATCACCGGACCTATATTTCTATTTTCACATCACTTATTTTGTAGTTTATGTTCCTTTTCTACCTTTACCTTCTTATTTCAAAACAAAACGAAATGAAACTCCTCAGCCTCCTTCTTGTTTTGGTCACAAACTCTTCTTTGCTGGTGTGTTTTCCTCCAGCTGCACGGTCTATGACAGATCACTGAGCCTCTTTATCCTTTGTAGATGAACTGTTATCTAAATTCTAATCTTGTTCTCCAAATTAGATGGATGTCTCTGTTTATGTTTATTATAATGGATTTCTGGCCAGAAGATTATACCAAAGAAAAGCAATAGTTTAAATGTTTAAAAGATCAAACAAGGATTGTAACTCACTTAAAGGCAGTGTGCTAGCTTTATTTTCCAAAACCCTTAAGGTCACACCTCTGAAGTCTTCGGGGTCCCTTCCCCCAGTTGCTCTCTGCTCCAGGCAGAGGTCTATGTCCAGTTGTAGCTGGTGCGTAAAGGGACCTCTTTCTAAAATGCCTTAGCTGCTCTGGAAAGGAGCCCTGTTGCTAAAGCTGTTATGAGCCTTCCCGTATTTCACAGGTAACTAAGGCACAAAACACACAGAAGAGTGGACAAGAGAAATAATTTCCCAGGGGCTGATTGTTTAGATTAGAACTCACGAATGTGCTATTTACCGATTTGTTTGGCAGGAGGTGGGGATTGTGGAAGCAGAAAGTAAACCATAAATATTCCAGGGGCGTTTTCTACATCTCTCCAAAGAGATTCAGTGTGAAAAGTTTTTCTGGCCTAAGGCACCTGGTTGGTTTGCTTTTTGCCCCGCCTCGGGAGAGGTGTCAACCTTCATAACGACGCTAATTATAATGGACAATAAATGATAATTTATGAGGGACTGAGAACCCTGGGAATCTTCATTAAAACAAGAGCACAACTGCAGCTCTGGAGGAACGCTGTTATAATCACCAGACGTTTACGTGCCCTCATCAATGTGCAGGTGTTATTAAGCAGCCCCTCCTTTGAATTTATTTATTTATTTATTTATTTTTTTTTGTGGGTACCGGGGGGTCGACCTCAGGACCTCGCGTGCCAACAGGCACCCATGCCGCTGAGCGATATCACCGGCCCCTTTTTCATATGTGGGATCCGGGAGTCGAACTCGGGCCCTCGCGCTTGCCAGGCAGGCGCTTACGCCGCTGAGCCATCTCACCGGCCCTGAATTTATTTTTAATTACGGAAAAATTTCAAGGTACAGAAAAATAGAATAGCATAATGAAGCCTTATGTACCCATTGCCCATCTTGTCTCATCCACTCTATTTCTTTCTTCCAGGGTTGGAAAAAATTTAAAGTATCAAAACATGACAGCATTTTACTCCTGAATATTTCAGTAAGCACCCTTAAGATGTTATAGTCACTCAATCGGTTAATGCAAAATAGACCTGGAGAACAACATAAAGGAGCACAGAACACTTTCCCCTGGCAGAACCAGTTGTCACAAAGGTGCTCCGGATGCCCCTCGCGACTCCGAGCACAGCACTCCACGGCCCAGGCCGAGGTGTAAGAGGAGGGAAAAGGAAGACACCAGGGCTGGCAACCGAGTGACAGCCCATCCCCCCACTGAGCAAGCGCAATGCAGACCCCAGCGTTGCTAAGGCCCCGAGGAAGATGGAGGCACAGGACGCAGCGAGAGCCAATCACAGGCCTTAGAAGCCCATCAACTAGCCAATCCAGATTCTCAAGTGAATCGGGTCCTCCCTCTTCCGCTCGCCCCACCCGTATCCAATCAGAGAGCCGGCTCCTTTGGGCGGACTTTTCAAAACAGGGAAAACAAAACAAATCTGGGATCTTTAAACTATGCAAAACGACCTAGCACAGTCTCCTTCCGCCCCTCACCCTCTCGCTTTCTTTCCTTCACCTGCAGATCTATCGCAGGATAAACCCGACTCCCAGCTCGCACGCCCCACCGACGGCTGAGAGAAGGCAACGCAGGAGGGCCACAGTCACAGAAGCGGGACGCCGCGGCCCGGTGGCGGGACTCTTTTTTTGTAGTCTGCGTAAGTCGACGATCCCTCCGCGGGGAGTCACATGCCCCGCCCCTTGGGGGGCGTAGCGAACTCAAAACAAAAACACTGGCAAAGCAGCGCCGGCCTCGCTGAGGCTGCGGGTGTGGAGCGGGTGTTGCGCCCGGCGGAGAAGGGTCCGCGATGAGCCGGGGGCTGTGAGGCCGAGGCGGCGGCGGTGGCAGCAGGGAGGGTCGGATGCCGGGCCCCGGGCGACACTGAACGGCGGGGTCGCGGACCTCGGAGACGCCCTGTCCCCTCGGGCCCGAGCCGCCCGGCGCCGGCGGGGACGCGTCTCGGGCACCGTGAGTGGGGGGGCCCGGGAATCCCCCGCGGTGGGGGCGGGGCGGGGGCGGTCCGAGCGCTCGGCTGCCCGGGCCCGGAGTCAAGGATGCCCAGCGAGAGCGACCGGAGCCGCGGTCGGAGACCGGCGTCCGCCTTCGCCTCAGTCGGCGGTGCGATCAGGAGGAGCCGCGCTCACTGACCGCCTCGGGTCCGCACCCGGGCGAACTCCGGGCCTATGTGATGGTGGGGTGCGGGGCGGCCTGCACTGGTGACCCTCTGGGTCCCTCACTGCCCGGATGGGGGCGTCTGCCTCTCGGACTTGGAAACGGAGGGCGAGCCTGGGGGCTGGACTCCCCCGCGGGGCGGGGCTCCGGGTCTCTTCCTTCCCGTTCTTTGTTCCGTCGGAGCCTTTTCCTCCCCTCCCCACCATTGTGCAGCGCGCCCCCCAGCCCGGGGCCATCCCTACCCCCAGGGCAGAAGCTCCTCCCCTCCCGCGCGGCTCCGAGGAGGGGGCCGACCTTGGGGCCCCCAGTTTGTGAGCCGCCATCGGCCGGGGCTGGCCGGTTGGAGCCAGCGCCGGCTGGCAGAGGTGACCAGGTCCCGCCCCCTGCCACACCTCCCCGGCCGTGGGGAGGGTCCCGTGGGGCTCTGGCGGACGTGACCGGTCCCTTCACCCGCTGCTCCCCGGGGTGTGCTGTGGGGCCCCTCGCTGGAGGTTTTGTCACCAGCTCGTTTCTGCCCTACTCCCCATCCCCGTCACTCCTGTCATCTCTTAACCGTCTGTGGTATCTTCGCTGCAGATGAAGGATTTGGGGCTCGAGTACTCGGCAGGTCCTGAAGGAGTCCAGCTTCTCGGATTGTTGAGCTTCTACCTAGAACAAGAACAGAGATTCCAACCTCGAGAAAAAGGGCTGAGCTTGATCGAGGCTACCCCAGAGGTGAGTTGCAGACCAGATGACTTGCTCGAGCGCCCGAGGCCTCCGAGGAGGCACTGCTCTCCGCCCCCACCCCCACCCCCACTTGAATCGAGACTGAAGGCTGCAGAATCTCTAAATACCAAAGTTGGATTTATGGACAACTAAGATATCCTCAGTACTAAACACGGTCGTGCTTTTGTTAGCAGGAACGGAAATAATAAATACAGAGGTGTTTCTTCAAATGTTGGCACCCTTAACCTGCAGCTGCTGGGTGGGAGACTTGTAGGGAATTGACCAATTTATTTCCCGTCCTTTGCCTCTGAAGTATTTACAATAGGATCTTAAATGATTTTAGAAAGATAAAAACAAAGAACTCTCTATTCTAAGGGAGTCGAGTTACGCTGTATGTGCTGTGACTCTGAAATATGGCAAATGTTCACCTTACAGTGAATTGTTAAATCTCTTCCATGATGGGTATTTTTTTTTTTTTTTTTTTTTTTTTTTTTTGGTGGGTACCGGGGGGTCGACCTCAGGACCTCGCGCACCAACAGGCACCCGTGCCGCTGAGCGATATCACCGGCCCCTTTTCCGTATGTGGGATCCGGGAGTCGAACTCGGGCCCTCGCGCTTGCAAGGCAGGCGCTTATGCCACTGAGCCATCTCACCGGCCCATGATGGGTATTTTTAAGAAGCAGTGATTTATATCTTACATCGGTTAAGGTGTATAGCTTAGTTAACTGATAACAGCCTTTCCATATTGTTGAAAATTAAGGGGGGAAATACATTATTCATTGAATTTGTATATTTAGTTCTGAGAAAATGATTAACTTACGGTTTTTGTTGCAGAATGATAACAGTTTGTGTTCAAGATTGAGAAATGCCAAAGTAGAAGATTTAAGGAGTTTAACTAACTTTTTTGGATCTTGCACTGAAACTTTTGTCTTGGCTGTCAATATTTTGGACAGATTTTTGGCCCTTATGAAGGTATTTAATCATTTTTAAAAATATATCTTCATTTTTCTATGCCCAGTCCCTATATATAGAGTTTAATAAATTTTATCAAGTGAGTCTAATACAGCCTATTTTATATATAAACCTTTATAATAATCAGAATTGTGATCCTTAGTGCCAGACTCAAACTACAAAATTAAGTATATTTTATATGTTAAGTAAGGTTTTGCTATACCTCTTAAATACTTTCTCTTGGAAGATGTGACAGAAGGAAGGCTACTATTTTTGAGGTTCTTGGTACATATGTATACAATCTTCAAAAATAAAGTTTTCATTTCTCATGTTTCAGTTGGAGCCTAGGTGTTTCTAATACTGAAACATGGCAAATGAAATACAGAACTATCTTAAAGGTGACTCACTGCCTTCCCTGTCTTTTCAAAGCAGGGAGCCACAGTCTTAGTAACAATCACCAGCAACTATTAGAAAAATGTGGTAGCTCTTCTGCCAGTAGGACCGCTGTCAGCTGCGGGCTCAGTGTTGGGGCACTGAGAAGACAGCGCAGCCATCTATCTGTCTGGCAGCTTTGCGTGTGTCCCACAGGCTGCACAAACTGATGTGTTTCTCTTGGGCAGCATTAAAGTACGGATTTCTGCAGACAAAGGTAAAATGTAGGAAGTTCTGTTTCTGTATCCAAAGTAATTTTTTTTCGTGTTGAAAGACAATTTGTTTTGAGAGAGATTGTACTATTTCGAATTTTGTGACTCTGAAATACAAAATGTATAAAACTCCGCTAGAAATCTAGCTTTTGAACCTGCATTGAATTTTTTTGTATTCAATTTTTTGAAACCTGCATATTTGAATTAAGGCATTTAAAGGCTCACACAGCCTTTTTTGTTCTTTTTAAGGGAAATCAAGAAGGTCTGCAATGTAAAAATGAGTGTAATTGTGGGTAAGGACAAATACATGTATGTGAAGCAGCTTGACTGTGTTCTGTTTTAAGAGTAGGGGCTTCGTTACAGTATTTTGAGCTTCTGCTTTGCTAAAACTGAGTAACAGTTGTTAAAAGTATCCTTTTGTGTTTTTTTTTCCAGGTGAAACCTAAACATTTATCTTGCATTGGAGTCTGTTGTTTTTTGCTGGCTGCTAGAATAGTTGAAGAAGAATGCAATATTCCATCCATTCATGATGTGATCCGGATTAGTCAGTGTAAATGTACTGCTTCTGACATAAAACGGATGGAAAAAATAATTTCAGAAAAATTGCACTATGAATTGGAAGCTACTACTGCCTTAAACTTTTTGCACTTATACCATACTATCGTGTTTTGTCATACTTCAGAAAGGTCAGTGGGGTTAAATATGAAAGTTTTGTACTTGAGGGTTGCTATAAGTAACAGTAAATGTCAATGTTACCTTTTTACTTTGGCTACACTTTCATTGTGGACTTTTAATGGTGAGTCTTTGAAATTGTTTAAATCTTTGCCTTTTCTTTGTATTGTATAGGAAAGAAATACTGAGCCTTGATAAACTAGAAGCTCAGTTGAAAGCTTGCAACTGCCGACTTGTCTTTTCAAAAGCAAAAGTAAGTATTTCTTGTTGATGTATGTCTCACAGGTTGTTTTTGAATTTTAAAAAAAAATTTTTTTTTCTTTTTTCTGTAGCCGTCTGTGTTAGCTTTGTGCCTTCTCAATTTGGAAATAGAAACTTTAAAATCCGTTGAATTACTGGAAATTGTCCTGCTTGTTAAAAAACATTCCAAGGTAAATATCTTCATTCCTTATCCTTTAAAGCAAGTTTCTTTCTCGATGAGTCAGTTTCTTAGTTAAGTTACACTTTATGGGGTTCTTGTCTTTTACATTCTGTGTGTGTGTCTATCTAAAGTGTTGTAGTTCTCAGAATGCAGCTTTGACTCGGACACTATTAAGGCGAAGGGAACTGTGTCACTTAGCCCAGCGTCTTTCTGCATGTAGGTGTCCCTTCTGCAGTATTCATGCCAGATAGTAATCCAGCTGTATACACTGCCCCGTGCACATTGTTCTAAAATGCATACTAGGGGATAGACTCAGTACACACCCTAAAAGGATAAGGTGGCATCCCATCCTGTCTGTTCAACTGAACAATCATCACATTACCAGTAGTAGCAACCAAAATAATAGTAGTGCTTCTCTTTGTAAGCCTTTTAGGAAGGCCAGCCCAGTGAGTTTTTGCAGTCATAAAAAGGTTTAAAATAAGAGCCTAGTCCTTTTTATTAAACTAATAGTATGGGGAAATATGGAACTTAATATGATGTAGTGTAGGTTCTGTTACTTATTGTTGTATCTCAGTGCCAGAAAATAGTGAATATAGGAAGTACTTTGGGCTTGTTAGCAAAGAAGTAAGGCAGGTCAAGAGAGGTGAGAGGTTGGAGTTCACTGATCTTTCAGAGTGAAGGTTGGGAAGAAATTGGTGGTCTATGGCTGGGTCGTGGTGGTGCAGGTCTATAATCCCAGTAGTCTGGGAGGCTAAAGCAGGAGGATTGTGAGTTTGAGCCCAGTCTTGGCAATGTAGTAACTTAGTTAAGACCCTATCTTGGAAATGAAGAAAAAAGGTCTTGAGGGGGTGTAGCTCACTACAAAGGCCCTGGGCTTAATCAGTAGTACAGAAAATAAAAAAGAAAGAAATTGGTGGGCAGGGCAGATTTGGCAAGTCATTTTTAGAGTAGGCTTTCAGATAGGATGTTAGGCAGTAGTCGCGAGCAGGAATAAGGATATCCAACTCAAATAATTTTGGAAAGCAGGCATGAGAATGGGGCAAGGTATCACGAATGACCAATTTTGGACCCAGTGATGGAGAGAATATTGACATCACTGAAAGCAGCTCAGGAGAAGTTAATTGGTATGGAAAGAAGTGTGATCTTAGAAGCTCATACACCCCAGGTAGGTGGATGCTGTGCAGGTGTTTGCAGTCCATAGTAAAAATGCAGAAGAGAAAACCTGAGAGGTTGAGCTTTGGAATTTCTCATAAAGAAGTGACCACTGAAACCGTAAGAACTTGTGGAGTCCTGTGCTTAGGAGCCAGTTGAAATTCTGGGGTTTTCAGCATTGGGCTTGTTTCCTATAGAAGCCAAGTGAATTCTATCTAGGTAGTTAAGAATGCTGTCAAGTTGGAAGTGGGTTTTAAGAAGGAGGTAGCCAGGGTTACTGAATTTTGATGAGAGGTTCAGTACAATGAAAATTGCAAGAAGTCATTGGATACCTCAGAGGTGATTGAAAAGGAGTGGTAGAAGCACATTGCCAGGTCTTAAGATACAGATGGAATCTGGAAATGGAAGGCAAGATGACACAAAAATCTTCTGTTTGTGGTAGAAGTAGATGTGGTGAGAAACATTCCTTTAGTAACTTCTAGCTTTTGTTTTAATAACAATTTTGTTTTCACTCACACTTTTTACTCATAATGATACATGGAAGCATCTTTGGTGAAAATTGACTCCATGAAATAAACCAGGGCATTCCCCATGGTGGAGGAACTACCGTGTCCTTTTGGGGATTTCCTTTTCTCTCACACTACTAACTTCTCCTTTAGTCTGTATCTGGTTATTACAATATAAATTTATGTTTTTAGCAATTTAAGCAGCGCTTTTATTTCTGTAACAGTGGAAATTTTAATGGTTCTGATTCAAAGGAATTTAACGTGTATACTTTGTAGTTGATTTATTAATAGACCTAGTGTTCGTGGGTTAGGGTTTCCTCAGAATAGTCCTTTTTGTGCATCGTGTGCAGTATAAGTTACACTGTCCTCTAAACTGGTGGGACCTAGATTTTGGCTGCACTGCACATTATAATCACCTGAAGAACTTAAAAAACTTATGAAACCTGAGTGGTACTCTTTCAATTAAACCATAAAGTGGGAGCCAGCCATCAGTGTGTTTTGCAGGTCATGTGATTCCAGGGTGCACCAAGGTTTGAGAACCATTGCCATAACTTCATTACAATTTTTTTTTTTAGATTAATGACACCGAGTTCTTTTATTGGAGGGAGTTAGTTTCTAAATGCCTAGCCGAGTATTCTTCACCAGAGTGTTGCAAACCAGATCTTAAGAAGTTGGTTTGGATTGTTTCAAGGCGCACAGCCCAGAACCTCCACAGCAGCTACTACAGTGTTCCCGAGCTGCCAACCATCCCCGAGGGGGGCTGTTTTGATGGAAGTGAAAGGTAAACAGGTTTATGTTCAAATAAGAACTGTGGAATACTATAAGGCATTGGATAATGTCCATTTTCCTGCAGACATATGGGCAAATTAGCCAGCAGTAGTTTCATTACAATAGGTAATGACTTGCACATTCCCCTTCTTTTGTCTCTTTCATTTCTCTTGGTCTTTGAAATATGATTTGGTTTAAAAAATGAGCCGGGTGTAGTGGCGCACCCCTGTAATCCCAGCACTTGGGAGGCTGAGGCAGGAGGATCACCATTAGTTTGAGCCCAGCCTGAACTACATAGTGAGACCCTGTCTCAATAAACCAAACCAAAACTAAAACTAAAACAGCATTCAGGACTTTTTAGGTTAGCCAGGATTTCTAACGTGCTGTGGGGTAGGTGACTGAAGCATGGAGAATCACCACCAATGGGGAAGACTCTTACAGATGTTGATACAGTTTTGTCAGAGGTCATTGTCTTTTCAGACTTCAATGATTTAGTTTGTAAAGTGAATTATTTAATTTTACTAAGTTTAATTGTCTTAATGCTCTTCAGATAAAGGACCAGAAATTCCATTTTCATAGCTTGTTAGTTCTTGCTTGGGTGTTTGAGAAGGTCAGTGATGGAAGTACTGATACAAGAAAGACATTTAAATAGACCATGGGCTAGAAGATACGTTGTCTTTAGCTTGCATTTAAACTACCTTAGATTTCTGCAGTTAGTTGCTGCTAGTTTTTAATTGGTACAAGAGTAGTTTGGTAAATTGTAATTTGTGTAAACCTCTTAAGAAAAATCTGAATTTTGTAATGAAAGTACAGTAGACTTCACTTTTGGAAGTCTCTATAAAAGAAATTTGTCTGTATAAAATAAAGATTAACTCTTGAATATAAAAATCTAAGACTAGAGATATTCATAGACTCCAGCAGGTTTAGTTCCATGTTGCGTATGAAACCTGTGTGCGTTGTAAGTAATGGACGCTCTTTTTTTGTTTCTTTTTCCCTGCAGTGAGGACTCTTGTGAAGATATGAGTTGTGGAGAGGAGACCCTCAGCAGCTCTCCTCCGGGTGATCAAGACTGCACCTTCTTTTTTGACTTCAAAGTGGCACAGACACTGTGCTTTCCATCTTAGAGCTCTGTTTTGTAAAGCATGTGTACTGATTTCAAAGCAATAAATGGGGGAGTAGGTGGTTTTCTGGTATAGCCCCCACCTAGGCAGGAAGTACATGGACTGGAATACCTACCTTCTGTTTATTATCAGATCAGATCTGGCCTATTTTCATATTTAATCCTAAGCCATCAAATGGGTTAGTGCCTCTTAAACAGTTAACAATACTTTAGACGTTGGCACTTTATTTTTCTCGTTGCTCTTTAGCTACTTGGGAGAGAAGGGAAGGTGCTGATACCTTTGTTACTTTTCAAGATATTTAAAGATGAATACTGTAGCTTAGCTTAAACTTTATAAAGCCTTCAGGTGTCTTTATTCAGCATGTGGGGGGCTGTACAAGTGCTTCCTTACAGGGACGATGGATAATCCTTTATCTTAGATTTCCTTCTCCCCCATTTTCAACAGATTCTACAGTACTCTTCGATGTCAGACACTTATTTTGTTTTTTAAATGATCAGTGTACTATCTGATGCAGATCCCATATGTTTAGGAGTTACAATAATGACATCTCTGTGAATTTAGTGTGTAGTGTCTTAATTGAGGTTTCTGCTGAAGCAGAAATAATTGTCAGGCTAGGGCAATTAGATACTTGCATTCTTATTGCCTAAGTATTATCAGACTATAGTATTTTAATGTTATTTAAAAAATTCATAATCTAGTTTTGCATGTACCTGTATGAAAGCAGTACAGGAAATTAAACAGAACTAGGGAACTGTGGGATTGAGAAATGTTGATTTAGTAGCATATTTTATCTCATTTCCTTATATTAAAAATACCTGCATGATTACATTTTATTTCCTTTTTAATTCACATTTCGAAAATAATGTGTTTTAGTGTATGGGTGCCAAGACTTTCGAATATGAAGTAGAAAGAACTGAAGTGTTTGTAGTATTCTGGTTTTAAGCAAATTTGTGGTGACACAGCCATAAATGGGGATATATAAACTCTGTACACATAAGATTTTTGTTCAGAGAATTTTTAACTTTATAAACTGTATATGAAAATGTAAATCTTTAAAAATGTACATAAAAATACTGTATTTTTTTACTGTGTGATAGTGTAGTCATTGCATGTAAATATAATTTATTGTGTATCCAGTATTATAATCAGACATTGATGACTTACTTTTTCTTACTGGTAAGTCAACATCCATTGGATGTTTTCTAGAGTGGGCCTTTTTGAAGTGATAATAGATGACAATTCAAAATAAAAAATAGATGAATTCTCTTTGCAATTACATATTAATTTTTAATATTTTTGTTTTTAAATTGTGTGTGTGTGTGTGGTACTGGGGATTGAACCCAGGGATTTGTGCATGCTTGGCAAGGTCTCCACTGCTGAGCCGCACCCCCAGTTCCGCTTGCTGTAATTCAGTGAGAGGGCTTGACGTGCAGCTGGAGCGCCTCCAGGGGTTAGCCTTCTGACCACCAGGAGTTCTCTAAGCAATGGTTCCTCACCATAGTTGGGCTCTTAGCCTTGGAAATACTGAACATGATCTGTCACTGGAGAATTGACTTCTTTCTGGGATGGACTCATGTTAAGGTCTCAGAGACTAGTGTATTAAACTGAATGCCTATTAATTTACAGCGAAAGGCAACAGGTATCAAGCTGAAATGTCTGGGTTGGCAGAGCTGTACAGTTTTTCTGGGCACAAACCAAATTCTAATTATGACTTGGTGAATAAACGGGGTTTTAAACGGAGCCTCGCCAGCCTATGCCTCTGGATCTCTAAGTCTCAAGTTGTTTTGCAATTGATCCTTTTGCACAATTGTCCCATCTGGTTTGATTTTTGTGGATATTTGTTTTCACTAGGTTAGAAAATAGGTATACCAAAGATAGTTTTCATGTAATACTTCTTGCTCCCTGAAAATAAGGGCATGTTTTCTTAACCTCCCAGTGGAGAATCTGTTTGAGGTGGTGGGCAATACATTTTGCTTTCAGGTTTTGATTTAAGATGTAAAATTGGTTTGTGGCTTTTTAAGTTTTGTGACTTCAGTTTTTCCAAGGGAGTACTGCTTTTCTTATTAGACGATCTTTCAGGGTGAATCTGTCCATGGCTTCATCTGTTTTTTAGTATTTTTAGTCTACACCTCATTACTGAGCTCTCTGCCTGTTTATTCAAAACTGGCCATTCTACTTGGACGTTTTGATTACTTTCTAAACTTGCTTTTCCTGTATGTCTTATCTTGGTGAATATGACATTTATCTACTCAAGTCATTAACTTATGTGATAATCCCTATCTCCTTCAGCCTGTTTACTGGAAGGTCACCAGCTTCTATCATAATGATTTTGTTTATATCTCCTTCCTCAGTCTGCACTTTTTCTGCCAGTGTCTTGGGTTAGACCTATGTCACATTCTCTGATGGTGGGGTTACTTCACTGTCTCAGTGAGGTCTCATTCCAGGCTTCCTCCTGACCTCTACCTTGCTATCTACATAGCCTTTGAAAATAAGCAAATTTTGACTGTTTTGAAAAAATAGGTCCTACTGAAATCAGGAGAAAATCTGTATCATAGCATACAAGTCTTTCTAATCTGCACCTATCTTTGTACTTCCTTGCCATTTCCTAGAGCTAAAAAAATGTCAGAGATAAATGTGGAAGGTGGACTGGAGAATATAGAGGTGTAGAATGCAGACAAGTAACAAATCCTACAAAAATCCAAGAGAGGTGATGAAGGACTGAACAATGGCAAAGAGAGCCAAGATAAAGAAATTGAGAGAGACTTCTTTCTTTAGGTGCTGTTAGGAGACTGACAAGTCCAGGAGCCTGGTGATGCCCTCCTTTTTCCTATGACTGAGGTGAATGAAGTTTAGACTCAGGCATCCAACCCATTCCAATTAGAGGGTGAGAAGGAATTTGGCTTCATCCTTGCCCTCCATAACTTCGTAAGAGATTTAGCTTCCTGCTTTTGATGGTGGTGTTTCTTAGGATATGGTGTGTCTGCTGTGCGCTCCTGCTGTGGTGCATGGTAGAGTATGGTGCCAGGGCCCTTGGTCTCCACCCATTTGACACCATTTCTCTGTCTGACATCTTATCTCTAAGAAGATTGAACAAATAAAGTATTTTAATTATCTGTCACATCCAGAGCTAATAAGTTAACTATAGAGGCATTGGCTAAAATTTTAACCATTTTTTTAGTCTAGGCTCTGCTTTTTCCTTCAGTTCCTTTCAACTCCAAATACGTTGTACTCCCTACATCCCATCTCTCTCACCGCATGTGCAAATTGTCACTTTATTTATACAACCCACTTAGATTTTTATGTTGATTAAGATACTATACGTGCATTTGTCACTTTTGAGCTCCGTTTTTCTAATTGTCTAGTACCGGAAATGGTCAACAACTATCTTTGTGTTTAGGAAGTCAGATTGGTAGTGTCTCAATATGGCCGCCAGTGAGTCTTCCCATCCTTGGTATACTTGCTGCTCTTTCCATCAATTAGTAGAATCTTGTTTCCCTTGAGTTTTGGCTGTCCTTTTGATTGACTTTGCCTATAAAAGTGCAAGAAATTAGGCACATACTCAAGAGTAGGCTTTAAGAGGACTAGCAGTAGCCCTTTCACCCTCCTGGAAGCCAGCCATCATGCTGCAAAGGAGTTCCAGCTGGATTATTGAAAGATGAGAGGCCAAATGGACAGAGGCTGAGATGCGCTCCCAGCTGAATACTTCCGTATCCTCAGCTATGCCACGGCAGAGGAGCCATACAGCTGATCCCACAGACTCATCAGAGATAAGCCATTGTTTTAAGCCAGCAGGTTTTGGGGTGGTTTGTTACATAGCAATAGGTAACTGAGACAGATTGTTATTCATGGTCAAATGGTAATTATCTCTGAGTGGTGAGATTTATAATTTGTATTTTTAAAAACTAGACTTGAATTATTGATGTATTTGCAGAATAAAGAATGGACTTTTAAAAACACACACTGGTTAGCTAGATCTTTCTTTGAGTGAAAAATCCTTGATGGTTACTTAGGATTCCTTGGCATCGAGTTCAGACTCCTTACGATCAAGTCCCTCCTTGACTGGCACCTGCCTCTTCTCATGACATCCATATGTGCATACTTCTCAGCCTTCCTGTATCTCAGCCCCCTCCACTTGCCATGACTTTAACTTCAGCAACTCATGCACAAATTTTCTTCTGGCTAGAGTATCCTATGTCTTTATCATTTTCTTATTACTAGGACAAAATACCCAACACCCACAACTTAAAGGAGGGGAGGTTTTATTTTGGCTCACAGTTACAGTCCATGGGAGGCTGGCTTCAAAGCAGAAACAGCATGGCAGAAGTGCATGGGTGGAGGAAAGCTGCTCATGTCATGGTGGCCAGGAAGCAGAGAGAAAGGAGGAATCGAGGGAGATACACCCTTCCAGGTCACACCCCCAGTGACTTGCCTCCTCTGACCAGACTCCAACCTTCTAACAGCAAGTCGGCTATGAACCCATCAGTGGACCGATCATCCATGGGTGACTACAGCACTCTCATTATCCAATCACCATCCAAACACATGAGACTTTGGAGGGACATTTCAGACCCATACCATAACATTCATCCTTGTCTGGAAAACTCCTACTTAATCACCTCGGGAGACCCTTCACTCATTTCTTCCCTTGTCCATTCACCTACTGAATGTCTCTTGTATGCCAGGTACCACGTTAAGTGCTCCCTTATACACTGAAAGGAACCCATTACACCTTTGCCTTCAGGAAACTTAGTCTAGTGGTGGTACCCAGCAATTCACAACAGTATAGTTTTAAGTGTTGTGATGATATTTTCTTCCAGGATTCCTGATGGGAACTTCTTGACTTTGCTCTGCCTGTCAGTGGTACAGGTTTCCACAAAACCCTATGCTTACCCTAATGTTATAGGTTAATATCATCTCTGCTTATCTTACCTGTCTGCCAGATGAAGGCTGGGGTTCTTTGTCTCTCTTGTTCTTTGTTGAATGCCCAGTGCCCAGCAGGATATCTGGCCCATGGTCTTCCTGCTGCTTAATTACAATCAACAAATAACTTTACTGGCCACTTATTATATCCTGGGGCCTTTACATGAATTATTAGTTCTTATCACAGTGTTATTTGATGAGTCTTGCTATTAGTTTTATCATATGGAAAATAAGACTAAGGATTAGAAAAGTTAAGCCCCTTCACACAGATCTAGTAAGTGGGAAGGCTATAAGTCAAACCAAGTCTACCTGTCAAGCACTATTGCTTGCATAATGCTAAACATAATGCTAAACCATAATGCTAAACAACTACCCAATAGCAGATGATATTCACTTGCTGAATGAATGACAGAAATGTGTATAAAGAAATCCTACTCAAAATTCCAGTCAAATAAATCACACTGTTCTATTTTTAACAACCTCGCTCTCATCCATATAAAGGAAAAGTTGCTAAGATATAGAATTCAAATGTCTTTACTTACTCAAGAGCCAGATTAGAACAATAATGTGAAACTTTGAGGCAGTCTAGTGGTAGTGTAGGTAAGGACTCATCAAAATGGGTTTTGTTTGGTTTGGTTTGATGCTAGGAATGAAACCGAGGTCCTGGTGCATGTTCATCACCCACTCTATTGAGGCAGGATAGAACAAAAAATATAAATAAAAAAGAGAAAGGGAAATTATAATTTTAAAATTGTTCTTTTGAGCCAGGCATGGTGGTGCACGCCTGTAACCCAAGCATTCAGGAGGCTGAGGCAGGAGGATGGACATAAGTTCAAGGCTAGCCTGGACTACATGGTGAGGCTCTGTCTCAAAAAAAAAAAAAAGACAAGAAAAAAATGTTCTTTTAAGAAAACTGCAGCTTCAGGACACAAAATTACCCAAGGTTACAATGCCTTTTTTTCCCTTTCAGGCTTCTTATACGTAAATGCCTAAAAGTCTTAAAGATACAATAAGTCTGTAAATTAGGCTCATGCTTTTTTTCAATCTTAAAAATTTGCAAATCCCCTGAGACTTCCACCCTCAGGGAAACAGTGCTATTAATTGGGTACTATATCTCTAAATTTCCAACATGCAAATGGCTTGCGTTTTAATATAGCCCACTAATGGCTAACCTGACAGACACTAGGAACACACATCCTAGGCCAGTGATGGTGAACGTTTTAGAGCCTCCAATGATACAATTACCCTGCTGTAGCACATTTGCCATAGGTTCGCCACCACTGTCTTAGACCATCCATTCCGAGGACACCTGCAAGAGCACGTAAATATCCCCAGCTCTAGACCATAACATGCCTCACCTCTCGACTACCCACACTCCTTTCTGAGTGTGCACTTCTTTGATTCTGCCTAGTGAATCGGCCTATGCCTTTCACTCTTGAGTCCTGCAATGTGTGTTGCAAATCAAGAATCTACTCCGTGGGAGGGTGTCTTAGTTACTTTCTTGTTGCCAAGAATACCCAACACCCACAGCTGTGAGGAGGAAAGATTTATTTTGGCTCACAGTTTGAAGAGGATTCAGTCCATAGTCGGCTGGTTCCAACAAGGCAGAGTGGCATGGTACAGCAGCATGGCAGAGGAGGGTTGCTCTTGGCATGGCAGACAGGAAGCAAAGAGATCAAGGGAGGAGGAAGTGAGATACACTCTTTCAGAGCATGCCCCCAGTGACCTACTTCCTCCAACTATAAACTCCTCAGCGGACTAATCCATACAGATGAATATCATGCCCCCATTATCCAGTCACCTCCCAAAGCCCCACCTATGAGCACAAGGGGATATGAACCACAACAGAGGGGAAGGGGGCGAATTGAGGGCCCTATCTCATCTCTGTGGGGTCCTCAGAGCCCAGCTAGTGACACAGCCACTGAACTATACCCCCAGCCTCAAAGCCAGGAATTTTAATTTGCTCTGGAAACCTTTTAGTACTAAGGCCTGTGGGTCTTTCTGAATCCCTGTACATCTAGCTCCTTTTACACAGAGGTTGTAGTTCATACTTATCACTATCCTGGTTGCAAGACCCGAAGTTGCTCAATATCCACAGGGGTGAACTTCGAATGACAAAGGACTGTTTTGTTAAGGGCTTTCCAGCCCTTTGCCTGATGGACTATTATTCAACACAGCAATCACCTCATACTCATTCATGCCCCGTGGGGTTTTCAATCATTATTTCAGTGTCTGTGGCTTCTCCTCTTGCCTAAACTGTCAGAGACCATGCATTCTGCTTCCTTTTGTCCTTCAAGGAGCCTCACATAGTGCTGGGTAAAAAGATTTGCCAACATTTTTCTGTATGTTGGTAATCATGCCCAACCATGTCTTTTCTGTTCTTGGTTATAGCAGTTCATAATTTGAAAAATTAAGCTTCCATGCATGCACAGTCAAATTCACCCTCTCCAAAGCTAAAATTTCCAATCATTGTAGGGTGTGTGGGAGGCCACAGCCCACTGCTCTAATTACGTGGCTCTTATTCAAGAGTAAGGTATAGTGAGGAAGGACGCAGGCTCTGCACCAATCTGTCAGGATCCAGGATCCAGGGTCCAGGTTTGGCCACTAACTCTTACCAGGCTGGGTGTTAACCAAAGCTTTTGTGCCTGTTTCTACATCTGTCTGAAGGGGCTAATAACAGTGGCTACCTGTGAGGGACACAGATTTTGGAGACTGGGCTGTACAGGGTTAAGTTGCTAAACACAGGGACCTCTGGATGTGTTGGAAAAGAACATATGCATGGTGCTCTAAAGTCAAGATAACCACAGCTGAGGACACCTGGCTCCAACCCCAATTAACTAAATAGAGACTGTAACTGCAGGCCTCTCACTTCTGCATCTCCTTGAATTCCAATTGGGAAGAAAGCAGGGGTGTCAATGATTTCCCCTTTTGTGGCTGCTGCTTCCCTTAAAACCTGTAAGTTTCTGGATGGAGCCCAATGGGATGTTCTTTCTAAAGGCTCCAGCTCCTGCTGAGGTGGTCCCTTTAAGGACTCTGCTTTGGTGGCAGACGCCTCTGTTGTGAGCTCCTTTGTGTCCTCCGTGTCCAACTGTAAGCTCTGTAATAGACTCAAAACTGAATGAACCAGATTGCAAGTTGAGAACATCTCAGGGGAAATGATTTTCCCTGCACTATGTGCCTTTTTAAGATTTATTTCAACTCTTTTCCAATCATCAGTATCTATAGTGCCTGTCTGAGGAAACTATGGATTATATTTGGTTACCTCTTTTAACATCTTTGTTAGATCTTTTGTTGGCACATGCTCTCCTAAGTGTTTGAGTAGGCCTTGGAGCAGCTGTAAGTATCTTTGCTCCTCAGCTGAAAAATTTTGGACCATTTTACTCTCATATAAAATGGCTTGTTCACAGCTGGAAGACACACCCTTGAATTTCTCTCTTCCCTCTCTTCTCCAGGCGTTCCTGGCAAACTTTCTTCCTGTGAAGGCCTTCTCTGTCTCCCACACTTTCCACCCTAAGTAGACTTACTCGTTCAGGCTAAAAATTCCCAATCCAAGGATCTCAAGTCCCTGTTCGGGTGCCAGTTATCATGGATGGATCAGGCCCACAACCTTCCAAATGAGTGTATGGCGAAGGCATAAATAAATGAGAAAAGTGGTACGATTTTAGGGCTCCAGGAGGATCAAAACCCTCTAACAGAATTCGAGATTCTCTGACGGTTGAGACAAAGAACTTCTCTGGGTGGCCTGGATTTATTTGGTTTACAAAGGGAGGGGATACTGAGGAAAACACAGGAACCTGAACAGGAACTTTGGGAATAGTTCAAAGACTTCCCCAAGTAGTAAATTATGTTAATTTAGGAGAACTATCTTATCTCCAGGTTGACATTTACTGCAGGAGTGAGACACCTGCAGCTAAGTCTCTATTTAGTTAATTGGGGTTGGAGCCAGGTATCTTCAGCTGTGGTTATCTTGACTTTAGAGCACCATGCGTATGTTCTTTTCCAACACAGCCAGAGGTCCCTCTGTTTAGCAACTTAACCTTGTACAGCCTGGTCTCCAACAACAGAGATGTCCCAGAACCAGAGACTCTGCCTGGGAAGACCTTCATCTAATGACTGGGGTGGGAGGAGGTGTAAAGGCCTGGTCCTTCTGGTACAACAAGGCACAATCCATATGTGTCATTTTGGCCCCAGAGCTTTCCTTTGGCCCCTGCAGTTGTTGTCAGGTCCGCACTGTGCTCCATCCTCTCTCCATCCATGCTTTCTTCCCTTGTACTGCGCTAATCTCAGGGACCTCCCTGACAATTACTGTGCACCCTAGACTTCATCTCAGCCCCTGCCATACTACCTCGTATTTAATCAGATGGTGCACACTAAAGAGTTTGCAACAATGCCTGCTGCACACTCTGGGAATATCGGCTATAACAATTACTACCCCACTTTTGTCTATGTTCTTACCTTCCTGCTAAAGCAAGACTGAATTATTTATTCAATTATTTTGGAGCTACTATGATGTAGAGTGTTTTTCCAGGCATTGAGAATGCAAGAAAGAATGAAAGCACAGTTCTGAACCTCATGATCTAATAGGGGAGGCAGATACAATGGAAGAAACACAATCAAAGAAATATGTACCAAGTGCAGAGTTGGCATCCTGGCTAGTCACTGCATACCCTCCTAACCTTCCAGAGGGAACTGAAAGTCTGCATGGTGTGGTTTCAGTCAGACAGCTGGGGCCCTGTGGTCTGTCTTTTTTGTGGAGCCTCTCAGATTCTCATTTCCCTGCAGCTCTTTCTGTCATTCTACTCTTAGAATGTCTTTCCTTTTGGTAAACATGTATAGTGTGGTTTAAGGGCAAATATCTCCAACAGGTTTATAGTTTCATGGAACTCAGAAACTTTGGCTTGAGGTGGGATTTGAACACCTATCAGCTGTGAGTGTGGTTTTGGGCAAGCCTCACTGATCAGTCTGGGTACCACAGAAAGCAGAGACAGAAGCTGGAAGTACAAGAGGTTTGTTGGGGGTAATGCTTGGGAGTGAGAAAGGGGGAAGAAGGAGGGCTGTTGGCTTAGTCACTTTCCTTGTCACTGAGACACAACACCTGACACCTACAACCTGAAGGAGGAGAGGTTTATTTTGGCTCACATTTCAGTCCATAGTTGGCTGGCTCCATGGCAGGACAGTACAGCAGAGGGGCCTGGCGGAGGAGAGCTGCTCACATCATAACATCCAGGAAGCAGAGAGAGTGAAGAGGGGATCTGGGAAGAGAGACATAACCTTCCATAACGCCTCCAGTGACCCACATCTTCCAACCAGGCCCCGCCTCTCAATAGCAAGCCAACTATAAACCCCCATAATTGATTCACTTTTCAAAAATCCCATCTACGAGTGCATGAGGCCCCTGAGGGACACCTAGATATAAACCATAATAATAGTACAGGGAGAACTTTTGTACTGCAAGTGTGACAAAGAGTCAGCTAGACTAGGGCACTGGAGCAGGAGGTGCCCATTGGATGCACATGTTAGGCAGACATGGCCAGGCCTAGTGTTCTTCAGCACTGTCACTGGCTGAGGATGCTCTGGGAGAGCCTGGCTTTGGCCCCAATTCTGGGGGTGGGGTGGCATGTGGTGCTGTCACTGAAGGCTGTCAGCTGCTACCCTCCTCCCTGTGGGATGGCAAGTTCTTTCTGGAAGAGAGATCTAAGTGGCACACCTCCAACGTGCTAGAACCACATAATCACTCTGAGAACTAGTTTGTTTTTTTTTTTTTTTTTTTTGTGGGTACCGGGGGGTCGACCTCAGGACCTCGTGCACCAACAGGCACCCGTGCCGCTGAGCGATATCACTGGCCCCTTTTTTCGTATGTGGGATCCGGGAGTCGAACTCGGGCCCTTGCGCTTGCAAGGCAGGCGCTTATGCCGCTGAGCCATCTCACCGGCCCATGAGAACTAGTTTTTAATCTGAAAAAGGGATACTGAGAATAGCAAAGACTCTCAGCACAAACACCCCAAATTTCTCTGCAAAGAGATTTGACCAGACCTTAACAGGGCTTCAGGTAGCCTCAGGGGGCATCATCCCAGGGACAACCCAGCCTTCTTGTCACAACCTTGGGGCTGTGAAAAGAATTTGCTCTTTGTTCTAGCCAACAACTAACATAGGCCTCTGACCTCCCTTTCCTAGGGCATTTACTGAGAAGGGCTTAAAAGTGTGAATTTTTTTCTCTGTCCCTTTGAGACATATATGTGTCTCCTACAATTAAGTGTCTTTCTCAAAGACCTGAAAGCCATTGCTTTGAACTGCAGTCATTAGGAAGAGCAGGGATTGGTCCTTCTCCCAGCTTCCATGGGAGATAAAAATCTGAACTTCTGGGAATGGGCAGCTCACAGACACCACTGACTTCATGCACACTGTCATTGCTTCCTCACCTTCTTGCTCTTCCTGCTTGCTGACTTGGTTTCCCCCCTCAGAAGACCCCATCACCTCCTCACAATCAAGACACAGCTCAGCTCTTCTTCCTACTCTCAGTAGTTACTGAATAAGGCACTTGAATGGCTTTGTTCATCTTAGTACTAAGATGTATATCTCCTTCTTCACGGGGATGTGAGGACTGAACAAGTTAATGGAGAAAATAGAACTTGTAGCTCTGTACAAATGGAAGTTGTCTGTGTGAAAGCAGCATGTACAGTATATTTGCTGAGAGCTTTTAAAAACATCAATTTTTTTCTGTTAATACTTCTCTTTTGTAAAAATGTGAACAATATAGAGAAATAGATAATGCCTGAAATGTTACTTCTCAGAGATATTATAGTCAACATTTATCTTTTTATTGAAATATTAACACATGATCTTTTTTTTCTTTCCTCTTTCTTTTTCTTTTCCTTCCATCTTACCTCCTTTTCCTCTTTCCTTCTCTCCTTCTCTCCTTCCTTCCTACTTCCCTCCTCCTCCCTTCCTTTCTTCCTTCCTTAACATAAGTGGAATCCTACTCTGTAAACTCTTCTATAACCTGATTTTTTCAAATGTATAAAAGGCATATGTCAGTGGCAATAGATATAGAACTACTGCCTTTCATTCATACATTTGTTTATTGATTGATTGTTCTGTGGATTGAACCCATGGCTTTGCACATGCTGGGCAAGCACTGAGCTACATCCTCAGTCTACTCTTTCTTACCTATAATGGTTACAGAGTTCATTGAAGGCTTATGTGACAATTTACCTAACCAATCCCTTTCTGGTGGACACCTATGTTATTTCCAGCTGTTCAGTATTTTTAATCAAATTGAGTTAGGAGATTAGGGTGTGGCAAAACTGGCTGGGGAAGTAGCATGACCTGTTGACTGCAAGATCCCAGACACATGCACAGAACGGTTCCCAAAGCCCTGCTTGTGGACTTTTCTGGAGAACTGGAGCAGGTTTTCAATAGGATGGCCTAGACCTGACTTCAGCCTGAGGTGTGGGATCCCGGCACCACCTCTCAGGACCCATATGTAGATGTTCTTGTGGGTTTCCTCAAGATTTGGACAGCATAAAAGAAAGGCACCCATGAGGAGTTGGTGCTACCCTAACTTTCCATGATAGCCCACGCTCTGTTTCCCAGAGGCAGCGTGTACTTTTATCTTTGCTTTCTCCCTGTTTTTCTCTTCACTTGGCCTAAGCTTGCTTTGCAGAGATAGTTTCTCTCCCACTCTTCACTTTTACTTTCTTGAATAAACGTTGCCACTTTTTGCTCATTTCGTTTAATTCTTTGTTGAAGATGAGAAGAACCTGGAATCCAACTCTGGAAGGAGAGGCCAGCAACCCAAACCCCATAACATTTAGTTGACCAGCTACTTTGAGAAGGAGCTACCCGATAACCAAACCTGTAGTAAATCTTCTTGGACATACATTTCTGCTATCTGTGCAATCACTTCTTTTAGGATATTATAGGATGTATTTCTAGAAGTAAATTCTTGGGGCTAAAGAAATACACATTTAAAACTTCTACATCATTAACCTGTTTTCCTGAAAGGGGAATATGGATTTATAATTCCATTGGTAATGCATGTCAGTGACAGTTTCCTTACTTCCATGCCAGAGCATTTTGGGGGTGGAAGAGGAGGACTCAGAAAAGCAAATGGGATCATTAAATTCCTAAAGGTTCAGAAAAAGTTGTCCCTAAGTGGGGCTGAATGTGACCTGTGCAGGTTCCAGCTCGCCTGCTGTTGAACAATACAAACCCTAAGCCACTAGGACACCCAGGCTCCTTCCTGTGGAATGAAAGGGCAAGCAGCTGCAGTCAGCAGTGCCCTGCGGCCTGGGCAGGGGAAAGCCTTGCTGTGCCACATCGGAGGAAGCCCTGCCTGCAGCTACACCTGCCTGGCCCAGGCTCTTGTCCCATCTTGCACATTAGAGCAGCAAGGTTGACAAGTCCCACAAAAGGGAGGAGATCAAAGACTAGTTGAGCTGCCAACTCCGAGAATGGGTGCGGTGTCTGCACTTGGAGCCTGGCTCCAGAGCATACATTCATTTTGGTTACTCCAGGGTAATATTTCATGCCATTTCCAAGTGGGGCGTCGAGGCAGGGGAAGGAGGTAAAGATGACAGGGAGTCACATTTTATGTGCCTCTGTGCCTGGGTTGTACCCATTGCCAGTTTTTCCCTTTTTAAAACTATTTTTTTCTTAAATTGAAAAGGTTTGGGTGCATAATTTTTGTGGGGGAAAACAACCCCTTAAAGTACTGTTCTAAGTAGCACCCACTATGTGTCCTCTAGTGCACAGATATCTCCCTGATAGGTTACCTGCCAGCTGTTGTCCTGGGGTCTATATTTTTCACATAGCTTCGCAGGGCCCATCTCACTTTCCTTTGGCTCCTGTGCTAAGCAGTTTTTGGAGCACAGTGGTGCAGCTGCTTAGCAGCTGTTGCCCGGACTTAGGGCAGAAGACCCGATGGGGCTCAATGACACGGCTCCTTTACGCAGTTTCCAGACTCAAGTCCAGGAGCAAAGACGGCTGCTCAGGCAAAAAGTGAAATGGGCCGACAAGAAGGCAGAGGAACTGGGTGCCTGCTTTCCCTGGGCCAGACCCAGCTCACTCTCAAGACTGCTTTCCTTTCCTTTCTTGATGCTCTTACACAGAAAAACAAGAAGGTACATAGGTAAGCAGACCTAGTCACCCATTTCCTCCAACCATGAATGTCCGCTCCTCCTGGGTTGTTGAAGGTAATGGACTGTCTGCTCTCAGAGGTCAAAGAGCCTACTGTAACGTATTCAAGGCCATGCGATATTTGTTATTTTATCAACTTGCAGAAACTAGACAGGGCTGTCAAACTTTGGTCTTTTCTTAAAGTCCAAGGCCCCTCTGCAATCATTCAAAAACCATCCCAGAAGGGCTTGAGTAGTGAGCCTTAGGAATTTGGTAGTGTTGTTCTTCCAGGAGACTTTATACGGTTTGAGCATCCTTAATCAGAAAATCTGAAAATCCTTAATCAGAAAATCCAAAATGCTCCACAATCTAAAACATTTTTATTTTCCAGTGCTAAGGAATCAAACCCAAGGCCTTGTGCATGTTAGGCAGGCACTCTATCACTGAGCTGCACCCCAGCCCAGCAATCTGACACTTCTGAGCTCTGTCGTAACACCGCAAGTGGAAAATTGATGCCACGAGTGGAAAATTTCATGCATAAAATTAAAAATATTTTATAAAATTACTTTCAGACTATAAGGTGTACATGACATATAAACGAATTTTGTGTTTAGACTTGAGTCCCATTTCTAAGATATCTCATTTTCCAAATTCCAAAATTCAAAAAAATCTGAACTCCAAAATACTTCTGGTCCCTAGTAATTTGCATAGATTCTCAACCTATAGTATATTCATAGAATTGTAATTTTATTTTATATTATTTTATTAGTGTGTGTGTGTGTGTGTAAGAACTAAAGTAAATGTAAGATTCTTCCTGAAACTTTATTAAGAGAGAATTTAGGGAAAAGATAGTACTTTAACACCAACATAGAAAACATAGCTTTATTTAATCCACTGAAATTTATATCAATTATCCACAGTACCTTCATACATATTAAATGTTAACCTTCTCTAAAATTCTACTTCATTTGTTGTTATTTTCTTAATAAATGTTAGTAAGCAAGCTCAAATTTGTCTTTGATCAAAATATTCCCTTGTTCTTTTTAGTAGTAGGATAATAATTAAGTTTCAAGCTGGGCATGGTGGCACACGCCTGTAATCCCAGCACTCAGGAGTCTGAGGCAGGAGGACTGCAAGTTCAAGTTCAGCCTGAACTACATAGCAAGACCCTGTCTCCAAAAAAAAAAAAAAAAAAGTTTCAAAATGAGTCAGGATTAGGGTGATAGAATTATAATTTTAAAAATAGTTCAAAATTTCCATACATATATTTTAAAAGTACTGAATGTAGAAGTTACAAAGAGAGCCATTTATACTAGTTTGCTTCTTTCACTAACAGCAAAGACAGAAATAATCAAGGGTCCAAAAAGGGGGAGCAACATAGATTGACAGGAATGTAAAAAATCCTGCAGAAGGAGAAGAGGGAAGATAAAGAAGCTGTGGGTGACAGAGGATGAAGGGAAGGGGACATGGTGGGGATTAGGAGATGGAGCAGAATTAGCTGCAGCGGCCAGGGAGACCAAGCAGATCCAAGGTGGGACAGCTGTAGGAAAGAGCCTGAGTTGGGAGAAGGAATCTTGGGATTTAATCCCAGACCTGGATATAGCTGGTTGACACAAGAAAGTTTCTTCACTGTGCTGGGGTTAATTTTCCTCTTTATAAAGTGAGGGTTTGGGCTCAGGGACTATCTGAGGTTCCACTATAGATTTGCCTTTCTCATTCTAAAATCTAGGGAGAAAAAACTCCACAAAACTTCTAAGCCACCCAAGACTTGTCTTCTGGGAAAGGGATTCTTCAGTGCCAAACTGGAAGACTGTCATTATTTCTAGTTATAATCTTTTTAAGATTACATCCAGTCTGGGATCCAGTCAAGTCTGTCTTGAGCTTTGTTAATTTTCACTTTTGAAAGAACGGATGAATGATTGCGTAAATAATTATGGTGGGAAATGGAATGGTAGGCATTAATAAATGGGAAGGAGCACATTTAGCAGAAACACGTCCTGAAGCCAAGACAAGGATAAAGGCCTTCACACAGAGGGACGTGCAAACGGGTTGCAAGTGTCCCTGCTGCCGAAACACTCACCATGTGGTAGCAGCATTATCTATTTTCCAAGCTCTGGTGAGAGAGAGGCCACCTAAGACAAACAGCACCAGCAGACGGGATCTGAGGGCAGTGTCCCACAGTGACAAACCACATCTATGTCTACTATGCAGTGGGTGGAGAGAGGCTATGCTGTCTGAAAAACTCAAGTTGTGTTTCATGGAGGACAAAAGCTTAAGATTTTTGGGTTATGGGAAGGACTTGAGTGATTTACTCTTCTTTCAGTTTAAATTTCCCCTCTTCTGACTTGTTTGGTTTTGTTTAACTTAAAAACAGCTTCTGTGAGCTTCTTGGGAGAGTGCTTGTGTCTTGTTCACTATTCTGTTGAATGTCCAGCACCTGAGGGAATACCTGTCACAGGGCAGATGCTTCATAAATGAAGGTTAAATGAACAAAATCAAGAGAAGCTTCTCAAGGTGTCTCAGAGAACACTGTATTCCAGGATTGATGCTATTTGAAAGGCCTTAACCTTGAGAATTGAAACTGTGAAGTGAACACATAATGACAGGGAGCAGATATTTGGAGAATTCTCCTTGTAGGAATATAAAATAAATGAGCAAAAAGAAAACAGAATGTCTTCTAGGCCCCAAGGTGGGATAAAATGAGCTTGGCTGTAAGCACACTTTGTTGTGGGAGATCAGATAATGAGAATTGAGGCCTAATTGACCTCCTCTGGGAGCACAAAGGAGAAAGGCGGCAAACTGTACTCCCTTGGCAATGTGCAGGTGTGCTGGCATGTTGCAAGTTCCAGGGAAAAGTCAACCCAGCTGAGATCCGGTTGTTTACCTGGGCATATACATTAGATGATAGGAAGCAGATGAATCTTTTGCTACCCTAATTGCTTGTTCCCATGTCCAAGTGAATAAAAGCAAGGTAAGCCAGCCATTCAGGGCTCTTAGTCCATTAGAGGCAAGAGCCTCCTGGCTCCCATATTCTAAACTAGCTCTATGTCTTTTTGACTTTCATCCTTGTTCACCCCGCCCCCCCCACCTCACTCCCAGCCAGGGAACAAACTCGTAGTCTTGGTTTCCTACACTTTGTGGAATCGCATGGCTAAGAAAGCACAGGCTGATATAATAGGGATGATTTGAATGGAAACAGAAAGAGTCAGAGAATCTGACACCAAATTTGCCAGCATTCATAGTGGAGACTTGGGGCACAAACATCCTTTTAGAAATGACAGTAGAGCACCCAGATTGGGAGCATACTTATAGGGAAAGTGGAGTGTGGTCCCATTCTCAGCACAAGTGTGGTTTGATTTCCTTGGAGATTTCCTTATAGGGAACAATTACATTGACGTTGTCCTTTGCTGTCAGTTCATCTCTAGGAAGCAGATGCTAAGAGGAAAGAGGTTTATTGGGGTACAATTTCCATGACCAAAAGAGGAGTAGAAATTGGGACAGGGCAGGGAAGTCTTCATACCACAATGCAGAACAGACACATGTGAGAGGAAAAGAAGAAAGAAGCAGAATTGGGCAGGGAGAGCTTCAGGGTATGATGTGGGTCTGCACAAGTTTCTGCCCGCCCACCCAGTGGGGAGCTCTGGAATGAACAGAGCCCTTTAGAGAAATTCCACATTGGGCAGATGTGGCCAGAGCCTAGTACTCCCTGCTGGTGTGTGGTACTGCCGGGATACCTGGAGGAGCATGGCAGAGCCCCAGGGCGCTGCAGCTAGAGTCTATGTTCCTCACAGCTCAACAGCAAGTTCTTTTTGACCTCCACTGCTGCCGCCTTATCCACGGGCATTTCCAAATCTCTTATTACATAGAGCAGTGTTAGATATTTGCTTTCCCAGCCTCCTGACAATTGACAGACCATATAATTCAGTTCTGGGTATTCTGAGAAGCTAGCTGGATGAAAAGACAAGTCCTCAGGGAGAGAGAGAAGGGGGGTAGACAGACAGGGAGAGACAGAGCGACACAAAGAGAGAGAAATGGGGCGGGGGAGAAAACACCACAGCAAATGTTTTCTGATTTTAGAAGACAATTTCAATGTTTGGAGCAGCAGCCAGCCACCTTGCAGCTATGAGGCCATGAGCAAACATGCTAAAAGATGTAATTTCTGGATGACACTGATGAGTCTCTTTTATTAATGAACAATAAATAATGTGTTATGGTTTAACCCATTTTTTTCAGTTATTTTCAGTTAACTAATACTACTTTTATTGCTTGGTTCCCACAACTTATATATAAGTTCTCAATAATAGGTCTTATTATAAATCAGTTTGCATTATAGCTTATGTAGAAATTTCTGAATACTTTGGTTACAGTGCACACTTTGTGAAATCAGTGTTTACTGAAGGTCCTGAAAAAGCAGTTTCAAGGTGTGAAAAGCTAAAGACTAAACCTAGAAAAGGGTTCCCATGTGTGTTCACTCCCTGAGCTTTCCAATCTTAATAAGAAGTCTACGTTTATTCAAGCCCCAGGGCAACCTAAGGTTATATATCCCAGTCAGAAATTATTTTTAAATGTCAAAAGTCTAAAACCTGTATGTGACATAATGGAGTAGAAGCCTGAATTTCCCTAGGTGAATCTTCTCCATTTAATTATAGTCCTTAGGACCACAATGGAGTATTTGGGCTATGAGGGCCGGTGAGGATTATCTAGAGAGATGACCAGAGGATGCAGCGTGTTTATAGAGGACTAGTAAACACGCTGTCCGCCTTCCCCCATTAATCTTTAGCACCCACAAGCACATTCACTCATTGTCACCTGGGAGACATGGTAGAACGGTGATGGTGAACCTTCTAGAGATTTCAATGATAACAAACAGCATGCTGTGGCACACATGCCATAGATTTGCCACCACTGGGATAGAGAATAGGTAAGTGTTAAACACGGACGAGACAGGATGAGGTGAGAAGAGATAAAGTGGAGAACACTGCATTGCAGAGCTGTAGTCCAGGGAATTCTGCATCCCTGTCACTTCAGGGTGGGGACTCTGGACCCTGAGAAACCTTCGGAACACTGTTTAGGAGCATATAAATGGACCGTTTTGATGTTCTCAGAGAAACAGACACACTTAAATTAGGGTTTAATAAAAGGACTATTCCTGAAGGTCAGGGTGAGCTGGGAAACCACAAGGGAATGTCCAGCAAAGCTGGAATGTCCAGCAAAGCTGTGCTAAAATCAGGCCCAGAGAGACGACAGGAGGATAGGGTTGCTGGAACCCAGTCAGAGTGATGTAGGAAAAATGACTTGAAGATCTGTGAGCTGGTTGAGAGGACACCTTGCCTGAGAGAAGGAGCCCAGGGAATAAATACCCTAATCTCATACTCTTCAATCTCTGCCAGGGCTCCCCACTGGTTCAATCAAAAGCCAGAGAGAACAGAAGCCCCATCAGTGGTGTTCAAATCACTTTCTTCAGTGGAAATCACAGCAGAAAGGAAGCAGGGTGGATTTGAAAGAGAAGACACCTGACCTGACCTTCCTTTTGTATGTCTTTGGGAAGAGATGGTGCAGAACATCTTTGGAGATGGTATGGAACATGTCGACTCTAGGGCAAGGGAGAGAGAGATGAGGAACACGTGTTTGAATCACCTGCAGATGGTGTAACTCCTAATAAAAGTGGAGAGATTCTGAAAACATAACTACATCAAAACTTCAGGTTTACAAATTAGACTTGGGCACACAGGCTTTCCGGAGAGTGTTGAGAGAGGGGCTGGGAAACCCATCTTTGGTTGATATTGAAGGAAGAAGAATTCACACTGCAACTAGTTAGCTAGCTTTTTTCATTCAAGAAACAATGTAATGGAAATATAAAGGGAAATGAGCATTCAAGTCTAGAAAGAAAAAAGGGTGGTAGGTGGGATCAGGGAGGGAGGTGAAGAGGTGGGGGCGCTTATGGAAGGAAGCGAAAGCTCTCCGGAAACCCTCAGGTTATGACTCACTGCCCAGAATGTTGTCATATGGGAGAGCGATGGGCAGCCCTGGCTGAGACTCTGGACAGTCATTTCAACCTGTGCACACCAGTTTCCCAACCCAAGTCAGGTTTCTGGCAGGAGAGAAAGGAGAGTTGATACTGGGCAGGCAACTAGCATGTCTACCATCTTACAGGAAACCAAGACTCAGTGATGTGAGGAAATTTACCCCAGAATAATTTTGTCACAGCTAGTAAGTGATGGAGCTGGGATTCAAACTTGGCTCTTTTCAATGCTAAAGCAAATGTTTCTGCCTACTTGTCTAATTAGGGCTCTAATGGAAGTTTGGTTCTGACTTCTTGGCTCAGTACATAGCAATAAAAAACTGGTAATGAGTCCTGTAGTTATGGGTTGCCTCGACTTGTGGGATCCTGAGTTGGGGGGGTGATAGGAGATTAAGAAAAAACTAGACACATACTAAAAGAAAAGCTGGGACCGGGTGGGACTTGACCTCTCTGATGGAGAGGCAATGACAACCCAGTGTGGTCTACATCTTTATTTGTACACAGTAAAAATGGAAGAAGTGTGCGACGGAGTCAAAAGTGCAAGTTGTTTTGCTGAGAACACTGAAAGCAAAACATTCTCAGAGCTATCTGTGCTGTAGTTAACAGGGAGGACACCAAGGCCAGATACCTGCTGGACTGGCCTTGTCTAGTCCCAAGGAGTTCATCGACCTCTAGCTCAGCTGCTCCCTATAATGGGTGGCTTTGGACACACAGAGAAGGAACCATGATATTTTTAGGAGACGGATTATTTTCACATGGAGTCAAGAACAATGGCTATTGGTTCCAGTTTGGCCACTGACTTATGACCTAGATAAGTTATGTTGTTTCCTGAAGGACATTTTGTTACTGTTGATAAAAGGCAATAAGAATACTTTCTTAAAACTCATGGATGATGTGAAATATAATAATAATCTTAAAAAACACTTTGATATCCATGGATAAAATGTTTTAAGGAAAAGTCTAGGATACCAATCCAGCATTTTAGACCACAGTGCTCATCAAGAATGTTCCAGATAAAGGTGGAACTGCTCCTATTGGACAGTAATAGTCCCAAGAAATTCCTGTTAGGAACATGAGCCGCAAAGAAGAATAATGTTTCCTCTTCCTTTTCATTATGTAAAAACCCTTTCCTTCCCTCCTGTGCTCCTGGGCCTGGAGTTGGCCTGCAGGGAGGATCAAGTGTGGGAGGACAGGCTGCAGAGATCATCACAGGGGACCTCTGCTGACATATGTCATTGTGAGGAAGCTCTGTGGGAGCCCGAAGCCGACACTGGTGGTTCCATTTCAGAGAAAAATGTGAAAAGCACAACTATAGCAGCTACTGCAGTATGCAGGATGGCGGGAATTGGGACTAAAATCAAGGGAGACTCATGATGACAGATCCATATTATTTTGTAGCTTAGAAGCAACCCACAGTCAAAAAACACCTCCAAGTCTTCATTTAAAGAGGTATAAATCCTCCCTTTTTAGGGAGCACTTAAAATGAGTAAATGTATTCAGGAAGGCTGTTGAGATTATCTAGGTATACAAATTGCCTAAGTGTGAATTCTAAATTCGGAATTACTCATCAAGCAACTATGGGAAAGTCGTCTTATTTTTTTGATCTGTTTTCTCATCTTTAATTTTTTTTTAATTTTGAAGATTTTTATTAGTACATGTTTACATTCATCAAAGTATTTCTTCATCTTTTTTTGAGACAGGGTCTTGCTATGTAGTTCAGGCTGGCCTTGAACTCACTATGTAGTCCAGGCTGGCCTCGAACTTGTGGCAATTCTCCTGCCTCAACCTTCTGAGTTACTGGGATTACATGCCTGGCATTTCTTCATCTCTAAAATGGAATAGTAACAGCAGCATTCTTCAGTTTCTTTGATTAGACAAGATGACCCATGTAAAGCCATTGACACATAGTATCTTCTCCATAACTCCCAGCCCTTGTGTTAGTATGAACCTATAAACTCTAAAAATGACCCAGCAGGACACTGAGTCCTGCTCTGGCCCACTAGCATGTGGCCCTGGGACAGCCCCTTTGCCTTTTGGAACCCCAGTTTCTTCTCTGCTTAATGAAGAAATATAGCTTTCTTTGGGAACCCTCCCTTTGGCAGCCTGTACTGATCTTGATACAAATTTAATCCCTTTTTATAAGAAACACATTCACACTGGGCATATCACTCATTGTTCCTGTGGGTTTCTATGGCCATAGGGGGAGACATCTTATACAGAATGTCCAGAATTTCACTAGAAAATTCCGCATTTAATTGAGCTCTGCTCCCCAGTCTCTCTTCCTGGTCCTCAGCCCATTGTCTTTTTCCTACTCTTAAACTTACTCCAAGAATGCATTCAACGTGATTCTCCTTCCCTACACCTCCTTTATTCTCAGAAACATGCTTCTTTATGAAATCGGGTGTGCCAACCTGTGACTCTATCACAACCTGTGATCAAAGTCATTCTCCCCAGCACCACATCTCTTAATTGGCTAAGAAGATTTTTCCTCGGATCATATTCTTGAACTTCTTAACCTGTAGAATGTAGTAACAATTCTTTTCCTGGAGAAAGGCTGTGCTGAATATTTTCCATTTGCTCCTCCAGGTCTCCTCTCCCGCCCCTCCCTATCCTGCCTTGCGCCTCAGGAGGTTGCCTCACTGGGGTTGCATTAGTGGCGCTCTTAGCCTCTGGCTTCTGGTTGCTTTAGACAGTGAGTGGTAGCAACAGGAGATTGGAAGATGGGAGGAGAGTGAGTTCAGGGCATTCTCAGCTCTGGTCTTGCCAGATCACTGGAGGTTAGATATATCTTCTCCTAAAGGGCACACCTGTCTGTTGGTCTCCTGCAAGTGGCTTTCTGTGGGTTCTGGGTTTCTCTATTTCCGCTGGGACTGGCAGGCCTACCTGACTGCAGGAATACTTTGTTATTTCTTATGGCTTCATTTACTTGTCTACACCTTTGTAAACACTTCCTTTGTTAAACTCTTCTTGATTACACCACTGGAGCATCTCTTTCTAGATACAGCACCACAGACATTTATTTATCCTTTCATTCCTCCATTGCCTCAAACACCGTGACTGACTGACTGACCACTTCTGGGCAGGAACTATTGTAGGGACTGGGGATCCAGAGGTGAATGAGACATTGTTTTTACCCTGAGCCGGTGACGGTGAAGGAAGCACACAGGAGAGGATGGTGGCGATGGAGCTGTGTTAGCATATTTGCTAACAAGGGATAGTCTTCATTCCCTCGGAGGCTCACTGTGGTCTGAATGTTTGTGTCCCCCCCCACAAATACAGATGTTGAAATCTTCACTCCCAAGATAACAATATTAGGAAGCAGGGCCTTTGGGAGGTGCTAAATGGTGACAGCAGAGACCTCATGAATGGGATTAGTGCCTTATAAAGAGACCCCAGAAACTTCACTTCCTCCATCCAGCATAGGAGGACACAGCAAGAAGGCGCCACCTATGAACCCGAGAGCAGCTCTCACCAGACAATCTGATGGTGCTTTTATTTGGGACTTCCCAACCTCCAGGAGTTGTGCTGAATAAAGTCCTGTTGTTTATAAGCCACCCGGTTTATGATAATTCTTTTTCTACAGCAGCCCAAATGGACTAAGACAAGGCTCAGGCAGAGAAATGCTTTCTGAAGAACACAGAACTTGCTTTGACCCGTGAGGGCCAAGCGGGAATTACCCAGGAGAGGGGGGAGCGTGAAAAGAGGGGAAGAGCAGAGGAAAATGCTGTAAGGAGACTCAGCTGCAGGAGCCAGAGCTTCATGGCATTCAGAGGGCAGGTGTGAGGCGGGGTCGGGCAGAATGAGGCCTCTTGCTCTATTTTTGCCATGGCAGGAGTTTTGTGTTTATCCTGAACAACATGATGGGGATCCAGGGAAGGGTTTTGTGTTTTAGGAAGATCTCTCTGGATGCAGTGTGGGCAGTGGTCCAGAAAGTAGTCCTTGAAGGTGATGGAAATGAACATGAGGGCAGAACAAAGGACCAGCGAGAAGTGGGGTCTGAAGCCAGGGGCGTGGTGGAGTGGATGCTGACTTAGAGAAAGTCTCCATGGGTATATCTCGGTTACTACAGAACTTGCCATTTTAAACAGGGGATATGGATAAGCAGCCATGGCAGGGAGTTGGAAAGTTCTGGTTCTGTAAATAACCTAAATTAGGCTTGTATATTTTGAAGTTCAATATCATATTAACATTGTAAGTTTCAAAAAATATTATATATCTGAATATGTATTACCACCAGCCTCATCCGAATAATGAGCTAGATGGTAGCAGATCCAAGCTTCAGTGGGCAGACCACCAGCACGGAGCTATTCCTGCTGTGCTGGGCCAGGGTTGAGGAGGACCTACCTTCTACCACATGTCTCCTGGCTGCTTTTTTCCTCCGTGCTGCCAGGCCCAGAGTCCAGGCAGCCATCAGAATGGAGCAAATAACCTATTGGAATTAGTCCAGCTCAGAATGAGATAAGAAAACTGAAACTAGAATTGTTCTTTGTACAAAACCTGTTTTCCCTCCCTGTTTATTCCTCTATTGACACAGGTTTTGGTTGGGGGAAAATGAGAGATGGGAAAGGAAAAGATGGATGGGGTTACCGTGTTTTGAAGCAGTTTGATTTGGCTCAAAAGTAACGACTGAAAATAAGACTGTTGAAATAAAATTTTTGTGCTTTCCCTGTATCTCTTCTCTCAGTGCCTCTGTCCCTAAAGATAGCTCCTATGGCAGGAAGAGAATTTTGTCTGTTGTCTTTTACAAGTTTCAGGGATCTCTCACTGGAAAGAAAGAACAGTTCCACAAGAAGTTATTACTGGCCATGCTAGGCCACAACACGCCCCTCAGAACTCACTTTCTCAACTACCCGATGGTAGCAGTTAGTGCTCAAGAGCAGTACCTTGGAATTTAAATCCTCAGTAACCCTGGTTATGCCTCTGGCCACCTGTGTAACTTGGGAATGTTGCTTAATCTCTTTGAATCTAGTGTTCTCCTTCTCAATATGGGGCTATCAGTATCTATCTCAGAGGTGAAAAGGAGGTTAAGCGAGTCAAAGTATGCAGAGTCCCTGGCTCAGAGTAGGCACCCAGAAGGTGTGGTAACCTAATATTTCAGCAGGAAATTGGAGAAGGGGTGGTTAAATTAGGAGCCCAAGCCAGGTCTCCACTTTTGTGGCTGCCATCTACTTAGGCTGTGGAGCTGGCAGCCTCCAAGGAAATCACCTCAGGCTTGGTGGGGGCCCATCCTTTGGCCTTGAAGAATGATTAATGGTGGAATGTTGCCCGGATCCTCTGTCATGACGGTTGTCCTGTAGCTAGTTTTGGACTGGACTGTCTGGTCTCTGAGCTTTTCTGACCAGGACAATCAATTGGGAAAGTACATGTACTGGGATAAGCATAAGGGGGGAGGGGTTTCCTCTTATTTGGTAAGCTTTATTTTTACAGTATTAGTATACAACTTTAGATGAAAAGTTCCACTCACTTTTGGACCTGATGAAGCAAGTGCTACCATTGTTGGCTCCTGGACATGAACTTGGTATTTCAAATTCATTCTTGTGTTATTTATATATTTGCAACTCCACAGTTGTAGGGCTGGACTTTCCTCTTTTAAAAAGGTATATTTTCTATCTCTTTCCATTTTTTCTTTCTGGTAACAGAAGAGGCAATGTTTTTCTTTTTCTGAAGAAGAGGCAGTATTGTGAAGTGTGCAAAAGGCAGGGATCCCAGAACCAGCCTGCTTGGGTTTGAATCCAACCCCACTTAGGCCGTGCTACCTTGGGGTCGATTATTCGTCCTCCTGTGCCTCAGATTCCTCCTGTGGAACCGGAAGACCAATAGCAGGACTGTTGTTTGCATTAAGTGAGTCGGTATGTACTGGGTGTAGGACAGACCTGGCTATTAAGGCTGACTGCATTGGTGAGCTGTTCTAGATGTTTCTCAAACACAAGGTTGACCAGCTCTCTCAGGATCTTATGAGTAAGCCCTATCTTTGACCCCATTTCACGAATAAGGAAAATGAAGCTTAGAGAGGTTAACTGGTGTGAGGTCACAGAGCCAGTAGGTAGTAGACTTGGGAGCTAAATCCAGGTTTGTCTGTTTTATTAGTACATGTTTGCCCTACATGGTGTTCACATTCCTTGTGTGGAGTTCACATATACAGAACACATCTTAATTTCTTTATTCCTTTCCCCCATCTCTTGATCCCCTTCCCCTCTGAGAAAGATCTAGCCCCCTCCTTCCTATTATCTATCTTTTATTTTGCTCTTCATTTATATTTTGGGTTTCTCACATAAGAGAAAGCATGTGATATTTAAGCTTGTGTGTCTGATTGATTTCAGTTAACATTATGGTCTCAAGGTGCATCCATTTTTCTACAAGTGACTCAAGTTTCCCAACTAACTACTTACCAAACTCTCTAATAGTGGGTGTTAATTTGGGTTTTTTTTTTTAACACCTTCTTTTGAAGAACATTTGCCAATTTTGTGGATGTTTCCTGGCTTTGCTAGAAGAGGCACCTCTTCCTCCTGATTACAGATATTTTGTGAAAACTGAAGAAAGTGGCTGGAATCACAAAATTCCAGAAAGCATTGGTGGCAGTCACAGGAATAAACTAGGTCAATTTGTATCTAGCTATCTACTGACCTCTTGTCTTTAACTTGGTTATATCCCAGCTTGATTCCAGCTGGCCTGTCAGCCTCTGATTTCCCCCTTCATATCTGTCCTCCAAGTAGCTATGGGATTCACCTAGCTAAACATGCAACTTTTCAGGCTTTTGCTTTAAATTAACTCTAATAATGGAAAAGCATAGCTAGGAAGAGACTGGAGGAAGCAGAGTGTTTAAAGCAGTCTGCTATAAGCATTTCATGTAAGATAAAACATAGTTCATGTTTTAAGATTTCATATAAATTTTAAAAATGTGTATTTTAAAAAAGTTTCATCTGGGAATAACTTCAGATGTATAGAAAAGTTGCGGGGATAGTAGAGAGCTCCACAGGCCCCTCACCCACTTTCCCTAACGACGTCTCATATAACCATGGCCATTCATCAAAACTGAGAGATCTGTTTGTACATTACTAAGAGTGAAACTCCAAACTCACTCGGACCTCCTCAGTTTTCCCGCCGTTACTTCTGCATCCGGGATCCTATCAGGGCCCTACACTGCGTTTGGTTATCATGTCTGTCTCTGCTGGTAACACGGCGTTTTCTCAGTCTTTCTTCATTTTCACGACCTTGATTGCCTATTTTGGAGAGTACCGGTTAGGATCTTGCAGCACGTCCCTCTGTCGTTTACACAGCCAATCATGATTAGGTTGGATACGGAGTTTGGGAAGCTACTTGCAACGTCAAGGGCCCCTCTTACCATGTCATACGAGGGAGTCCCCAATACCAGCATCACTTTTTGCTGGTGATGGTAACCTGGAGCACTTGGTTAAGGTCGTGTTTACTGGGATTCATCGAGTTATTATTTTCCCCTTTTTGGACTGGTTTTTATCAGTCACCAAGACTTGCTTACCCTCAAGGGGAGGGTAATTAAACTGCCTCTGGGAGAGAGGAGTGTGCATGTATATCATTTGAAATTTTTCTGTAAGGAAGACTTGTCTCATCTCTCCATTTATTAAATTATTCATTTACATTGGTTTGGATTGCTACTGTCTTAATATAAAACAAAGCTTTTCGTTGTCCCCAATTTTACAAATGGCATTAACTTTCCAGAACCCTGGGTGTGCCCAAGAGTCTCATGCTCCACAGCTGGCGGTGTAAGAAACAAAGCCCCAGACTCTGGGCGGTGCCTCCCTCACCTCCAGGACGGGGCACGGGCACGTGGAAGAGCAATGAAGGTCACACGCATGTGCGATGCTGTAACCTGGTTGTCCGAGGGTAAGGGTGTTTAAACCCAGCGTCTGACAGAGGGAGTTACACGTTTCTCCTCTAATTCCTTAGAGCGCACCAAACATCTTCCATATTAAGACTAAGTGCTTCAGGTGAGCTTGATTCAGCTTGATTTTTGAGGGTAACAAAATGATTCCCTTAAAATACATCTTTAATGACCCAGCAGCCTTTACAGAGTAGAGTAAGGAAGGAAGGGCGTCACATCATTAAATCCATGATCATCATGAGGAAGCCTGGGCATTGGGTGACAGTTGTATGTGGGGGCAACCAGGGACAGCTGCAAGGCTTCAGCAGCTCCTAGGACTTCTCCGTGGTCCACACCCAAAAAGAAGGTGGGGCTTTGACTATAAAAAAGGCTGAGGGGGCAGGGTTTAGACTGCTCAGGTGGTGGATGTGGGTCTGGCTGGGTGAATGTAGCCCAGAGCTTTAGACATACTACACACTGAAAGGTTTCTGGTGGCTAGGAAGTTTGGACGGAAAGGACCAAACTTTTGGTAGCTGTTAAGGGAAACTTTTGCTAGGTTCAGAAGTGAAAGAACAGGAAAAAAAAAAAAAAATGAGGGAACCTTGAGTTGAAGGAATTTAAAAGAAGGGGAACCAGTCCCCTGCGCAGGCAGAATTTCTCTTAGGTCATGGCAACTTCCTAAAGTCCCTCAAAATACAGGAGACACTGGGGTTTCTGAAAAGCAGTAAGTCTTGTTTAGAAGCTCAAGATTGGATCTCAAGTTGTATATACCCCTCCCCCCATTACTGGGAATTGAACCTGGGGTCTGGTGTGTGCTAGGCACGCACCCTACCACTGAGCTCTAACCTTGGCCTCTTCTACTTATTTTGAGGTAGGGTTTAGCTGAGTTGCTCAGGTTGGACTTGAATTTGCGATTCTCTTACCTTCCCTCTTACCTCATCCTCCCAGGTAGCTAGGATTATGGGGGTGTGCCACCAAGCCCTGCTTGAATTGGGATTTTTAAAAACTGAAGTCTTTCTGGGCAGTCGGCTGTCTTGATTTCTGTTGGGTGTCTAACATACTTGAGCAAAATCACTCTCCTTGTTCTCTGAAGCTTTTCTTCAAGAGAAATACATGGATTCGGAGGTTCTATGTTGAAAGCAAGCTCAAGAATCTATTAGAGCAATTTCTGACTTCCACCCTTCCCTCAGACTAAAATCTCTTGTTAACAGAGAAACACCTGTCCAGCATGATGGTGGAAAGTGACAGGGCCAGCTGCTCGTCTTTCCCCGCCTGAGACTAAAGACCATTTGCTTTAGATACATTCCATAGGAAGACCTCAGTTTCTTGAGTTGGACCTTGTGGAGGGAAGGGAACTAAAGTGAATGTCAAGCATTGCATGACTTCTTGGTCTTCTTGTGGCTCGATTAAAGCTTTAAACCTAGAAAGCTGCTGTAGGACTTGCAGATAGAAGCGACCCTGCAGACTGACCTTGCCCTTATAGCTGAGTGAGGTGGAAGCGACAATTCATTGCCTCCTCTTGGCCTCTGCAGCCGTTGTTAGTCACCTGAGAGAACTCGTGACTCGTGGATGCTCAGCTTTTTGTAGTTGGGATAGTGAACAAACTTCACCTGGTTGCATGGATGGTGGTTTAATTGGAGAAGGATGAAAATTCTACAGTTTTCTTGGGCTTGTTGCGATAACCTTGTCACAGGAAAGGGAATTGAGGAAGCATCTTTAGTGGTAGGCTTATCAAGAATTCTGAAGTATTAAGCATGACGAGTGCTTTTTCTCACCAGCCTCATTTCTGAACTTTACTATAAAAACCAAAGAACACAGGAAAGCCAACTTCACATCTCCAAGTATTCATAGATCATTGGGTAAAGAGAATGTTGACATCTCCACTGAAAACAGTGGACGGTAGAGTTCACCTTTCTGACCGAATGTAGGGTGAAACAACAGCTGTCTCAGGTGCAGGCAAGTCCTAGGACACAGTCCCTGTGTCGCTGGTGTCACTGCACAGGCTGCCTGGCTCTAGACATCATGCACTGATAAGGCTCAGAAGATGGTTTACAATGAAAACCACACCCGAGAGATGGAGGAAAAAAAGGGAGGGGAAAACAATGGGCTTCTCAAGTCAGCTGCACTTTAGAACCAGGCGCGGGGGGCAGGGTAGTGCAGGGTCCCTTCCTGTTAGCGGACACAGGCTGTGCTGGCTGCAGTGTCCTCTGAGCTCAGAGCTTTGGCCCTGGGTGGTGTACCTTGACTGCTTCCTTGACATTGGGCTAAGTCTAGCCTTGAAACTCTTCTTCTGTCTTAAAAAACTTGTCACTGAGCCTCATAGCAGCTTGAACCCTGATTATTCCTTGGGGTGGCACTAACCTAAATTGCTCAGTTGTGCCAAGGCCACTTTGGGTTCAACTCATTGTCTGGGTTTTAGTGTGCCTAGTTAGAGCTACTCAGTGCTAGAGGTCAGAAGTTATTTTCCTGGGAAGCTGTGTCTGTAGCTGTGAGTTTGTTTCTTGGCACCAAAGCTATCTAAAACTGCTTATTTGATTATCTTCATCTCCTAAATGTAGTGAGCCACTTGGGTGAATACTGAAGTGGAAAAGGGGGGAAGTTAAATGGTCAAAGGTGGAAAAAATCAAGTAAAAATTAGAGCCAGGTGAACTAAACTCTTGCCTCTGAAAGGCTGTTACCAGATTTTTGGGTGAGAATTTGTTAAAAGTAACTGATCAAGACTCCCTTCCTCATCAGCCTAGATGGGAGGGAGCCAGTAGTACATGCTGGAACTGAAAGCAATGGACTTCTGAACCTCTGGGATCTTTGATGTATAGCAAAAATAATCTGCTCTGATGCAGCTGATGAGGTAGGCAGAACCCTCCTTAGTGGTCTACTGCTTAGAGGAAGGAGCTCGGAATGGAATACCCGAGGTGTATGGGGAAGCTTGGTTTGAAAATGTCTAAATTACTTATGTATGATTTTACATATTAGTTCTGAGAAAGTTCTGAGAATCCACCCTAAATGAGGGGAAACACCTCAGGCTTGCAGCTGTGGTTGACAGCATTCACTTCTCCAAATTGTTAGGCTATCGGTGGGGAAAGACACCATATCAAGGCCTAATCTTGTTTTTGCTTGAAGCAACTTTAAGCTTGGTAAAGTAGAACTGATCTCACTCTGGGTCTTAAAGCTTCCTGGACATCTGTTTAAGTTCAGTGCTATCAAAGGTCACTTGAGAAACCTTTTATTCTGATCCATAAAGAAATTGCAAATTGTTCACAAACAGGCCCTGCCTGATGGCTGACTTCTGATGAACACCAGTGGGTGGTAGTTTTTGTTGTAGAGATCAGTCCTTCTAATAAGCCTGAGTGTGAGCAATGGTGGCCAGAGGTCATCTCTGCTAGCAGTTTCTCTATCCCTTCTAAACCGCAGGGTAAATACCCAGCCCCATGGTCACAAGACGGAGTGAAATGACAGGCTGGTAGCCATTATCCCTTCTGAAGCTTTTTTCTTTCCCTCCAGAGACTGGTTGGACTGGGCTGCAGGCAACAATAGGGACACCTGTGATGGGCAGCCTGGAAGGGAGAGCTCAGCCTGTGGGGGGGAGGGGCTTACAATAAAATGGTGCTAGTATACACTTCAGTTTGTGTTCTAAACTCTTCATTACGGAGTTTTTGGCTAAATTTGGGTGTCTAACTAGGTGATAAAAAAGGCTTGACCGTCCTAGGGAATAGAAGGGGAAATGAAGCTTCTCAGGAGCCCTGTGGCTGACCAAACATGGTCTCCCTTCTCTGTGATGGCCTGGTGGGGAAGCAAGGCCCAGCTTTTGTAATGGGGAAGAGAAAACCTGGAAAGAATGAGCGTGACTTTTGGTTGGTGTCATTGCTGCTGAAGTCTGGAGCATTCGTTAGGGAGTTGTCTAAATCGAGCATGAACTGAAGTAATTATCTGAATGGCCCTAATGTGTGGATTTCGCCTTCATGTCTGGGTTTAGGAACTCCAGGTAGGAGATGGGATGTGGTATGAACTTAAGTCTTTCAATCTTGTGTTCTCTGAAGCAAAGCGTTCATCCCAAAGCGCCCTCTACTTCTAGACGTAGTAATCTTGGAAAGCTTCCAGGTCACATATTTATTTCTCTGTGAGCTTTACCAGGGAATGTATTAGGACCCTCCGGGACAGAGTTGTCCCAGAGATGTGTGTGTGAGCCACAAGTTTAAGCCATGCATCTCCAAATGTTCTAGTAGGCTCTTTCAAAAAGAAAATCCAAGTAGATCAAACATCCTTCCCTGTAAGAACTAATGGCCTTATTTTTTTTGGTACAAAGTATTTGAAGTCTAGTGTGCATTTTATTTTTTTGAATGGTAGCAAAATTTTATTTAAAGGTAGGAAAAAGGCTCTGCAGAGCGAGTTTGGGCCAAATAAAAATGGGAAAAGTATACCCTATAGCGTGAGGGTGGGCCGCCGTGTAAGAGAACACAGTGGCTAGTGTGCTCCTTAAAGTCAAAGCACAACTAAGCACAGACTTGGCCACATCTCAATTGCTCGGGCACTAGTGGCTATGTTGTATAATGCAGCCCTAAGAGGTAAATTGGGGCCTATTAGTCTCAAATTTTTGGCATCTTTGGAGAAATGTTGGACTAAAATGACTTGTGTAGCATGGAGCTTCAGTACTGTGGTCAGTTGAATGCAAACCTTGGACACCCTTAAAAATTAGAATACTTGAATCATGCTATTCAGACGGTCAGAGTGATTCCCTTTGTGTTTAATGCTGTTCTACATCAGCGATGTGACCAGCTTCCGTGACTCTAGCTGCCACTTTGGTTATTGTTGGTAAACTTTGTCCTGGAATCTTCTGTGCTATGTACACTTAAAGCACATATTCCCACACTTATATTAATAACTCTTGGTTGTCCTGAGGTACAACCTCCTCTTCGAGTAAAAGACGAAATACTTGAGCATTTAACTTCTTGCTAGGGCCATACTTCCTACCCCACAGCAAGTCTAAAACCACCAGTCGGAGTCAAATTGGTGTTGCACTTAATCTTGAGGTGTTTCTTTTTCTCATTGCTGAGGCAAAATACTCGACACCCAAAGTTAAGAGAGAAAGGTTTAATTTAGCTCAGTTTGTAGAGGTTTCAGTTCACAGTGGGCTGGTTCCAAGGCAGGGGTGGTATGGCAGAAGGGGCACCACGGAAGAGAAACAGTCCATGGCAAAGCAGGGCAGGCAGATGGCAGCATTGGCAACAAGTGATGACCCTTTCTGTGTTCCTTATAGTTTATCCAGGGTACCCACCCTTAGGGGATGTAGTACTCATACCCTTAATCCTAGCCATTGCATTCTTGCCAGCCTCACACACACTAGATCCAGCTACCTCCAAAAAGCCCCACCTATGACTCATGAGGCTTCGGGGGGGACATCTAGATAACCAGCCATAACTGTACTTTTCATTCATATACTACGTTAGCTTTTTAAGCTAATGGGAGGTATAGGCTTTCCTAGAACGCTTATTGGGACTAGATGTTGTATAAGGACCAATGTAAATGGGGATACTCGATACCTCTTTCAAAGTAAACTGAGTTTAGATTGGACTTTGGATCAGCAGGGCTGGTTTTCTCTTGGAGGCCTCTAATTTTGCCAAGAGAGGAAGATTTTGGCTTTGGGGAGCCAGTGTGGGAAGGAGTTTTATGCCTTTGGCCTGCATTAGAGGTGTTGAGGCTGAAGGTCATGAGGAACCAAGGTGATTGCTCCATTTCTTAAGAGCCAGAATTGGCTTCCGTTTGGTAAGAAGGGAGAGAATACAGACCCCTTGGCACACTTACAAAGTAGGAAATTGTTAGACATCAAAGTACTGGCTCTGTTGAGGTACTATCCCGGGGACTATCGGGCAGTGGACATAAATCCAGAATGGAACTAGAACCAATTGGTCCATGAGCCTATTTGAGAGGTGCCTAGAAGCAGCTGGCAGCACTGAGAAGGGCTCAGTCTTGCCATCATAGGTGGTGCTTGATAGCCAAGGAAGTGGGTGTTGACACCATGATCTCATGTATGACCACATGGGGCTGAAAATCAAGGGAACGAAGGCTTCTTCCAAAGGTCTCCTAAGATTCTCACAGGTAGAACTTGTTCTGTTATACTTATCCAGGATTTACGTATTTGGGAAAGTTGAGATCTCAGAATTAAAAACCTGTGGTCCCCTTAACCTAGTCCTATGATTTTTGTGTCACACCCAAGCTTTTCTGACCACTAATGTTCCAATAAAAAGCACCTGTGTAAGATGAGCCTGTAAACATCAGTTGTGGTCTTGAGCTACCTTAACACTTAAAAAGGTCAGAGATGCTGTGCTCATGCGACATGGTGGTAAATCCTATGTTCTTATCTGGGGACTTCTGTGTGACTGCCCTTGTCTGTTGAAACAAGTGGTCTCCGCATAAATGCTGAATGTTAGGACCAGTGCGTGGGGAAACTCCCTGGCATCTTTGACTCACTTTAACACCAAGGTAAAAAGATGTAACTTGCTCTGCTCCCAGCTGTCAGATAACCTGTTACCTCAGCCACGTAATGATACCAGGGTGTCCAGTCAATACATATCTTTAGACTAAGAATCCGGAAGATTTAGGGAATGGGTAAGGATTGTTTGACAATCGACATTTTCTGTAATATGTATTCAAAATCATAATCACGAGGCTCTATTGAGTTTTAAAACCTGGCTGCATGGAGTATCATTTTCCAGGGTTTGGTTTCACTTTTGGCTGGTTCTGAAATGGATTGCCTTCTCTGCTCCAATCTGGTAGTTGATGAGTTTTATGGGGACACTAACAGATCATGTTAATGAGTTCAAGATGCATCAGATATTTTCCTATGTTTCTTTCAAAGGTTATTATATATTAGAGAGGAAGATTTATCCAGATCAGGTAACATGAGTTTCCAGATGAACTTGGAAGGGCTACTGCAATGCCACAGGCACCCCCAAAAACCTATGCAATATTAATATCTCCAGCAACATGTAAAAAGAACCTCCTCAGGTTAGGAGTCAGATTTCTCTTATTAGTGCACTTTATATTAAACTTTGGGTTGTATAAAGCTTTTGTACAAATTTCTTGTTACATTGCTTTGAACATACCTGGAAGTGATGTGAAACAAATTTTTAAACACCTAATTTATGTGTGGCCCATTTTTTTTTGTTCTCAATATTCTGGCTAAATTATACCTTATGAAGTACCTTTATTAAAGGTATTTGGTACCCTTTTTTGCCTCTTTTTTTTAAATGTAAGGGAAAGTAACTTGGTTTAAAAATAGTTGTAGAACAGAGCCCTCGGCGACTCTGCCAGGCCCTGCTGAGGAGGCACTCGATCTCACCCATGGTCTCGGGCACCAGGAAGACGCGCTTGCAGACAGCGTCTCTCATGGGGAACAGTTAGGAGCAGAAGCTACAGTGCTCTTGCCAAGACGCTGAACAGCAGCTCCACCTCTTAGTGCCCAGAGTATTTGGTGTCACCCGACCCGGAACATCTTTGAGCCCATTCATCCTAAAGAGCTTCTGGGGGAACTCGGGGCTGTCCTACATACTCAGCCTCCCCAGAGGGACTTTGTGGCTCTGAGGACCAATTGCCTCAGCAGCCACTCTCCCATTCAGGTCATCAATGGGACATCCTCAAGCTCTTGGAGACTGGAAAGACAACTTCCTATTGTGCCCCCTTGAAGCATTCAAGTGGGAAGAAAGGAAATGCCTCATCCGGGAAGAAACCTTGGCCTACCAGCCTGACATACCGGTGCCTCAGGGAGGTGGACCCCACTATTTCAATACTTCTAGCTGCTGCTCAGTAAACTTGGGCTATGAAGGCACATTTTTCTCCAGGCCCCGATCAGCTTACCTGGATGTTGAATATAACAATGGACCCAGATGGCTGTGCTCGTTTTCTCTCCAGAACTGGTTCAAGCTTTTCAACAGTGCCAACATTCAGCTGATGCCCATGACACTGAAAACCAACCCTGGTGGCCAATGCAGACCCCAGAGTGCAAGGAATGTGGTAGCCAGTTCTGCATTGCTGTTACTCACACAAAAGCACATACTGGCTGGGAGTGGTTTCCATCGGCTTGGGGCTGTGACCTTCTCCAGAACCTGCAGCACATCACCCAAAGAGCCAAGATCCTTGATTGTGAGGACTTCACTGCAGGGCCAACTGAAGAGGTCTGTTTTGCTTTCTCCAGCCTGAATCAGAATATCGCCTACAACTGCTGAGTGCTGAAGCAGTCTCAGAGCTGCCTATCTTACCTGAAGATCTGGACCAGGGAGTGGGGGTGGGGTGCAGGCACACCCTGGGTATTGTACGCGGCATTCTAAACATGCTCAGTGTGAGGTCAGCTCTCAATTTGCTCACTGAACAAATTGGACTCAACCGGCTACCACCCTTCATTTATCCTTCAGGCCACCTGTTCATAGTGTGACGTCAGGTTCCTCATGAAAGCTGATAAACTTTAACAAAAGTTTATCTGCATGTTTTTAAGCATGAGTCTTAACCAGGGATATTTCAGGAAACAGGATAAGAAGTTGCCTGAGAAAAGATTTCTATCTAGTTTCTGTGGCTTCGCGTTCACGTTTCCAAAACTGCCCTTTGAGAAAAGACTTATTCAAACTTTTAACTAAAACCTATAGTAAAAAGTGTTTGCACTCTAGTATGGGCTTTGTATATTGTTTCCTTTCCCTTTGTATTTTTGATTGGTCATTTAAGGGCATTAAGTTAAGTTTTTTCCAATTTGAGGCGGCTGTAAAAACTCAGGCTTGGTCCGGTGAGATGGCTCAGTGGCGTAAGCGCCTGCCTGGCAAGCGTGAAGGCCCGAGTTTGAGTCCCGGAACCCACATACGAAAAAGGGGCCGGTGATATCACTCAGCGGCACGGGCGCCTACTGGCGCGCGAGGTCCTGAGGTCGACCCCTGGTACCCACACACACACACACACAAAAAAAAAAAAACCTCAGGCTTGCTTGAGTCCTCTGTAATTGTATGTAGGAACGATTTCTCTAGACAGCATTTCAAGTTATCTATGGGTTTTTAAAAGGTCAACAAGGTACCCATAGCAGTATCTTTTATATCTTTAAATCATAGCATTATGAACATTTTAGAACCATGCAAAAACATAAGTTATAGAGAAAGTAACTTATAGTACTTTGCATTTGTTAAAAAATCACTTTTATTTGGTTAAGAGTAATAGCTGTTTGGTTAAAAGATGTTAGGTAGAAATCTTTTTTTTTTTTTTTGTGGGTACCGGGGGGTCGACCTCAGGACCTCGCGTGCCAGCAGGCGCCCATGCCACTGAGCGATATCACCGGCCCCTTTTTCGTATGTGGGTTCCAGGAGTCGAACTCGGGCCCTCGCGTTTGCAAGGCAGGTGCTTACACCGCTGAGCCATCTCACCGGCTAGGTAGAAATCTTAAGTGATCAGGAAAATTTAATGATCAAAATGATTTTAGATGTTTACTATTACAAAAATAGCTATTTTATGCACATACTCAAATACAAGAACATACCTAAAATACTCCCTGAAAAGGCCAAAAAGGGAAAACTTTAAGTGTTTCCTCTTCTTGATCCTAGTTATATTTCTATTCTTACTTTGAGAGCTCAGAAAAACTAGGCTTCATATTTATTTCACTGTATCTTTTGAGATTTGGCTTTTTGAAATTGAGAGGTGTGCACCTCTTGTCAGCTCTGAAGCTCTCATTTTCAGACTTTAAACAGTGCTACTTGTAACAAAACTGTCAAGTCTTGCAATGTTCTGTTACCTATTTTCTGACTTTTGTGTTCTCCAGTTGACATTGAACCCCACCTCCCTCATCTTCTCCTGCCCATCACCACTTTGCAGGATGGCTGAGCTCTTGGGGGGCAACAATTTCTATTAGGTTTTTTACTAGCAGAAATACGGGTATTGACACTTCACGAACACCATAAGCGTATGAATCTCCCATAATCAAGTGAATATGAGAACTAGGTTTAAACACCTTGTGTTAGGAGTCTGACTTGGTTTAATTTTGACAGCTTTCTCATTCTTTCAATGGTTTTCCCAATCTGCTTGTTCAGAGCCAACAGACTTCCTGTGACCAGCACCAGGCATGATCTCCACAGCTTCAGGGGACCCCAGAGAAGGGCAATGGGGGGGTTCTCTTTGCCTTCCTTTGGATGCCACCTTCTTGGCCTGACACTGCCCCTGGCTTTCATCACTTCACAAAGGGAACAGCCCTATGTATTTGAAGTTACAGTGCTTTGCCTCTGAGGTAGGTCAGTCTGGTTTTCAGGATCAGAATCTACTTCATTAGTAATGTTTTAAACAAGACTCTAAGGAATTGGGTGTTTATGAAGAAAATCTGTTCACTACATAGTAAGTTTCTTATTGGGCAAGGCGGAAAATACTTAAGCAAGTGATTCCCCCACCCGACTTAACTAGCTTATAAGGATCTAGAATTCGATTTTCCTTTTCATTATGGTTTTCCATATAGCATTCACTGATAATGTCTTGATTTGGGTTTATTTTAAATTGAGATCTTCTGAGTAGCGTTTTTGGCTATGCACATTGTTATCCGTATCCTAATATACCAGGTTCATTTCAGAAATTATTCCGTCCAATTTACTTTCTGCCTGAAACTTATTTTGGAATTGTTTTGCTGAACCATGTGTACCATGGTGATGTTTTTGCAAATCAAATGCATTCTGGGGCTCACAATTGCACAAGTTTCCATTGTTTCTTGAAAATCGGGTACTTTAAAGTCTTCAGAAACTTCTAGATTCCCACATCTCTAGCTGGGTTTGGAAAAGAATGATAGTTTTTTGGGGGACACATCTTTATCATTATCCTCATATTTTGGTTCACTTCAGAAGTTTCTACTTTCTGCCTAAATTTGTGATTTGCTGGGCAGGATGTGTATCAGTGACATATTTTCAAATTCATCATATTCTGGGTCTCACCCATTATGAATTTCCACTTTCTTTGGAGGGAAGATTAGTGTCTGAAATTCATTTGCAACTTCTAGGTTTTCAGAAATGCTTTTGGTTTGGGAATAAGTTTTTTCTGACCAGAAGCCTTACTTCCACCGTGAGAAAAAATTTTTTTGTAATTTTTTGGGCTTCAAACTAGAACTAATAAAAGTGCTATATACTATGAATTAAAAACAGTATATATGGGCCAGTGATACAGCCCAGTGGCATAAGTGCCTGCCTGGCAAGCATGAGGTCCTGAGTTTGATTCCCAGTACCTACATATAAAAAAAAAAGTATATAAACTCTCACAGAACCTTTAGGATACACACAGCGTCAGACACTTTGAGGCACACAATCTGACACAATAGAGGTACATGAAAGACATTTAATATAAAGAGGTCCTTTTAAGTCATATCAACTTTTTAAGATTTCTTGGGTAATACTCATGAAATGTGTATAAACAATATGGCTGTGATTTAGACAAACCTGGGGACTGCAAGCTAGGAAATTTCACAGCAAACTAGTACAGTAAACAGTTATGTTAGTTCTGTTTTGCTTCTTCAGCCTCATGTGGAAGAAGCCATGGCTTCCTGAGGCCTTTAAAGGGAAAGAAAAAACTTTAAAACAAGCAAATTCTGATCCATATCCAGTTTTCTCTTGCATGAGTTTATCTGAACTTGGGGAGGAACAGCATATTTCCTCTTGCCTACATGGTTTCTTTGTTATACTGTGGAATTGTCTGTCATCTTGGTCAAAGCCACTCTGAAGGGTTATTTTCTTCAGTAGATACACCTGAGGCAGTTGTGCAATAGTACTGATCAAAACCTTGGGACTTTGGAGTCCCCTTTGCCATCCACAACTGCAGCTCTTTTCCTCATCTACCTTTGTTTTCTCTTTGATCTTTGTTTCCTAGCCATCTTTCACTTTGCTGAAAGTCTTCCTTTCAGTCATCTTTTTAATCATTACTCTTAAAAGTAATGATTTTGCTAACATCAGTGGCAATTAGGTCCATGTGAGCACCGTACAGTTTTTTGCAACTCAAAGTCACCATTATCCTGAAGTTGACCTATACACTCTTCCAAGTCAGGAAGGCTCTGTCGATTTCTTGGCATTATTGTAATTTTTTCATTAGTACAATCTTTCATCTCCATATCCCAATTTAATTCTGGACTTAAAATATCTGCTGTTGATCTAAATCTCATGCAGCGAATGCCTGCAGTAGGATTATCTGAGGTCCACGATGACCCACACTTCAGTCACGTTCCTAGGAGGGCTTACTCTGTCTGGGGACCTTGTCATCTCTACTACAGCATGCTTGCAATTTTTGTCTGGGGGAATGGTTTTCTTTGGGAAGCACATTAACAATAGAAATATGTTCTGAATCATCTCAACCATACATATTCTGATTTTTTAAAAAATAAATTAGCAGCTTAGTATAACCAAAATGTTAAGATTCTTACACTGAAGGGAAAATATCAGGTGATGTCTTTGACATACCATTGTCCCACTGCATTTTTCTTTATCATTCAAAGTTCATGAAACCCTTGTAAATGAAAGATGTATCAACTAGCATTGTTTGCTGATTCATTTCTTCTTGCCTAGTGGATGTTATAAAGGAACTTTAAAAGTCAAGGAAATGTCATTTCAATTGCAGTTATGAAATTGTCACTGATGGGTGATTCTATTTCTACAAGCTGCTTCTACCAAATAAACTTAGCTTTAGGCAGAGAAAGGTATTCTCAAAGTTTTTTTTTTTTTTTTTTTTTTTTTGTGGGTACCGGGGAGTCGACCTCAGGACCTCGCGCGCCTGCGCCCGTGCCGCTGAGCGATATCACCGGCCCCTTTTTCGTATGTGGGTTCCGGGAGTCGAATCAAAGTTGTTTTTGCAATATCATCTCTATGGTTTTTCAAGAACTCTACTAATGCTGTTATTTAAGAAATTTTGAAAATCAAGGAATTATTTTGATTTTTGAAGCAAGAGAAATATTCAGGTTAGTCTTCGAAATTCTTGCCATTCTCATGTCTCAATTCCTGAGGTAACCGAGTTGGCGTCCATCCTGCTCTGCAGTGCCACCACCGCTGGTCCCCAGTAATTAAAGTTTTATTTAGCCTGGAGGGCTAAATATCAGATCTTTGATACATTTCTCACAAACAATCCTTGTAGCATCTCCAAGTTCCCTATTGTGTTTCCTGAAGGGATTCCAATTAGTTTTCAATTAAATGTGTTGATGGTTTAATCACTGTATGTTTTCTGGTAGGATGCACTGGGTATCATTTGTATTGGAATGTGCTTTTCACGGTAGGTTATTTAGGAGCTGTTATGTGGCAGTGGCTAAGAAAGTGGGACCTTTTCTAGAAGTGGGAAACTTCCAATAAAACCTGTAAACGGGCTACCTTTTGAAATTTCCTAGGACAACTAAATGTTAAGAAATCCAGGTGATTTTTTTTTTAGAGGAAAAAATAGCAATAAATTGACTTTTAATTCATAAAGATTAATGGGTCTTTTAAAGCTCAAAGATAGTTTTAAAATGTGTTGCAGTTGAACATGAAACAAAGCAGAAGTGGATGGGTAGACAGGAGAGAGAGGGTGGACCCAGCCTAGCTGATGGCTTCCTGTTCTTGTCTAACTTTATACCACTTTTTCCCTAAATCTCCTGTTATCTTTAGGGTTCTATTTCTGTTCCCTTAACTGACTTTGGCCACTTTCTTGGTTCCTAATTCAGTTTAGGAAACCCTTCACTATATGTTGTTTTGAAGCCTTTGTGTGTACAGTGAAACTGCCTTTAGAATGACTTGCTTATAATTTGCTTTGAGAGTATTGTAGTTAAGTGAGACATCACCTGAGCCACAAGAAGCTGAGCCTCTAAAGCTAGAATCACACGTAGTCAGGTGGATGTCATGCTGCCGGGCTCAAATAGGAAGCTAGAAGTCCGGGAACAATCACTTCCTGTAGCACAAAGTCCTGTCTGCTCAAAGGTCCCATGCTGGGTAACATGGGGCTTCTGTGATCGGAAGCATTTGGTGTGGTGAGATGACTGGGTAAGTGTCACGATCTTAGTCATGTACGTTGTTTGTGTCAGACTAAATGACCAGATGAAGACGTGGAGTAGGGTGGAGTAGGTCTGTCGTGACTCAGCACATTTCGCTGTCCCATTCCTCTTTTTTTTCTTGGCCCCTGGCCTAACCCCACCTACGGGCTCCCTGGGCTGTTTTTAATAGGACCAGCAGAGGGCTGCTGTTTGTCATACATGACATGCCTGCCGTGAACCTTCTTCCCCTACTTAATAGGAAAATCTAGGTTCACTGAGCACAGGCTACCTGTGTTGCTGGTGAGGACATCAGTATCTGTCATCTGATAAACTACAGCTGATAATAAAATCTTACTGAGGCGTTACCACACTCAAGCTGACTTATCTGAGAAAGCTTTTACCTGCCTGATCCCCACTGCCAGGTGCAGGCGATATATACAGACTACTCAGCCCTGGGTACACCTGTGGGTGACAGTGCTGAAGCTAAACTGATTTTGACCCATAGGTCCAGTTCCAAGGCCGCATGCTATTATACTGCAGAAAGAGTGGCTGGAATCATTGTGCAAGTACCTCTCCCAACCACCGGCACACCTGTCAACTGTTTCTCTACTTCATGAGTAGGTAGTTAACAGCTTGCACTTTGTCCTCCTAAATAACCCAGTTGTCTTACTCACCTGGCCTGTCTTCTTTCCAGCTTGCTATGCAGCTCTTTGCATTTCTGTCCTGTGATTATCTTCATACAGGCCTCCAATCTGTTGAGCACTTTATACATTTGCTGTTTCCTTTAGTTCCTTCTAAACTGTTTTTTCCAGGGAGCAGTCTTGCAGCTATATTTGTTGTGCCTCTGGTAAACGTCAGCCTGCATGAATCCAAGTACGTTCTTCTAGTGCTGGAAGGTAGAGCTTGGCTGAATTGAGGGCTCTCTCCTAGCTGCCGGATACCAGACTAGGGGTGGGGGAAAGATGGCAGAAAAACGGGGCTCTTGGGAAATCTTTTAAATGTAGCTTTAAGTGGGTAACTTCTGTCTTTTTCTTGAAGCAAAGGTTTATTTTTCAGATTATAAGTTCGTCTAAACCATGCTTTAATAACTCTGTAGCAGGCGAGTTGTGTTTTTGTTTTGGTCTTGTATATTCTCACCCATTCCTCTATATTAACTCACCAAAAAGTAGCTGTTCTAAGATGGGTCCGACCCCCTGAACTTCTAAATAAGTCCGTCTGGTGCATCTGATGGTTTATAGTTCCTATTCCAGGACAGTGTCCCTCGCAGCAGGGACTGCAGGAGGGTGCTTGGGGGCACCAGGACTTACAGTGCCACTCTTTAAACTGGTTCAAGACATTAGGCCTTTTTAAATGTGATAATGTTCCACAGATGGACAACTTGGCTGAAAAAGGAGGGTTTGGGTAACTGTATTGTGTTTCTAACCAGCTCGGCAGCCTGCCCTGGCTCACAGCTCTTGAAGACTGCCTGACATTGAGAACGAGTATCTCGCCCTCTTGGGCTCTGACTGGAACAGTTTCCAAGTAGCACTGGCGCTGTGGTGAAGAATCCACTCTTAAAAGTGGAACAGCCACCACACTCTGCTCAAATTTTTCAGGCAAGTTGGCAAAAAGGCGAGCTTTTTTTTTCTGTGGTTACCAAGCGCGCCCCCTATTGGTAGGTGTTTAAAGCCCTGTTTATGCCCTGCGAACAGAGGCCAAGGCTCCAGGAATGTGAGGCCTGGAGGTTAGATAGCATCAGGCCGCCTCCTTGTGCGCTGTGCTGGGGCCTTTATTTCATTGCTTGGGCCTTTCCTGGTCTCTTCTAGGGTCATAATTTTACAGCTGCCATCGATATCTTACCAATACCATCCCTCTGTTCCCTACCACTCCAGGCTATTACTTTGTTCTCACTTGTTCAAAATATTTAAGAAGAGCTGGAAACAGTCTTGAGGAAAAACTTCTCATGCCTCCCTACTCTGGGATGGAAGGTTTAGGACCCAGGTCTAAACCTGGGATGAAAGGAGTAAAATGGGTGACTTTCCAGGCAGTTAATAAAAACCTTCAATGAGTTACAAGCCCGGAATGACCCAGACTAATGCTTCTCAGATTATCTGGTGAAGAACTAGTTTGCTTCTGAATTGTTGGTCCATTTTACAGAAGTGTAGTGATCTGTAAGTTAAATTCCTTTACTTGAAACTAGTTTAATCAAAAAGGAAAAATATAAACTGTACAAAATCGATTCACTGTACAGGTGGCTGCCAGTTACCTTGCACAGTGGCAGTTAATAGTTAAGTGAAATACAATCTAATGTTACAGTTTTTAATGTGACAATTGAGTGTCTTACTGAAAATTGATGGTTTGGATTGCACTGTAAATCCAAATAGACTAAATAAGTCAGAGTTTGGTCTCAGATCTGAGACTTTGTTGGCCAGAGTTGGTGAGTGTTTTGATGCTGTCACAGATGACTTAGACTGTATCTAACTTATCCAAAGTGAGTTAACATGGCATTGTTCATAAATCTTTCCTTGCCTAGCCAGTTGTGACATTTTATCCTGTAAAGCTGTTCTGCCAGATGAATGGATCCAAATATATGAATTTCCTATACATGGATCTTCTGATAGAAAACAAGACTGCTTCAATTTAAGAGATCTAGTAATATTTTTGATGGAGATGCAATCTTTAAATTCTTGCTATGTTGACAACTTGTCAAATGTAACATTATACCAGTTTACTACATATTGTAACCTTTGGTTTGCTCTTAACCTACAAGTGCAGACTGATGTCATATGGCAGCATTTGTTTTCATGGTTGGGCTTGGAGTCTGGCCCTTTGTGTGTCATCCACTTGGATCATGCTTTTTCTTAGTATGTTTGTGATGCATAATTACACTTCTGAGACTTCTGAGAATTGATACACACATTGCTGCTGCTTTTTTTTTTTTTAATGTGGGTACCTGGGAGTCGACCTCAGGACCTCGCACTTGCCAGCAGGCACTTGTACCACTGAGCAATATCACCGGCCCTTTTTTTTCCTTTATGTGGGTTCCGGGAGTCAAACTAAGGACCTCACGCTTGGCAAGCAGGCGCTTATGCCGCTGAGCTATCTCACCGGCCCACACATTGCTTCTTGATCATGATTTTTACCAGATTCTTTCAAAATAATTGTTGGAAAAAGTTATGTGACCTCTAAACTACTGGAGAGCTACAGCTTTTAGAGTTTTAGGTGGCTGAGACAGGACTAAAATTTGAAGTAAAAGTTGCCAAGATGATTTCACTAGGAAGGGGTGGGGGACTCAAAAGGGGCTGAATTCCAGAAATATTAGCTACCTTTTTAGAGTGTTCTTCCCTTAAGCGTCCTTAAATGGCTGCACCGGGGTTTGAGTTCCAGCTGCCGCCTCTTCCTTCCACGACATCCCTAACTTGCTCCCTTTTACAGTGCGTTTGGTTTGTGCTCAACTGATATGGCTGGATACATAAATATGTTCTCAAACCATGACTGCACTTTCCTACAAACCAGGCTGTTGCTCCCTAAACAGCTCCTGCATTAAGGACTCTGGAGATGCTGGTTTCCCTTGGAGCAGCCTGAGTTTTGCAGTAAAGTTGCATCATCTAACGAGAACATACGTTCAGCAGCCAGGCTTGAGCTGGGGTTGCAGATTTTTCATATTCTGTGTAGGACCCATTGACAAATATCACTCTCAAGACCTATCTCATTAGAAATGGATGCCAGGATTTTTGGGCTTAAACAAAATACACGGAGCATATTTTGCACAGAACTTAATAGTCAATCGCCCCAGAGGTTGGAGGTACTTACTGAGCTGACACAGGACCTGTAGTTGGCAACTATATTTGTGTCTAACATGAACTAAAAGGAACCTCTTTTTTTAATAGAGGGGATTGAGCTCAGAATGGCTCAAATCCAGAAGGGGGGGGTATTTGTAGCATGCTGCAAATGAAACTGAAAATACTGAGCATCCCAAGTATCAAGATATTATAGAACAGTGCTTTCTAACTTTGTCATGGCCTGCATAGAAAATACTTGTGTGGGGGACACAATCTGGAAAACTAGATTCAACTGTTCATGGGCGGAGGCCCCAGTCCCTTTGAGGGATGAGAGGTCTGTATCATATCCCCGTTGTACGATCTGGTGTTCCCCAGGTAGAAAGCTCTGCTTGAGGGTAACTGTTCATGTCCTTGAATGTGGCAAGAACTTGCTAGAAGTGACTGGAAAATACTTCAATTTCTGTACATGAGGGAAACTTGAAAGTCAAAGTGATTCTGCATAAACATGAGTTTAGTATCTGGTCTTACATCTTCGTGGGTAAAGGCTCTAAACACTTACCCAGGATAAGAGAACCAGTTTTAATTATTACTAGTAAAACCTGGGCTATAACAGGCCAGCAGAGGTCATCTAGCATTATGTCAGATCTGCTGTTGGCCCTACACTGACTTAAATTTAGTGACAGAGCCCTTGTTCCTCTGCCAATGTTCTAAGCTCTTCTTGAGCAGCAATCCTAAGAAGTGAATTTCCCACTTAAATCTCCGGATGCTGTAGGGTTGCAGTGATGTAGCATGCAGTCTATCCAGGGTTGGTGCATTGTCCCTGAAGCATACCTTCCCTGTACAGTGGTCACGTCCTCACCAACTCTTTTTCAGCTCATTTTGCCACCAAATTCAAGACGAATCAGTTCTGACCTGGGTTGGTTACCTTTTCCTGATGTTCATCCCAATCATCTATGAGAGTGGATAATGGGGAGATCAGATCGAAGGTTCTCATCTAGTGCTTGAAATTGGATTGACCTTGAGGTTTCTTGGTGGGAAAGAAGGTAAATGGAACAGACCATATAGGAACTGTCTTGATCTGGTAATTCACTGTCTTGGTGTAGTTAGGAATTGTACATGAGTAATACTACCTTGTTCAATGGTCTGATTATTCAGTGGGTATGAGTTCTCGGGGGGGGGGCCTTCCCTGTGTCTGCATCAGTAAGAACCATCATGACTGGTCTCTTCCTAAATTGTTTAAATGGAGGCTTTCAGCATGAACTTTGGAAGACTTCTGTACAATTATAGTCAAGGTCAGCTGATGTTAGACCAAGTTGGCCAGAATTCCCTAGGTTCATGTCTCATGTCTAGCTCTTGTTTTGACATAAGGCATGGAATTGAGGTGCCTTTCCCACTCTAGCTTGTGCTCCAGCTTGGCTTCTAGAAAGCAAGAAGCTGAGAGCTGCCTGAGTAAATTTTGCTTTTGTGGGGAAATGGTTGGTCTCCTAGCCTAACTGGAAAAAGGAACAGGGAAGCATACAATGGCTGGGGATGGGAAGGATGGAGGCAAAAACCACTGGTTTCAATGGTGCCAGAACACCCAGAAGCGAGTAGTTAGTGGAATGGTGGGGAGAATCACAGTTGGGTTAGTTATTGCTTGTGGGGCCTGGCTGACTAAGCTTATCACATCTTTGGATGCCTTAGGTCCTAAGGCTTAGGATAACCTAAGTGTGTTGTGTAATGTATGAAGGTCTGGGCACTAGTTTAGGCTTATACTAGGGGAAAGGAATTAGAATGGGGTCTTATCGTATGCTGATAGTTGCTAACATTGGAGTGTACCGTACTAGTAATTGTTTACACAAAAGAGAAACACAAGTCTTCCTACTTTTAGAGAGTCCTGCCCTCCTTGAATGAAGGCCAAAATACTCAGCCAGGTCAATAAGTTTATAAGTTACTCTATTGAAAATAGAAAAGTAGGGCCGGTGAGATGGCTCAGCAGTGTAAGCGCCTGCCTGGCAAGCGCGAGGGTCCAAGTTCGACTCCCAGAACCCACCTATGAAAAAAGGCCCGGTGATATCGTTCAGCGGCACAGGCGCCTGCTGGCACACGAGGTCCTGAGGTCGACCCCCGGTACCCACAAAAAAAAAAATAGAAAAGTACACATAACATACTTTGATCATTATCACCCCGCATCACCTGCCTTGCCCTGCCTCCGCTTCCCCCAGCTTTATTTTTTGGAGGTGTGTTAATGCATATAACATACTCCTCAAATATCTATCCCCCTACTACCCACCCTTTTATCCCTCCCTTCCCTCTTTATTCCCTTCCATTTATCTAATCTCCCTTCTACTTTGTCGTCATTTTTAGATCTCACATACTAGGGGAGAACATATTTGAGTCTGGCTTGTTTTGTTCAACATATTCTCCAGTTCATCCTTTTCCCCACAAATGATAGAATGTCATTATGGCTGGATAATACTGTTATATATATCATATTTTCTTAACCATTCATCTGTTGATGGGCACCTAAGCTGGATCTCTATCTCAGCTATTGTGAATTGCATCAAAAGGAGAGAGAGAGCTAGATCAAATGGTATTAGTTTCTGAGGACCCTCCATGCTGATTTCTGTAGTGTCTGCACTAATTTACATTTCCCAACAGCATAGCAGACCCCCCCACCCCTGGGCCCATCCTCACCAGAATTTCTTATTCATGATAGTCATTCTGACTGGGGTGAGATAGAATCTCAATGTAGTTTTGATTTGTATTTTCCTAATGGCTAATATGTTGAACATTTTGTTTATATAGTTATTGGCCATTTATACTTCTGAGAAGCATCTGTTCAATTTGCCCATTTACTGATTGGATTGTTTAATTTTTGGGGTATGTTGGAGTTCTTTATTCTAGATATCGATCCTCTGTGACTGGTAAAGATTTTCTCTATTCCGTAGACTGTTCACTGTTTTCCTTGCTGTGCAGAAACATTAATTTGATGTAGCCCATTTGTTGGTTCTTGGTATCTCCTGTGGCATTGATTAGCATTCTCTTCAGAAAGTCTTTGCCCATGCCTATGGCTTCAAGTATTTCCCCTATGGTTTTTTAGAAAGCACTTTAAAAGGCACCAGGCAGGCCTGGTGCTACACACATATAATCCCAGCACTTAGGAGGCTGAGGTAGGAAGATTGCCATGAACGTGAGGCCAGCCTGGGCTACATAGTGAGTTCAAGAGCAGCCTGAATTATATAGCAAAATCCTGTCTCAAAAAAAGCACTTTCAAAATTTTCAGGTATTAGATCCACTTGTATTTTTTTTTTTTTGCACAGGGTGAGAATAGGGATCTAGTTTCAATCTTCTACAAGTGGACAATCTAGTTTTCCCAGCACCATTTGTTAAAGAGGCTGTCTTTTCAATGCATGTCTTTAACTTTGTCCAGAATAGAATGTCTGTGGTTGCATGGGTTTGTTTCCTCTACTGTTCTGTTGATCTATGTGTCTATTGTACCAGTACCATGCTGCCTTTGTTACTATAGCTTTGTAGTATAATTTGAAGTCAGGTATTCTGATACCTCCAGTCTTGCTTTTTTGGTTAGGATCACTTTGGCTTTTCTGGGTCTTTCATGTTTCTCTGAATTTTTGGATTTTTTTCTAGTTGTGAAGAATGTCATTGGCGTTTTGAATGGGGATTGCAGTGAAACTGCAGATCACTTTTGGTAATAGGCCCATTTTGATGATATTCTGCCAATTTGTAAACACGAGTTCTTTCCATCTTCTGGTATCTTCAATTTCTTTTGTGTGCTGCAATTCTCACTGTACAGATCTTTTACCACCTTGGTTAGAGCAATCCCTAGGGTATAGTGTTATGTTTGAAGCTATTATATAAGGAATTGGTTTTCATAATTTTTCTCCAGCTAGTCCTTTATTGGTGTATAGTAGAGCTATTAATTTAACACATTCCTGCTGGTGATATATGCACAACTTGTCCCACCAGGCGGCTTGAAGCACCCAATGGGGGACTGTCATGCATGAACCACCAGAGCTGCCCAGCAATGAGATACACAAATTATGGCTCCATTGTGAATGTGATTTTTCTTTTTTAAACTTTATTCTTTTATAGTTTACATATTCGTTATACATATTGATCACATTCATCATAGGGAATTTGTACCTATACATAGTATATCTTAATTTTTTTCCTCATTCCCCTCCCCTCAACCCTTCTTTTTCTCTCCATTTACACAAGCTTTGTTTCCATTTTTCCTTCCATTCTATTCCTTTTCTTCCCTTGTTCCCCTTCCCCCTCCCTTGTTCCCCTTCCCCCTCCCTTGTTCCCCTTCCCCCTCCCTTGTTCCCCTTCACATTTGAACATGTTCTTCCTACTTCCCAGTATCCTCCATTATGCTAACTCACATAAGAGAATCAACTCAATATTTAAATTTCACTTAAGACTATGGTCTTGAGGTACATCCATTTTCCTAAAAATGATTCAAGTTTATCTTTACAGCAGCCTGGTACTCCATTGTATATAAATACCACATTTTGTTTACCCATTCATTTTCGAGACAGTCTTGCTGTGTAGTTCACCAGGCTGGCCTTGAACTCAGTGATCCTCCTGCCCTCAGCCTCCCAAGTGCTGGGATGTGCCACCACGCTCAGCTATCCATTCATCTTTCAAACATACGGGCTGTTCCCAAGATTTAGCTATTATAAATTGTAGTGCTATAAACATGAATATGCATATATCACTGTGGTATGATGCTATTAACTCTTTTGGGAAGATACCAAGAAAAGGGGCACAGCTGAGTCAGATGGAACTCTAATTTTAGTTTTTTGAGGAATCTGCATTCTGATTTCCACAGTGGTGTTGCACCAGTTTACTCTCCCAGCAGCAGTGAAGAAGGGTTTCTTTTAACCCACAGCCCCGCCAGCATTTATTGGTTGATTCCTTGATGGTAGCTTTTCTTCCTGGAGTTAGATGGAATCTGTGTTTTAATTTGCATTTCTTGAATGACTAGTGATGTTGAACATTTTTTCATATATTTGCTGTTTGTACTCCATCCGATAAATGTCTATTAATTTCAGATGCACATTTTTAGATTGGGTCTTTAAATTTGGGGTCTGATTTTTTTTTTTTTTTGAGTGCTTTATATACTCTAAATTGTAGTCCTTTTGTTGGAGTAGCTGGTGAAATTTTTTTCCCATTCTGTAGATTCTCCACTCTGTTGGTGGTTTCTTTTGCTATGCAGGAGCTTTTTAACTTGGTATGATCCCAGATGATTCTTTGTAAGATTTCCTTTGTGACTGGGGTTTTGGTGAACGTGTTATAGCTATGTTGCTGAATTCATTTATCAACTCTTAATCCTTTTGGTAGAATCTTTAGGACCTTCTAAGTATGGGATCATACCTGCAGACAGGGATAATTTGACTTCTTCCTTTCCTGTTTGTATCCTTTTTTTTCCCCCTCACTTAATTGATCTAGCTACAATTTGAAGAGCTATATTGAATAAGAGTGGACATCATTGCCTTGTTCCTGATGTCTACGTATTTTAATGTAAGTGATAAAATTTGTTAGGGAGTTAAACTATGGAAAAAGACTTGGAATGCCAATTCTTTGAAGAGTGGGGTGGCTATGGCTGGCTACTTCAAATTATCTACATCTTTGGGTAAGTTGATATCAATTTAACTTCTCAATACCCATGGGATGTGCACACTGAATATTTAAAAAGATCTCTTGGAGTGGGAAGTAAAGTTGGAAAATTGTTTCAAATACTGGATAGCTGGGCATAGTGGTACATGCCTGTAATCCTAGCATTTGGGGAGGTTAAGGTTTGGAGGATTGCCATGAGTTCAAGGCCAGCCTAGATTACATTAGCATGAGACCCGGTCTCAAAGAACAATACAAAATCCAGGTCTCGGCCTCAAGGTGGCCTCAGTTTGCCGGTGAAGTAGAGCTTCCTATTTTTGAAACATGAGGATGGTTTTCTGTTTTCCTTGCTTTCCCCTTATGCAATCTCCCAGAAAAAATTTGGGTTAATGATACTAGGAATAGTTCATGGGGACATGTGTGGCTGAACTCTTAGAGTGATTCTACCCTCACTAGTACGTGTAGCAAAATTGCTCCCTGAGCAGGGTTGGTCTTGCCTTATGGTGGGAAGGTTCACCCAGCCTAGTTCAGGGTGTGATTTCTTCCAAGTCTAGTTGGATGTGCTGTGACTTCAGGTGTCATTAATTGGTAAAGAGCCACACAGGGAGACTAAGGTGAATGCCACCTCAAACCCCAGTCTGGGCTCTGAACAGCTGTGGAGTTCCTCCAGGGCATCTTGCCATAGCACATCAGCTGCACATTGCTGCTGGCTCTGTGTCTAAGTTTCCATCCTAATGTCTAGGAGTTTTGGCCCAGGCTGAGGATTTGCAAGGCTTCCAAGTGCACGCTAGCAGTGTGTGGTATTAACCAGGGCAACGGGATCGGTCAGACTCTTCCATGGAGGAGAATGATAATGTCCTGGGCAGCTCGTGTGTGCGTGGAACCACACAGGGTTGAAACTCTGCTTACGGAAGTGAGTCTATGTTCACGGGTGTTGACGTCTGTCAGGGTCTGTTGCAGTCAATGCTGGAAAGCATCTCTCTAAAGATGTCCTGGTTTGGCGCACAGTGATCCTGGCTTTCTAAAATAGGCAAGTGTCTACACTGAGAACTACCTCTATTGTCTATTGGATTTTGTTAGTTGGAAGGTCTGGAGCACTGAGAATCTTTAGCTGCTATATTGAGAACTGAAGATAATCATAGCCCCTTTCCCATGCTGTGTTTAGTCCTTAACTGGCCTTTCAGGAGGGAGCTTACAGAAGTAGCCTAGGCCAGAGTTTATGTGACGGAAAGACCTTATCTAAGATCTTGAAGACTTTATTTTTGCTGGAGGGAATGTCAGATTGGGTGGGTTAAACTGAGGACAGAAGCGAATTACTCTTAGCAATGTCTCTGCACGCAAGTCTGGGGATGAGAGAAGAGTGGATAATGGGAAGAGTCTTACAGGCTGGGAGGTCAAGAGGAACCTTCCAGGACAGGAGCTCTTAAAGGACTTGAGTTTGCAGGAAATGATATGTGAATGTGCATTTTCACATGTGCCGTGATGCTTTGGGACTCCAGATCAGTGTCAACTCAAGAGCCTACATACAATAGTGCTGGAGTTCCCCTGCTCCAGGGTGTATTAATGTGAATAAATGGCTATAACTCTTGCTTTCAAAAATCCTTGTCTGCCCAGCTGGCTTGTTCCTCTAGCTGTAACTATAGCTTCAAGCACTGGAACCCCCCTTCTCGGAGAATCAAAATAATTAAATCTTAAATCATAGTTATGAGAGTATTTTGGCTAATAATACTAAGGCAGAGATACCGAAGTGATTTGGGTTAGAGAAGGAAAGGCATAAAGTCTTCAAGAAGCATTTCTCCTTGTGAGGAGGAAGTGGTATAGAACAGCACCTGCCATTCGTATGGAACAAAAAGTATGGCGCTGCGAGCCATTTGGTGTTGCCACTACCAAGATGGGGGGAGGGGTGCAAGTTCTTGTAAGATGTGCACTTACCCCACAGGAAAGACAAGGCAGCACTAGGCAAGGGATTGTGCTAGTCAGACTCGTATGTTTAACATCATAGCTACGTTTCAAGCAGATAAACTGACTTTGGGGATTAGATGGGTCCCTGAGTAGATAGTAATAGATTTGTGATTGGCTTCCAGGTTTCTGATATGAGTTCTTCTGTATATGGTCGTACCTGAACTGAGACTACAGTAAGGAGAGCAAGTCTAGGAGAGAAGAAAGTGCATTGTTGCTGTTCCACCAGAGCTTAGGACTTTGGGTCATGTAAAATCTAGTTCATGAGGTTGTGTAGTACCAACTGGGAAAACTATGTGGTGTCTCATATTTAGGATTTGATCTCTACTGGAGCCCAGGAGTTACGTCATGATCTGTTATCTCAACACATTTGGTATGATCCTGCTCTGGAACTCCAGGGGATCTGCACCTGAGGTGTTGAGGTTTGCCAAAGACTGAGTATCACCTCTGAGATCCTGGGCTCTGTTATATCATCAGCCCCAGGAGCAGGGCATGTTAATCTGCAGCTTGGAAATGCTGCTGATAGACTTTCCCCCTTGACTTTTAAAGATAGGGTACCTCAGTGGATGTTTCTAGAAGCAGGGGACCTCTCAAGCCATGGACAGCTTTCTCAGGATGAGCCCTTTTGTAGGGTGCACTGCCTTTCATGGAGAGAACTCCTATAAGTTTCCCCCAGGATGTTACTTTGGGCACTAAATGCCAGGACATACCTGCATTCCCCATTCTAGATTCAGAAACCTGAACGATTCAGCTCAATGCTCTGAGGGTTACCAAGATCCTTCCTCTAGCTCGTCCTGGTGTGTTCTGCCAGCACGATCCATGTTCAACCACTGATCACACTGAACCCTCTAGCAGCTGCCAAGGAAACATGATCCCATGCCCGGCAGCATGCGGTGCTTCCTCAGAATGGTGGGAGGAATGAAAGGCTGCATGTGGGTTTTGGAGGTTGGTGTTGAAACCATGCACGCATGAGTAGGAGGGAATGCAGCTCCAATGTGTCTGAAGAAGTGGCTGGTGTCCCTGAGAGGTGAGGTTGACAGTCTGAGCAGCTGTACGTAAGCGGATCTGGTAGCACTTCTAAAACTAACATATTAATGTCGCTAATGAATGTACAGCCTAGCCATTTCAGGAATCTTTTATGTACCATGTTAGGGAAGTAGAACAAGGTGACCTTAGAGTTCCCCCTAAAACTTGTGGCAACTGACTAGAATGGGACTCTCGTCTGCCAGGCTTAGCGAATACAAATGTGGAAATGTCTCCTGTCATCTGGCTTGGATTGGACTCCAATTTCTATTTCCTTTCTAGTTGGGCCTTCAGGAATTCTCTCTTGACCAGCTGTTCTCAAACTATTGTGGCTCCTCAAGTCTATAGTAAACCTAAATGTGCCGTATGTAAAACTCTCTGGGTGGGAGTTGCTGGGAGGGGAGCTTAGCCTCTTGACAGGTGATTTATCACAACATGGAATCTCCAGGTCATTTTTTAACTCTTTACACATACTTCTGCTGGTAATTCATGTTGTCCTGCCTATTGGCCTCCACTATGGACTGAGGCAAGCCCCGCACCAAGAACTCTATGAGTGAACAAACCCAGCAGACCAAATGGTGATTGCCAGTGCTTTCATCTAGCACTGTGGAAATTGTCTATGGCAGGGAATTGTCCCAGCGGGACTCCAGGGGCAGGAGAAGACTGGAATATCTTGCATGGTGCCCTTCCCGAGGGTAACATCAGGCTGTCCTGGAACTCAATGAGGCATTTCAAATTTGGAACAGTTGGTCCTGCTAACTGGGGTCTGTTGTGGTTGCTTTAGTCTCTAGCCCTGTGCTTGCTGGCAGAATAGTTTCCATGCTTGGGGAACTTGATGTGCTGGTTTTTGCACAGTGTGTTTTCATAGTGTAGCTGGGTTTGACTTTAGGAAACAGGGCCTGCAATGTCTAGTGTGAATGTATTTAGCTCACTGTCCTACAGCTCTCAGCAGTGAGCTAGCTCTGGGGAGGAGCCCGTTCTAGGATGGCGATGGGCGGGCATCACTGTGATATCGAGCAGTTGTGGATGTGCAGCAGAGTCCGGTTCCGGGAACTGTTGGAGGGGTGGCTTCCTCCATAGTCTTGCAGGCACCTGGCTTGACCCATGGTGGGGGGGGAGTGCTGGACTGGAGTGGCTTAGATTAAGAAGAAAGCTGAGGGGGCCGGTGAGATGGCTCAGCAGCATAAGCGCCTGCCTGGTAAGCGCGAGGTCCTGAGTTTGACTCCCGGAACCTACATACGAAAAAGGGGCCGGTGATATCGCTCAGCGGCACGGGCACCTACTGGCATGCGAGGTCCTGAGGTCGACCCCTGGTACCCACAAAAATGAAAAAGCCGAGATCCCACTTCCCAAAGACCTTCACGGTGGGTAGGCCTTACCCACCAAGTGGGATGGACAGGAAGCCCTTAGCCACCTTCATGACTGGTCAGTTGCAAGGCTGCCTGCACCCTCAGTGAATACTCATTTTAGGCAGATGCTGCTTTTCATCAGCATCGCAAGCTAAAATGCTCCCTGACAGCGGTTCTCATGACTGCTAGTCAGGAAGGATCCAGTCGGGGGCTGGGGTGGGGGAGGAGCTCATTCCAGCCACCTCAGTGGAGGGAATTTGTAAATCATTCCCACGATCAAAAGTGTCAAAATCTAAAGAACAATAAGGGGTCAGTAAGCTCCCCCTAAGGACTTTGCAGACATCAGGTAGGCGATAGCCGAGGTCCCTTTCCAGGACCTTCATTGCCACACTAGCAGCGTGAAACTCTAAATGGTTTTGATTTTAGTCTGGAGCACCCAAAGACCATGGAAAACTAAGCTGAAAAACTCTGCCCATGACTGTCTCCATGAACCCACAGGTGACCACCAATGTCTCTGCTGAGATAGGCACAGAAAAAATGGTAAAACAATAAGCCATGACACTCTTCATTGTGTGGCACTGGGAAACTCTACTCGAGGTACATCGCTTACCTCTTCTGTGTTCATCTCTGCTTGGGAAGTTTTGCCTTGGCTGCTACTCATTCTAACTGGATATGAGCAAATTTGCACAGGTACTAAAATCATCAGTTACTTTTGTTTCTCTTGGCAAGGACCTCATGGAATAAGTCCTTGTACTTACTGTATAAATTATGCCAGCCATATTATCTCTAGGGAAAGGGGAAGAGAAAAGTCTGCAAACTCACTACTGTGAATTATCTGACACAATGCACACATGAAATTTTTCTTAAGTAACTGACAATACTATGTACTTAAGGTCCTAAACATACTGTATTTTGCCTTGTGAAATGATTGTCACAATAAGCTAAGTGATACATCATCGCCTCAGTTAACCTTTCTGTGATAAAACCTGATCCACGGGGCAAATTTAAAATTCTACATTGATAACAATAGACAACAGGCTCCACTAATTTAAGCCCCCCCCATCAGTAAAGGAGACTTCCTAGAGTGGAGCTTATGAAGCTTTAGGAGTTGAATTACTTGAATGTACAGGCACACTAAGCTGCAGCTGCCACAGGGCTTTTTTTCTAGGTCCCAGAGTTTTTGGGTCACTGGATGAAATGAAGTACCCTGTTCAACTGGGACATATGTTGCCATCAAAGCCAGACACCTACTTAGCATTGTTCCTCTCTTTACAATATGCCACATTTAGTGGTTAGGTTACAAGGGATGCTGCTTCACCTTAACCATCAAGGTACTCCTGTATTTTTTTTTTTTTTTTTTTTTTAACTACTGCTAAGATATGAGTACTGGCTCCATTTGGCCCTGCGTTACTGGAGTCTAGGTTTATTCCACATGTCCCGTTATGCATTGCTCATGGGGCCCTATGCTATTAACATTAGCTTTTACATTCTTTCTCTTGACACCAAACACGTCTGCTTAAACCATCCTTAGTCTCTAAGGACAATAACAAGTTGAATTTCACCAAATATGGTATAATGATCTGTGTGCAGCCAAAGTACACTAATTGGTTCTCCAAAGTCTCAGTGGTCCCAGCATTGCTCAAATGTGTTAAGTTCAAAGCCTCATCTGAGACTCAAAGCAAAGTCCTACCTGTAGGCCCCTGTAAAACTTAAAAGCAAGTTACATGTTCCCAAGACATGGCCAAGGTGTAAACACTTTTATGTTTTTCGAGACACAGGGTCTTACTATGTAGTTCAGGCTGGCCTTTAACTCACTGTGTAGCCCAGACAACAGACAGCAGACTGGGACTGTGATACTTTTAACCCCCATCCATTCTTTTTAGAGTAAGTTCCTTTAGCCCAGGAAAGGAACATTAGTCTCTGTATTAGAGGTCTTTGTACAGGTAGACACCAAAACAGTTGAAGACCCAGGAACAAGGCCACACAAAAGGTGGCTTTTCCCTTTTTTCTTTTTTGGTCCTTTTTCCCTGGTGTTCTGTGGGCTCCTGCAGATATGGCAGGGGAACAGGAGGCTAAGTTGTATCTGTTATCAGGTATGCCAGTGGTGACAAAACTATGGCACAAATGCTGCAGTGGGCTGTTTGTATCACTGAAAGCTCTAAAAGATTCATCACCATTGGGCTATGCTATTCACACTTGAGTATTTAAAAGTCGTTAGTTCATGGTAGCCCTATTATTCTGGCTCCTTGTTTTGTCCAGGCAAGATGGGGCCGACAATGTAAAGGGTGGTCTTTCTCCAACAGAGGTTAAGTGGCTGGCCTGTGTAGCCATATGGAGGCCAGGAGAAATGTTTACAGAATAGTAAAAAATGAACTTGAGAGGATGTATGATGTAAGTATAATTCTTTAAATAATATTTTATGGGTGGAAAAACAAAGAATAGGTGGCCAGAAGGGCTCTGCTTCTCTCTGGCTATCTCTGCTACATGCCTGCTCTCAGAATGGGACCCCTCATAGCTTTATTCATTTTTTTTTTTTTTGTGGGTACCCGGGGGGTCGACCTCAGGACCTCGCGTGCCAGCAGGCGCCTGTGCCGCTGAGCGATATCACCGGCCCCTTTTTCGTATGTGGGTTCCGGGAGTCAAACTTGGGCCCTCGCGCTTGCCGGGCAGGCGCTTAAGCCGCTGAGCCATCTCACCGGCCCATATAGCTTTATTCTTAAGAAATATTTCTTTCAAGGTAGCCTTATGTGGCATTGTTCTTTTTGTTTTGTAATTACACTCATTTGACAATACATGTATATACTGAATCATTCCCTTGTTGCTTACATATATAGCATTTCTACAGTGTGTGTTCTTTCACATATTTGACAATGATAATGCATCCTGAAGGCTTTCCCACACTGCTTACATACACAGGTTTTCTTCCCAGTGTGAGTTTGTTCATATCTTTGACAATGTGTGTGCTGTGTGTGCTTTCCCACATTGCTTACTTAGGGTGGTTCCTCCCCAGGGCGAGATCACATACATGACAATGTGCACTGAGACCTTTTTTCCCAAATTGCTTACACATATAGGGTTTCTCCCTAGTATGAGTTCATTCATGTATTTGCTAATGACTGTGTGTGCTTTCCTACATGGCTTACATACACTGGTTTCTCCCCAGTGTGAGTTCGTTCATGGCACAGACAATGACTGTGCAGAAAGCTTTCCCAGCTGGGATAGCTCTCAGCAGTGTACTCCGGAGCTGGGCTTTCCCTTACAGCATTGCTTACTCTCTTCTTCCAAGGCCCATTTCAGCATCTTTTGGAAGATGCTCCAAAGTTTTGGACAATGAAACCTCTACAAACTGCAAGCTAAATAAACCTTTCCTCCCTTAACTTGTGGGTGTGTGGGTTATTTAGTCTTAGCAACATCAAAGCAACTAAGGCAGAATTTGGTACCAGAGAAGTGGGGTCATTTCTGTCACACTACCTGGCCATGTGGCTCAAGAGCCTTTAGAACTGGCTTTCGTGGGAAGGGAAAGAGTAGGAAAGGTTTGGAAGATGTTGGCTTGAAAAAGTAGAGCTGGAACACCTCAGGCTGTACTTGATGGGAGATTTTGGTCAGAGCTCAGAAGACCAGAATGCTGATAGAAATTCTGTTGACAAAGACCAGGCTCAGGAGCTTTCTGCTGAGGACTGCATTGGCTGTTGGACTCCAGGTGATGTGTGTTATGGCTTGGCAGAAGGTTTGTCTGCATTTTGCTCATGGCCAGAGATTTTGCCTCAGACTGAGATTAAGGGCGGTGGACTAATATTTCAAGGCAGTCTAATGTTGAGGTGGCGGCATGGCTACTGTTGGGGGCTTTTGGCCAGATTTATGTTGTGAATCAAGAGCACAAAGCCCAGCAGGATGATTTAAAATGTGAATTAGGCCAGAAAGGAAGCTCCAATAAAGCTGTGGACTACAAAAGATAGAACAGTGGAGACCTTGACTACTGAGAAGGGAACAGGAGAATAGAAAAGATGGGCTGAGGGGGCATCACAAGCAGCAGCAGGACTCCACCCTTTGCAGCCTCAAAATTTCAAAAGTGAAAGACTGTTTTGAGAAGCCCCAGAGCTCTCCATGTTCCAGAATGGCAGCAGCTTAGGGAAGTTGTTCCTCAAGATTTGATTCATAGGCCCTAGAAACCTATAGCCAGGAGAGAAGAAAGCCTGGCCTACTGCTCCAGTTGGCTGCAGACTTTGGCATCAGCCACATGGTGCTGGTTTTAGGTGCATGCAGAATGCAAGAGTTGTGTGCAAGATTTCAGAAGAAGGCCTGGGACGCCAGGCAGTGTGTCCCTGAGGGCAGTGTGTGAAGCTGTGAATGCGAAGCCAAAGGTGCAGTAGAGACCCCAGAAGTTTGGAGAACCCAGGAATGTGGATCATCTGAGGAAAACTGCAAGGAGAGAGCAGAGCCAGGCCCAATAGAGGCTGTGAGAGCTACAATCACCAGAGTGCTGTGGGGATGGAGCCACCCAAGCCCCTTGGAGTTCACATCTTGCCACAGATTGCCTGGCATGCTGGACATGAGAATACAGGACTTAATGTTTGCCCTGCCGGATTTTGATCTTGCTTTGTTCCCATTCCTTGCTATACCCCTGTTAGTAACTTTTGGAATGGGAATGTTCATCTTGTGCCATTAAATGTTGGAAGTGTTTGACTTTCTTTCCATTTGTACAGGGGCTCACAGCTAAGAGTTTGCCTTAAATCTCAGAGGAGACATTGGATTTGGACTTTTCAGCAATGCCGAAACTGTTAGGACTTTGGCAACTCTTTAGAGATGGACTAAATGCCTTTTGCAGAAAGGGATGTGTATAAGTCTTCGAGGGGGGTGAGGGGTGGAATGTTATGACTTGTGTCCAGATGTCCCCCAAAACCTCAGGCAGTCATTGGTGGGGCTTTTTCAAAAGTGGCTGGATCTAATTGGAACTGATTCATGGTGCAATGCTAGGCTCAAGGGCACTAGGATTAGGTTGAGTGCTACCTGCCCCAAGTGGCCTGGATAAAAGGGGGTAGAAAGACGTTGTTAAGGTCCCTTGTTGCTACCTTGTGGGTACCTTGAACTTTTCCCTGCAATGCCTCTTTGCCATGTACCACTCTGTATTGGAGCCTGCCAACTATGGATTAAAACCTACAAACTGAGCTAAACAAACCTTTCACCATTTAACTTAGGGTGTCAGGTATTTTGTCTCAGCAATGAGAGAAAAGCAACTAAGACAGTTAACTGGCTGAGAACTTTCTAGGGTGAAGTGTTGGAGGCTGGGATCAGCTAGTGTCGGAAGGAAGGAGTTTGGATTCTCAGATGAGTCCGTCATGGGGGTGAGGTGGACGGACCGGTACAGGCATTCTGCTTCCTGTTTCTTCCTATTCACTGTACATGCCTACCACTGTCTTCTACAGATAAAGCAGGATATGAAATACAGTTATTGGTGTCTTTGTCCTATTAACCCCTCCATGCCTCTTCAAAACTGATTTTCGGCCCAACTCCCACAATCTGGTTATTTCTTTGTATCAAACTGTGGGCTCCTGGGCCATGTCTATCTGGATAGGATTTTGTGTAAAGCAGAGATCTGGCAAGAACTGATAAGTCATCAGCTCTATCAGAGACAGCGACCTTAACATGGATGTTAGGAGAAATATAAAGGCTTTGCTGGGGTTTTGGGTGTTGAGTCAAGTTTCAGGGGAAAGCAGTAAATTTCTGGGTTGGATTGGGTCCAATGTGAAGGAAATGTGCCAAAACAGGATTGGAAATGTTATGGCATAAAAGAGAGAGCAGGAGCCATAGGAGACCCTTCATCCCACAAGAGGAGGATGGTGGGTAGGGTACAAATCCCAAGCTTGTAATGGTCCTGCACTGCAGTTTGGGTAGGTTGGTGGGTCTGACTCCATGTTGAAGGGGAAGGGTCTTGCTCTTGCATAAATGGATTTGACTTTATCTCTGTCTTGGCTATATTACTTAAGTTGTTGGTCAATTACACTTCCACATCAGGCTGAAGTAGACTCACTCTCTGGCTAATGGGACTCTATTTTAGAAGCTACCTGCACCCACATTTTAGGCATTTCCCCCATGAGGATTTAAGTCAATTTATGTCTGAGGCAGGGTACAGATAGGTCCTAGTATTGGTAGCTCTAGAGAGCCCATGGCAAAAAGGAATCAGCTACCTAAATAGTCCCTAATCCCAGCTATACAGAGCATTTGGAAATCTTATTACCCATATGCCTGAATTTCATTGTTGTGGTTTATGTAGCAATTCCTATAGCATCTAGAATAAACGATGTAGTTTAGAATCTACAAGTGAAAAAGACATTGAGGTTGGGAAGGCAAACGTGGTAGGTAAAGTGTGGGTAGTAGAATGTTTGTCCTGACTCTAGTTTGCTACAGGTCTGAAGTCATCTTTGCATATCAGCCTTTTGTCTTTCATAGTAGAGAAGGGAAGAAGGAAATTTTTTTGTGCTGCTTCTCCAAAAATGGGAGAGACCAAAGATCTTGTGTCACGTCATATGCTTCTCAATTTCCTTCTGAAGATAATTATTGAAAAAGGCATATTTTGGGCTGGCCTTTTTGGCTAACCACTTACAGCATGCCAAACTTGGTTGCTTCTCTTTCCCTGCTGTAACTGATTTAGGTCTGGGCATGGGAAAGTACAGCCTGGTAACTGTGCTGGGGGTGTCAGGCAGCTAGGCCTGTCCTGCACAGGACTGTGGGTGAATCTAACCCTCTGTCTGCACAGAGGAGTCTGTCGTGGAATGCACACCTTCTGATTCCCGGACCTTGCAGCAAAAATGCCTTGCAGAAGTAGGAATAAAAAGTTGATTCAATCTTGGACTGAATGACTTGTTTTGTTTTCAAGTGTCCATTCTTTCTGGTGACTCATTGTGTTCGAGAAAATGAGTTAGCAAGACTGTAGAGTAGTAGTTAGTCAGCTGATGCTTGGTTGGTGGTAATGCCAGTCTTATTTCTACCTTTGAATCCTGGTAAGTCACCTCAACTACTGTTTCATCTTCCTAGCTTAACATTTCTTAATGGCCTGGAAATAACTTGTCAACTTTGTGGTTGTGTAACTTTGAGAACAGGGTATCTTGGTTTTTTTGGTAATCTCTAAAGGAGTTGTCAACCTTTTCCTGACATTAGACTTTGCATAGATTCAGGAATCATACAGGAGCAAGGAGCTTGTGCCCTTTAAGCCTCACCTTGAGGTAAGGGAATTTGTCCTCTCCTTGTAGTTTATTGGCCTCTTAGTTGCATGGGACGCACCAATCTCTTGGTTGACACTGGATAGGAAAGCAGTAGTGGAGTTGAACCTTTCCTCAGTGGAACTTTTCATCATAACACAATTCATTTCTGATGAAGTCAACATAAATTGACTTAAGACATCCTGACCAGTTGATCCAAGTGACTCGTGCCCATCTAGTTTAGAGAGGCTCCCACATCTTCATGTCCAGTCCTTACAGAGTAAGCCAGGTTGAAGTTTTTTAGAAGTCAATGGCAGTATCGAGATCACTGTCTGGTGCTAGAACTCTTGGCTACACTGCAGCAAAGAATGGGATCCCCCCTTGGTTTTCGAACAACGTAGTATATCCAGGCAAAGCTGCTTTGATAATTTTGTACACAGCTTCTGCAGAGGCAGTGAAGTTTTCATGACCATGGGGGGTGTTCTTTATTGTTGTGGATACCCAAGTCTCATTTGATCTGAGTCTTTAGGTCGGTGATGAAGTCCCTACAATTGCATGAACATTGACAATGTGGTCAAGGGTGACTGAGATTGTCCCATGGAGAATGAGATTGTTTGCTTGCTTAACCTCAGCTAGAGTAAACCACGGCCCTTGAAGAGTGTCACTGGGTGGAAGGGAATGCAGTGTCTTCGCAAACTATAACCCTGCTCTTCCAGAATATAGCCATCTTCTCTAGACTGAATGGCTCTTGCAATAATTCTTGTCCCTGATGTCAACATGGCTCCCTAAACTACAATTTACCCCTTCCACCGAACCAGTCCCTTGCCCATTTTACAACTTTCCCAAAGCCTTGCCTTGTGGTCACTGACTTGCCTTTGCTCAACAAGGGCTGACCTGGCCTTCTGTGGTGACTTGGGTGTGTCTATGATGCCTTCACCATGCTCTTCAGTGATAATGTCTTGATGCAGGTATATCGGGGCCCAGGCCTAAGGCCGCCAATCTAACACAGAAAAAACATATTTTAGTTGCAAGGAGCCACCAGGGTCGTCAAAGCCCAATGACAGGCGAAGACCACAAGGCATAGTGTCTTTGGCTTTTATGGGGTGCACAGCTTGATTGGGGGATGCGCTGGTGGCTGCAGGAAGCGGTGGGAGTGAACTGCTGATGCGGTCAAGGTTCAAGAATTGAACGATGCATTTTTGGGAAATCACACAGGAACAGATCATGGTTAACTGGTAACCCAATTGTCTGCTAACTGGATTACTGAGCTAGACAGAATTTGCATGAGTCAAAGTCCTCAGCTGCCATGTTATCTTGTTTAGAGGCTCCAGAACTTCACAGGCTGTTTGCTGGCCTCGGTTCTGGCCGTTGGCTTCAAGATTAATCTGTCCCTAAGCCAGCGGAGGCCTCGCCACAAGTCATGTAGGACTAGGACAGACTCAATTTATTTTTGTGCCACTTTGTTAATATTAGTTATTGTTTGCTTGTACTGTGTCAAGTGGGTCCTCAGCACAGGTAGGGGCACGTCTTGGAGCCTCAGATAAACCTCTATTTTCTGACCAGGGGTACCCAAACTGTTGGAACCAGTTGCACAAAGTGTCCTGATGCACCTTAATTGGAGGCAAAACAGTTGGAGGGGGAAGGATTTTGGGGGTTTACAACTAGGTTTGCTGTGAGCTTGGAATTCATTTTCTTGAGTACAGTGAACTTCGGATTTCTCGGGCTTCTGCAGCGGAAGTTGATTTCATTCTATCTTTTTTCCTAATAGTTTCTAAACTTTATTTCCATGTTTGTTACATATTTGTTTTTAATGAGCTTATATTAGGATTGACTTAACATACAACTTGGAGAAGATTTGACATTCTCCACTGAGAGGGTTAAAAAGGAATGTAAAACTACAAAATACTTGTTTAAATGTGGGTTCTAAATTGTTAAACAGAACAATAAATATCTTGCTATTAACCAAGATGAATTTCATTATAAAATTTAATACTATTTTGAAAAAGGATAGTCATAAAGACCATTTAAGTAGGGTGAAAATTAAGAATCTTAACACAGAACTTCTATCTCAAAATTGATTTGAGTGGCATTAGTGTCTGTCGCAGTTCTAATGACTTAAAACCCACATGTGACATCTGCGCTTGTCAGAAAGTTAGGCTGACTTAGAGTTGACAGCACAGTGCTACCTTCACATTCATGTCTAACCATTTGGTGCTCCAGGGTGGGGATGGCCAAATACTATAAATGCGTAGTGACAGAAATTCAGTATTAGTTTCACGTGGTTCAGAGCTGACAGTTAATCATTCCACGTCTTGAGCTTGTAGTTGTGTGTAAACATAGCTTTTACCATTCACTAAAGTTTTCAGACAAAATCTAGATACTCTGAGCTGCTGAAATTCACAGGATACAAAGGATACTGCCTGTAATATTCTAGTGTTTAAGCACGGACAAAATTATGGTGATTATCAAAGTTGATATTGATAATATAGTTTCTTTCAATTTTTTATAAACCCCTTAGCACATTTCAGGAAGGAGAGGTCTTTTTTACTACAATCTTTTTTTTTTTTTGTTGGTACCGGGGGTGTCGACCTCAGGACCTCGCGCGCCAACAGGCGCCCTTGCCGCTGAGCGATATCACCGGCCCCTTTTTCGTATGTGGGATCCGGGAGTCGAACTCGGGCCCTCGCGCTTGCAAGGCAGGCGCTTATGCCGCTGAGCCATCTCACCGGCTACTACAATCTTTATGTACATTAAAAAAACAATTATTTTCTATTACAAGTAGTAGGATGAAGACTCTTACAGTCCTGTTTAGAATCTGCAAAAACCTATATTATTTCTAATGCCACTAATAAGACAGTATCTTTAGATTATTCCAAGAGTAAAACATTTTTCTCATTTAACTGTTTAAGACAGAAGACTTACAGTTTTTCAACTTATTCAGTCTTTTTAGTATTGGCTTAAATGACAAAAGACAGATAACCCTGTATCATTGATTTAGCTTCCTCTCTGCCCTGAAAACCAACATTTCTCTTAATAGCATTCTCCTTTTCTTAGAGCATGGGCCTGTAATCTTTTTGTGTGATTTTGTGTAAAGGGACATATTAAAAACATTCCAGGATCTGTAGGTTATTTGGTTTCGTCTTGCTTTCTGTTTGAGAAAGTGGCCTCGATAATACGTATGTGGAAGAAATGGAGCAGCCCACCAACCTGACCTGGGGGCCATAGGTGGCCAGTCCCAGCCATAGAAGAACAGACCTAACTTATGAGACCTATTTGAAAAAAACAGTTTCTGAGTCACTACATTTAACTAGAGACCAGCTTAATCACAAGACTGATATTGAACACTTTTTTTCTGATTTTTTTTTTTTATTTTGAAGAGAAGAAAAAACAGAACAAAATTTCAAAACAACGTAATAGGAGGGTAACAATGGTTAATACATTAAGTTAGTTATTCAGGGTATCAGATATTAGCATTCAATTGTCCAAAAATTACTGGCACAAACCTTACTCTTCAATAAACTAAGTAAAATTAGTAGTGTATCTATCTTAACCATCTTATATATAAATACAATTTTTTTTCCTTTTCCCTTCTTTCTTTTCCCTATTCCCCCATCCCAGTCTCTCTTTCCTTTTGACCAGTTTGATTCACCATGTCTATTGTACATTTTGGATCTTATTTACTCTTTCAGTTTCTCATACTAGTGAGACAATACAATGCTTACACATGTGCGTCCGGTTAATTTCACTTATGAGTATTTTCTCGAGTTGCATCCATTTACCTATAAAAGTCTCCAGTTTATCTTCTTTATGGCTGAATAGTACTCCATTGTATAAAAATACCACATCTTTTTTATCCATTCCTCAGTTGATGGGCATTTGGGTTGTTTCCAAGATCTGGCTATTACAAATTGTGCTGCTATAAACATGGGTGCACATATATCACTGTGGTATGATGTTTTTAATTCTTCTGGGAAGATACCCAGAAGAGGAATAGCTGGGTCAAATGGGACCTCCAACCCTAGTTTTTTGAGGAATCTCCACACTGATTTCCACATTCTCTTCCTTAAATTCTTCTAAACCTCATGTTATATTGTGCTTTTCAAATTTATCCTCATTTTCTTGAGTATTGTTATTGAGAAATAATATACATATAATTTAATATCCAATCAGTTTTAAATTTAATGAAAAATATCAAAATATTTACTATCCAGTCATTAATTCATTTAAGCCATACCAATTACAGAATATGAAAAATAAACTTTAAAGTAGAAGTATATTTTAAATTATACTTTTGTCAATATTTTACATTTTATGCATATATTCTATAGTGGAATTCTGTGGGTCAGAATTTCTGTCTAAACATTACCTCCTTAAAATCTTGAGGTGCATATTTAGAGCCATAGGCAATAACTTGACATATAAAACAGTAATACAGTCTTTTCAAAATTAGTGAAGGTATATATATAACTGTATGCTGCCTAGACATTGTGCTAAGAACCATTATTTTCTTAGCTATAGAATGATATTCTACAAGGGGCCATAAAGTTAGTAATACCATAAGTTGTGTCCTGACGTAATTTTCAAGCTGTACAATAGCACGAAAATCTTCATTAAGGTCATGTTTTATCTGCTGATTAATGGACAAAAGGAAATTTACATAATCTTGTTTGTACAAAAATACAAGTTAAATATAAACATAAAGCAGTCATAGTTTTATGCAAATGTTTTATGTGATATTTAGTTATTATAAAGTTTCTTGGTTCTGTTACTTGTGAAAAGCTCTTTACCAGATTTACTATCTATTGGCAAAGTAGCCTAAAAAGCTTGCTTTAGCGTTAATCTTTTACAGTGGTCATGTATGTTGCTGCCTAATTTGAGATCAACTAAACATGGGAAATGAAAAAAAGCAGTATGTCTATAAACCAACAAATTTGGCTGTAACATATAGAACAAACTCCACACATCTGTATAATCTTTACGTATTACACACTTTACAGGTGTATACGCACAGACATGCGTGTACACGACCCAGTCATAGGATGAAGCCTAATTAGGTGTTGCTTCCAGTTCTGTATTTAGATGTGCATTCTTATGTCATCGAACAAATAGCTTTTTGTCACCTTCCCATTCTTGAAGACAGTACGGAGGAAATCATGACCATGTTACTCAAGGTCTCCTTTTCCTCAGATGTAATGAAATTCCCTGCTGGGGTCCTATGTAAAGATAACTAGTTCTTTTTGGACTTCATTGAGATCAGCAACTGGGTCCTTGAAGATATTGTCTTAAGGCCATTAGTGACAACATAGCCACAAGTAAAGGAACAGTTCGAGATTTCTGGTTAACTTCTGTAGCAAATCTCCAAGAGAACAAAAGGGAATATTCTCAACATTCCAGTTTCTTGTTTCTTGCTTTCTACGGTCTCTTATAGATATTAATATCTACTCCATCCCCTTGAATAACTCTAAGGTGGCAGCAACTTATAGCCTTTTGAGTTCTTGGTAACAGGAAACTTCTTACTGTATTAAAGGTTTTGGATATTTTAGGTGTCAAGAGGATTTATTCAGTGCCTCTGTACTTGAGAATATTAAATGTCTTTAGGTCTTCACCCCATATTTTTTCACATGCATTATGTCACAGAAGCACTGATAAACTGTGTTATTATATTTTCAAAAGCATCTTTTTTCCTGGTCTTTCCCCCAAGCCATTATGGTACTATGTCCTGCTGCTGGAACAGAATAGCCTGGAACCTGGATCTTTCGTGCCGTGGTCTATGCCAGCAGTCTCTTGGAGAGAGACTCCTCCGTAGCTGAAATCATGTAACTTGTAATCTATACCACCTAAGTTACCGAAAGTGTCTAACAAATGTTTGGGCAATATTTTCTTCTCTCTAGAATGTGTGTCTATTGTGATTGGACACCAGGATTGAACAAGATTAAATCCAATTTACAAGCCAGCAGCACTCTGGCTCTGTTTCCACTGTGAAAAGAACATTTCCTCTGGGAATGACAGCCCTCAGGGACAGCCTTGATGTGTACTGGGAGATGCCCATTGTATTTCCCATTAATGTCCATCATATTTCTCATTAAAAACATTGTCCTAGAAACTTTTTTTAAAATCTTTTTTTGAGACAGGGTTTTGCTATGCAGTTCAGTCTGGCCTTGAACTCACTCTTGTAGCCCAGGCTGGCTTCGAATTTGCACCAATCCTCCTACCTCAGCCTCCTGAGTGCTGGGATTACAGGCCTGCACTACCATGCCTGGCTAACAATGTTTGTTGTACACTTCTTTGGCTTTCTGGATTTTCTCTTTGGTCACAACTTTAAGTTACAGTACTTATTAAGTATATATTACCCCATTAGTTAAGTAATTGCTGGGTTGGAGAATGAGGGAGAAGGGGGAAAGAGGGCCAGAGGCATTGTTGCAGTCTGAGAGCTCCTTCCTTGTCCACCTGGAGAGAGGGCAGGGCCGGGCCATGTGTCCCATTTGATCTTTCTTGGGCTCCTCTTTAACTGAAACCAGTGTAAAAAAGCACATTCTAGTTCCTCAGGATGTTTAGGCTGCCATCCTGACTCAAGCCTGACATATTCTGAAACACCAAGGGGGAAGGCACAGCCAGCAGTGTTCAGAAGCGGCTTTAAGTGAAACGCAATTGATATGCAAATGAAGGACTAGCTGAGCAGCAGCATGGCTAAAAACAACCCTGTGTCAGTTGGCATGAAAGAGTTGCCTGAGTCTCAGTCGGTCTGGATCCCATGAGTCTCCAACATGACAAATAATGATCATCCTGGTCAATTGGGGTTCTTCTGGTCACTTAAGTTTTAGAGCCTTGGTAATGATCCCCTTTTTAAGGAGGATAAAAGCAAGGTTGGAGGCTGAACACATAGCTGTGCTCAGGAATGTCATGAGTTCATCTGGGTCAATAGCAGAAGCAAATGGCATACACAGTAGAACTCAGTTCTTGCCATGAGTCTGGGTTGTAAACTGAATTGGATAAGAACCAAATCAGATTTCCCCATAAAGTCAACATTAAAACCCCTAACCATTGAATTTGATTTGGTTCTTGTCCGACTTGGTTTGTGGCCAGACTCATGGAAATAATTAAGTTTGTGAAGCGTGGTGTTACCACTGTAGTGGAATGTGAGATGATCAGAAGTGGGAAACTTTGAAAAACATTTGGGGTGGAGCCATCTTAGAAGTAAAAATTATGGATTTCAAACTTGTCTCCTGCATTCTCTATATACTCAAAGTGGAACTCCACAGAGAAGTCGAGGAAAGAAGAATGCCAGGCTTCTAGTGAACCAAATCTTGCTTTCTCAACTTCAGGGAAGGGAACCCAAGGGGGAATATGAGGATGTTGACCTTAGTATGCATCGCTCTCCCAGAGTCCACTCTGATTTATCAGACATGAGATGCAGTCCCTACATATGAACCTTTAACGAGGTTCGAATGGGGAAGAGGTTACTGGCGGTCAGGCCATGAGATCTAGCATGCATGTACTCTGGCCTTGGAGCTTTAAAGATTTCCTAGGTCTTCATTATTTTTATTTTCTGTTGATTTTAGCCCAACAGAAAGTTTGGCCCTGGGGTGTTGCCCCAATTCAGGTACATTGAGGCAGAGTGGCCTCCCAGACCCAATTGTGCTGCCTGTACTACTATGGCAAAGACTGACCTGCCTTCCTCCCCAGAGTACCTGACGTTTAACATACAAGACCAATATTTTTCAGTCTTAATAACGTCTAACTTGTCTAGTTTGACTCTCGGATTAACCTACTGGGTGATTTGCTGGTATTTGCCTTGCAACTATGCTGGGTATTTCTGCCCAAGATGTTTGAGGTTGTTCCCTTATCATAACCATATTCTGAGCATAAGATGTATAGCTCCTCTATTTAGGGGACCATATTCATTATATGTGAATTGTTAATTCACAGTAGGATTAAGCCAATTAAGAAAAGCATGGTTTTCTTTGGAACAACTTTTTTTTTTTTTTTTTTTTTTTTTTTTTTTGTGGGTACCAGGGGGTCGACCTCAGGACCTCGCGTGCCAACAGGCACCCGTGCCGCTGAGCGATATCACCGGCCCCTTTTTCATATGTGGGTTCCGGGAGTCGAACTCGGGCCCTCGCGCTTGCAAGGCAGGTGCTTACACCGCTGAGCCATCTCACCAGCCCTGGAACAACTTTTAAAACTATTAACTACATATGAAAAGCTGCACATGAATCCAGTTTAATTTTGTGACTTTCTAAATTAATATTCCTGTGTCTTGAAGTATGTTTGTGGTTCAGGTGTCCTGTATCTTAACGGCAATTGTCAACATTGTTCTACTTTGTGATTTAGTAGGTGGATCCCCACCCTCTCAAAGATACAAAATGTAATGTTCTGGAAATATTGGTAGAGGTAGAAAGGTTGTAGCCATCAGAATGGACTTTGAAGGTTTAAGAATCCTCAAATGTTAGCCCAGGAGGGAAGCTTGTTGAAGCAGGGTATTTCCATGGTCTCACAGTTCTGGTTGGCCCTTCACTGCTCACCAGTAGTCAGAATGTTTCTGTACAATAAATCACACATCAGAAGTGGGTATGAGGCAAGGGGAAGAAAGTTCTGTGCAGGAAATTGAAGTGGAAGCTTGTAGGAGAGGTGGAGAGGATCAAACCACAGTTGCAGGTCTGACCCTGGGAAGAAAAGTAGAAATGTTGAGTAGAAAGTGGCTTAGTCTGTGGGGCAGTGATCAGGGTTTTGGCAAGGATAATGGCAGATAACAGCCCAAATGGCCCATCAATTTCATGTGTCCAAACTGGGGTTTCCTTAGCACCCAGCGGCACTCAGGCATCCATTGGGGCATTGCTTGGGAAGTGTGACACTGAGTGGCCACTCTAGTTGGTCCCTGTGGATCAGTGTAGCAAAGTAGATCTGCATACTACAGAGGTGCAACTTCCTTTGCAGTGACGGACTATGGGTTCACTCTAGATTTCACCACTTGGTTCTCAAACCCAGGTAAGCTTCCTGTTGAGAAAATGGTACCATATGAACACCTCTTTAATGTACTATTGCATCGTGAAAGAAGGCATCTCAAACTTAAAAACATACTTGGGAATTCTGTGCTTTTCAAAGGCTGACTTGGTGTTGCATGAACATACTTGAGTGGTGATGTGTGATACAAAGAGAAAACTTTCTGGTAAGGGTCCCACTGTGTGCCTTCTCTAGGATGCTAGGCTGTTTTAGAGATGCTTTGTTGTGAGGAGTTCATTGCTGTAGATTCACCATTGCAGAAGATTCCAGAGAGCGAGTTGGTGGTGTTATAAGTGTGTGGGTTGTCTTTTGTGCTTGCAAAGTCCCAAGATTAGGTACCTGTCCCTGTGCACTTGTACCGCCATCTTTAGAATAGAAGCATGTTCATGTAGTCAGTTTATGATCAACTAACGACTTGATCTCCTTAACTAGTAGTGTGTGGCATTAAGATTCAGTGTTTCTCTGCCAGGCTGGGCATTTAGAGGCAGTAGTAGAATTCTTTTTGGAAAGTGGCTGTCTGTGTTTTTGGGCATATACATATTTTTCCTTCTGCCGTTACTGCCACCATGTTCATGTTCCATTAGTTGTGAATGAAGGTTGGAATTTACATGGTTGTTTGCTCACTGCTTCTTGTGATTCATGTTTACTGAGCTGTCATACAATGACATACAAAAACAAGTATGTGAAACAAAGAGTGGGAACCAACAACAGGAAAATATCATGACAAGTCAATACATATCAGTTTTAACCATCAATGTTAACGGTCTCAATTCACCAATCAAAAGGCACAGACTGGCGAAATGGATCAAGAAGCAAGATCCAACAATATGCTGTATACAAGAAACACATTTAATTCAGAAAGAAATTCATAGACTGAAAGTCAAAGGATGGAAAACAATACTCCATGCCACAGGAACCCAGAAAAAAGCAGGGGTAGCTATTCTTTTTGCAGACAAAGTGAACTTCAAGCCAAGAAGGATTCAGAGAGATAAAGACGGTCATTACATCCTTGTAAAGGGAACAATCCAAGAGGAAGAGATAACGATCATAAATAGATATGCGTCAAATACCAATGCACCCAGCTATATAAAGCAAGTACTAAAGGACATGAAAAATCAAATAAGCACTAATACAATTATATTGGGAGATCTCAATACTCCACTGTCACAAAAAGATAGATCAACTGGACAGAAAATCAATAATGAAATAGTAGAACTGAACCAAACTTTTGAACAAATGGACTTAGTAGATGTCTACAGAGTGTTCCATCCCACAACATCAGAATACACATTTTTCTCAGCTGCACATGGGACGTTCTCCAAAATAGACCACATACTAGCTCATAAAACCTGCTTAAGTAAATGCAAAGGAATTGAAATTATCCCATGCATATTATCAGACCATAGTGCAATGAAATTGGAAATCAATGGCAAAAGATCCCACAAAAACTCCCTAAACACATGGAAATTAAACAGCATCCTCCTGAACAACCAATGGGTCACAGATGAAATTAAAGAAGAAATTAGTCACTTTCTTACAACTGAATGATAATGACAGTACAACATACCGGAACTTATGGGATACAATGAAAGCAGTCCTAAGAGGGAAAGTTATAGCATTAAACACTTATATCAGGAAAATAGAGCAAGCGCAAATAAACAACTTAAGGGTGAACCTCGAGCTTCTAGAAAAAGAAGAGCAGGTTAAGCCAAAAGCCCGTACAAGGGAGGAAATTATAAAGATCAGAGCAGAAATTAACGTATTGGAGAATAAAAAAACAATACAAAGAATCAATGAAGCAAAAAGTTGGTTCTTTGAAAGAATAAATAAGATTGACAAACCCTTATCCAACCTTATTAAAAAAAAGAAAAGACTCAAATCCATGCAATTGAAAATGAAAAGGGTGATATCACGACGGACCCTGCAAAAATCCAGAAGATCATCTATACCTATTTTGAAAATTTATATTCTACTAAGATGGAAAATGCAGAAGAAATGGACAGATTCCTAGATTCGTATGAATTACCAAAGCTGAATCAAGAAGATTTAAAAATCCTAAATAAACCAATATCAGCCAATGAAATTGAAGATGTAATTAAAAACCTCCCAACAAAGAAAAGCCCAGGCCCTGATGGATTCACTGCCAAATTCTACAAGAAATTTAGAGAAGACCTAACGCCCCTACTTCTCAAACTTTTCAATGAAATTGAAAGGGAAGCAATACTCCCAAATTCATTCCTGGAAGCAAGCATTACCCTGATACCAAAACCAGAGAAGGACCCAACTAAGAAAGAGAACTACAGGCCAATCTCCCTAATGAACATAGATGCAAAAATCCTTAATAAGATACTGGCAAACAGAATCCAACAAATCATCAAGAAGATTATACACCATGACCAAGTTGGATTCATCCCAGGGATGCAAGGATGGTTCAACATACGTAAATCAATAAATGTAATACAGCATATTAACAGAACCAAAGACAAAAATCACATGATCATCTCAATAGATGCAGAAAAAGCTTTTGACAAAGTCCAGCACCTTTTCATGATAAAAACCCTACAGAAAATTGGAATAGAGGGTCTTTATCTCAATCTGGTAAAAGCTATCTATGACAAACCAACAGCCAATATTATACTAAATGGCCAAAAACTGAAAGCCTTCCCTCTAAAATCAGGAACAAGACAAGGATGTCCACTGTCCCCACTCTTATTCAACATAGTTCTGGAAACTTTAGCCAGAGCGATTAGACAAGAGAAAGAAATAAAAGGAATAATGATTGGAAAGGAAGAAGTTAAATTATCATTATTTGCAGATGACATGATACTCTACACAGAAGACCCCAAAAACTCCACTAAAAAACTGCTAGATTTAATAAGCAAATTCAGTAGTGTAGCTGGATACAAAGTCAATACTCAAAAGTCAATAGCCTTCCTGTACACAAATAACAAAATTACTGAAAGAGAAATTAGGGAAACAATACCTTTCACAATAACATCCAAAAAAATGAAATACCTAGGAATCAACCTCACGAAGGATGTAAAAGACCTCTATACTGAAAACTACAGTACTCTGAAAAAGGAGATTGAAGAGGATATCAGAAAATGGAAAGATATCCCTTGCTCCTGGATAGGAAGAACCAATATAGTGAAAATGGCCATACTTCCAAAATTGTTATACAGATTTAATGCAATTCCAATCAAAATTCCAACAGCATATCTCACAGAATTAGAGAAAACAATCCTAAAATTCATTTGGAATCAGAAGAGACCTAGAATAGCAAAGGCAATTCTGGGCAACAAAGGCAAGGCAGGGGGCATCACAATCCCCGACTTGAAATTATACTATAAAGCTACTGTGATAAAAACAGTGTGGTACTGGCAAAAAAACAGACCTGAAGATCAATGGAACAGATTAGAAGATGCTGAAACAACCCCAGACATACTAAGCCACCTTATCTTTGACAAAGGTGCCAAACACATTCGCTGGAAGAAAGATAGCCTCTTTAATAAATGGTGCTGGAAAAACTGGCTCTACACATGCCGAAGATTAAAACTAGATCCATATCTTTCACCATGCACTAAACTAAATTCAAAATGGATCAGAGATCTAAATATTAAAACAGAAACATTAAATCTGCTGGAAGGTAGGATAGGTAAAACCCTTGGAGACATTGGTGTAGGCAAAGACTTTATGAATAAAAACTCAACCGCATGGGAACTATCCCAAAGAATCAATAACTGGGATCTCATCTTATTAAAAAGCTTTTGCACAGCAAGAGAAACCACCAACAGAGTGAAGAGACAACCCACAATGTGGGAAAAAATGTTTGCCAGCTGTTCCTCAGACAAAGGATTACTATCGAGAACATATAAAGAACTCAAAAAAATCAGACCTCCCAAATTTAAAGACCCACTCCAAAAATGGGCATCTGAGATGAATACACATTTCTCAGATGAAGAAATACTAATGGCAAACAAATATACAAAAAAATGTGCAACATCACTAGTCATTCGAGAGATGCAAATTAAAACAACACTGAGATACCATCTCACCCCAGAAAGAATGGCTACTATTAAGAAATCAACTAATAACAAATGCTGGAGGGGCTGTGGGGAAAAAGGAACCCTTCTTCACTGTTGGTGGGAGTGTCGACTGGTACAGCCACTGTGGAAGTCAGTGTGGAGATTCCTCAGAAAACTAGGGTTGGAGGTCCCATTTGACCCAGCTATTCCCCTTCTGGGCATCTTCCCAGAAGAATTAAAAACATCGTACCACAGCGATATATGTGCACCCATGTTTATAGCAGCACAATTTGTAATAGCCAGATCTTGGAAACAACCCAAATGCCCATCAACTGAGGAATGGATAAGAAAGATGTGGTATTTTTATACAATGGAGTACTATTCAGCCATAAAGAAGGATAAACTGGAGACTTTTATAGGTAAATGGATGCAACTCGAGAAAATACTCATAAGTGAAATAAACCAGAAGCACATGTGTAAGCATCGTATTATCTCTCTAGTATGAGAAACTGAAAGAGTAAATAAGATCCAAAATGTACAATAGACATGATGAATCAAAAAGAAACTGGTCAAAAGGAAAGAGAGACTGGAATAGGGAAAAGAAAGAAGGGAAAGGGAAAAAAAAATTGTGTGTATATATATATATATATATATATATATATATATGATGGTTAAGATAGATACACTACCATTTTTACTTAGTTCATTGAAGAGTAAGGTTTGTGCCAATAATGTTTGGACAATTGAATGCTAATGTCTGGTGTCCTGAATAACTAACTTAAAGATAGTAATACGTAATGTATTAACCATTGTTACCCTCCTATTATGTTGGTTTGAAAATTTGTTCTTCTTTTGATTTGTTTTTTCTTCTCTTTAAAAAAAACAAAACAAAAAAAAAAAAGTATGTGGTCTGCATTCACTTCGTGTCTAACTTTCTAGTCCTTTTCCATCCAGGTCACTGAGCAGATGGCAGGCCGTTGGCCACAGCCCAGTCATCAGTATATATTTGCATCTGGGGTGCTTTATTACTCCATGTTCGACACCTCTAGCTGTTTACCAAGACTCTATTCTCTACATATGGTCCTATGGGTATATTATCTTGATTTCTACAAAAACAGAGCGTATCTGAGATGCTTTGGAAATGGACATCTCATCTTTAACAAGTACTTGAGAAATACCTGGGTCTCTTCCTAATCTCAGAACAGTTGGGGCTGATGGAAGTTTTTAAACTTCTGCAGAATGTAGGATCGTGATTCAGGAATGTACCTACATTTGGTGGCTGTGCTCTTCTGATGAGGGTGTGAGAGATTTGATAATGGGGAAACTTAGACATGGTTAGGATTCTCACTTGTAAATGTTGACAAAGTGTCACCTGGTCTGGCAGCTGAGATGCTGCATGACCTCTAATGCCTGGGCCTGTAGCACAGCCTGTGTGCCACAAGATGAGGCAGGAATTAATGCCCTGCATGCTCTGAGCAGATGGCAGTGCCTTAGTTGTCCAAGGGAGGGGAGGGGAGGTAGACAGAGTTGTAAGTATTATATCCTGCTCCTTGCTGTGTATGCTGTAACTTCTCAGGGTTCCCTCCTCACAGGGAGACTCATCTCAATATTGACCTCTCAATGATCACTTTGGGTAGTACTGATGCTTGTCCTCTAGTGAATTCCATGGGAGATAGGTTCATTAGAACAATGTTGTCCTACACATCCAACCAGCTCATGGTCTTATTCTTCTAGGTGTCAGTTCTGCTGGATCTTAGGGTTGTCTTTACAGGTTTTAATGCTTCATTGTGTTTTGGGTTCTTGTTGCAACTGAAGTTGGTCTGGTGTTTTTCTACAAATGCAGAGAGGACTTTGTTCTGTGAATTCCAGCATAGCCACAGGGTGGTTGTCATGAGGTGGGAATGTGATGCTCCCAATGTTGAAGACTTGCCGCCATCTCAGTTTTTCCCAGGTGGTGGGAACTATATTGGTTATGGGAGTGGTGCACAATGCATATAAAGAGGTAAAATAAAAACTAAGCTCTTATTCAATGTTGAGTACCACTTGTTTGACCTCTTGACTCACATTTGTACAATATCTGGTGCCTCAGAGGAGATTAAACATTGGTATAGAAGAATATGTAGAAGCAGGTGTATTTAAAAATCTATCTTGTCAAAGGGTAATGTGTTGGGGCAAAGCCTCATCTGTGACATGACAGGGTTGAGTATTCCTGTGTTCTTTGTGGCTGGATTGAGCACATGAGAAGACCAGCTTTTGTGGGGAAACCACAAGCTGTGTTTTGAAGGTACCCCCATGTTGTAGGTTGGCTTGTGACAGTATTGCATGAGATTGGACAGTTCTTGGAAGCAGACTAGAGAATAATAGGACATGACTAGGTTGGGTGTGCCTGGTGCCTGACTCTGCTTGTGGTCTGGGAAGCTCTTTTCTGTTTTAGGTGGACAGGAGGATCTGATGAGTATAACTCCATGGTCTGTTAAGGGTACAAGGATATACCTTCGTGTCCCAGTAAGGGGATATATGAAGATGGGGGAAATGTCTTTGCTGATCAGGCTATGCTGTTTGTATTTCTGCCTGAGATCCTGCTACTTGCCAGTCTTTATATTTAGTCTTCCCTTATCTTGACAGCCAGGGATTATTTGCTGTTCCCAAGAATCTACAGACAATGGAGCAGGGTATGAAGTACAATTGTTGGCTTCTTTCTCACACTGATCCCATGACCGTTCAAAACAACTCGAACTCAGGACCTTGTGCTTGCCAGGCAGGTGCTGCAATGCTGAGCTATATCCCCAGCCCTCCCAGTTCAGTCTTTTATTTTTTATTTTTTTGGTACCGGGAATCGAACGTGGGACCTTGCGCTTGCCAGGCAGGTGCTGTGCCACTGAGCTATATCCCCCACCCAATTCAGTCGTATTTGTTTCTTCTTTGCATCAAGTTGTGGGATCCTGTGTCTGGTCTCCTTGGATAGCATTTTGCATAAAGCAGAATTTGGTAAGAACTGACGGCTATACAAAGTTGTATCAGGAAGTGTGTTGGATTGACAACTGGTGGTGAACTTGTAACACCCAGCTGAACTGAATCAGCATGGTGCTGGGTGTGGAGGGCCCACCTGAGGAGTGTTGCCAACAAGATAAAAAGGAGAACTGGAGAGGAAGAGGTGGTGTTGGTTCTCCTGGAGGAGCTTGTTGTGCTGGCTTCCCTGATATAACTCAGCTGTTCTCATCGTCAGAGGAGCTTGGGACCTCACTGTCACTGAGGATGTCTGTGGTACTTTTTGGGGGAGCTCGGGTCCTTACTTTGAGCATCGCTTCCTGGCTCCAGTGCAGATCCCTCAGCCTGCTGGCACAACTCCTTCATCGTGCTGGCACAGACTTTCTAGCTTCCACTAACCTTTGGGCCTTCCCAGTGCAGATCCATGAAGTAGACTTTCATGAGACATTGTTGTGGGCTCTGGACCTCCAGTTGGATTAATGGGGGCATTGTCATGTGCTCTAGGTCTTCAGCTGGACTCATGCAGGATATCTCCATGGGATCCAGGCTCTCAGCTGGATTCTTTGGGTCTTTAGTGTGTGGACAGATCTCCCACACTCTTTTGTTTTTGACTCTTTGGGTGACAGTTGTAAAATGATCCTATAAATTATGTGCCCTGTATTAAATTGTTTCCCTTGCAAACCCTGATTACAACAGGAAGGGATCTTAATGTGAGGGTTAGAGGTATAAAGGCTCTGCTAGGTTCTTGGTTGTTGGCTCAGAGTTGGGGGAGAACCTGTAAGTTCCTGGGATGGGTCACAAGCTATCAGAGGAAACACCAAAATAAGAGTGGACATGTAGAAACTTACCTGGGAATAAATGTTCTGGAAAGAGTAAGCCACAGGAGTTCTCCCATCCCACTAAGTAAAGAAGGAAGGAGGAGGGTAGGTATAATATCTCTGCTAGGAGTTGACATTACATGGGAACTTGGTTAGGTTGAATGGGCATCTTGGTCTTGGAAACGTGGGCTTGCCTTCGTATCTCTGGCATGGCTATTACCTGTGCCTGTCGGTCAGTTACACTCCCCGCAGCAGACTGAGTAAACCCTACTCTTCTGCAGTTATCAGGGCTGTAGTTAAGTAAGCCTAGAATGTGGGTTATGGAACTCATTTCCCGCAGAGGATTTTAAAGCCTACTTAAGTCTGAGGCAGGGTGTAGATCACATATTGTGAGCCCTAGATCCTGTGGAGGAAAGAGAATCAGCTGCTTAAATAGTTCCAAATCGCAGCAGGGGATCTAAAGATCTTACCGCCCATACACCTGAATTCTGTGTGTAGGTTCCAACTTAGCGCAAGTCCTTACAGCACTGCTCAAGCGTCCTGAAGTCTGTTTCGGAAGCATATTGGGAATGCAATGAGATCACTATTGTGTGCTGTGTGTGTTACAGAGTCTGAAAAAGGGAGGCTTTGGGGGTAGAGATGGAAGTCTCCTTAGGAACCTCTGGAATGGACCTCAAATTCCTTTGTTACTGAGGAGCTGTTCTGTGAGTGTGGTCATCACTGGTGACCTCAGAAATGGACCGGTGGTCTGAGCCGTGTCTGAGTCACCTAACATGACAGCTAAATAAGACTTTGACAGTCTCCTTGGTTTTTACCAGGAAGGCTGAGGGTGAAGGGTTTCAAGGGGTCAATAAGTAAAGCTGAAGGTAGATCTGGGACTTTGATAGGTGCCTGGGAGAAAGTAGCAGTGATTGCACATCACGTCCATGTCTTCTAGAACACATTTTTCAGGTGCTTCCTAAACAGCTCTTCCCAAATTTCCAGCCACACACCTCCTGATGACCTTATGGAGGTGTCTTTCCCCATTATGCCTCTATCCTTGGTCATTACCAGTGGTGAATGTGACTGACAGGGCTTGTTAATGGTATTCCACGTCCCTGTGCTGGCACCCATGATTGCTGCAAGTAGCTTGAGGGGAGGGCATGCAATTGAGATGGGCATGCCACAAAAACCCAAGGCCACATTGCTGGACTTGGCTAATGTGTCCAGAAGCCTCTAGAAGAGATGTTGGAAAGTCAGTGAGGTGAAGAGCACTTATGGGAACGTAGAGCCTGGAATTTCCCATGGGGAGGGGCTCAGTGGACTCTGAGAACAAAGCAGATGCTATGTAGGGTGCAGAAGACAGAAACAACAAATCTGGTTCTTGGTGAAACTGAGCCTTTTGGTCTAGGGTCATGTGGTGTCTATGCTACATTCTGATTTATCAATTTTTGATCAGTGAATTGTTTTCACTTGAATCTGTTGGTACCTTTTACTACCTAAGACACAAATAGTTGTGATCAAATAGAACTTCTGAGGATGTGTATATTAAATGGATTCCGTCCATTTGCAAGGTTAAAATCAACTTGATAGTTACATTTGGTAGAAGAACTGAGTAACATGAAGTCTTGTCAGATTAAACACTTGAAATGAAGGAACCAGGAGGTATAGAGACTCCTGAGAGAAAGGCTGTCTAGACCAGTGCATGACACTGAAATGACCCCATATACATGCGGATGTTCTGATTGTATTTACATTTAGCAGCTTATGAGCCATTTGGTAAAGATAATGTGTTGCTTTGGAAAGAATGACATCTTCTATCCACAACTGATTATTGTTAAGGAAGAAACTTTTTAAAAGGAAGGCAGAGCTGTAGCATATATATTTCACATACACTTGGGAATTACTCAGGAAATGGGTAAATCTGAAATGGGTGGCCTAGAATTCCAGTTTATTTGTAGTGTCTAGAACCAACAATATAATTCTAGAAGTGAAAAGATGAACAAAAAACCATGAATCTAGAGGGGTGGCAAGTTGTGGGAAGGCAAACTTACGGTAGCTAAAGGGTAGAGTGTCGTTTTTTAATATTTTAAAGAGAAAAACCAATAAAAACAGTGATACCAGAATTTCAAAACAAGATAATAGGTCAACAATGGTTAATACACTGCGTATCGTTATCTTCAAAGTAGTTGCTCAGATAGTTATTATCCTGACTCCAGATTGCTACAGATCTAGAGTTGTCTTTGAAGATCAGCCTTTTTCCTTCTCTGCCAGGAAAGACAAAAAGGGACATCTTTGTAAATTTTGTGATGCTTCTCTACAAATCTGGGAAGCCAAAGATGTCACTTCTGCTGCTTCTCAATTGCCTTTCAGTCTGAGATAATCCTTAATTAAAAGGGCATTTTTTGGGCTGATCTCCTATGGTGTTTTGAAGCTGGTTGCTTCTCTCCCACTGTTACTCATCTTATTTCTCTGAAGACACTCTACTTTAGGCCTGAGGGTATGTAGCTTGGTAATAGAAAGTGTTCTGGAAAAGTCAGGCACTACGACAGTCCCGCACAGAACAGCCAGTGGATCTGACATGGAAAACATATCACATGACAGGGTCTTACAGCAAAATAGACCTCAGCAAACGTAGGCATAAAAATGGATTCAGTTTTAGGCTGAATGGCTCCTGCAGCAATTCTTGTCCATGATGTTGACATGGCCCCCTAAACAGGAGTTACAACTTTCACTGAACTACCTGCTGCTTGCTCATTTTACAACTTTTGTGAAGTTTTGCCCTCTTGCACACTGCCTTCATTTTTTCAACTAGTACTAACTTGACCCTTTTGTGTGGTGTTCTGGGAATATCTGTGATGCCACTGCCACGCTCTGCACTCACATCTTAATGCAGGCGGCCCTGTCTCCAGAGCCTCAGTAAATCTCTATTTTTGGCCAGTGTTATTCAAACTGTTGGCACCAGTAGCGCAAAAGTGTCCTGATGCAACTCAATGGGAGGCAAAACAGCTGGCGAGGGAAGAATTGGGGTTTTACAACTAGGTTGTGGGTGAACTTTGAATTCATTTGCTTGAGGAGGAGGAACTTCATTTCCTGGGCTTCATTGGTTTGGTATCCACGGTTCAAGAAACACTTGGTTCCATTCAATCTTCTATTTATATTCCTCTTTATCTGGAACCAGTGTGAAAATCATACTCTACAATCAGCGTAAAGAACATGAGGAATTGGAGACTGACATTTCCAGGGACACCAAGAGGAAGGCAGGTTCTCGTCTCACACATTCTCTACATACCCAAAGGATAAGGAAAGTTGGGCTTCTAGTGAATCAAGTCTTGCTTTATGAAGAACCTCAGTGAAGGGGGACTGAAGGGTAAATGTCTGAGCAAGCTTGCAAAGCTTCCAATCCAAAGCGGGCATGCTGCAATGACAGTTTAAAGTGTTGGGGGAGTTCTCCCAAACCTCTGAACTGCCAGAAATCTGTGTCACTAGGACATCGTGCCCACCTGCTGTCATCAATTAAAGCTGAGCACCGCAGCACAGGTACTATGTGCACAAGTTTACCCACATCAAGGGAAAACTTCTGTCACAGCAAAAGCCCAGTTCTAAGACAGTGTTACATAGAAAATTAAGTGGACAATGGAATAATGTCCTTGAAAAGTTACGAGGAACTCATTCCACTGAAGTGACCCTTGTATCTTAGCCACTTTCTTCATTGCTAGGATAAAATACCTGACCCTAGCAACTCAAAGGAAAGGTTTATTTTGGCTTGTTTTAGAAGTTTCAGGCCTTGCATGGTCTGCTGGCTCCATGCAGAAGTGGCATGGTGGAAGGGCCTGGTGGAGGAAAGTTGCTCACACTGTGGTATCCAGGAAAAGAGGAAAGTCAAGGGAGGCACCAGAAATAAAAGATACTAGGAAATGGGGAGATGGATCCCCTGCAAAGGGGGAAGGTGACTTAGGGGTGGGGAGAGGGAGAAAAAGGAATTGAGATGTATTATGTATGTGTACTAACTCCACATGAGGTAGTCATATTATGTACGGCAAACATACACTAATAGAAATTAAAAAGGAGGAGGAACCAGGAAGGGAGATATAGTATTATAGGCCACACTCCCCCCAAAACTCATGAATATCTCTATGCAAAATACATTTAGTCTGTCCCTAAGAGCTGCCAAAGTTTTAACAGTTCCATTATTGCCAAAAAGTTCAACTCTAAAGTGTCTTTTTGAGACTCAAAGCAAACACTTAGTTGTGAGGTACTGAAAAAAGTTACACTGCTGACATAAAACAGCAAAAGATAAACATTCCCATCCCAAAAGGGAGCTAGAAACCAATGGGACCAAAGCAAAACCAAAACCTAGCAGGGCAAATGTTAAATTCCATAGTTTCATGTCTGGCTCTAGAGTCAAGTTGTGGCAATAAGATGTGAACTCCAAAGGGCTTGGGTGGCCCCACCTCTATGCCTTTGCTGGTTGCACCACACTTTGACCTCTTTCTTTTGGAGGAACCACACTCCTTGTGACTTTCCTCAGATGTTCCACATTCCTGGCTTCTCCAAATTCCTTGTCTTCACTGCTTCACACACTGCCTGGCTTCCAAGGCCCTCTTCTGAAATTTGGGTGGAAACCTATCTGACCCCACAACTCTTGCATTCTGTATGCCTATAAATCCAGCACCATGTGGGGGACACCAAGGTTTGCCACCAGGTCAAGCAGTAGCCCAGGCCCCCTGGATCATGGTTGTACAGGTCTCCAAGTGCCTGGATGGTACTGTGAACCAAGTCCTGGGGAACCAATTCCCTAGGCAGCCCTTCTCAAGGAGGGTGCCCTGGGGCTCTTACCAAAGCAAGATCTTATAACCTTGTACCCTTGAGCCTGCAAAGGGAGGTGTCTTGTTTCCTGACATGCCCTCAAGCCGTCTTTCCTGTTATCCTGCTGTAAAGTACTTAGCTTTTTTAATGCTAGGATTTTCAGTAACCAAGCTTTCTTCTGCTCCAACTTTATAGGAGCTTCCTTTCTGGTAAAACTCAATTTTTAAATAGTGTAGCTGTGAATTTTTCTCTTGATTCTCAATGTAGAGCTGACTAAGTCCCCAGTAGTACCCGTGTCACAGCCTGAATATTGCGCTGCCTTGAAATTTCTGCCAAATTAGTCTACCACTCTTAACCTGTCTCCCCTAAAGTCTCAGCACATGGGCAAAATGTAGACAAATTTTCTGCCAGAACATAACACACATGTTTTAGCTGTTCCCAGCTAAAACTTCCTGAACCTGGTCTTTACTGTCTTTTATCACCATTCTGGTCTTCTGAGCTCTGAACAGAATCTCCCATCAAGCTTGATTTATGTCATTGTAGGGTTTCTCTAGCCAGCATCTCCCAACTTTTCTAAACTCTGCCTGTGAAGCAGTTCCAAAGGCTTCTGGACCACATAGTCAGGTAGTCATAACAATGACTTCACTTCTCTGGTACCAAAATCTGTCTTTATTCACTTTCCTCATTGGAAGACAAAATACCTAACATCCTCAACTTAGAGAATACGTTTATTTTGGCTCAGTTTGTAGGGGTTTGATCCATAATTGGCTGGTTCCAAGGCAGGGTGGCATAGCTGAGGGGCACAGTGGAGGAAAAGTTGTTCACCTCATGGTAACCAGGAAGCAGGGAGAGTCAAGGGGGAGGAGCATGGAAGGGAGATATACCCTCCTAACAGCAAGCAAGCTATGTGTCCCCCAATCCAATCAAAAGCCCTACTTAAGATCATATGAACTTTTGGAGGGATATCTAGACATAAGCCCATCTGAAGAGCTTCCTGGCATCAGAGTGTCTGAGACTCTCCATGGGGAAGCAAATAATACTTGTGAAGACGACTTCTGTCCCAGTGACTATGTTGGCTTCAGGGCTAGAATTGCTGACAATATTTGGAATATAATGAGAATGGAATCGCTCCTAGAGGCCAGTGGTGACAGGTGGTGTGTGACAGGGGACTCTCCTGTTTGCCAGTGGACAGGCTCAGATTGGGTTCAAAGGCATCCCTGACACCTGTACTTTGGTCTTCTCATACTGCATGCCTAATGCATTGTTAAAGAAGAATTACGCAAAGAAGCATAATCTTTTGCATGATTAACTTACTTTTAAAATTACACTATTGTCTATATGCAAAAAGCACATGAATCCAACCATACTTGAATTTTAAAACATTGTGAATTCTAAATCTTTACTCATGTGAGCCTTGGAAAATATTTGCTGCTTTCCAGTTGAGCTCTGTTTGATGGAAACTTCAAACACTATTTCATTTTATGACTAGTGAGTAAAGTTTTTCCCCTGTTGTAAAGAAGAAACAAAAAGTAATGCAATGGAAGAAGTAGGAACAGGAAGCTTGAATGATTATGATAGACCCAATAGTTTGAGTAAGAATCTTCAATAAATGTTAAAGCTAGAGATGGAAGTTTGTTGGACCCAGGGTATTTCCATGGTCTTACAGCATTAGTGGCCTTTTCATTGCTCATCAGTGTCAGAATTTTTCAATACAACAAATCATATTTATTCAGTATGGGCATAAGACCAAGGGGAAAAAGCCCTCTGTAGAAAAGTGAAGATGGAGATACAATGTTGGAGCAGTGGAGAGGGTCAACCCACAATGCATTTAGACCCTGCAATAGAAGGAAAAAAAATGTCGAGTAAAAAATGGTTTAGTATATGAGGCAATACTCAGGGTTTTGGCAAGGTTGATGGCAGATAACAGCCCAAATCGCCCATCAGATACTCACGAGTCCTAAACAGAGTTCCCTTAGCATCCAGCAGCACTCGGGCATCAGTTCGAGATAGGATACAGGAAGGTATAACATTGAGGGGCCACTTTAGATGGCTCCTGCGCTGCACAGATCTACTTCAGTACACTTAACAACCGAGAAGCAATGCCTGGCCCCACAGATGATGCTTGTCTTTGGAGTTGACCTTTGGTCACCCTTGACACCCATCCTCTGATGCCTGCCCTATCCACTCTAAATGCTCTTCAACCTCAGCTGACACTTTAGCTGAAGAGTGGTGCTTACTTTGTAGTATGAGTAAACCCTCATCCCTTGAGGGTCTGAATTTCCAGTGAGACCCTTCTTAGACAAGGCCTGAGAAATGTGTCTGAGTTAAAATGTGCGAGAAAAATTGAAAGAGAAGCCCAACTGTTTCCCTGAGTTCCTACCTGCTGCAGGAGCAAAATTAGTCCAGTTCCTCCTGCTAAGAGTCCATCTTTTTCTGTGCAATTAGGACAACTCACAAAGTGATGCTGTGTCCCATATGGACTGATGGACAATGGTCCACTCTAGATTTTGCCAATTTCTTAAACCCATGTAGCTTTCTTATTGGGGAAATCGTACCATGTTAGGTGCCTCTTCAATGCACTAATATTTTTACTAATGTACTAGTGTTTTTCTCAGGAGCGTAGTTCTTTTTGAAGGCTGACTTGGCTTCTATGAGAATATTAACTTTTGAGTGGCATTGCGTGGTATGAAGAGTGGATGGTTCTGGTTAGGATCCCATTCTATACCTTCTGAGACCTCTGTCCATTGCAGAGATGCTTTGCTGTGAGGAGTTTCATCTGTGGACCCATCATTGCCGAAGACTCCAGAGAGTGGGGGGTGTTGGGACTTTGCAAGCAGGCAAGATACACCTGTATACCCCAACATACCCCAAGATATACCTGTAGCTATCTTTGTGAGCTTACTTTACAGATTTTGGAATGGAATGAGCTTAGTCAATTTGTTACCAAGTAGCATCTTGGTTTCCTTAACCCATAGTGTGATATTGAAACTTGGTGCTTATCTCTGCCAGATTGAGCATTTGGAGGTAGCAATAGTAAGATTTTCTTTAGAAAGTTGCAGTCCATGTTATTGGGCACACATGTATTTCCTCTGCTATAAGGGCCACAGTATTTGTTTTCTCTTATTTTCAACATGGTAGTGTTGTTGTCCTGTTGATCAGTGTTTCTCGTATTTGGTATTTAATGGGGCATTCTACCATGATACGTGAAAATAATCATGTGTTCTACATTTACTCCATGTATTTAACTTGTCCTTTTCCATCCAGGTCCCTGAGCAGATGGCAGGCTCTTGGCCACAGCCTGGTCATCAGTACATATTGGTATTGGGGTCACTCTACTAAGTTTAACTGACAACTCCAGCTGTTTACCAAGATTTAATTTCTAATCCCTATATATGGGGCTTGATGAGTGTATTTTCTTGGCTTCTGCAAATACAGAGCATAGTTGAGATGCTTTGGACATGGACATCATGTCTTTAGCAAGTATTTGGGAAATACCTGGGTCTCCTTAATCGTAACAGTTTGGGTTAACAGAGGCTTTTAAACTGCTGTACAGTGTAGAAAAACCTACAACAGTTCAGGAATATGCCTACTTCCTGTTGATTGTGCTCTTCCCATAAGAATGTTGAGGGAGTGATGACTTGATAATGGGGAAATGTGAAAGTATTTGTGATTCTTACTAGCAAATGTTGTCAGAAGCCTACTTGGCCTGGGCTGTTGAGGTAAGGTGTGACCTGTAATACCTGGTAGCACAGTGTGTGGAGCCCATGTTCTCCCAGACCAGACAGGAATTAAAGCCCTGTCTGCTGTAGGAGTGCAGAGGCTTTGCTGGTCCTGGTCAGGTGAAGTACAGATACAGATATGAATGTTCCATCCCACTTCTTGCTGTGTACACTGTACACAAGGTGTCCCTCTTCACAGGGGTCCCTCCACTCAGGGAGACTAGTCTCAATGTTGATGTAACAATGGCTTTGGTAGTACTGAAATGTGTTCTGGAGAGGATTTCAAGGAGTTAGGTTCATTAGAACAAGACAACACTACATGTTGACACTGGTTGTGATTTTATTCTTGAAGGTCAGTTCTTTTGGATCCTAGGATCATTGATTCTTAAAGCTTCATTGTATTGTGGCTTGATGTTGCCACTGAAATTGGTTTGGTGTCTTTTCTCTAATGCTTAGAGGACTTTGTTTGCACTAAGTTCCAGCATAGTCATGAATTAGTCGTCCTGAGGAGATGGGAATGTGATGTTCCTGGTGTGTGTTGAAGAACTGCTCCATCTTGGTTTTACCCAGAAAGATTAAGTACATACTTCAGAGGAAATTAAGCCTTGGTATAGAGGCATATGGACAAGTAGAAGTGATCATTAGATCTCTATTAAATTCTGTCTTACATATCAAAAGTTAAATGAATCAGCGATGCATTGCATATGACATGTTAGGACGGAATGTTCTCAAGCTCCCTGGGTTTGGAGTGAGGAGGACATGATAGGAAGACCAGGTTTTGTGGGGAAAGCCATGAGCTCTGGAAGGCACACATATTTTGTAGGTAAGGTTGTGACAGTGTTGCATGGTTGGAGTCAGGCTTTCCCTGAAGTAGGGACTGTCAAACATGACCAGGTTGGGCGGGGCTGGCACTTCACCCGTGGCCTGGGAAAGGTCTTTTTGGTTGCAGGTGGACAGGATGGCCTGATCACTGAGTCCAACCTCTATGCTCTGCTCCTAGTAGAGGAATAGGAACATGGAGGGGGAAGGGTCTTTGGCCAACATCTCCTGTTTGCAGTTCCCTGTATTTCTTCCTGAGATCCTGCTACTTGTTAGTCCTTATATTTACTCCTGTCCCTTATGTTGACAATTGGGGATCATTTGCTGTTGACAAGAATTTACAGATAATGGAGCAGGGTACCAAGAACAGTTGTCATCTTTATCAAGCTTCTCAAATGCTTTTCAAAACTAATACTAGACTAGTTATTTAGTGTGGTTATTTCTTGTTTGCATAAGATAATGGGCTCCTGGTCTGCTTGCATTACATTTTGCATAAAGCAGAGATCTGGTAAGAACTGAAGCCTGCACAAGCTCTATCAGAAGCAGGGACCTTAACTTGGTGGGTAGGAGAAGTACAAATTCCCTGCTGGGTTCTTGGGAGATAGTCAGGGTAGGGGAAAATCAGTAAGTTCCTGGGTTTGGTTGGGTCCAATATGAAAGAAACACCAAAATAGGATTGGGCTTGTGGAAACTTATTGGAGTAAATATCTTAAAAAGAAGGGGCCACAGGAGGCCTTTCATCTCACAAGGCAGAGAAGAAAAGAGTAGGTAAAAATGCTCAACTTGCAGTGACATGGCATGGGATTTTGAGTAGGCTCACAGGCTGTTTTGCTTGTGGGGAGGGGGCCCCTCTTGGAAAAATGGGCTTGCCCTAGTGTTCTTGCCGTGACTACTCCCTGTGCATAACAGTCAAACTACAGTCTGCCCAGCTACCTGATCTGTGGCTACCAGATCTCTAGGTTAAGAAGCCTAGAACCCAAAGAGGGTTAAAAACCCACTTATGTCTGAGGTGTAGGGCATGTACTCTGGTATTGTTAGCCCTAGAATCTATGGAGGAAAGAGAAGCAATTGCTGAAATAGTTCTAATTCTAGTGGAGTATTTAAAAGTCTTACTACCCATATGCCTGAATTCTGTGTGTACTTTCCAACTCAGCAAGTCTTTATAAAACCGCTCAAGTGGCCTGAATTTTCTTCAGGAAACATATTGGGAGGGCAATGAAATCACTACTTTGCACTGGATATGTTACAGAATCTGTAAAATGACAGGTAGGTTTTGGGGTAGAGACAGCAAGAAGATTGAGTTTCCTCAGGAATCTCTCTAAAGTGTACCCACACATTCTTGGTTACTGAGAAGCTGTTCCATAAGTGTGGTCATCACCAGTGATCTCAGAAATGGACCAGTGGTCTGAACTGTGTTTTTGAGTGAGTCAACTAACAGAATAGTGAAAATTTTGACAGTCTCCTTGGTTTTACCAGTTAGGCCAAGTTGAGAAATGGGTTTCAAGGGTCAGTAAAGCTGAAGGTGGACTTGGGACTTTGGGAAGTACCTGTAAGACAGTGTAAACTCAAGCCCTATTGATTGCACACCCCATGTCTTCTAGAGGACATTTGTCAGGTGCTTCCGAAACAGCTTTTCCCACATTTCTAGTTGCACATATCCCTGATGTCCTTGTGGGAGGCATGTTTCATCCACTGTACCTCTATCCTTGGTCATTATTAGTTGTAGATGTGACCGATTGGTCTTATTGTATCTCATGTTACTACTTGAGTCCCCATGACTGCTGTGACTAATTTGGGATGGGTATGTAATCAAGATGGGCTAACAACTGAAGGCAACGTTGCTGCACTTGGCAATTGCTATTTCTAGAAGAGTATTTAAAAAATGTTGGAAAGGGCATGAAGCACAGAACAATTACAGGAACCAAAGCCTGGAATTTTCCACTGAGAGGATGATAGAAGGGCTCGGTGTGGACCCTGAGAACTAATCCGGTGCTAAGGATGATGGAGAAAACAGAAACAGATCGATTCTTGGTGAAGTCAAGGCTTTTAGACCAGCCTCATATGGAGTCTATACTGCGTTTTGGCTTATTTTTACTTAAGCTAAACAAGCTTGGTATTTGTTACCTACCACACAGAAGATTTGTGTAGTTACAAGCAAATAGATCTTCTATGAGGACATGTTTGTTAAACTGGTTCTCTCCATTTCCAAAGTCAAAGTCAACTTGCAACATTTGGGGGGTTAGGGAGGAGAACAGAGTAACATGAAGTCTTATCAAACTGAATACAGTACTTTAAATACAGAGGCATGAGGTGTAGAGACTCCTGAGACAAAAAGCTATGCCTAGGCCAATATAAGGTTAAAATGATCCCATGTTCATGTGGATGTCCCTCTATTACATACATTTACCAGCTTATGTGACAATTTTATAAAGATGAATGTCTCAAATATGCTAGTCTTAGTAATAAATTAGGTTGAAATTCAGCTTTATATACACATTGTATATCTAGATGTGATCTACCATATATATATATGTGTGTCATGTAAGACTTGGACAACCTTAAAACAACTCAAATGAGTTAGGACTTCTGCAAATTCAGTGGCATCAGCATTCAGCCAGATTTAAACTTGCTCAAGAGCTGAACACCTTTCTCCCAGAAAATCCTGCTGCACATAAATCCTTGTGTATATCAGTTATGGCTGAAGTATATTCATAAAACAACTTATTTTCAATTTCTTGCCCTGCTCACACTTGGCACCCCCAAAAGGAAAATCCAGAAGTTGGTGATTCACATGGGCAGTTGAAGGCCTTTGGAAGCACAGAGGCTCAGCTGAGAATCGGGGATCCCCTGTCTAATGGACACATGCTGACTCCTGCCCACTTTGAGTGCAAAAAGATTGCAAATGTTGTTGCAGATGAATGCTGGAAACTGGCAAAGAGAAGGATTGAGATGGAGGGATGGCGGGAAAGGCTTTTCCTTTTGAAACAAGATTCAAGTTCAAGCCAGGCGTGGTATGGTGCACATCTATAATTCCAGCACTTGGGAGGCTGAGGAAGACGGATCACTGTGAGTTTGAGGCCAGCCTGGGCTACATAGTTCAAGGCCAGCCTACACTAAAAAGTGAGACCCTGTCTCAAACCCCAAAAAAGTCAAGTTCAAGAATAATTATCAGGGCCGGTGAGATGGCTCAGCGGCGTAAGCGCCTGCCTTGCAAGCGCGAGGGCCCGAGTTCTACTCCTGGATCCCATGTACGAAAAAGGGGCCGGTGATATCGCTCAGCGGCATGGGTGCCTGTTGGCGTGCGAGGTCCTGAGGTCGACCCCCCGGTACCCACAAAAAAAAAAAAGAATAATTATCAGCAGGCATTAAAGAAACAAGGCTATAGATTCAAAGGGTGGGGTCCTTGAATCATCACTGGGTTATCATACCCTTCAGCACTAGCACTAATCACTTAAGTGCATGCTGGAGGGAGGTGTATAGTATTTATTGTGGGCTCTCCAGCAGCTCAAGAAAAAGGGACATTGTCTGTGTTCCTGCCCCAAACTCCATTGTACCCTAGTGAGTAGAAGATACAACAGGTAAGGGCATGAGCACTTTTTTGAAGACTAAGAATCCAGGGCATTTTTATAAATAGCTACATAATTTATTTTAAACCAGTTTGAAACATGTAGAAAGTTGAATATTTAAAAATCTCAAATATCTATTTTACATCACAGTAAGAGGGGCATGTGCAAACAGAATAGGAAAACAGTCTGTTACTGGGGTCTGGGTTGTATGCTCTTCCTAGGCATCATTTCCAGGTTCTTGGTATCCTGAACATAGAACTGGACAAAACACATGATAAAGGTAGCAAGGTTTTACATTTACTTAAAGGTATGAAAAGGAGCAAGGAGCATGCTCTGTAGAGTGAGCACAGGCCAATTAAAGTAGGAAAAGTACATTCTACAGAATGGGCCACTAAAAGAGCTTGTAGTGACAACAAAGTTAATGGTATGCATCTTTTGTATCTCCCATTTTGGTGTCATATTTTGAGCATCCTATCAAGAATCTGCTTGATTTCATGCCAGAAGAATTGAAGATAGTCTTCTGTGGTCCTGGGTACAGGGCTTGGACACACGTGTCCTGGATCTGTGAAGGGCCATGCCCCAATCTCCTGCCTCACTCCCCCCGCCCCCCACCGAGGGACATAAATCCCCATAGTTCTTTTTGGCCTGTTAAGGGTGTGATAGTCTGTCTTCATATTATCTACTTCCAGCTGAAATTCTAACTATCTTGGGATGTTGTGGCTCACCAGCTGGGTTGAAAAGAAAAAAATCTGTCAGAAGACAATAAGAAAGGAGTCTGCCTGTATGTGAAGAACTGTTGAGTTGCCTGTTTAGTGGGAGAAAGCTTGGTGGATTTGTCAGTCACAGGCTGTCGTCTCTGGATCACCATCTGAAACCTTCAATGGATAAAGTTTACTATTGGGTTGGGGATTTAGAGCCCAAATATGAGAAGGAACAGATCAGAATATCTTCTGGTCTGTCTTAAAAGATGGACTAATATAGATCTAGCAATTAGGGATTTCCTGGCTTCCTGTGGAGAAAACATGATGAGGAGGAATTAGATTATCAAGAGCCTGAGAGGCGTAGCTCTTGCGAGATTCATCACATTATGGAGCTAATTAAAAACACGAGTGGATTAGGGGTCATTAGTGACTCTACTTATCTGGAACTAGTCTTGTTTTTTGAAGGGGAGCCTCAGATCTTCCAGAGGTTTATTAGGAGTAGCTTTATTTTAAGTGGTCTTTTTTCCTTAGTTCAAGTAGGACTGGCTTTATTCTAGTGGCAAAGTCTGCTCTTCTTACCCCTCTCTCTATATTAGCCTTTTGATTTCCCAAGGAGACTTTTTTTTTTATCTTTTTTTTTTTTATTTATTTTTTTATCTTTTTTTTTTTTGTGGGTACTGGAGGTCGACCTCAGGACCTTGTGCGCCAGCAGGTACCTGTGCCACTGAGCGATATCACCGGCCCTTTTCTTTGTATGTGGGTTCCGGGAGTCGAACTCGGGCCCTTGCGCTTGCTAGGCAGGCACTTACGCCACTGAGCTATCTCACTGGCCCCCAAGGAGACTTTAGACGTATCTCTTTGGTATCCCTTGCAATGAATGATAGCAACCTGTTTGGGGAAGATAGACTTACCTCTAGGAGTTTGTAGAATTTCCTGCTCATGCTTGATGGATGATGGCTTATTAGTTAGCAAGCCTCTTTCTTTCCAGATTGCTGCATGAGGATGTAGCACCAGAAAGGCATGTTTGGAGTCTGTAAATATTTAGCTTTTTGCCTTTTCCTAATATCAGTGCCCAAGTATGGGCTATGAACTCTGCTGTTGGAGCAGAGGTCCCTGGGTAGGGGTTGGGGGTTTGACCTCAATGACCTGTTGTGAACACACAACTGCATAACCTGCCTTTCGATGTCCTTCTTGGACAAAGCTACTTCCATCAGTGAACCACACCACCTCAGGGTCTTGGAGGGGCAGGTCACTGCTGCCTGCCTGCTTGCATAGATCTGGGAAACCACCTTTTTTCCTCTAAGCCTGTAGGAATCAGGCAGAAGTAAGAGTAGCACAAGTCTTTATGGTCACTTCAGGAGTGTCTAGAAGCATGGCCTGGTCCTTGGTGAGCTGTCTCTTTTATCAACCATAAGTAATCTTTTGTCTCAAGAATAGAACTTCTAGCTTTTGCCCCAAAGTTAGTTTTGTAACTTCTGTTAACATAGCTATAGTTGCTGTTGCCCTCCTAGGTAGCCGAGTATACCATGCAGCAGGATCCACGTGTTGACTAATTAGATCAGGGAGGCTTGGTGTAGTCCCAACAGGTAAAATCCTCTTTGTCCTTTGCTGGAATTGGAGAAATGCCCCCAATTTAGCTAGTAAATTCCAGAAGGGAGTAGGACACTGTGGGACAATTAAAAACTCATGGTTGAATGTGTGACCTTGAAATTGACATGTCAGAGCCAAGTGTAAGATCCAAGATTATGGCTGTAGATCTAGAGGAGGGTTTTCCAGGGAAGGAAGTTAAAACAGAGCAAGCCACTTTTCTAGGGAACTGAATTTGCTTACCCATGATGTCCAGGGTTTCCTGCCAGGAGATGGGGATGACTGTGGATATGGGCATTGCAGAGTTCCCCAAGCACCTTCAGTCCTTTTTATCAGAGTGGGAAGTGAGGGTTTTGGCTAGCCTAACCCCTGTTTAGGAGTGCGGGGCAGTCAGTCCTCCAGTGTCATGAGTCAGGCACACGTGGAGCAGGGCCCAGGTGGTGGCTTGGTACAGTCGCCTGCCCAATGTCGTTTCTTGGCATTTATAAATGGGAACTCTTTCTCTGACTGACCAACCTTGGGTTTCCCTTCCTTCAACTTGGCTGTGCTTAAAATATTGCCAATTGTGACAGCCATAATTTTGGCCTTTTTTTTTTCCCTTAGTCCTTTTATCTTCATACATATCCCAATTGTTGAACACAGAAAATGTGTGCAGCAATTAGGCGATAGGGGCCTGGGGTATAGCAAGTGGCAAGATAAATTGCACATGTCACCGTGATGGGTAAAAAGCAAGGATCAAATTCTGAAACCCATTAGCACACACCTACCAGGACCTTCTGAAAATCAGCCTAACCATTCTTTGCATTGTTGGATATCTGCCACTAAAAAAAGGAACCTGGACTTGAGTAGTCGCCACTACTCTTGGGACAGGGATGAGCTGTGAGTAAACCCTACTGAGTATGTCCTATGGGGCTAAAAGCTGTCTGAGGAGTACAAGGAGGACACTAACTTTCTGGCCTGAGGATTATAAGTAGGTCAAGGAGACCACCCGGTGTGGTTGTTTTTATTAAATAGGTAAGAGAGACCCATATCCCCCTGAGACACAGGTGAGAATGTTAGGACAGAATCAATGACATAAATTTCCTGCTCCTCAGAGACTTCATTAAGTATGTTTTTATCTGGAAATGTCCACAATCTAAAGAGCCATAAAATGCTGAACATAAGGTATTCTATACCACTTTCTTTGGCTTTTGCAATAAAGATCTAATTGAAGAATATCAAAATATAGATTGCCATTCTGTACCCATCTCTCACCATTTCCTAGTTCATACTGGACCCAAACAGTATTGTGTGGGGTCTATGGAGAGAGAAGACTAGGTTTGGGGTCCTTCAGATGGTGTCCCACACAGGGGGATACAGTCTGTTCAGTCCCCCAGAAGCATCTTTTGTGAGGCTCAAGCATGACTAGACATCTTTGGCAAAGCAAAGAGAACCAGTGCCTTTTCATAGCCTGCAACCTACCATCACTCCTTCCGAGTCAAACTGATCCCAATTTTTAAGGATATAGTCTAATGGCAATGTGGTTGGGACCTGCAGGATGTTTCCCGTGGTGTGCACTGTGGGGTCTGGAGGGAGAGAGAAAGACTAGGTCTGGGGTCCTCAGATGGTGTTCGATTCAGAAGGATGCAGAAATGTCCTTTGTGTGACTAAGTTGTACTACCTACCAATGGTACCAGTGCCTTTTTAGTTTTTCTTTAGAACTCTGTATACTATGTGGCCCACTATGACTCCTTAAAGAGAAAACGTGGAGCCTTCTGGGGTCTACAACTAGTTACTTGAGAAAAGAGAAGGGTGGAGCCCCCTCCATCTAGCCACTTGGGAAACAATATCCCTTACATTTATGTCGGTAATAAAAATATTGGTACTTTCAGTAATAAAAATTTTAGTACTTTCTATCTCTAAAGATGATACAGAAGCATCAAGTTCTAAGTACAAGAATAGTTCTACTTTTGCATACTCAAACATGAAAAAGTAGCTAGATTTTATTTTATTTTATGTGGGTACCGGGAGTCAAACTCAGGACCTGGCGCTTGCAAGCAGGTGCTTGTGCTGCTGAGCGATATCACTGGCCCTTTTTTTTCTTTATGTGGGTACTAGGAGTTGAACTCAGGACCTCGTGCTTGCCAGGCAGGCACTTATGCCGCTGAGCTATCTCACCGGCCCCAGTAGCGAGATTTTTATATTAAAGATATTAAAGGTATGAAAATGAGTATGGTCTGTACAGTGTGTGGGCCAATTAACATAGGAAAAGATTACTCTGTAGAGGGCAGAATTGGCCACTGAAAGAGCTTGCAGTGGTAATGAGGTTAATGGTGGCTGTCTTTTGTGTCCTCCCCCATTATGATGTCAGATCTAAGCTGTCCCATCAAAAGCCTGCTTGACATAGTGCCAGAAGAATTGAAGATGGCCTTCTCTGATTGGTCCAGGTGTAAGACTTGGATGCATAGGTCCTGGGTCTCTGACAGGCCACACCCTAATTTACTGGTTCGAATCCTGCCATGGGAGATCCATGCTTCATGTGTTGGAGCAAAGTTCACAAACACCATGGGCTGTGGTGGCAACATGACATTCAGATAATACCAGACTTGATTCACCTCTGCCACCTGGAGAGGTAGGAAAGCCCAGGGAGCCTGGGGGTCCTTGTGAACAAGATGGCCAAAGGGTGAACCATCAGGAGAGGCCCAGTGTGGCAGAAGAGCTCATTTTACAAGCTAACATGTCTCTAGTTCACTGCTGCCAGCAGGCATTTGTAGGTGACCTTGAAGGGCTTTTCCCAGTCCATGTAGGTTTTGCAGTGGGAGGGAGTTGTAGGTGTCTTAATTCTAGAGACAAATCTTTAGAGGAAGCAAAGCCAAAAACTAACCGAATAGTGAGTATAGAGATCAGCAAAAATGAACTGGAACGGAAGTGCCACTCTCTCTTGCCATTAGTTGAGATGAGTTGTTAAGTGAATTCACATGTGGGTGGAACCAGCTGGATCCCCACCACGTGTACGGTGAAGTTCAGGTCCCTGGTTCTGATCAAGGCATTAATGCTTCACCATGAAACCAGGAAGGTCAGTGATGTAGCGCTTATATTGGGAAGGCACAAGGTGGAGCCCATCTATACATAAGATGGGAGAACTGCACGGACTTAACAGTTCAGCTGGTCCTTGGGCATGGACTAGTGCAGCTCACTCTTTGCAGCAGGGGTTGTAATGGTAGGTACTGAGGCAGGCATTGCAGGAAATTTTTGAACACTTGGTGTAGGCGTTGGTAATGCCTGGACAGTTGCAGAAGCTGTAGCAGCAAGGGGCCATGGTGGAGAGTTTGGTCTTTGAATGGGGGGAGGTGGCAGCCAGTTAAGGCCCTGAGCCTGACCTATGTACTTCTCCCACAGAAGTCAGGCTATCAGTCGGTCTGGATCCCATGAGTCTCCAATCAGCACATGACAATGTTGACCACACTGGTCAATCTAGGTTCTTCTGGCCTGCTGTGTCCAGCACAGCTCTTGAAACTCCAGAGGGAGGATGGTGGAGGATGAATAAATGAAGACAAGAGTCAAGATGCAGAAAGCTGAGGTCAAGTGGAGCCCCTCTTCTGATGGGAGAAAGGACCACCCAACAACTGCAGTATGTTAATTTATACAGTCAGCCATAGGAGGCTGTTTATGGGAAACTTGAGGAGGGGAGGGTAAGATCCGGAACAGGAAGAACATCTAATCTTCAGCAAAACATCATGCCTTGGTGGTTACACAGGGAGTAAGAGTGCAAGTGTCTGTATTATCTCGGGAAGGCCAAGTCACTTTGTGCATCAGCTCCCTGAGCTGCATACAATTCTTATGGGGCCCTGCCAAACTCGTGAGAAGCAGTGACCTTGTCCTAGATACCTGAGGTAGAGACAGCTTTGCTCCCAACATCTCCCCCTTTTCTGCTTTGTAGTTGAAGGTTTTGATGATGACGTCTTAAAGTGAGAGTGATTTGTCTTCAGAAGATTCTGCAGAGGACTAATAAGCAAATTATTGCTACAACAATAACTATAATGTTACTCAATATCATGACTCCATGGTGTGCCACATTAAAAGGGTTAAATCCATTTAGCAAATCAAGCACAGACTTAGCTACTTGATCTGGAGTGAGAACACTGACTTGGTCATGTTGAAAAGGCATAATTTGTTGATAGAGTTTTTGTAAGTCCAGACTTATGTCATTATGATGAAATATACCCAGTAAATGTGCTGCCAATTGTTCCCATCCCCATTGAGTTTCATTGTATGGCAGAGCAGTCACACATATGTGGCTAAATTCAGCATGGCATTGTATCTCCTGATGATATTGAAGGACTTTAACTTAATTACCTGTATCTAAAACAGTTGCCTCAAGGGCATTAACCTGTACTTCTACTTTCAAATCTATATCTTCTTGGGTTTCTAAAGCATAGCATATGATGTGATTTTTGCCAGATGGTTGACAAAATGTGCATTTTGTACACTCGGTGCTATGGCTACAGATGTGACCACAGTAATGGCAAAGAAGGGTGACTAAGGAAACCCCAGAATTACAAGCCCCACTGTTCTCTTTGGGCGAGGCAATTGTTTGTTAATTTCTTTTAGGACTTGTAGACCTCGATCATAATACCGTGGTCCAGAAATATTAGTAGGAATCATAACAAATGGTGGATGGTACAATATTAAAATATCCTTATTTAAGATAGTAATACAGGAAGAGTAAGGTTATAATTGTTGCAACTAACATTGTGATTATCATTTTCTTGTGTGATATTAATGGTCCCTGCCCAAAGGACATAAGGATTATACACACAGGCTCTAGACCAATATTTTTGAGTTCCTACATGATTAATGTCTTTTAGGTTATGACTAGATAGGGTAATGGGGGAGAGACTAGTGGCCAAATGTCATAAATCCTTTTGGAGATATTTTTGAGAAATTACAGAAGACAATGCCCTGTAACATAATACATAGTGTGGGTCCAATCCATAATAGTCACATTTATAACGGTAGTCATTAAGTTGATGGGTACAACATTCCTCCCACGATACAAATTTACTTTGCAGCACATACTGTGTGGTATTGTGGCACAAGGTAAGGTGCCATGAATAATTGGTGGCTTCTAGGGCCAGATTGAAACTATTTAAGAGGAATAACTCATCACGGTCTACTCCTGATGAATTACAAACAATGGCAGTTTTTTCTATGACTTGAGTAGACAGGCACAGGGAGAATAATATGATACAGAGGGGAAGGGCAGCCACTCGACCAGTATAATTGAATAATGAATGTTTTTGAAGGATGCAAGCATCAGAGTGCCTAGAAGTTGGAATTGATTTGTAAAAAACAGGTACGGAAGCCGGTGCCTCCCAAGGCAACGGGTGAGCCAAGGGTGGATCAGGAAAGGATGTCCAAAAGGGCATAGCATGTGAAGCCCCTACCTGTAAAGAGACTAGAGGGAGCCAAGAAAAATGAAGCAGGGTTGTTAAGATTCCCGCTCTCAGTTTACCAATCTCCTGGGCATCCTGGGTTAATTTCTTCAATTGGTCCCAGGTTGGGTATGGCCCCATCCTTGTCAGCTGCTGTGCAGTCTCCAAGGTATCACTGCCACTGGACTGAGCATCAGCCTCTTGAAAGGTGGAATTAACTCCTCCACCAGATCTGGATCCATGATATAGCTGGACAGCATGCTTTGGCACCCAGATAGGTCATTCAGTGTTCTCTGGAAAGATGCAGGCGTACCCTCAGCCCCATGTGAGTACCAGGCTGGGGCCCCTCCATTGTCCAGAATGAAGATCCTTCCAAAGGACCCTTCTCAGCTTCTTTTCTTTTACCTGATTTGCATCGTCTTTCTGCTGCTGTAGTCCCATCCTGAGTAGTATTTAAAAAATTAATAGTATATAATGCCAAGTCTATTATGGGGTGTGAATTTTATAGGGAAGGGATTCCCTTTTGTTTTTGTAATTGAATTTTGAGTGTATGGTGGGCACATTCAACAATTCCTTGACCTTGAGAGTTATAGGGACTTCCCGTGGTAAGAGAAATGCAGAAAGTTTCACAAAATGTTTGGAAGGCAGCGCTTGTATAAGCTGGGCCATTGTCAGTTTTTTTTTTTGTTTGTTTGTTTTCAGTACTGGGAATCAAACTTGGGACCTTGTGCTTGCCTTGCCAGGCAGGCACTGTGCTGCTGAGCTATATCACCGACCCCGCCATGGTCAGCTTTAAGTGCCTGCAGGCAGCCAAGGGTACTAAAAGCATCCAAGTAATGGATATTGTCATGTTTAGCCGCTTCATCCACATGGGCAGAAGTGAAAATGAATCCTGAGGGAAATATCCACTGAAACACGGACCTAGTGGAGAGATGATTGGGATGTAACTCTCAAGGATTAACCCCCATAGGGAGTGAGGGAAAATGTATTATGCATGAGGAATATTGTTTAACAATTTGTCAAGGCTGTTCCCAGGTTAAAAGGAACTGCTTGAGACAGAAGCATTTTGATGGAAGGTGTCGTTGTCAGTGTAGAAGCCTGTTATCTGTCTATTGCAGCATTTTCCTCAGTGAGGCCCCAGCAATTGGGAATGAGAATGTAAATGACCGATAAAACAGGGGACACAGCATGACTGAATGACAGTCTGGAGAGTATGAAATAAATGAAAAAGATCTTCTTGGCCAGTATGTATAGTGGCAGTTTTGATGTGAGGCATCACACCACAAACATAAACACTATCTGAAAATAGGTTAATGGGAGTGGATGAGTGATCTTGCAAGGCCCATATGACAGCCTGCAATTCAGTATTTTGTGCAGAAGAAAAACCTGTATCCTGTGTTCAAGAAGGAGGAGGCCATTACATAACCTTCCCTACCAGAAGAGGACCCATCCGTGAAAACGGACACTTCCCACTGTGGAGTATGAGCTTATTTTTGAAGGGAAGACAAAGGGCATGAGGGAAGCAAATTGAATTAACTTATCTGGGGGATGACAGTCAATAACACCAGGGAAGTTAGCCAACACAGATTGCCAGGAGGAAGAAAATTGCCACAGCCATTGTTGTTGAGAAGAAAAGGGGACAATGATAGTTTGCACCTCATGACCAAAGAGCTGAATAGCATGCATCCACCCACATGTGATCAGTCCTGCCACAGCATCATAAAAGGGTATAATGGTTTTATGTGGAGCATGTGGTATGTGTAGCCATTGTAAAGGGCCCTGAGGCTGCCACAGGACCCCAGTGGGCACATGTTGAGTTGGAAAAATAATTAGAAACATTGGTGAAGATGGGTCAACTCTAGAGTTGAGCATTAGAGAGGGCCAGATTAACTCTGTCCAAGGCAGCTTTAGCCCCTGACATAAGAGCTCTGGGAGATGTGGGGCTGGGTCCCCTTTGAGGATATCAAAGAGAGGGCCCAGATCATGAGTTGTCAGCTTAAGGGCTGGGCATAGCCAATTAATGTTTCCCAGTAAAGTCTGAAAATCAGTTAATGTTGTAAAAGCTGATTAATCTGGATCTGAACAGTTTGAGACATAATATGTCTTTGCTGGATAAGTTGACCTAAATATGAGAAAAGGGTGCCATGCTTTGTGCCTTTTCAGGAGCTACTACCAAACCTGCATTGTGAAGTGCATTGTCTAATTGAATAAATATTTTGTGCAATGTGGCAGAAGATTCATGAGCTTAGAAGAATATCATCCATGTAATGAATGAGATAGATAGAAGGATGGGCCTGATGGACCAACAAAATGGCCACAGCCACAAATTCTTGACATAGAGTGGGTCTGTTGGCCATGCCCTGTGGGAGGCAACACCATTGAAAGCAGCACACGGGGTTGATGGTTGATGGAGGGTAAACTGAAGGCCACCTTTTTTTGTCTTGAGTATGGAGAGGGATTATAAAAAAAAAATCTTTTAAATCAATCACCATGGAGGGAGAAATGTAAAGGGGGATAGCTGTGAGACTGGGCAGTCCTGGTTGAAGTGTTCCATGATATGATTAACAGCCTGCAAGTCCTGTAATAATCTCCACCTTCCTGACTTTATCACAAAAATTGGAGTTTTCCAAGGGCTATTGGAGGGTTCTAGATGTCCCGCTGCCAACTGTTCACTAACCAGTTTATGAGCTACTATAAGCTTCTGAGTTGAGGGGCCATTGATCAACCCAAATAGGGGCATTGGACATCCAGGTTATCTTGGATGCTATTTATAGGGCCAGAGAAGAGATCAAGGCCCCTCCTGAAAATGTGAAGGTGAGCAGCCAAAGTGGTCCTATTTAGGGACTACCAGAAGAGGTTCTCTCCTTCCCTGATTGACTAAAAATGCACCCATATTCTGTAATACATCCCAACCCCAGAAGTTAACTGGTATGTGGGGGAGGACATAAAGTGAAGAATGACTTTAGTGGCCCTCTGCATCCCTCCACATCAACAATTTAGCACTCCTACTAGGGATGAGAAACATTTCCCACCCCTTGAAGATCTGTAGTTGCCACATCTAAAGGCCATGCCATAGGCCAATGGCGTTGGGCAATAACTGGACACGGGAGCAGATGTTTCAAAAGCCCTCTGTTTTTCCTTCAAGAATCAATTCCATCTCAAGACAATCTTGTTTGATCTGTTGAACCTAATAATCATCAAGGGACCCAAAACTCTTGGACCCTCTTTATAGATTTTCCAATATTTGTTGAAGAATGACCAACTGAGCAATATGAGAATCTGGGTTAACTTGGACAATTTGTTGAATAGTTTGCACCATAACTTTGATCTCCCCTGTATAATCGGCATCAATCATACTAGGTAAAACCTGAAGACCCTTTAAAGTGAGGCTGCTGCAGCCTAGCAGGAGTCCCACTGTTCCTTGGGGCAAAGGTCCATAAACTCCAGTAGGAATAGCTTGGGGTCCCGTTTTGGGAGTTAATACAAATCTGGAGGAGGGACTGAGGTCCAAGCCTCCACTGTCTCTTGTTGCTCACCAGAGGTCAGAAACATGTTTGGCCATGAAGGGCAGAGTTGGGGAGGAATTGGGGAAAGCGCCCTCACCATTTGGTGGGGCTGGGGCAGGCCCTGCTGGAAGTTTCCTGGAATAGGTCGGCCCTCCACATCAGTCTTGGATCTACACTCATTTGCCCAGTGATATCCTCATCTACACTTTGGACAGATACTAGAAGGTTTTGGTGAAGGGGACAGAGGGAGATGGTGGCTGTGCCACCCCTACCAGTATTAGTAGAGCAATTTCAGGCAAGATGTCCCTCACTCCACAGCTGAAACAAGTGATCTTGTTCTTTCCTCTTCCTTTGGGCTTTGGATGAATAGCCTGAGTGACAGCTGCTGCCAAGGCAGCCCCTTGCACGTATGAGGGACCAATGGTCTGTGCAAATTTGAATCATTTCAGATAACATAGTCTGTTTCTTGTGGGCCCATAAAGCCTTTTTACACCAGTTATTTGCATTTTCAAAGTCCAGCTGCTGAACAATTAACTTGCCAGCTTCTGTGCTGTTGATAATCCCCCCCATGGCCTGCAATAAACATGCCACAAAATCCTGAAAAGTTTCATCAGTACCCTGGCAAATGGAGGTCAGATCAAGGGATGTCTCACACTTTGAAGGAAGTTCCCTCTTAGCCCTTGTGGCAGCTATTTTAATTTATTCATATGCTTATAAATCAAAAGTAAGTTGATGAGTTGTAGCAGCAAAGTGCTTTCTCCAGTTAACATGTCTTTTGTAATGGCCATGTTGTGAGCAGCATTGTGAACAGCCTGATCTGCGCACAAATCAAAAAAATTTCCCTTCCACAATAAATAATCCCCTGGAATTAAACATGCCTTAGCTATTACTTTCCAATCATTTGGGGCCATTACCTGTTGTCCTGTGAGCTCTATAAAATCCAAGGTAAAAGGGCCTGTGGGGCCATAGGTAGTGGTTTCTTGTTTAGTTCTTTTAAAGTCTTAAAGGGTACAGCTTCATGAAGACATGTAACTTATCGCGGATTATTGGGATCTTGGACTTTGACAATAGGTTAGACATGTTGAAAACCCTCCAGGGATTCTCCTGCCTGCCTGGCTTCTTTCAGCGCCAATCGCAAGAGAGAGAAAGGATGACTCTACTCTATGAAAGGCAGATGCCTCAGCCTGTGATGTAGCAAAATTTTTCTGAACTGAGAAAGCAGAAGTAGCTGCTTGTGGTGCAGTTAGAGTTGTTGGTTTTACTTTGGGCAGCTGTGAAATGGAAATCGCAGTGAAACGTTCCTCTGGTGGGGAAAGGTCTTTACCACCCACAGCTCCTTCCTCATCTGATTGAGCAAAACTAGAGGGTTCAGGCTCTACTGGGGACCTGTTGCACCACCCTTTCTTTGCTTGGGGCTCCCCAACCCAAATCCTCTGTGGTCGTTTCAACAGGTGCATGATCATCAAGACATTCCCTGATCGAGGTCCACAAAGAAAAAGTAAATATGGGAATACACTCGGGCCCCTCAGCGGTATATTGGGTACGCAATTGTTGCCCCACATGTCTTGGGTTCACAGTTCCTCATTCTGGCAACCAAGCTCATGTCTCTCGCACAAAAGTGAAAAACTTTGTCAACTGCGAAATCTTTACATTTGAACCTTTTGCTTTCAATAATACAGCAAGCATTTCTATATACAACTGTCACTCTCACAAACCTGTCCCCCATGTTTTACACCCGATGAAATCAATATGCCTCTCTCCCTTTTGTGTGTACAACCCGAGGTGTCCTTGCACCTGCAAAATGATTTTCCTCATACTCCAGTCACTGTTTGTGTGCTAAAATGTCATGTCCAGTACAGCTCTTGAAACTCCAGAGGGAGGACGGTGGAGGATGAATAAATGAAGACAAGAGTCAAGATGCAGAAAGCTGAGGTCAAGTGGAGCCCCTCTCATGATGGGAAAAAGGACCACCCAACAACTGCAGTACATTAATTTATACAGTCAGCATAGGAGGCTGTTTATGGGAAACTTGAGGAGGGGAGGGTAAGATCCGGAACAGGAAGAACATCTAATCTTCAGCAAAACATCATGCCTTGGTGGTTACATGTGGAACAAGAGGGGAGTTGTCTGTATTATCTCAGGGGGAGGCCAAGTCACTTTGTGTGTCAGCTCCCTGAGCTGCATACACATCTCATGGGGCCCGGCCAAACTCGTGAGAAGCAGTGACCTTGTCCTAGGTACCCGAGGTATGGACAGCTTTGCTCCCAACACTGGCCAGTTAAGTTTTGGAGCCCTGGTAATGATACTTTTTAAGGAAGGATGAAGTCATAGTTGGAGATGATGAACACATAGCTATGCTCAGGAATGTCATGAGTTCATCTGGGTCAACAGCAGAAACAAATTGCCATAGAGTGGAATGTGAGACCAGAAGGGGAATTTTGGAACAGTTCAGGCTAGAGCCGTCTTGGACATAAAAATTAATCTCAAGTTCCTGTCTGCTGTGTTATCTACATACCTGGAAAGAATGGAACTCCACAGAGAAGTTGAGGAAAGAGGAATGGCAGGCTTCTACTGAAACAAGTCTTGCTTTATCAAGAATCTCAGTCAAGGGGCCCCAAGGAAAAATATCTGAGCATAACAAAGCTTCCAATCCAAAGAAGGCATGATGCAATGACAGCTTAAAACATTGGAAGATACCTCTGCTAGCTCTGAACTGCCAGCAGTCAAACTGTGTCTCCAAGACACTGTATAGACCTGGCATTATGAAAGCTGAGCCTGCAGGCCAGAAACTAGATGTGTGTGTATATATATGATTCTGAATAAGTTTACCCACATAAAAGGAAAATTCTTAGCCAGAGGCCAGGGTCAAGACTCTACTCCCTTGCCTACTTAATTTATTGTGCAATAATGTCCTTGGAGTGTTTTGAGGGACTGATCTTCCTAAAATGGCTCTTCCAGCTGGAGGGTCTCCTGGCTTCTAATTATCTGATGCTATTTGTGAAGGAGGGCTAATATGATTTATGGAGACAACTTCTGTGTCGCGCGTTTCTGCTCATCCAGTGAGAAGAATCACACAACACGAGTCGGTGAAAGCTTGCTTTAATCGTTCACAGCTCCAGAGCCTTTACACACGTCCGCCCTGTGGCGGCTTCGTCCGTGCTCTGCCGAGATCTCCCTCGAAAAGGCGGAGTAACATGTTTTTATAAGGAGAGGGGCGCCAATAGCAATACAGCAGGAAATGAAAGCTCATAGGCTAAACTCATCAGTCTCTAGGCAGACTCACACATTTACAGGGCGCGGACAGCACTGACCGCAACCAGGAAGCAGGAAATAGGCGCCATCTTGCCCAGGTCGATGGGAGGGGTAATTTAGCACAGGCCTTGAGTCAGGCACAAGGCCGCGCCGGAGGCCTGATTGTGATGTTGGCCTCCAACATTTCCCCCTTATAAATCACATAAAAAGGCAGACGTAGCCAGTCTCGAGTGAATGTATTGGCCTGCACCCCACTATTAGCCCGGTGGTCGTTTGTGCCAGCGGCCGTCTAGCACCGACCATCCTGGGCCTCATCCTTTTTTGTGGGGCTAGGAAATAACTGGATGGAACCTAGATGCATGCAGGCATGCATTAGGTGTTCCGCCATGAACCCCCCTGCGGAGCACCTCGTGACTTTCCTAGTCACACACTCGACGGCGGTCGCCACTCAATGGGATGGGGCCTGTCTTAGGTTGAGTCAAGGCTGGGGATCCTTGCTCTTACCCGTCTTTGGCTCACCCACCCAGCTAAAAGCGATGTTCTGCGACCCTGAGCAGGTAGGCAGCCGCTGGCCTGGCTGTAGGGCCTCCATCCGCCAACTGCATGGCAGCCATTGCTGTCAAGCGCACCTGTTGTTGAGTCTGCATTAATCTATCCAGCAGGCACTTGATAACAACCAAGACAACAAGAATACCGACTCCGATTGCAACCCAAGTTGCCAGACTGGGCCAGCTGAACCAGGAGGTGACCTTTTCCCACAATTTTGTGATGACAGTTCCCAAACTGGACAGGTCAAAAGTAACAGGCTGTAAATTTATCTTTTTCATATCTTCTAAGCCAATGAAAACCTGCTCTGAGAGGTTTTTAAAGGAGGGTAAATATGTGTTTTTGAGCCAGTAAGACACCGTGTGGATGGAAACCGTCAGATTAGCCCTGACCGGGGTGACACATATCTTGTGGGGTACCCATCTTTGATCGCAAAGATGACCAGCCACTTGCCACAGGGCATCAATCTCTTGGCCTATTTCTTCTATTTCCTTTTGGAGTTGAGTAATGGCCTGGCTAGTAAGTTGTAGTACGCCTTGTTGTGCTTCAGTCATCCGACGGGTGGTGTTAGCTATTCTGTTGACCTCCTCCATGGTTAGCGCCAGCTGGTTTGAAGTCCATGACTGCAGCACTGCGAGACCTACGGCAGGAACAAAGAGAGACGCCCCTATCCCCAAAACATTTTGTAGCCAATCTTTTATACTACGCGGACCTCTTGAAGAGAGGCTATCAAGTTTAATTTGGGAAAGTACAGGGCCCACCCATTCTTTGGTCTTTACGGGGACCCAAAGGTAACTTGGGCGATATACTAGGATGCCGTAGGCAGGGAGAAAAAGCAATCCTTAAGATCTATCACCACTATTGGCCAGTGTTGAGGGAGAGCAGAAAGCAAAGGAAGACCCCTTTGAACAGCCCCTAATACCTGAACCTGCGCATTGACAGCGCGTAAATCTTGGAGCAGGCGCCACCTGGTGGCCCCCTTTCTTATGACAAAAATAGGGGTATTCCAAGGGGAGGTGGAGGGGCGAAGGTGTCCAGCCTGTAATTGTTCTTTTATAATCTCTAACGCGGCTTGTACTTTCTCTTCAGGGAGTGGCCACTGAGGCACCCAAATTGGGTCATTGGTCTTCCACGTAAGTTTAATTGTTTCGGGCGGAGAAAAGCCCTCAGTGGCCCCTAGGAAAAACCCAGCCCCTTATGGTCGTTTTTAGGGGCGATCTGAATGGGGGAGGCGCGGCCCTGTAGGCGGGCGCCGAGGCCTTTCCCAGGCGTGTATCCCTGCCTTTTAATCATGTTTTGGGACTGTTTTGAACAGGATGTAGTGAGGGTTACATCCATTGCCATAAGGACATCTCTACCCCACAAGGAGACTGGGAGTGGAAGGACAAAAGGCTTGAACTTTCCTGTGTGACCTTTTGTATCTTGCCAGTTTAAGAGAGCCGCGCTGACCAAAGGAGCATGCACCAAACCCAACCCTTGAAGAGTCTGCTGGGCCATATCTGTGGGCCATGTATTAGGCCAATCCTTAGTACAAATAATAGAGCGATCAGCCCCTGTATCCAGCAGACCCTTCATGGGCTTTCCATTAACTATTAATGTATGTATGGGCCTCTCTTGTAGCGTCATATGGAGCCCCTCGAAAATGTCTCCGGAAGACCCGAATCCAAGGTCTCCTCGGGGTGTCTCCCGTGAAGGAAAGTTCAAGTGCAGGCTGGGTAGAAGCAAGAGCTGAGCAATCCTGTCTCCCTTATTTATGACAGCAGTGCCTTTTGGGCATTGGACCATGATTTGAACATATCCTGTGAAGTCAGAGTCAACAACTCCGGGCACAACCTCTAGGCCCATTAAAGCAGACGAGGCTCGTCCCAGAACAAGCCCCACTGCCCCTGAGGGTAACGGGCCCTTAAATAGGGTCTCTACCAACTGGACACCCATATCAGGCGTCAATATGAGCTCGGAGGCGGCACAGAGGTCCAATCCTGCTGACCCTGGGGTTGCTCTGACTGGCTGCTGGCTCTGAGGAGGGTGGCATTGTTCTGGAGGGGGCCCGCTCTCTGCACGGGCCCCCTCAGGCTGTTTTTTGACTCATCGTCCTTTCTCCCTGTTAGGCGATTGCCTTCGCTGTCAAACACTGAGCGGCAATCTTTAGCTGCATGGTTTCCTTTGTGACACCGTTGACAAAGCTTTGGGTTTTTAGTCTCCTGTCCACTTTTCTGTGGACAGTACTTTCGAATGTGGCCAGGTTGATGACACCCATAGCACAGTCCCTTTTGTGGGCCCTTTTGATCCTTGCGCTTATTGCGCTCCAGAGAAGCCTGGACTGCCGCTCCAACAAAGGCGGCTAATCCAGAATTTGTCAAGGGGCCCCCAATTTCTCTGCACACTCTAATCCATTTTTCTAACCCCTCATTTCTATGTGGTGTAATGGCCACGCGGCATTCCCCAGTACATTGTTCGAAAATGAGCTGCTTAATAAGAGGTCCTGCCAGGCCAGGATCATAAAAGACCTTCTGGGCGGCCTCCTCCATTCTGGCCACAAAATCTGAGAATGGCTCTCCCGGGGTTTGAACTATCTTGGTGAGGCAAGCCTGGTGTTCCCCTTGGTTAGCCAGGCGTCGCCACGCCTGGGTGGCACACTGGGTGATTTGGTCATAGACAGGATTAGGATATTGTAATTGGTTTTGTGCATAAGGGCCTTTGCCAAGCAACATGTCTGCATTCCACCGCCTATTACCTTCCCTATTGTTGCGATCAGCTCGGTCCATGCAAAGGTCGGTATTCCATGCTTTCCAATCAATAAACTGCCCAGGGGAAAGACACGCCCTTGCAAGCTGTGTCCAGTCCCCAGGGGTCATAGGAGCAGTCGCTATAGTCTCCAATACAGCGAGTGTGAAAGGGGCATTAGGGCCATAGGAAGAGACTGCTTCCTTTAGTTGCTTAATAAGCTTAAGGTCAAGGGGTTGATGGTATGGTTGCCCTCCCTGGCCGGCGAGGACCGGATAGATCCCGTATGGGCCTCGGTCAATGCCGGGGACATTTCTGGTCCCTGTTTTCTTTATGACCTCCCATGTGGGGCCGTGGAAGGTACGGCAAGCAGAGGGCAAAGGGCCATCTTGGAACGGGGGAGGCGGCTCCCAGGGCGGGGCACTGGGCATAGGTCCGCCCTCCCCGTTGCCCTCCCCTAGCGGAGGCCGGCCTAGGCTTAACTCTTTGAAGTCATCATACAATTTCCGGAAAGGATTAGAAGTCTGCCACGTAGCAGCCGTAGCGCCACGTCTCGGGGAGGGGAGGCCCTCTGTTGGCGCCGAGCCTTTATTGACAGCAGCCTGAGGCCCCCGCTCTAACCCCTGTGTCTCTTCCGCCTCTGAGTCTGAAGAGGAAGAATCCGACCCCGCCCTAGAATTAGCCCTCGAGCTCTCTGAGCGAGCCTTCTCAAGCGCCTTTTCAAGAGCCTCACGGGCCTCCGAAAGCGGAAGAGATCCGCTCGGGCCCTCCTCCACTTTGAGGCAATATCTAACCATCTCCCAGAGGGGGCGTACGGAGGGGTCAATTACTCCCTCTTCCTCAGCAAAACTGATATCATATCCTAACTTTTTCCAGCAGGGTAGAGTAAGGTGCCCAGTGGGCCAAAACCACGGGGCGATCTCATGTATATTTTTAAAAAAATTTTGAACAGTTTTAGAACTCACCTTAATGCCGCGTGCTTTTAGCAAGTCTCGCATCGGCTTGTGCATTGGGGCACTGTCGGAGTTCCCCATTGTGAAATGAAACTGCTCCAGCGACACCGTCCCCGCTGTGAGCCCGCCCGATATATGGGCAACCCCCGCCTCAGCAATTGAGAGCGGAATTTCCCTGAAAGTGCGTCCACCCAGGGCCAGGTTAAGCCTCCCGCTTACCTGAAGGTACGTACCGTCCTGTGACTCGATGCAGCTCCACCAGACTCCGCACGAAGGGTGATCAGGGGTCCCCGTACGGGCCACCAAATGTCGCGCGCTTCTGCTCGTCCAGTGAGAAGAATCACACAACACGAGTCGGTGAAAGCTTGCTTTAATCGTTCACAGCTCCAGAGCCTTTACACACGTCCGCCCTGTGGCGGCTTCGTCCGTGCTCTGCCGAGATCTCCCTCGAAAAGGCGGAGTAACATGTTTTTATAAGGAGAGGGGCGCCAATAGCAATACAGCAGGAAATGAAAGCTCATAGGCTAAACTCATCAGTCTCTAGGCAGACTCACACATTTACAGGGCGCGGACAGCACTGACCGCAACCAGGAAGCAGGAAATAGGCGCCATCTTGCCCAGGTCGATGGGAGGGGTAATTTAGCACAGGCCTTGAGTCAGGCACAAGGCCACGCTGGAGGCCTGATTGTGATGTTGGCCTCCAACACTTCTGTCCTAGTGGATGTCTTTGCCCCAGGGCTAGAATCGTAGTGGTGCCAGCAGCTTGCTGGAATGAAGCACTCCTGGGTGTCCATGGTGGTAGATGTTGTGTGCTTCACAGTCAGCAGCGGATGTTTTCTGGCAGAGTTGTCACTGAGTTCAGCTACAGTTTCATTCTGGACAAGTCTGGGCTTCTGAAAAGAATAAGACAGTTCTTGCTTCCTGCCTGAAAAAGTCCACCCCTGCACATGTTTTGTGTCCCCATGTATTCAGGGGAACAAGATTTGAATGATGAGTGCATGGGACTAGAATACTAGAAGAGGGGATGCTTATGATTGCTGGTGGACAGGCTCCATAGTCAGTTCCATGGCGCCCCTGATAGCTGACCTCTGGTCTTCTCATACTCTGTGTGCCTCCTGCTTCTGGGCCAGGCCAATGTGTGGGGGGTGGTGCAAATTGTGCCCTCAGACCCCCAGTGTCTCTGTGTCACAGGTTGACATGCAGAGACCATCTATAGTGGGTTAATACCTCAAATTATCATTTGAGTGATGACAGGAAACTCATTCCTTCTATCAAATACCTACCTTCTGAGAGAGGATTCCAGTCACTGTAAGTGGGATCTTCAGCTGAACAGAGGTAGGTGAGTGAATAAAATGTAGTAATTCTATGCTCAGTTTCTCTCCTTAAAACACTAACTTTAGAAACTGCTATTCCTTTTGCAAATGTAATAAAATGTGTACTATTAGGCCAAAGGGTCAATGTTCTCTGCCTTTCTCCCCAGAACACATGATTCTTAACATACAGGACAATATTTTTCAGTCTTAATAACTTCTGGCTTGTATAGTTTGACTGTGGGATTAACCCAGTGGACATTTTGTCAGGTTTTGCCTTGGGACTGTAGTGTGCATTCCACCTAAGATGTTTGTGATTGCTTCCTTATCATACATGTATAATGAGCATAAAATGTGTAACTCACCTATTTAGGGGACAATATTCATTATATGTGAATTACTAATGTTAAATCATTGTAGTATTAAGGCAAAAAGCATGCTTTTTCTTTTTCATGATTACTTTAAAAACTATGTACAAAAAACTACACATGAATCCAACTGAATTTGGTTTGTTTTTAATTTTGTGTCTACCTATATTTATATATAGAGAGAGTCTTGGAATATATTTGCTTTTGTTCAGTTGTTTTTTATTTTAACGGCCATTTCCAACATTACTTTGTGATTAGTAGGTAGATGGATCCCCTCTATACTCCCCCCATGAAGATACAAAAAGTAATGCAATGGACAAAGTAGGAGAGGCAGAACCATTATGATAGACTTAAAGGTTTTGGCAAGAATCCTCAATGTTGTGCAAGAGAGAAGCTTGTTGAAGGATGCTTCCATGGTCTTATAGTTAGTGGCTCATGAATAGTAAGAAATTTTCAGTGCAATCAATGACACACTTATCAAAATCATGGTGGAGGTGAAGCAAGGGGGAAAAGTTCTGTGCAGGAAATTTAAGAGGGACCTGTAGAAGCAATAGAGAGGATCAAACCACAGCGCAAGTCTGACATTCTGAAGGAAAGAGCAGAAACATTAAGCAGTGCATTCTGCAGGGCAATGCTCAGTATTTTGGCAAGGCCAGTGGCGGGTAACAGCCCAAATGGCCCATCAGTCTCATGTGTCTGAAATGGGGTTGCCTTATCATCCAGCAGGACTCGGGCATCAGTTGGAGCATCACTTGGGAAGTGTGACATTGAGTGGCCAGCTCTAGTTGGTCCCCACGCTACATAGATCTACTTGTGTACGTGCAGCAACAGAGCAGCAATTCCTTGCCCCACAGATCTCTCCCCGAGAGAAACTCAAAAGACGATGCTAGGCAATGAAGTAGTTGTCCTTGCAGTTGATCTTGGGTCACCACTGACACCCATCCTTGGATGCCTGCCCTATCCACTCTGAGTATAGTACTCTTTAACTCCGCTATCATGTTGGCTGAGGGTTGGTGCATACCTTGCATGACCCAACCTTCCTTCTAAGGGATTCTGAATCCTCAAACCATTTTTATTTGAGGTCGCAGAATGTGCCTGAATTAAAATGTGGCAGAAAAATCCAAAGGGAAGACAAATACTGTTCCCTGAGTTCCCACATTCTCCAGGAAAATATTAGCTTAGTTCTATTGCTTGATCAGAGTCTGGTCATCCCTCCAATAAGGATGAATCATGAAGTAAGCCAGCGTCCCACCTGGAATGTGATATGAGGTCCACTCTTAGTTTTACCACTGGGTTTGGGTAGGCTTCCTATTGAGGAAACATGTAAAAGCCTTTGAAATGTACTAATCCATTATAAAATGGACATCTCAACCTTTCCACATATTTACAAAGGAGTTCTGTGTACTTGAAGGCTGGCTTGTGAGATTATCTACTTATGAATGGTGTTGTCTGATAGGACTTTCTGCTCAGTGTCCCACTGTGTACCTTTTCCAGGATCTTGGGCAGTTACTGAGATGCTTTGTCATAAGGAGTTCCACGCTGTGGACCACCATAGCTGAAGACTCCAGAGAGAGTGTCATGCTGGGATTTTGCAAGCAGGCAAGACATATCTACACACCAGTACCAAGATTAGGTACTTGTCCTTGTGAGCTTGTATTGCAGGCTTTAGAGTAGGAGGTTGGCATTATTCAACTTCAAGTAGCAACTTGGTCTCCATGACAAATGATGTCATTTGAGATTCAGTGTTTGTCATATCCAGGGTGGGCATTTAGTGGCAGCAATAGTGAGAATTCCTTTAAAATGCGGTGTTCCATGTTCTGTGGCACGTATATATCTTCCTTATCTGCCGCCATGCTCACAGTATTTTCCATTAGGTTGGCAGATTCATGGTGGTGCCTCGTCTGGTTTTTGAGTGCTTGTGGTTGGTGTTTAACACATGAAAATAAGCAAGTGTCCTACATTCACTCCATGTCCTTAACTTTTGTAGTTCTTTTCAATCCAGGCTACTGAGCAGATGGCATGCCCTTGGCCACAGCCTGGGCATCAGTATGATTTTCATCTGGGCCACTTAACACTCCACTAAGACTCGATCTTCAATCCCTACATCTGGGCCCTGACAGATGTATTTTCATGGCTTCCACAACCATAGAGGATACCTGAGATGCTTTGGACATGGAAGTCTTTTCCTCAGTCATCTGGGAAACTCCTGGGTCTCTCTCCTAATCTCAGAACAGTTTGGGTTGACAGAGGTTTTTAAACGGCTGCAGAATGTAGAATTGAGTCAGGATATACCCGAGTGCATCATTCTGAGAAGGGTGCCTGCATCCTTCCCTTAAGTGTGAGGGTGATGACTTGGTAACGGGGAAACTTGGAAGTATTTGGCATTCTTACTTACAAGTGTTGACAGGCCTCCTCTCTCTGGGGTGTTCAGATGTTGCCTGGCTGTAATGTCACAAGATGAGACTATGAGGAATTAATGCCCTGTGTGCTCTGAGCAGAGGGCAGAGGCTTAGTTGGGCTGGGGAGGGGAGGTGGACACACACGTGTGTGTAAACACGTCATCTACGCCTTGCTGTGTATGCTGTACCTTGCCCAGGGTTCCCTCTTCATAGGGAGACTCATCTCGGTGTTGACATCTCAACCATCACTTTGGTAGTACTGAAGCTTGTTCTGTAGAGGATTCCAAGGGACAGGTTTATTAGAAAAATGTCCTACATGTTGACACTGGCTTGTGGTCTAGTTCTTTTTGGTCAGTTCTCATGGATCTTGAGGTCATCTCTGCAGTTTTTAAAGCTTCATTGTATTTGGCTTGGTGTTGCCACTGAAGTTGGTTTGGTGTCTTCCTCAAATGCTGAGAGGACTTTGTTTTGCATTGAGGTCCTGCATGGGCATGGGCTGGTTGTTTTGAGGAGATGGGAATGTGATGTTCCTGGTATTTGTTGAAATTTTGATTCTTCCCAGGTGGTGGGAACCATATCAGCCAGGGGAGTGGTAATATAAAAATGAATGAGCTGTCTTCTGCAAGGTTGAGTACTAGAACTTTGACCTCTTGAACTACAGCTTGCACAAAATCAGCTGCTTCAGTGGAAATTAAACTTTGTCTCTATTCATTTGTATTTCTCTGTTACAATGAGTAGACCTACTTCAAAATCTCTTACATGTCAAAGGCTACATGAATCAAGAGCATCATCTATGACATGCATCATCTAAGATTTTCTCATGTTCTGTGGCTGGACTGAGGAGGACAGGAGAGGATGACCACCTTTTTTAGGGAAATCCAAGAGCTCTCTGTCTGGAAGGCACACCACGTTGTAGGTAAGACTTATGACAGTGTTGCATAGTTGGAGTCAGGCTTTCTCTGAAGCAGGTTAGGGACTGTCAGACAGGATTAGGTCAGGGGACCTGGCACCTGACTCCACCTGTGGTCTAGGGAAGCTGCTAGTCCTTCTTGCAGGTGGACAGGAGGGGCTGATGACTGAGTACGATGCCATGCTCTGCTCTGAGGGTACGGGGCATACACGTTGGTCCCAGTAAGGGGATAGGAACATGGAGGGGATCAGCACCTCCTGTTTGTTCTGTGTTTGAGATCTTGCTGCTTGCCAGTCCTTACGTGGAGTCCTGTCTCTGATCTTGGCACACAGACATGCTTGCCTATGGAGGGGCATCGACAGATAATGGAACACAGAATGAAGTACAACTGTAGTTTTCTGCTCCCATGCTTCATGAAAATCTGGTGGTTTCTTCTTCACGTCAAACTGGGCTCCTGGGCCAGGTCTGTTTGTATAGTATTTGGTGTAAAGCTGAGATGTGATTAGAATTTATGCCAGCAAAAGCTCTATCAGAGGAAGGGATAGAGCTTGCCTTTGAGGTTAGGAGAAATAAACACTTTGCTGGGTTCTTTGGGAGTGAGTCAGGTTTGGAGGAAACCAGTAAGTTTCTGGGTTGGACTGAATCTTATGAGAATGCCAAATTGGGTGGATTTGAGGATATATGGAAACTTACTGAAGCAAATGTCCTAAAAAGAGGAGCCTCAGGAGAACCCTTCCTCTCACAAAGCAGGGAATGCAGGTATAGAGCATCGACTGCTGTGCCACGGAATGGGAGTTTGGGAGGGCCCACAGGGAGATGTTAACTCGGTGTGGCTTGAGGGGTGGTGAGGTCTTGGAAAAATGGGCCTCTCTTAGAAACCCTGCCACAACTACCACCTGTGCCTATCAGTCAATTGCATCCCTGACAGCAGGATGAGTAGACAGCTTTTCTGTGGCTACCAAAGCTCTATTCAAGAATTATAGAATGTGTTTGGAACACATTCTTCCCAAAGAGGGTTTAAAACCCACTTATGTCTGAGGAAGGGTATGAACCATGGTATTGTTAGCTCTAGATCTTAAGGAGGAAAGAGAATCAGTTGCCGAAATAGTTTCTAATCTCAGCACAGTATTTCATTTCTTAATACCCATGTGTCTAAATTCCATGTGTTGTAGGCTGCAAATCAGCAGGTCTTTATAAAACTGCTGTGCTGGCCTAAAGTTTGGTCAGGAAACATTGGGAGTGCAATGAAATCACTATCGTGTGCTCGCCAGGTCATAGAATGTTAAAGCTGGTAGCGACAGAAGGAAGTTTCCTCAGGAACCTCCGAAATGTCAACGTGCGAACTCCTGCTCTGATCTTAGTTGAAAGAACTCGCCTTAGGAGAAGTTTATAAGAAAAATTTGAAAGCCTCTATCACGCCCATGTTCAGATCCATGAAAGAAATCACAGTGGGGGGAATCAATATGTGTGTAAACAGTGTGGGAAAGACTTCATTTCATCCCACTATATTCGAGTACATGAAAGAAGGCATGCTGGAGTGAGGCTCTGTGTATCTAAGGAATGTAGGGAAAGCATTAGCTCATAGTAATTCATTTCAGAGACGTACAAGAATTCACACTGGAGAGAAACCCTATATATGTAAGCAATGTGGGAAAGCATCCAGCAAACATTGCCAAAGACATGAAAGAATTCATACTGGGGAGAAACCCTATGTGTGTAAGTAATGTGGGAAAGGATTCAGTACACACAGTTATTGTAAAATACATAAAAACTCACTGGTAAGGTACTTTAAGCATGTGGGAAAGCATTTAGCACATGTGGATATTGTCAAATACCTGAAAGGCACACTGGGGAGGTACTCTATGTAAGCAATGTGGGAAAGCTTTCAGCATACACAGTGAATGCAAACTACAGGAAAGAGCTCTCACTGGTGAGAAACCGTAAGCAGTATGTGAACGTTTTCAGCACATGTGGTACTTGTCAAATACATGAAAGAAGTCACACTGGGGAGAAACCCTATGTACGTAAGCAATGTGGGAGAGCTTTCAGTCCACACATATATTGTCAAATACAAAAAAGAAGTCTCACCGGGGAGAAACTTTATTTATGTAAGTCTATTTTGAAAATCCTGTGAAAATTTCTCATGTAGGTCAAGACCTGTAGAAATAATTAATACAAAATGTTTGTCAATATTTCTTCACAAATTTTCCAGAAAATACCAATCCCAGATGGGGAGATATCCTAAAGTACATACATTGCATGGCCTTTAGTAAATCACTTATATCTAGATTATATATCTGTAGTGTTTGATATAAAAATATTGAATTGACATAATTTTGTATTTTTGAGTGTCTTTGCTTAATACATAGTGTCTTGATTAAACTTGGTGAATTGGACTGTACTTTTTACTTTGAAGTACGGTTAGTGTTTATGTAGTTTTTGTTTTTAAAATTGGGAAGAATAGACTACTAAAAAACTTAATTTTTAAAATTGCTTTTTGTTAATTGTTGGGGTTTTGCCACTACATTTGTTTTAAATTTTGGTGCATCTATTCCATATTCTGTGTAAAAAAAGATGTTTTTGAATTTGATGCTGTGTTCTATATTAAGATATATATATATGTGTGTGTATGTGTGTATATATATATATATTTTTTTTTTAATGGGGGTACCAGGAGTTGAACTCAGGACCTTGTGCTTGCCAGCAGGTGCTTGTGCCACTGAGCGATATCACCGGCCCTTTTTTTCCCTTTATGTGGGTACCAGGAGTCGAACTCAGGACCTCACGCTTGCCAGGCAGGTGCTTATGCTGCTGAGCCATCTCACCAGCCCAAGATATGTATTTTTAGAGACTTGTGAACATACATTTTTGACAAAGGTTATTTTCACACAACTTGTAGATTAGCAAATGTTTTTCGTATCATGACAAGATACCTGCTTATATCTCAACATCATTGTGCATTTATATCATGTACATAATTTTGCCTATTTGTCTTTTACGTTGGAGCCAATATTATTTACATACATTTTTTTCTTACCATCAAAATAAAAAGTTCTGAGGGATTGAGCCTCAAGTGACACTTCCATCTGATGGGTTTCCTGGCTATGAGTGTCTGATGCTCTCTTTGAGGTACTGATTTAAGTATGGAGGCAACTTCTGCCCAGTGGCTGGATTGGCCTCCAGGCTTGCATTGCAGCCGGTGCTGGGAAGATAGAGAAGATGGAATTATCCCTGGAAACCCATAGTGGTGGTATGTGTGGCTCAAGGTCCATGTGTGAAGTCTCCCTGTGGATGGTATTAGTTGAATTCAGTGACTGCCTCAGTGTGGGGAAGTCTGGGCTTCTGAAAGAATAAGGCTGTTCTTGCATCTTGCCTGAAAGGGGTTTATCCCCACACAAGAGTTTGGCCCAATGTATTCCAAGAAGCAAGGTTTGAAGGATGAACCCCTGATATTAGAATACTAGAAGAGGGGACACTCATGATTGCTGGTGGACAGTCAGCTCCATGGTGCCCCTGACAGCTGACCTCTGGCCTTCTCACACCCTGCATGCTTCCTGCTTCTGAGCCAGGCTGATGGGGGCGGTGGTGGCAGATGGTGCTCTCGGACCCCCTGTGCCTGCTAGGTCATGGGATGACACACAGAGGCTCACTTTTACAATTGCAAAATACCTCAGTAGTTACCATTCGTTCTACTGAATAAGATGAAATCGTCATTGCTACTATCAAATATCCTCCGAGAGAGAAACGATTTCAGTAGTTCTTCTAATTCAGAACTTCTTCAACTGAACATAGAGGTAGGTGAGTGAAGTAATGGTAGTCCACGTCTGTGTTCAGTTTCCTCAGAACATGAACTTTAGAAACTGTTCTGTTCCAACCATAAATATAAAATGTACACTAAGGCAAAGGGTGGCTGTGCTCCGCCTTCCTCCCAGAACATACGATTCCTGACATAGGAAACAATAAATACATTTTAGTCTTAATAACCTGAGCCTTCTATAGTTTGACTTTGGGAGAAAACTTGAACACTTTGCCAGTGTTTGTACTTGGATATGTTTTGTATATTTCTGCCTAAAAATGTTTGCTTCATTACTATAAACATATTGAACTTAAAATATGTATAATTCACATGTGCAGGGGACTGTGTTTATTATGGGTGAATTGTTAACTCAAAATAGAATTAAGCCAAAGAATATTAATATTCTTTGCATCATTAATTTTTTTCCCATGGAGAATATTTATGCTGATAAATTGCAGTTATGCTTTGTGGACATTTGTTACTATTCATTTACCCCAGATGGTAAAGGGGATTGTCCTGTAGCCTCTGATAAGGGGCCTGTATATAGCGCGATTTCTCTTTTAGTATGGTGTGGAAAGGACACAGTCTAATCGAAACTTAGTTTTACCAATATGAGCATGAAACAGGGAATTTATACTGGAAGAAAACACCGGAGCTCGAATTCACATGGTAGTGATTACTCATGATAAAAACTTGGCAAAGTTATAAACAACTCTATACTTTATATTATAGTATGATGTATAATACTGGGGTAGTTTCATATGTCTGTTAAAAAATTTTTATTCTGAAAGTTGTCTAAAGGACAAAGTATTTCTAAGACAGGTATATAGAAATCTGGCTTGAAGAAAAAAAAATACACGAAAGAATTAAAAATATAAAATGCAGCCAAAAGTTGTACCCTCCCCTTGTGATCAAACCTATGACCTTGTCTATCCTGGGGAAGTACTCTAACACTCTAAACTGGCATCTCCTAAACTCTCATTTTTTTTTTCATGAGGAAAGAAGGAAGTATATGTAACAAGTAAAAAAAATATATATATATATATATTCCATATATATAATATGGAACTGGGCATGGCAGAGCATGCCTGTAATCTCAGGGAATTGGGAGGCTGGGGCAGGAAGATCAGAAGTCCAATGCCCATCTAAGAATTTAAGAGAATGTTTCAAAAAGAATAAAGAGAATTGCATAAGGGGGGAGCCCTTTCCAAGCATGGGTTTAACTCTCAGTTCTGCAAAAGTAGTACTAGTAGCAGTAGTAATAATAGTAGCAGCAGGAGAAAAAGGAAAAGAACAGCAGTAATAAGTAATGACAATATGCCACATGAAGCAATTAAAATAACCCCAATTTCATTAAGTGACATGAGTGAAAATAAACATCACCTATAAAATTCATGCACTGGCTGGGCACAGTGGCGAACAACTATTATCCCAGCTACTTGTGAGGGAGAGATGGGAGAACTGCAAGTTTGAGTCCAGCCTGGGCACTGTAAGACCCTGTCTCAAAAAAAGAGTTGAGAGGGATGCAAGTTGGTGGTAGAGTTAATGAGTCCAATTCCCAGTACCCCCAAACAAAAACAAGAACACTTCATGCACTACTGCTTTAAAAAGTACTTACTGAAATGTGTGGACACATTTGCTTTCAGGAACACGGTGTACATGGTCCAGAGATGTACTTTAAGGACAAGTCACTGATAAGCACAATATATTTATTACTTTGACAATATTTCCTTCAGGCAGTGTATCTCCTGGAGCATTTTGCTCAGATTGCTTTGTTTCTTCATATTACATTCAAAGATCTCACAGGATGACAATTTTTCACTGGTCTTTAAAATTATAGCTTTGTTACATTTTTGACATTCACAAGATTTTATCTTTCATGTGGACCAGTTAAAGCCTTTTGAACATGTATTTTATTTAAGTACTTCTCTCCATACTGTAATCATTTAAATCTGAATAAAACCAAGGTGACTAGAAGGTTTCTCATACACTACAATGACACCAGTCCTCTCCGATGTGCATTCTCGTGCATGCTAGAAAGGCGATGTGGTAGTGAAGGCTTCCATGTCCTATATTTATAGTTTCTTTCCATGTACTGAACATAAGCAGAATGTATTCAAAAAGTCGAATGAGTTAAGGCTTTTCCTTACATGAATAAGGTTTCTTTTCCCTGATTACTTCATGTTTTTGAAGGAAATTGGAACATTTGAATGTTTGTCCTCATTGCTTGCACGCATAGGTTTTCTCAGTAGTGTGAGTGCCTGTCTTCAATTCGTCAGAAAAATGAAGGTTTTTCCACACTGCTCACATTATGGTTTGTCCCCAGTAAGAATCCTTTCGTTTATTTGAAAAAGTATTTGAACAGCTGAATGCTTTATCACATTGCTTACATTAGATAGGGTTTCTCTCTATTGTGGACTCCTCTTGCCGATCAACCCATTATCCCTGCAATAAGGATGACTCACAAAATGACCCAGTATCCCATCTGGAGTGATGACAATAGGTCTGCTCTAGATTTTACCACTTGGTTCTTGAGCTCATATAGCTTTCTACTGGGGAGCAGTACCTTGTAGGTAACTCCTTAATGTACTATTGCATCATGAAAGAGAGCATCTCAAACTTTCTTCAGGAGTTCCGTGCTTTTTGAAGGCTGGCTTGACATCCTATGAAAATACGAGTGGTATTGTGTGATAAGAAAGAGTGGACTTTCTGGATAGGGTCCCACTCTACGTTCTCTGAGACCTCCAGTTGTTGTAGAGATGCTTTACTCTGAGGAGTTCCATGCTGTGGGTCCATCTTTGCTAAAGACTGGAGAATAGGTGGTGCTGGGACTTTGCAAGCAGGAAAGACAGCCCACGCACTCATACTAAGAAATTTGACCTGTGAGTTTGTACTGCATGCTTTAGAATAGAAGGAGCTTTAATATGGATTAACTTGTTACCGATTAGCAGCTTGATCTCCTTGACAAATAGTAAAATACTGAGATTCAATGTTTGTCTCTGCCAGGCTGGACACTTAGAGGAAACAGTAGTGAAAATGCCTTTAGAACATTCCTGGCATCCATATTCTGTGACACACATATGTATCTTATCTGCTACCATGGCCACTATTCATTTTCCACTAGCTGTTGATGAAGGTTGGCAGGTATGTGGTGGTGCCATTGTCTGGTTGAATACTTGTGTTTGGTGTTTAATGGGGCATTGTACCATGATGCACCAAAACAAGTATGTTTACATTTACTCCATCTCTAACTTTTTAGTTCTTTCCAAGAACAGTTGGCTGGCTCCTGGCCATGGCCCTGGCATTAGTATATATTCAACCTGTGTCTGCTTATTACTCCACTAAATGTGACTGACAACTGCAGCTATTTAGCAGGATTCAATTTCCATTCCCTGCATATGGGCTCCGATGGAGTATCTTGTCATGGCTTCCACTACCATAGAGCACACCTGAGATGCTTTGAACATGGAAGTCATGTAGCTGGGATATACCTGGGTCTCTTTCCTAATCTCTGAACAGTTTGGATTGATAGAGGCTTTTAAACTACTGCAGAAGTTAGGATTGTGATTCAGGAATACATCTACCTCTGGTGCTCTGACCTTCTGAGAAAGGTGTGAGGGAGATTTCATAATGGGAAAACCTGGAAATACTTGCCATTCTTATTTACTAGTAAATGTTGACAGGAGACCACCAACCCTGTGCTGTTCAGATACTACGAGACCTGTAACGCCTGTGACTGCAGTGAAGCGGCGAGACAGTAAGGACTTGATGCCCTGTGTCCTCTGAGTGGAGGCAGAGGCTTAGCTGGCCTGGGGAGGGGAGGCGGACACAGATGTGTGTGTAAACACTCCATCCACGCCTTGCTGTGCATGCTATACCTTCCCAGGGTTCCCTCACAGGGAGACTCATCTTCATGTTGACGTCTTAACCATCACTTTTCGTAGTTTCAAAGCCTGTTCTCTGATGGATTCCAAGGGAAAGGTTCATTAGAACAATGTTATCCTACATGGTGACACTGGCCCAAGGACTTATTCTTGAAGGTCAGTTCTGCTGATCTGAGAGTCATCTTTACAGTTTTTAAAGCTTCATTGTATTGAGCTTGGTGTTGCTTCTGTTGGTTTAGTGTCTTTCTATGAAATCTGAGAAGACGTCATTCTGTGTTGAGTTCCAGCATATTTACGGGTTGGTTGTTATGAGGAGGTGACGATGTGATGTTCCTGGTGTGTCAAACTGCTGCCATATTGATTCTTCCCAGATGGTGGAAACTATGTTGGGCAGGGGAGTGGTAAAAGAAACAAGTGAATATATAGCAGTAATGTAAAAATTATGGAGCTCCCTTCTGGAAGGTTGGTTTCACTTGTTTGACACCTTAAACCTTGTCTGTAGAGAGCCCTCCTGGTCCTCGCTGTGGTCTGGGAAGTTTATATTTGTAATCCCAAAGGAAAGTTATTGGGATTCTAGCGAGCTAATTCCAATCTACCACTTCCAGTGCAACCCATGGTGAGAATAAAGACACCTAAGGCAAATTTGTAGTTGCGGGGAGCCAAGGGGTTCCTAAGTCCAGCCAGGGTGATGGTTACCGGAACAAAGTCCTTGACCCAAGGCCAAACCCAGGTTATATTAATTCTTGACGAGGGGAGTGGCTTGGGGAATGAGTGACTGTGAGAGTGGCAGGAAGTACGTGAGTGCCGTGAGCTGGGCTAGGTAGGAGGCCTGAAATCACCTCTGCAATATGCAGAGAGAAAGATATGCAGAAAGAGTAATCTGCATAACACAATTTGAGGTAGTATCTAATATTTTGGGGTCGGTGCTTCAGCTCTGATGTGTAATCTTTTATGCCCCAAGAAGTCATAGCCTCTTATCTCGAGGCTTGATCCCAGCCCCCAGCAAACAGTGTGGAGTGTGGCTCTCCTTCCTGCCTGGCTCACATATGAGTTTTGGGAGCTACAGGGGTGGGGAAACACTGACCTGTTGCCTTGCTTCAAAGACTACACATCAGCACCTTTGGCTAGACCTACTTATGTTGCTTAAAGCCAATTGTAGGAATAAGAAAAAGTCCTAGCCAGCTCTGTACATATCAATACATGGAAATAGGGCCAGGTTTAGCCAAAATGGAGATAATTACTCTTTCAAGGAGTGCCATCCCAGGTGGTCCTCCACACTTGTCTATACAAAATCAAGAGCTTCAGAGGAAAGCAATCTTCGATATAGAGGAATATGAACAAGTAGAGGTAATCATTAGGTCTCTTTAAAAATCTCTTACATGTCAAATGCTAAGTGGATCAGAGAACATCACTGTCTATAACATGAGAGGACTGAATGTTTTCATGTTCTGACTGGAGTGCGGAAGACCTGAGAGGAGGAAGGCCAGCTTCGGTGAAAGCCAAGAACTGTTTGGAAGCCACACCCAATTTTATGTTGATCTGTGACAATGTGGCATTACTCGGAGCAGCTCTTCTTCTGAACTGTGCTCATGTCTATCACACATGAGCAGGTGGGGGGAGGTGGCATGTGACTCCACCTGTCACCTGGTGAAATTATTTCCTCCTGTGGGTGTATAGTAGGGGCTGATGACTGAGTGCTAGTCCATGATTATCTCCGAGGATGCATGAAATATATCTTGGTCTCAGAGGATAAAAACATGGAGGGAAGGATCTATGAGGATCAGCATCTCCTGTTTATAGTTGGTATTTCTGTCTGAGATCCTGCTACTTGCCAGTTCTTATATTTAATCTCTTCCCTGTCCCTTATTTTGACAACCATGGACACTGCTATGGACAAGAATCTACAGTTAATGCAGCAGGATATAAAGTACAAGTGTTAGCATCTTTATCACATTGATCCCATGGCTCTTCAAAAATGATTCAAGGCTCAATTCCACAAGCTGGTTTTTTCTTCTTTGTTTCAAATTATGAGTTACTGGGATAGGTCACCTTCAATAGTATTTGAGGTACACAGATTGGTAAAAACTGATGACTGCACAAATCTGAGGCAGGGACCTTAACATTGAAGTGAGTAGAATTAGAAAGTCTGCTGGGTTCTTGGGTTTTGCATCAGGTTGGAGGAAAATCAGTAAGTTCCTGGTTGGGTCAGATCTTATTAGAAGGAAATGCCAAAACAGGATTGGACATGTGCAATCTTACTCAGTAAATGTCTGAAAAAGAGAAGGCGCCATAGACATATTCATCCTACAAAGTAGAGAAGGATGGAGTGTAGGTATAAAGCTTCAGCTGGCAGTAACATTGCACAGGAGTTTGCATACACTGACAGGGTGTCTTTAACTCAGTCTTCTACAAATGGACCTGCCTTAGTATCCCTGCCATGACTATTACCTGCTCCTGTCAGTCAATTACCCTCATATAGCATGCTGAGGTTTATTCTGTGTATTTATTCTGTGGTTGTAGTTGAGAAGAAGCCTAGAATGTGGATGCGGATGTCATGTCCCTCAAACTGGGTTTAAAAGCCACTTAACACAAAGTAGGATATGGATTGTGGTAGTAGTAGCTCTGGATCCCATGTAGTAAAGGGAACCAGTTGGTTCAATGATTCCTAGTCCCAGCTGCCTTGAACAGCTGTATCATAACCTATGTACTTGGATTTCATGTTGTAGTTTCAACTCCACATGGCTTTTGTAGAGCTGGTCAGGTGACCTGATGTCTGGTTAGGAAACTTACTGGAAGTGCTGTCACTATTTTGTGCTGGATGTACTGCAGAATCCATTAAAAGAGGTAGCTCTTGTTGTGGAGACAGTAACAAGGCAAGAGTATCCTCAGTATCCTTTTTGAGTATGCCCACATTTTTCTCAGGTGCTAACGAATTGTCTTTTAAGTGTTGTCATCACTGATCTCACAAATGGACCCCAGATAGTTGAAACTCATTTTTTTTTTTTTTTTGTGGGTACCGGGGGTCAACCTCAGAACCTCGCACGCCAGCAGGCGCCCATGCCGCTGAGCGATATCACCGGCCCTTTTTTCGTATGTGAGTTCCAGGAGTCGAACTTGGGCTCTCATGCTTGCCAGGCAGGCGCTTACACCACTGAACAATCTCACCGGCCCTGAAACTCATTTTTGAATAGGCCAAACATCTTATTGCTAAATGTAGTTTTTAAATTTTTAAATTAACAGTTTTGTTAAACTAAAATCTGCACACTATACGATTTACAAACTTAAATGTAAGATTCGTGTATTGACAGTTGTACAATCATGACCACATATTTGGATCATTTTTATTATCCCAAAACAAAATAATCTACTTGCTAGCTATCATCTTCCAATCCCTTCCCCCTAAATCTAGGAAATTACTGAGCTACTGTTATCTTCATAGATCTTCCTATTCTGGAAATTTTTTGATTCAAAACAGACCATGCTTATAGCAACAATAAAGACCTTAACATACCCAAAGAAATGGAAATCCTGCAAAGTGAGCTCTTGCACCATATTGGGGTGAAATTAAAAACCCATGGCAGAAATGTACTTAGACTACAAGAACTTTGAAAAATGTAATTTTTGTAGTCATCTTTTATTTTTTTATTTTTATTTATTTTTATGTGGGTACCGGAGGTCGACCCCAGGACCTCGCACTTGCCAGAAAGTGCTTGTGCCTCTGAGTGATACCACCGGCTTTTTTTTTTTTTTTTTTTTTTTTTTTCCTTTCTGTGGGTTCTGGGAGTCGAACTCAAGACCTCATACTTGCCAGGCAGGCGCTTACGCCACTGATCCATCTCACCGGCCCTGTAGTTATCTTTTATGAGGTAGACTAAGTACACAAGTTTCAAGGGATAGTAAGTAAAGTTGTAGCTAGTCCTGGTTGGAATGGAAACTCCTGCAGGATCTTCTGAATTCAGCAGGCCTAGTGTTCTGACCCTGAGCTTGAGCCTAACAGAAGTTCCTTGCTAGATAATTCACTATCCTCACATTGGCAGCCCCAACCTCCTTGCTGGGCATTATCCATTCCTCATTCTGCCTCTTTCCTTTGTCATTCCTAGTCATATGTCTGGCTATGATTGGTGACTAGTTCATAAGTGATTGGGCATACCATTACAACCTGGGGGGATGTTGTTAGAGGGAGCTAACTTTGTTTTCAGAATAGTTTTGGAAGAAGGAAAATACTGGTGCAATGAGGTCTAGAGCACTTGCTGTCATAAAGGGGAGGGCCTGGAATTTCCCGCCTAGAGGGTAGTAATGGGACCCTGAGAAGGAATCTGTGGCCACAGAGTTAGAGAAGAAACAAGGATGGAATCTGGTTCTTGTTGAAACATAGGTCTTTGCCACCAGCATCTTGGAGCCATGAGTGCATTTAGACTTCAGATTTTGAGCCGGCGTATTCCCATTTTAAGCCGTGGTGGTGGTCCGTGGCTGCTGCTTCTCCCTCGCTACTTCTCCCTAACCTTCTTCCTCCTTGGTCATTTGTAGCCAAAAGAATTGACCCCACTGTGCTTCATAGATTTACCTCTGTGACAGGTTCACAGAGCAGCAGCTCTCGTCTCGAAAGGCTCTTCCTGAAGGAAACTGGAAGGGAGATAGTAGCAGTGTGAAATGTAGCTCCTGTCCCTGAGGTCCTAGCCTTTCAACTTCTCCTCCACCCCCTCAAAAGTCCCTTAGCTTTCAGCTGTTACCTCTGCTTAGGGTTGGTACTTACCTGACACTGTGATCCAAAATACTGTAGGACTGGCATCACTGGACGCCTGTTGATGATATGCTTTTCATGATAGGGCTGCCAAGTGTGTCCCAGTCGCCATGAAGGATGTTCTAGGAAATGCTCAAATGCGTTGCTGTCGTTCCACACCTATTCTTACCAGCTTCAGTGCATAAACATAGCTTTGTCTCCTCTGACCAGTTAGTTACCCCCACAATGAGGATGACTGACAAAAGGGAACCAGAGGCTCAGTTGCAAGGATTAAGAAACGTGGCCACTTCTCTTACCTCTTGATTCCTGAACCCATGTGGTCTCCCAACTAGGGGATGCAGTGCTGTAAACCATAGATGTCTCTTTGGTGTACAAAAGGCAGCCGGAAGGCATTCTAAATGGAGTTAGTGCTTCTGTGTTTTCTGAAGTTTGTATCAACACGATAGGAAGCTACCTGCTTTGAAAGATGTGTTATGTGGTATGATTACCATAATTAGTTGCTCATTCTGCACCTCTGTGTTTGTGATGAGAATCCACTGGTTGTGGGTTTTCACTGGATAGAAGTGAAACAGGCAGCTAGATCTTGTAACAATAGGTCCGGACTGTATAGTCCCATGGATGGGATTAGGAACATAGAAGTAATTTCAGTACTTTATTATCTTATGTGTAAGCAAATGAGTTAAATGTAGTACAGGTAATCTGCAAGACTTGTGATCACTCTTGATTTTTGTAAGCTACTTTTGCCACTTTATAGAATACAGTGATAGCAGGGATGGTAGATAAGGGAAGCCATTTTGAATGTGTGCATGCTGGTGTAAATGGTAATGGCTTGGAATAAGGCACCAAGATTGGAAATGTAGAAATAAACTTGAAAGGATGTTTAGGAAGTGTGTAATCAATGGGATTTGGTGGCTTCTGAGTTTCTTGCTAGCGGGTCTAGTAAATATACTAAAAGCATGTAATGGAATGTGTCTGGTCTCTTGTCATAAAACAGCCATTCTCAAAAGTAAAAGTACACAGTGATGGAGAACTAGTATAGGGCGAATGACTAGCTATGTAAATTAGTCATAAAGGTAACTAAACACATTGGTATTGTATTCTCTTCCTCAGGAAGACTTCCTTAATTCCTTGATAACATTAGGTCCTCTTATTCACTGGAACAGTAAAATAAAGTTTAGGACTTTATTTCGTCATGGTAGCAGCACAATGACTGATACAATTACAAACTTTCTCACAGAGTAAAAGGCTATAAAAGCTGTAAAATATACACATAATGGCAATTTAACAGTGTACTAGAACACAGGTAAGATATTTTGAGGTTCTACAGACATAGTTTTTGTGTGTGTGTGTGTGGGTACCGGGGGGTCGACCTCAGGACCTCGTGCGCCAACAGGCACCCGTGCCACTGAGCGATATCACTGGCCCCTTTTTCGTATGTGGGATCCGGGAGTCGAACTCGGGCCCTCGCGCTTGCAAGGCAGGTGCTTACGCTACTGAGCCATCTCACCGGCCCTACAGACATAGTTTTATAAAACAAGCAAAACCAACTTTGAATTTGTATAAAGAAATTAAAAATAGAATATGATGCTATTAGTATCTTAGACTATGTAAATGTGCTTAGGTTGAACGTTTGGTCCCTAATTAACATGACAGTCTGCATATTGGCCAGTTCAGCCTTGACCAACCTTCCAATATTCTGAGGTTGATTTGATCCTGCCCACTTCTGTCTTGGTTAATTGTGGGGCAAGATTTTCTGTCTTTGCTGCAGGCTCCTACCCATCACCATGTCACTGGGAACATTGCATTTTTCATGTGCCCTTCCCTTTACTCTAATGATCCCTTTGGAAGGGTTGTTTCTTCAACAGCAGTCTTCATGTTTACTAGTGTTAAATGGGCTTCTCTGTGTCCAACATTACAGTATATTTTTATTGTGTTGGAAATCATGGTGTATTCATAACTTAAGCTGAATTTATAGAAATGCAGAATATGTAGGAAAATCATAAAATGTTGCATTTATGGAAGCTTAAACCATCAAAACTGCAATATTGATGTATTTTATTTTGGCACTGCAAAAATATTTTGCATTTATTTCCTGCAATATTCTTGTGAAATAGGCTGGAACAAATGATAGTGAAATGAAAGGACAAGATGACTGACCTCTAGGTGTCAAAAAAAAATGCGGTACTGTCTTTAATTTCCTATGAATATGTAATTTCAAAACAACCAAAGACCTCAACACTGAATTCTAGATCTTATCCCTCAAATAATTTTGAATCATACAGTATTCTAAGTAGTGTTCACGAATAATGTGGGGAGGAGTTCCCTGGTAGTTTTCCATTTGTGGCTTGCTATATGGATTGTAGGAAGGTCTGAATTAGACCTAACATAGGAGCCTAAGTTTTCCCTCTAACTCGTAAGTAAATACTAGACTTGTTCAATTTATGATTCATAGTCTCATGGAACCTCCCAACTTGTAGTTTAAAAATGTTGATCTGTATGAACTAAATCATATTCAATGGAGGCATAATATCAGAGTTGGACTCTCCAACATTTATCATCTTTGAAGAATGGTGAAAGAATAATATTTCTGTGAGGAGATTCGTTGCAGATACCTATGAGCCATTCACATTGGCCCCCTAATCCTACCAGTCAATAATGCCTGCCAAAGACAGATCCTTTAGAACTCAGAACATAGGTTAAAAAGTAAATTCTATAGACTATAAAAACTATTAGGTTTCATGTCTCTAGAAGGTATCTAGTAAAATACCCAAAATAGGTTGATCACTTTTTGTAGATTAGAATCTCCCTCAGGAGGATCAATACATTTAATTCACATGAAAAGTTTTCTAGGTTTTCCAAGCTTTTTTTTGAGAACAGGATCTCATATAGTCCAGGCTGGCCTTGAACTCAGGAATCCTCCTGCCTCAGCCTCCCGAGTGCTGGGATTACAGGTGTGTGCCACCACACTGGCAATGCTTTGTGCTTTGAGTGACATCATAGGTGCTGCATAACTCAACATCTACTTGGCCTTTGGTTTTGTTGTAGAAAGTTACCACCTCAGGCTTCCATTTTGTCAAGGTTTCCCTATCAATATTTGCATCATGGTGCAATGTAGACTTCAGCAGTATCAGTTTGTTTTTCTTTGCCATATATCTTTCTGAAGTCCAAAGGTTGTGCTATGCAATTCAGTTTTGACACTGCAATGTTTCATTTGGAATTTCTGCTTTGTTCCTGTGTATAGTTCCAGTGCTGGTCAACTTGTGCTCTTTCAGCAAATGTAACATCAACTGAAACTGGAAAAGCAATTGTCCAATGTTACATTCCCATTCATTTGGGAGATGGGCGCAACAAGTCTGTTCACAACATCATTTAGTTTATTTTACTATACGAATAAGGACCTGGTGGCTGAGTTCTAGAATAAATTTCCAAATTGAAAGTATAATAAGTCTTCTCTACAAGGACATACATTTTTATGTCTTGTTTTGAAGGGTTTTTTTTGGGAAATATACCAATGGCTCCCTCTTTGGAGAAATGAACGTATATCCCGCATGGCTAGCATTTGCAATTTCAACATTCTAGGGCAAACTTTCAGGGCCAGCAGCACATCAAGCCCATCTAGCACAGCTTGCAAGGTCTGTAGGTTCCTATTCTGCAGCTGGAAAACATCCAGCTGAATTTCTGATGTCTGCGGTTCCATAACATTGTCAGTGTCCCTAGCGGGGAGGCTGGGAAAGGGCCAGGACCTTACCATGGCCTTCAGGGTCTCAGGGTGTCCCCTGGTGTGAAGGCCTCCAGGAAGCAGTGACAAGAGCTCCCCCAGCAAGTCTTCCAGAACCCCAGTGGCCAAGTCTTTGTCCCTCAGCAGGCTCTGAACCTTGTGCTGTGGGAGAGTGGGTGGGGATGGGGTGCTCATCCTGGTGAAGATGCAAGGCCAGGGATCCAGAGGTGGGATGAGGCTGGTGGGGTGCTCAGGTCTTCCAGGAAACCAGGCAGTGACTCCAGTCTTTAGGATCCTGGATGGCTCCTTAAAGCTTTCGTTAACCTTCTTGATTTTTTTTTTTTTTTTTTTTTGTGGGTACCAGGGGGTCGACCTCAGGACCTTGCGCGCCAGCAGGCGCCCATGCCACTGAGCGATATCACCGGCCCCTTTTTCGTATGTGGGTTCCGGGAGTTGAACTCGGGCCCTCGCGCTTGCCGGGCAGGCGCTTAAGCTGCTGAGCCATCTCACCAGCCAACCTTCTTGATCTTATCTCCCTTTGGAAAAGGGCTCTGGGATAGCTCATTGCAAAGGCCCAGCTTTTGTTCTGCAATACTGGGGTAAAAAGACTGAAGTCAATGAATTTTGAGTGTGGAAGGTCATTTTAAGTCATGCCGGTGTACCTAATACGTGTGCACCCTGGCCTGGAACCTTGGGAAGTTCCTGGGTCTGTCTGATTCTTATTTCTGCCTCCCTTAGGACAACGGAGAAGGGGTGGCTTCATTCTAGGGCATTGCACAAATTCAGTTGAATGGAAGGGGGAGTGGTCCCATAGCCCCAGATTGTACTGTCTTAGATGGATTAATCAGAGCAATGCCCTGATCCTATATGTTAACAATAGCTGTAGGTTCTTATTTTTATCAGTGTATGTTTGTGATACATAAGCTATCTTCATTTGGGGGATTTGGTATGCATGTATATCATATTGATCATTTTGATCCCTTACAGTCTTATTCTTGAAGATAAACTCTGTTGGATCTTCAGGTCATACTTTTTCCCTAGATCGTGAATTCTTCATTGGGTTGTCAAGCACAGTGCTGCTGCTGGTATTAGTTGCAATTTAGTCTCTTAAACAATCTTTAAACTTTGTTCTGCTTTGGAGTCCGATGCAGGTAGTCATATGTTGATTGTTATGAGTAGATAGGAATATCGTGTTCTTGATACTGATTGAGTTGACCTCAAATTCTCACCAAGTGGTGAGAATCACACCAGGTGGGGATTGATAGAAGAAACAAATGGAATATAATGAGGTAAGAAAATTAATGTGCTTTTTTCTCTGCTAAATCGAATACCATTTCTTTACTATGTTCAACCACATCAGTCCCAGCTCAGGTGCCCAGAGGAATTCAGGCTTTGTTGGAGAAAGAACGTGAAGTGTTAATGGCAGTAGTTTCTGATACATGAAATAGGTTTAATAAATGAAGAAATCTATGTGGATCTGGACAACATTATATCCTATGAGCTGACAAAACTGAATATTGTGATTCGTTCTGGGGAGACCTCCAAGGAAGACCAACATATGTGAAAACAGTGAAAATCTTTTTTGAAAGCACATCTGTTGATTAAAAAAAAAAAATTGTGATCCTGCATGAAATGAGGCAGCTTTTTATCTGGAGTAGATTTGAGCATTTCAGACAGCATTTCATCACCACCATGATGGGTAGGGTGGGACATGCCTCCACCTGGTGGTCAGAAGGTGTTTTTTTTTTTTCCCATGTTGACAATAAAGGATAATGACTCAGTGTAACTCTGCACAGCGCTCTCCCTCAGCAGATAGAATGCAAAAGGAGTCCTCAACTGTAAGCTACTTTTACTTGGTAGTTCTCTTTACTTTTACCTGAGCTGCTGTTGCATGCCTGCTCTTGTACTTAGTCCTGTCCCTGATTTTAACTACCAGAGACCTTTGATGTGGACATGGGTTTACAGATACTAGAATGAGGCATGAAATGCAATTGTTGGCATCTCCATTTTAATCTATGCTGCCTCAAACCATTTCTAGCCTTGCTCCTGTCATCTTTGAACTATTGTGGCTGCCTGAGCACAATAGTATTGTGGTTGCTTGGATTGTGTCTGGAAGGCAGAGACTTGGGGAGAACTGAAAAGTGCCTTGAGGCTCTAATGGAGGCAGCTATAGGAATATGGTGGGGGGGAGTACAAGGGGTTTCCAGGGTTCTAGGGTCTTGTCTCAATTTGGGGGAACTGAGTGAATTCTTAGGTTAGATTGGGTTCTATTGGAAGCAAATGCCAAGACAGAATTAGACAGATAGGAGCTTGGTGTGGGAGTAGATGTCTGAGAGAAGCCTTGGGAGAATCTTCATTCCTCCAAGTAGGGAAGGAAGAAGGTTAAGTATGAAGTCTTGGACTGCAGTGAAGTTTCATTAGAATTTTAAACCGGCCAAGCATGAGTCTTTGTTTTGCAAACGAGCTTGCTTGAGGCCCCTGGTGTGCTAAGGCAGGGATACTATTGGTCAATTACACTCCCTACTGCTGGGTATCTGAGCAAAGCTTTATTCTTGTGGTCAGCAGAGCTCTCCCTGAGAAGAAGCCTAGAATTTGTTTGCAGCTCTCAAGCCCCCTTCGCCTGCAAACTCCCTTTCGTCTGAGGCAGACGATGTCTCCCTCTTACTGCTGGTCTTGATCCTGAGGGGCAAAGGTCATCAGCTGTTTAAATGGTTTCTGATCTCAGCTGTGCTGAGCTTTGGGCAATTGCATTAATTTCCCACATGCCTAAGTTATACGTGTGGGAGGGAGGTGAAAGATGCAGGATGAGGCTGACAGGACCTAGACTGTGATGTACACTTGGCAGATTTGATTAATTTGCTGAGGGGCTCTTGGAGTGAATGTTGCTTTTATTGTCTTATATCAGGCCTCAGGGATGGACTTGTGTAGACACGCATGCAGGCTGACCTGAAATGGGTGGCCTCAAATGAGGCAACTTTCTATAGCTGAGAGCTCTGAAACAGCTGTCATCTAGGGACTGTGTGCTGATAGTGCTCTTGCTGCCAAGGTGGAAGCCCCTCCTTGTGTATCCACAACAGTGGCCATTCCCAAAGCATCATGGTTCCCGTGGCCTGTCTGGGGTGACAAAGAGCAATCTACCAGCCAGTTTCCTCTTATTTCCTCTGGGCATCAGCTCACCTACTTTTCTACTATGCAACTTGGCCTTGTGATGTGGATTAAAAAGTAAAGTTCCACAGACTCTAAAAAATATTAGGTTTCAGTTTCTGGAATTAGAAGATTGGAATATATTCAGTCTAGTGAAGAATTGACCCAAAATAGGTTGATAACTTTTTGTAGATTATAATATTCTTCTAGGATGATCAGTATACTTTTAAATTCACATGAAAAGTTTTCTCTTCTCATACCTGTTATAGAAAATATCTGTAAATATCTACTTTGGGCACTATTTCTGCTAATTTAGTGGAAGTACATGGAAAATTTTACTTGTCTTCATTTGGATTTTCTTGAGGAGAATTGTCTTCAGTTGGTTACCTGAAAAGAAAGCCTTCTCTTCCTCAGAAAACTCTTAAGTTCAAAATCAGAGTGCAATTCTCCATCTTTATCTGCAATTCAAATGACTTTGCCACTTGGGTTTCTCTGCCCCATTCAGCTAGCTTCCTGTGGGATTCCATTTAGCTTGAGGATCCTTCTGTGACAGCTGCTACTTGCTTCATTGTGGGCTGGGAGGTGGCAATCCTGGTGACTGGGGAGCATCTTGCACTGGGGACCCTCCAGCTTCATGTCTTTGTCGCAGGACCTTACTATGTCCCTCGTGGGCTCCAGTGGTGCTGGGTACTCTGTGCATGTGGAGCCTGAGGAGACACATCTGAGAACCAGTGAGTTTAGTGGTGGCTCCCGGAAAGAGAGGGACCTTCTTTTTTATCTTTTCAAGTGACCTGTGAGTGCTTCTGTGGCTTGCACAAGCTGGCTAGCTGCCTTATGGTTTGTCTGCAATCCCAGTTACTATCGAATTGATACTTCTAGCATCTGCATTCAGATATGGAGCAATAGGACTTGGGTATATGTGGTTAGATTCTTACCCTGTGGCTTAACCATTTTCTCTCCTTAGCTTTGTGGTCTTCAGTATTCATGACTTAGTGGATTGAGTGGCTTCTTGCCTCCATATTTGTCTTCTCATGAACCAAAGTGTTTAGTTTGCTCCTCCCATATAATGGAGCTACAATAAAGCCCTGGATGTTCACTGAAAGAATGGGGTGACTTGGAATCATTTCTCCATTTTTTTTTTCTTTCAATTCTCTTTATTTCTGATTTCTTTACATTCATCCATGTAGGAGCCATGCCCTTACCTCTCAAGCATGAATTTACATCTAGAAACTCAAATTCCTATTTCTGACACTGCCTAACATCCAAGTCCACAAAGGTGACTTCTACTCTCAAGCCACTGATTCTCCAAGGTAGCTGCCTGCTGTCCAACCTGTCCTTTTCTCTCACTGAAACAAAGGGCTCTGTGTTCCTGGTGCCCAGAAGGAAGAATAGGATATGTGCATCAAATTAGATAGGAATACAGGAAGGGCACAGAGCAGGGTACAGGTAACAGAATGCCCAGTTACAACAGACTTCACAGTGAACACGAAACCAGACAGTTCTGGGATAGTTTAACTCATGAGGCATAATGCCAATTTTGTCATAAAGGTGAATTATTGTGGTGTACACAATACCCACCCACATTTATTCTTTAAAATAATTCTATTGATGAATTATTAATTTTAGTTTTGAGCTTTATATTAAACAATGAGTACTTAACAGGAAAAATATCAAAAAATAAAGTATTGAATTTTTAATATTTATAAAACATCAATTTTCAACATTGACTTTTTTGGTGTACAAAGTCTAAAAAAAAAAAATAAATTCCTCCATGAACTACAATGAAAATACCAATAGAACTCTACAAAAAATATCTTCAATTATCACATCTGGGGCAGTCTTCACACACGACAACAGCATGTTCCATACACACGTACCGCTTACACTAACTGCATATGTGTTTTGCTTTCCTGGCCTTTTTGTAGGACATACTTGACATCTTGCTGGTCTTGCTGTTTTGTCAGGAGGTTCTTAATATACTATACAATGTGTAGTTAACAGGAATATAAAATATAAGTAAAATTATTACATTCTTATTATAGTGTGTTTAGAATACCAACATTTCACATCAACTGTGTACTTGCTTACAAAACCTAAAAGGATAGCATCAGAAATTCCAACATAAACTACAGTGAAAATACCAATAGAATTCTACAACAAAATCTTTGCTACAGTGGTCATATCCAAGGCAGTCTTCACACGTGACAACTGCATGTTCCATGAACGTATCTTGCTTACACTGACAGCACATGTGCTTAGCTTTCCTCCGCTATATGGCAGGCCATTCTTGTCACCTCTCCAGTCTTCCTGTTTTGTCAGGAGCTTCCTACTATATCAATGTGTGCTTAGGAAAATAATATATTGATAAAATATCAAATATGTAATGAGTGCTTAGAATAGACATCAACATTTTCACATCAGCTGTTTACCTGCTTACAAAACCTAAAAGATAACATCAAAAATGGATGTTTCTTACAGTATAGTTAATGGATATGACATGATACTGGGGGTATTTAAGTGTTGACATGAAAGTAGCTAAAACACATCTCTAATTAGGTTTCCAGTCTAGGTTTCTGGACACCAACCATAGATGGAAAAGCGGATATTGAAGGTTGAGGTCACATGATTCAACTTTGTGTTTGAGCTTGAGATTCTCCTAGCTGGTCTGGGGCTCTGTCTGTACTGTCTACCAGGAGATCACTCATTTTCTTTTCCTAAGAACTTATAATTAAGTTTGGCATGAGTAAAGACAGAGAAAAGAAATTGAGAAAACCTTTAATGCCAGTGCAGGAGGGCTGCAGTAGAGTGCAAGAGACCCTCAGGAGGAGGAGGCTGTGGGACAAAGTATTTATTGGGCTTGGCTGGGGGTGGGGTTTGGAGAGGCGGGCAAGGTGGCCTTACAGAAGGGGATTTGGGGGATTTTTGGCACGTGCGCGAAGTGGGGAGAGGAGGAGGAAGTGGGTAATATATTGTTTTGGGCTTGTTGCCATGCTGGAATGCCGCCATGATGGCCAAGCAGCTTTCATATGGGCATGAGCCCATCATTCCCGTCATTTTTTTTATAAGGGGCGATGGTTCTCTTAAACTGGTTCCTGCTGAATGGGGGGGCATCATGATAGGGGGTCATATTGGGATGACAGGTCATGCCCACATAGAAGCTGGTGCCAGAAGTGTTGGTCAGGAGGAGGAGTTCTTGGGTGAAGGCTATTATCCTGGATTGGAGAAATCTTAAGAAAAGTTTAAAAAGACAGGGTGCTATTAGAAGTAACATTATCATGATTATGGGGCCCAAGAGAGGGAGGAGAAAAGGAGCCCATGATCCGAGGGTGTTGTCCCACCATGACCAAGGTGAAGAGGTGTATCTATAGCCCAACTGTTGGCATTTTTTGTCGAGGTAGCTGTGAAGATTTTTTACCTTGTTCATGACTATTCCAGACTCATTTATGAAGTAGCAACATTCCTCTCCCAGCATAGCCCAAGTACCTTCCTCTTTGGCTGTGAGGACATCTAGAGCTCTGCGGTTTTGGAGAGTGACCACTGCAAGGTTATTTATTTGGTTTTGAAGTGAGTGAATGGATGTTATGTTTTCTATCTGTTGGTGAAGCTCAAGAGAGAGTTGGTGATACAGGTGAGTGGCTGTGCTTATTTCCCCTGCTCCAAGGCCAGTTCTGAGAACAGAGAGAATGCCCACACCTTTAAGAATCAGGATGTGGGTGACTCTTATCTCCTGGGTGAGGTGTGTATCATGAGGTTGGGATAAAAGAAACATCTCTATGGCATCTTGTGAACTTAACATTAGAGCTGGGACAAGGAGGATTAGGGTACGACAGGATCCTGTCCATTGGGGAGGAAGAAAGTGTAAGCCCCTGTTTTGCAGCCTATAAACCACCCCCAGGGTTGGAAGACAGCTGTGTCTTGAGTGGAGGTAATACTATGGGCACAGTGGGGAAGATCTCCCATTTGTGGAGAGGAGTTTTGGGCCATGAGATCATGCAAGTAAGGTTAGTAGGCCATCGATAAGGACTGTAGAGAGAGAGAGGGCCTACTATGGTTGGGTTAAATGGGTAAGATAAGTGGGAGGTGTTCCAGCGTGTGGGGGAGGCCATGTATAGATCTTGTCAATATGGGACACAGAGCCAGCATTCTGTGAAGTTTGAGGAGCGTGAGAGAGTGTCTTATCTGAGATGTCTAGCAAGACTTGGGACTCTGAAAAAGATACCTTGATGGGGGACCATGGGCCCCAAGCCCCGTCAAACCTCTTCAGCTGCAAGGCCAAGCAGGTTGGCTAGTGATGACTCTGGTAGCGGCGACAAGACCTCCTGTGAGATAGGGAGTTAGATGATTTACCCGCTCACTGGCAAACAGGGCAATCACACTTCCAATGACCCTCAAGATTGCAGATGGGACAAGGTCCCGGTGGTGGCTGCGGGTTGGGGCAGACTTGTGCCCAATGTCCTTCCTTTCTGTACTTGAAGCATGGTCTAGGAGGGGCTCAGGAGCTGGTTTCCCCTTTTTTAGGCATTGGACCTTTATTAGGCCAAATGGGAGCCCCGAGTGCCACAGCCAAATGTTGGCATTTAAGTTTTGTTTTTTGAAGGCTCTCCTGTTTGTGTTGTTCCTCTCTATTATTATTACAGACTCAGAACGCCAGATTAAGGAGGTCCCTGTGGGGTCTGAGGGCCAAGTTCTGTTTGAGTTTTGCTTGAATGTCGGGGGCTGAGAGAGAAAATGAGAGTTAATAATGGTCATCCCTTCGGGTGATTGGGGGTGCACGTTAGTGTACCTAATGAGGGTGTCAGTGAGATGGGAGAGAAACTCAGCAAGGTTTTCATCAGAGCACTGAGTCTGTTCATGAAATTTTTGATAATTAGTTTGCTTATGGGCAATTTTGTTTAATCCCACTATGATGCAACCAATTATCCAATTCATTTGCTGGGATCCATTGTTGCCCTAAGGATCTGCATTGGGACAGCTGCTGCCCCAGCAGGGTGATCAGCATTTAATTGATGTCTATGATCAGCCTCTGCTTGGGCAGCATCCCATAGTTGGACCTTTTGTTGAAGAGACAGAGTGGAGGTGAGGATGACATATAGGTCTTTGTAATGAAGGTCATAGGAATTAATAACAAATTGGAGCTCTTTTATTATAGTTGGATGGGTCTGCGGAGAAGGAGCCAAGGCATTGTAAAATGTGAGAGAGATCAGAGACAGTGAAGAGAACATGGATGTGGACTAGGCCTTCAGGCCCAGCGACCTTGCAGAGGGGAAGTAGGGATTGAGGTGGAGAAGATGGTGGCTAACTATCCTCCAGTGAGGAGTTGGTGCCATCATATGACTGGTGACTACAAGATGGCTGCCAGTGGGAGGAGCGAGATCGTTTATTGTGTGCCGGGGGAGGTAATGGCGGAGAATGTGAGGAGAGAAAGGAGAAGATGGCGCTGAGGGTGCAAAGGAGGGAGGAGAGATGGGAAGAAGGGAATTAGATGGAGGGAGATTGGGGAAGTTGGGGTGGCTGTGGAGATGGAGGGGAGAGTGGGTTGGAGAAGTTGGGGTGGCTGTGGAGTGAAAGCAGAAGGAACCTCATCAATAAGGGTCAGCAGAGTGATCAGGGAGGGGATTTGGCAATGTGGAGCATGTCAAGAGTACTTGGGATGCCCCACACGCCTGGAGGAGCGAAAAAGGCTTATACATAAGGGATTTCTGACTATTTGCCACTGCGATAGCAAAAATTTTCTAGATCACAGAGGATATTGAAATCAAAAGTACCCTCCTCAGGCCAGTGGCTGCCATTATCAAGCTTGTATTGAGGCCGTGCCATCCGGCAGAAAAAAATTTAATTTTTTTGGTTTGATCTCCTGGAGACTGAGGGCGTTAAGATTCTTTAAAAGGCACCCGAGTAGAGTGTGTTTTTGGGGCTGGGAAGGAATATTTCTCATTGTGATCAAATTGGAGGTGAGCCAAAAGGCAAAAAAGCCAAGCACAACCCCTAAGAGGGTTGTCACCCTCATTGGGGTGTGTGAGGAGAAGATTGCTCATTGGTCCCGTTGGTCATCACCCTGGGGACAGAGGGGTGTCCTGAAGGATGTGAGGGAGTTTTGGTGTTGGCCAATGACTTTCGAGAGAGATAAAATCAGAAACTCCTGGAGAGAGATGGCTCATCCGTGAGAGGCGATGAGGGTTGGTATTGCTTTTTTTTTTTTTTTTTTGTGGGTACCGGGGGGTCGACCTCAGGACCTCACGCGCCAACAGGCACCCGTGCCACTGAGCGATATCACCAGCCCCTTTTTCGTATGTGGGATCCGGGAGTCGAACTCGGGCCCTCGCGCTTGCAAGGCAGGCGCTTACGCCGCTGAGCCATCTCACCGGCCCTGAGGGTTGGTATTGGATGGAAGCTTGCAGTGGCAAAGGCAAGGTGGCTCGTTGGTGGGCGGAGCTCGAGCTGGGGAGACCCCAGGAGCTACACACCCCAACTGATCCAAGTCATGGCACCAAAATGTTAAGCTTGGTGCAAGTAAAGACAGAGAAATGAAATTGAGAAAAGCCTTTAATGCTGGGAGGGAGGGAGGGCTAAAGTAGACTGCAAGAGACCCTCGGAGGAAGCTGCAGGACAAAGTATTTATTGGGCTTGGCTGGGGGTGGAGTTTGGAGAGGCAGGCAAGGTGACATTAAGGAAGGGGATGGGGGATTTTTGGCACATGTGCGAAGTGGAGAAAGGAAGTTTATCTTGAGCTGGGAAAAAGGAGGAAGTGGGTAATATATTGTTGTTTTGGGCTTGTTGCCATGTTGGAATGCCACCATGATGGCCAAACAGCTTTCATATGGGCATGAACCCATCAATAATCTCCTTCAGGAAGTAGCTTTCCAGGTAATGACAGGGATGAGAGTTTGCATGATGGCCAAGTACAGCACATGCGGATTCTGCAAAATAATCTGGAGGGAGACAGTGTTTTTGCTGAACACTGTACTTCCCTGGTACTGCCTCTTGAGAGCCATGAAGTGAGACCAGGTACATGGTCTTAAGGTATGCTAATCAAACTACTAACATCTAAGTACTCACTTCATCAGTATGTATGCTAGTCTTCCTTTTAAGACAAGGAAATCCTTTTAAAAAATCATAAATGATATACATTTACAGAGAAGTTAGGATGCCACAATTACCTGTAGTTCTTTTGTGTTGAAGTGGTTAAAGAAGTGAGAATATTAAAATGAATATAACTAATACATCCTGGGTGGTAGGTTAATGCAGTGATGCCATAGTTTTTACCACCAGTTCTTGAGCTGGAACTAGCAGTTGGAGTTGCCTGGTTTCAGGTTAACCCGAATCCAATGAGTCTCCCGTCCAGAGACTGATCTTAGTTTGGGGCTCATTGTTCAGTCTGGATTCCCCTAAACACTTGAATTTTGGATACTTGGAGAGGATGATGACATCCTGGGGGCCTTGAGCAGATCACTATGCCCCAGCAAAGTCATGAGTTCCTCTGGGTCAGCGGCAGAAAGAAATGGCATAATGAGAAACATGAGAAGAATAGAATAGAAATCCAAAATAATGGGCCCCAAGGAATGAGAGGTGGTAACTTTGCAAATAGTGAAATATTAGGATTGAGAGGTGTGGGGATAACTTTTGGAAGGAAGGCACCATATACGTCAGGTACGATATCAATACGGAATGAAGTTGAAGGCCATGGCATTAAGGTCCTTCAGCAGCTGGGCCTAGCCAGAACTTCTGCGATGGATCACTTACCCTGCATCTGAACAGAAAAGCCTTAAGAACACTACAGGGATATACAAGCTCACTTTAACACCTGAATTTATCCTAGTACTTCAGTATTTAGCAGGAATCCAAGACTATTATACTGTGCTGTGTCTTCTGAGATGCAGATGCCAAGGGTAGGATGAAATATTTAAGAATGTAGGAGTGAAGTTGCAGGAAGCCTCTTGAGGAGAACCGATGGGGGAGCTGCAGGAGTCTGGAAGAGCAATCCAATCCCAGGGCAGGGCTTGAGGCACTCTGTCCTGTGAAGGGAGGATAAAAAGTGAATGGAAAGGGACTCAGCAAGGTGCAGTGCTAAGCGTTTTGGCAGGGCTAATGGCAATTCAAGCCTAGGTCGACCATCACAGGAGTCGTGAGTGTTATCCCAGCTGCACTCTGGTAGCATCAGCTGGAAACAACACATGGTTAGTGTGGCAGCTGATGGCTGGGCTACACAGTCCCTGGGCTACACGGTTGTGCTTGTTCACACTGGTCCATAGAGCCTCTGTTCCTGGGGAAATTCAGAAGGATGCTAGTGGAATAAAATGCAGCTCCTCTTGCTGGTGTTCATCTTGGGTCACAACCGGTACTTGGCCTCCTCCCTTATCCACTCTAAAAATTTTGTTCTCGGTTGTTTCCTCAGTTGAGTGCCTGTGACTTACTTGGTAGTGTAACCAAAATCTCTGTGTGAAAAGGCCCAGAACACCTGGAGATCATATACTTCTCCAATAAGAGCTGCTGAATGTGAGTTACAGCAAGGTGCAGAAGTACAAGGAGATACTAAAGTAGATCATGGCAGTGATTTAAAGTAGATCCCACTCTCACCAGCACATGGTGTGTAAAACAATCCAAGCTCCTCCTGACCAGAGTCAGTTTTCCCTACAACAAGGATGAGTCACAGATGTCCCACTGATTCAGTCATAGTGCTAGAAAGCGAGACTAATATTTTACCTCTTCTTTCTTGGGCCCATGTAGTCTTCCTACCAATACATGCCTATCTGTCATGAAGAACAACTCAAATGTTTACCATATTCTCTGTCTGTGCTTCTGCTATGCTTTCTGAAGTCTGTTTGAACGTTCTGTGAGGCTACCTGAATTTGAGGCAGTGCGTGTCATGTGGTATGGCCAGCAGACCTCGTGAGCAGGAGCCCACTCCACTTTTCCTGTGTCCTCTGTCCATTGGTCAGATGCTTTTCATGTGGGATTTCAGATCTGTGGATGAAGCATTACAGGAGCTGCCAGAGAATGTTGGTAGCTGAGGTGTTCTGTAAGCAAGAAAGACAAACTTGTGCCAAGATGAAAAACCCACTTTTGAGAATGAACTTCTGGCTTTTCTAGATTGAAGGGATTAAAGTAGTCAATGGAGTGAACTTGAGGCAAGTTTGGCCCCCTTAAATAGTGCCATATTGAGACTCAACATTTTGTCACTGATAGTTCAGCCATTCTCAGGTAGCAGTGGCTGCTTTAGAAAGAGGCAGTCTCATCTTCACGTCCGCAACCATCGCCACTGTATTCCTTTGCCCACTGGTGGGTGACAAGTCTACTGTTAAGTTGCAGTTATTTTGTTTAGTTTTTGAGCACTGCCTTATGCTTAATATTTTACAGTGTCCAGTATGTGTTATGAGAATATACATGTCTCGGAAAACCTTATGCTCTTTTCTAGAGCTCTCTGATTTTCCAGCACTTTTTAGATCTGGGTTGTGGACCAGATAGCCAGGCCATTAGTCGCTGCCCCTGGTGCGTTTTGTCATCTTGGGCCTTTTCTTTTCCACCAAATTTATTCTTTGTGAAACAGCTGGAGTGGTCAACTACCCCTAGCCTAAGGGGGGGATATTTCCATGGCTGTCACAACCACAGAGTACAGCAAGATGGTTTAGAATTGACAGTAGTGTTTTCAGCTAGTATTTGGGACACAATACTAGCTGTGATTGCCGTGATTGCTGACAGGTTTTTAAACTCCTGCAGAATGTAGGATTGTGGCTCAGGAATACACCTACCTTTGACGTCTGGCCCTTCTGATAAAGGTAGTGATGGAGATCATTTGACTGACAGATCAGATTTTTGAAGTGACTTAATCCAACACAAATTCTTCCAAAGCAGCCTTCTTGCCTGACCTGCTCTCTATTCTCTAGGCCTAATTGAGATCAGGTAGTTGTGAAAGGAGAATTTCCAGAGTTGGTATATTTCTCAAGAGTATTCCTAAGTTTAGGTTCCATTCAGTGGGGCTAATTTTCCGGAGCAGTGATTCCTAGCCTTGGACTATCTAGTCATTTGTGCAGGGACCCTGCACCATTTTCTTTGTGGCATTTTAAACTCCTGGTCACATGTTTACGACTTTTTCTTGGATAACAGCCAGAAAATCATTTTATCTAGAAACAGAAGGATTAGAAATTCTGGAAATGGGCTTCTCTTGGAGACTTCTGTGCTTGGTCCTAACTTCACTTTAAAAATATATGCACAGGTCTAGGCTGTTATGTCATACAGTATATAAATAAGTTGCACATGTACAACTGTCATGGGATGGAGGGGTTTTCCAGGAAGCAGATCTTCAGATAGAGGTTAGTGTCTGGTGGACCTAGTTGCCTGGGATAAACACCTGAGAAAGAAGAAAGGCTCAGAACTGGCAGAAGAGGCCCCCCAGCCAGCTGTGTAGGGCATTTTGAAGCTTATGGTGATATTTTAGGGCTATTCTGAGTGGGGCACAATATCTGGGCTTTCATATCAGGTTAGCCATTGGAACTGGTGTGACTTTGGGTGAAAGATCCTCTGCACCTGAGCTAAGGTCAGCAGAGGCTGACAGCTGAGACCCGAGTATTTACTTGGGAGAATCAGCCCTTTTCTGAAAGGTGAATTGGGTGCTGTATCTAGCATCCACCTTGACAATGAAATAGTTAAGACAAAAGCTGAAAATGGACATCAACACGGTTCATGGATAAGCGTCACAGTGTGAGAATGTTTCTTCTTGGTGGCTTCAAGAAGTCAGGAAGGGGGGGCGAGCAGTAGAGCAGAGTATTTCATAAGCTGAGATACATCCTGGTGCTTTAGTTGTAAGGTACAGAGTGTGCACCCCACCTTGTGGGTTCCGGAATTGCCGCCACATCACTGTACTGAGAGCCGCAAACACTTGGCCAGAAGAGGATAAGTGGCTGGGAGGACCCCAAAGTTTCATCAGTCACTGTCTGAGGGAAACTCTGGTGGCTTAGCTGGGTCATTACGAGGGCTAGGGGGACACAGTACAGTACGTAGAAACAGAAAGGAGTGTTTCTGTACCAGTCTGAGTCCTGGCAAGGCACTAGTCTTTCTTTTTCCTCATTGCAGAAAAAGTACATGAAGTAGTTTTCAAAAACATAAAGACATGAATGTGAAGAGTGTCTAACTATGGGAACATGCTCAACCTGCCAGAATGACAGACATGAGACCGAGTTAACCTTTAAGGCACCATCAGTTCTTTCTACAGTAAATTCCTCTAGCTCAGGAGAGGAAGATTTGTGCTCTTCATATAGGTGGCCACCAAAAGTTTTAAAGGTTTCAGGAAAATGGGCACATTGAAAAGTGACTTGTCCCCATTTCCTTTTTGTCCTTTATTTCCCTTGGCCCAAATAGAAAGATGTCCCCTAAAGAATGAGTATATAAAATGCATTCTCTGCTCTTCCCAAATGTACTATGCCCTGGAGAAAGAAGGGTCTGTGCTACTCGCTGAATGTGACAACCTTGTGTGTCTTCACCCACTGAGAAGTACTGAAGGGGGATGTGGCAGGCGCCACAGGAGAAGTCAGGAATGCTAAGGCATGATCAGAATGGCCCTACTGTGTTTAGATATCACAAGGCCATGGGCCCCTTAGACATCCATGGTTGTCTTTCACTATAGTCACAGGAGTTTTTCTACATTTGAACTAGAATCCAGGCAAATGGGCCATCGTGTATGTGGAGGGGGATGTGAACCAAGATTTCCCTTGATTTCTGACCAACTTCCTACAAATATCCATGGGTGGGTTCACCCTTATAGACCTCTGAAGTCTGAATCCACTCCTAGCAATTCAGGTTCTTATTTCTGACTCCAAGGGCACAGTCCACCAATGTCCCATTGCTTCCCAGGAAAATTTTACTCTCTAATCCCACCCCGCAGTGTCTCCTGTCCTTTTCCCACTCACACAAAGCAGGGGTCTAACCAATGTCTTTCTATTCTCTTATATAAAATCCTATTCCTTGGCTTCCAACTCCAAAATCCCAGAAGAAAGCTTCTGCTATCATTACAGTCATCGTATAACCTACAGCTACATGGAGACACCTCCACATGATAGAGGAATCAGTAGTGACAATGTCAGCAGTGATCTACGCCAAACAAAGCCATCTTTGGCTGCCTTATAGCCCTCAGGGTATCCATGAGCTCAGCACAAAGTTGGGCAAATATCTCTGCTTGCAGATCTCCTATGTCGTCATGGCTCTCTATTGGGATAGGATACTGCTCAGACTTTAGTGGCTCATGATGGCAGTGTGGCCCAGCAGGTCCTTCAGGATAGACATGGAGACGCTGTTCTCATAGAAACTGAAGACGATGAGCTGGGAGCAGCAGCTAAGGGCAGGCAGGATGGTGCTGAGGGTGGAAATCTGTCATCAAACATAATTCCAAGTCCAGGGTGGTCAGGGTGCCTGGAACTTTCTCTAGCAGAAATCGCTGGGGCTTTGAACTAAACTGGGTCAGTCTGACTCCACTCAAATCCAGGTCTCTTAGCTGACTGATGCTTGGGCACTGCAACAGATGTTTCCAATCCGAGGGTCGAGCCTGCCCATCAGTTGAGTGGGCCTTCCAGGGGGTCTTCAGGCACATATGCCCAATACGCTTGCCCCGTCACAAGGGTTATACACACAGTGCAGGTCATGATAGCCATCACAGCAATGAACATATTTTTAGGGGTTTGAAGAAAGCCCTGTCATGCCACCAGCATCCGAGCTTTTCGCACGGTCTTCAGTTGTCCCATTGTTATTAGGTTCACATCAGGAGTGATCGGCAGCGGGGGTGGAGTTGAGGCCTCTTCCAATGTCATGGTGGTGAGTGCTCTCGTCAGTGGGTTGACTAGTGGTCTTGCTGACCGCAGGTACCACCACAGTCTCATTGTTTTCCCCTCTCTATGGTCACACCTTCCTGGAAGGCAGTCACACTGTTGATCCATTACCTGTTAACAAGCATACCCTCATTCCCACGTTATTAGTGGTGAAGGGCCTTCCCAAGTAGCTGTCTGGTTGTCCTTTCATTACACTTGAATTCATGGAAAACAGAAACAGACTGTCAGTGAAGTTCAGCAGAAGTGCATTTACGTTCTGGGAACAAATTAAAACAATTTAAAATAAAAGTAACAAGATCCAATTGTGCTTGTGGGGGCAACTGTATTAAGGGATCTGCATCTCAAGTGTTTTCTTCCTTTCCTCCATTGTGGAATGACAGTCCAATTTCCCCTCAATAGCTTGGGTCAATCACCCCTGCCAACACTGTAGCTCCCTTTTTCAGCTTGTTTCCTCAGAGGATGAGGAGACCAAGATGCCAGTGGTATCATTGCTGTGATTCCTGGTACAAGCCTTCCTCCCTCTGGAACTAAGACTTCGAAGCCAGCAGAGCATAGGGTCTCAGGGTCAGGAAGCAAAAAAAAATTGCTAGTGGATCACTGGGGGTAATGGTGAGTGATACCATTCCCACGTCCACCCCTTGAGTTCTGGACCTGTGAATCCTGGCTATGGGAGAGACAGTACCATATAGTGGATGCTGATGCAAAGCATATACAGCCTTTTGAAAAACCTTGGCCCAGCCCTGCATGCTATTGCCACCTAGCTGGCCCTGTAACTGTGTCTTCAAAAGGCCGTTCCAACTTTCTATCAATCCAGCCATTTCTGGATGGTGAGGAACATGGTGAGAGCAGTGAATTCCATGAACACTAGCACATTGCCTCATTTCTTTGGCCATAAAATGTGTTCCTTGGTCAGAGGTAATGCTGTGTGGTATTTCAGGGTGGTGGATATGACATTCTGAGTCCACAGATGGTAGTTTTGGCAAAGGCATTATGTGCAGGGAAGGCAAATCCATATCCAGAATAAGTGTCTATGCCAGTAAGGACAAAGCGCAGTCCTTTCAATGGTGAAAGTGGCCCAATATAATCAACCTGCCACCAGGTCACAGGCTGATCATCCGACGGAATGGTGCCATATTAGGGACTCAGTGTTGGTCTCTGCTGACCAGCAGTGGCTGTAGCCCGATCAGCCTTGGTGAGTGGGAGTCCGTGTTGATGAGCCCAGGCATAACCTCCATCCCTGCAACTATGGCCACTCTGTTCATGAGCTCATTAGACAATGACAGGGGTGGCTGAAGGAAGAGGTTGACCACTATCAACAGAGCAGGTCATCTTATCCATTTGATAAAGTCCTCTTCTGCCGAGGTCACTTTTGGTGAGTGTTTACATGGGAAACAAATATTTATACATCCTTTGCCCATATGGAGAAGTCTGTCCACATACCTTTTCCCCAAATATCTTCATAACCAACTTTCCAGTTATGTTCCTTCTACAGTCCTTTTTTTTTGTGGGTACCGGGAGTCGACCTCAGGACCTCACGTGCCAGTGGGTGCCCGTACCGCTGAGCGATATCACCGGCCCTTTCTTCGTATGTGGGTTCCGGGAGTCGAACTCGGACCCTTGCACTTGCCAGGCAGGCGCGTAGGCTGCTGAGCCGTCTCACCGGCCCCCCTTCTACATTCCTAACTATCCAGCCAGACTATTGGCTACAGCCCATGAATCAGTATACAGTTGCACATATGGCCATTTATCCAGGTGCACTGCCCAAACTTCTGCCCTCTGTGAAGATTTCTTTTCAGTACCTGCCCTTCAGGGATGTCCTGGAAACAGGCTGTAATGCTGCAACTTTCCACTTGCAGGTGGTGCCCACATAACGTACAGAACCATCCATAAACCAGGCCCTAGCCTTCTCTTCCTCTGATAGCTGATCCTGTCGTATACACCATGAGGCCATAAGGCCATAGGTGCATGCTGGGAAACAGGCAATATAGGTGGAGTAGGAGCCATGGACATCTGGGTAATGTCTTCACGTAACTTACTTGTATCCTCTGGACCTGCTCTGGCTTCATCACATACATACCATTTCCATTTAATGATACTGTTGCTGTGCATGTGTAAACTTATGACTTGGTGGATCATATAATACTCTGCTCATGATAAGCAACTCGGGTTGTATGGTGACCTGATAACCCATGGTCAAGCAGTCACTTTCCACTAAGGCCCGGTAGCAGGCCAGGTACTGTTTTTCAAAGGGGGAAGGTAGTTGTCTGCAGAAGATGGCAGAGACCTTCTCCAAAATCCTCTAAAAGTCTCTACTGTGACTCCCCTACTGGGGGCCTGCCAGAGACTCCAAACAGCATCTCCACCTGCCACTGCCACTTCAAGTACCATTGGATCTGCTGGATCACATGGTCCCAGTGGCAGAGCAGCCTGCACGGCAGCCTGGACCTGTTGCAGAGCCTTTTCTTGTTCTGGGCCTCACTCAACACTAGCAACTTTCTGAGTCACTTGGTAAATGGGCCAGAGTAAAACACCTAAGTGAGAAATGTGTTGCCTCCAAAATCCAAATAGGCCCACTAGGCATTGTACCTTCTCTCTCTCTCTCTCTCTCTCTCTCTCTCTTTCTTTCTTTCTTTCTTTCTTTCTTTCTTTCTTTCTTTCTTTCTTTCTTTCTTTTCTTTCTTTCTTTTTTTGTTGTAGATGGAGTCAGATGCAACAGCTTATCTTTTACTTTAGAAGAGATGTCTCTGCATGCCCCACATCACTGGATTCCTAGAAAGTTCACTGAGGTAGAAGGACCTTGAATTTCATTTGGATTTATTTCCCATTCTCTGGCTTTCAAATGCTTTACTAACAAATCCAGAGTGGTTGCTACCTCCTATTTGCTTGGCCCAATTGGCATAACATCATCAATGTAATGGACCAGTGTGATACCTTGTGGGAGAGACAGGTGATCCAGATCCCTACTAACTAAGCTGTGACACAGGGATGGACATTTATCAGACCCTGAGGTAGGACAATGAAGGCATATTGCTGCTCTTACCAGATGAAAGCAAATTGTTTCAGATAATTCTTATGGATAGGTATGGAGAAGGCATTTGCCAAAGCAATAGCTGCATACCAAGTACCAGGAGATGTGTTAATCTGCTCAAGGAAACCACATCTGGTACTGCAGCTGCAATTGGAGTCACCACTTGATTCAGTTTACAGTAATCTACTGTCATTCTCCGTGACCCATCCATCTTCTGCACAGCCCAAATGGGAGAATTAAATGGAGGTGTGGTGGGGACCACCATGCCTGCATCCTTCAAGTCCTTGATAGTGGCATTAATCTCTGCAGTCCCTCCAGGGATGCAATACTGTTTTGGATTTACTATTTTACTAAGCAAAAGCAACTCTCTAATGGCTTCCATTTGGCCATTCCAACCATAATAGCCCTCACACTACAGGTTAAGGAACCAATGTGAGGATTCTGCCAAGTACTAAATATATCTACTCCAATTATGCATTCTAGAACAGGGAAAATGACTACAGGATGGATTCAAGGACCTACTGGACCCACTGTGTGTCAGGCCTTTGCTAAAACTCCATTGATCACCTGACCTCCATAAGCCCATACTCTTACTGAAGGGACATAATGTTTTGGACCCCCTGGAATCAGTGTTAGTTCAGAACTAGTGTCCAGTAGTCCCTGAAATGTCTGATCACTTCTCTTCCCCCAGTGTAGAATCAGGCAAAAGGCCTTAGGTCCCTCTGGGGAAGGATGGGAAAAAGATTAACCATATAAAATTTTGGTGTACACAGGTCCTTCCCCAAGGGGAACTGGCCCCACTTCATTCAAGGGGTTCTGGGTCCACACACTGGCTCAGATCTGGGAACTAGCTGAGGGGCCGTAATTCCCTGTTACAACTTGAAGTAGGTTTCTGTTCATTGCCCTTAAAGTTTTTTGATTATATAAATCTAGTAAGAATTTTGTAGGCTTCTTGTCTATTTCACTTTTGGGAACACCATGGCTGATCAGCCAACGCCATAGGTCTACACATGTCAGACCATTCTGATCATTGCTCTGCACCAATGACAAAGCTCTTAAAGGATGCTGGTGTTCCCCTCACAAATCTATTTTCAAGGTGTTAGTGAAGGTTATGTTTTTCTGGACCATCCCAGTGTGGAGGACTAGGTTTAACATAGCAAATCCACTCCAGCATTCCCATTTTCCCTAAGTCTCTGAATCCCCTCATCAGCAGTAAACCATGGAATATCAGGCATCTCTAACTCATTCACCATGGGATGTCTTTTGATCCATACTTCTGCCAACCAGCCAAATAAACTATTAACACCTTTCTTTACTCCACAAGCTGCAACACCCAATGGGTCAGTGTCTGCTTGGGTCAACTCGGAAGGCAGAAGATTGCTAACTCTGAGGAGCCAAAACATTTGAACATGGGATGTTTTGCCAACTCAAGCAGAGATGAGCCTTATGGGGAAAACAAGGAATCTCTGTAGGGAACAATCAGATAAAAGTGAATTGTTCAGCCAAACTGTCACCATGCCTTGCTAACCCAAAACAAACATCTGTGCTCAGCAAAACACTATGCCTTTGTTGTTCCTCCATAAATCTGGGAGTTTGAATCCATTCAGGGCTCCATTTTGGTGGGGTCACCTGACCCTCCTCAAAGAAATTCTGTCTCTTGCATTGTCATTTGTCTATCAGGGTTTGCTGGCCCAAACCTGGCAGGTTTGTGTCCTATAAAAGGCATTTGTTAAGTGCTACATTTTTCCACATTATTAGCCAAACAAACCCCTGTCTTTTGAGAAAATTATGTTTTCCTGTCTGCTTCTATCTTGATTGTTATTAGCCACTGGTCTGACTGCCTTTAGCTTATTGTAAGATGTGTTAGGTTAGGGTAGAGTGTCAGTGTGATTGGCTTTGGGATTTGCCTATGTGGGTCATGGAGGTGTGGCCTTAGGGCCTATGTCTGGTCCTTGACCCTTCCTCTCCAGCACTGTTCCCCTGCTCTGCTTCCTGGCCACCATGAACCTAAGCAGCTTTGCTCCTCCACATATTTCCACCATGACGTCCCTGCCATGGAGCCTGTTGACCATGGACTGAAACCATGAACAAAATTAAACTTCTCTTCCTTTAAGTTGTGGGTTAGAGGTATTGTGTCCAGGAATGGGGAAAACTGAATTGCGAGTATCAGCTAATTAGGGTATCCCGTATACCCGTGACTACAGTGACTAATTCAGTAATGGGCATGTGACCTAGACAGCATGGCACTAAGCCCCAAGGAACAATTGCTGGAACTTTGTTTCCAGAAGAGCTTATAGAAGGAACAAACCTACTTGAACACTAAGGTGGTCTCAAACACCTGATGTCACAAGGGGAATGTCTTGAATTTCTTCTTCTAATGGTGTTAGTGGGACCTAAGAATGAATCTAATACCATAGAAAAGAGCAGGAAAATCTGATTCTCGGTGAAACTGAGCCTATTGAACGGGCCTTACTCGGGGCCAGCAGTCCATTTACACTTCTCAGCTGGAGTCAATGAGTTCTTTTTACTTGAGCTGAAGCAACTGAGTGTTTCTGTCACCTGCAACCCAAGATCTCTGACAGTTACAAGCTGGGGGAACATAATGAGGTAGATGGGTATTGGAGCAAACTGGCTTCCTCTATATTCAAGGTTAAAACTAACTTGGCAGCAAATTGAGGAGTTAAAGAATTGGGTAGTACTTAAGGTTTCTCAGACTAAACACTTTAAAATAGCAAGGGGCAGGGGAGGGCGGGGAGTGTCCTGAAGGAAGCTTGGCCAATATAACATTGAAATGATCCCAAACCAGCATATGTCATTTTTTTTGAGACAGGGTTTTGCTTTATAGGTCAGACTGGCCTTGAACTCATGGCAATCCTCCTGCCTCAACCTCCCAAGTGCTGAGATTACAGGTGTGTGCCACCATGCCCGGTCAGCATATGTCATTTTAATGATAACAAAGTCTTGAGTAATATAAGGGTAGAAAAGTTAGCTGGGCCACACTCATTGAGGGACTTCTTTACAGGAATGATTCAAATTAAAACAGCTTTTAAAAAGTATGTTTATGATACATAATTCATTCATTTACATTCATTTTGGGGAATTGGTACATGTGCCACATCTTGATCATTTTTACTCCCTTTCCCCTCCTTTCCCCTCTTCCACCTTCCCCAGATCCTCTTCATATCTCCACATATGTCTACCTCCATTTTTCAAACATCTTTTATTTTGTTCTTTATTTATATTTTGGGTTTCTTAACTATGAGGTATTTAACATTCTGTGTCTGATTTAATTCATGTAATGTTATAGCCTCAAAATGTATCAATTTTTGTAAAAATGATTAAATTTTTCCTTTATGGCTGAGTGGTATTCCATTGTGTATGTATACCATATTTTCTTTATCCGTTTATCTCTTGATGGACATAGAGGCTATATCCATAACTTAGCTATTGTGAATTGTGCTGCTATAAACATGGATACGTATATACCACTGTAATGTCTTTAACTCTTTCAGGAAAGTACCCAGAAGAGGTAAAGCTGGCTCAAATGGAATTTGTTTTTAACTTTTTTGAGGAATGTCCATACTGATTTCCTTAGTGGCTGTATTACATTCTCTCCAACGATATAGTAGTATTTCTTTTGCCCCACAATCTTGCCAACATTCGTTTTTTGAGTCATTGATAATAGCCATTCTTAGTGGAATAAGATGGAATCTGTGTTTTAGTTTGCATTTCTCTAATGGCTGAAGATACTGAACACTTTTTCATGTGCTTATTGGCCATTTGTACTTCAAGATGTGTCTATTCATTTCAATTGTCCATTTTTTCATTGGGGTCTTTTAACTGGGGAAGGAGTCTAATGTTTTTGAATTCTTTATATATTTCTAGATATTAATCCTCTGAAGAGTGGCTGGTGGAATTTATTTCCCATTCTGTAGGTTCTCCCTTCACTCTGTTGATTCCTTTGCTGTGAAGAAGCTTTTAAATTTAATATAATTCGATTTTTGATTCTTGGCATATCTTACGCAATTGGAGTTCTGTTCAGGAAGTCTTTCCTGTGACCTGTGTAGAGGTTTCACAGGAAGCTTGTGGGGAGGCTTGACTAGTTGAGGGACTCAGGATGACTCACTGTCCCAGCCACTCAAATTTTGGATACTTGGTGATGAGCCTCTTTCTGAGGCATTGATGAGGGCTATAAGCAGATGGCTATGCCTAGGAAATAAGTCCCTCTGGGTCAACAGCAGCAAGCAATGACATTTATCAGATCGTATACTTCAGACCTCAATATGGGTGGAAGTAGTATCTGCTGTATTAAGGAAATTCAAGGCCGGGGCTTGGCATCTCCCCTCCAAAGGTTGGTTATCTTCCCTCTGGAGTAGACTTAGGAGTGTCTACAGGTACAGACCAGCTACGTTTTCATCTAAATTTATTCTAAATCTGTCTTAGTTACTTTTCTCATTGCTCAGACAAAATACCCAACACCCAAAGTCAGAGGAAAATTCACTGTAGCTCAGTTTGTAGAGGTTTCCGTTCATAGTTGGCTGGCTCCATGGCAGAGGGGCATTGCAGAGGAGAAACAGTTCATGGTAGGCAGAAGGCAGCAAGTGACAATGACAGTGATCCTCTCTCTGTCCCTTGTATCTTATCCAGGTTACCCACCCTTAGGGTGGTAGCACTCACCCAGGGTGGGGGCAGCCTTAATCATAGCGTCACACCATGATTCAATCCCAGCATCACATTCTCAATCCCAGCAGCACACACCTGAGATCCAGCACCTCCAAAAAGCCCCACCTATGACCACATGAGGCTCTGGGTGTTCATCTAGATGTACGCCATAACAAGATCTATAGTTGGGACCCTTTATGTTTGTTGGTGTGTCCTTTGAGATACAGAGGCCGAAGTGGATTGATGTTTGAGAATTTTAGGGGTGAGAAGAAAGTCCCATGAGAAAAACTGCAGAGGGTGTTGTAAGAATCTAGGAAAGAGTCAGACCACAATACAAATATGACTCTCTGCGGGACAGAAGGAAGACACATTGCGTAGTAAGTGGCTTAGATGCATTAGTAAAGATTATGTCAAGGCCGATGGCAAGTACTAGGCCAAAAGTGACCTTTCAAATGAGTCTTAAATTCTCTCAAGGGGCATGTATAAGCATCTGGGTGCACTTAGGTTTTGGTTAGTCACCACCACTGGTTATCCTCTGTGCGTCACAGATGTACTTTGCTACACAGGTCCACAGAGCAGCAACTCCGTGTCCTGCAGGTCTCTTTCTAAGAGGAACCCAAAAGTATGGGGTGGTATGAAATGTGGGTCCTGCTGGAGTTGATCTTGGGTCACAACATACTCATCCTATGCTATATCCACTGTCTACTCTAAATTCCCGTCATCCTTAGCTGTTACCATGATTGAATATTGGTGCTCACCTAGTGTTATGCTAACCCTCATCCTAAGAGGCCCAAACCCCTAATGATCATATAGTTTAAGTAACAATAGGGCAAGGGAGTAGGAGATGCCACAGTGTATGGGCAGATTCTTTTCATGCTCTTGAAAGTACACCAATGCTCCCCCTCTTTGAGGTATAAATGTTTTGTTTTTCATTGAGTTCCAAGAAAAGTTCACCAGGATAAATCCGCCTCTGACATCTATGATCATAAGAATTTTTTGTGCATATATAAGAATGAGAACATTTACTGCTGGATTTCTTTTCTTCAAAGTATTATATATGCCTGGGGCATTTTTTGGTTACCCCTTATGAATCAGTGTTTCTACTTCTACTTTTTTTAAAGTATTACACAGAATAACGGGTTTCACTGTACATATTCATACATGTGTATTGCACCATATCTGCTCCCCCATCCCCTTAATCTTTAGGTCTCCCCTTCTACTGTCATGGTGCTCCCCCACTAGATTCCACATATGAGAGAAACTGTGATACTTGTCTCCGAGTCTTCAGGCAACCTCCTCTTCATCAGTTATACCTGCAGTGGCACAACCCACAAAATAGTCCTATGTCTGATTGGGAGTGATGGAAAATGGGACACTTTCAGTCTTACATATTGGTTTCTGTGCCCTTGTATTTGTCCTACTGGGGACACAGCACCATATAGATGCCTCCTTAATGTCCATAATACATCATGAATGAAGCTAAACCCAATGTTCCACAAGTTTACTCAGAATTCGTGCTCTGCTCTGCTTCCTGAAGGCAGTCTACATCCTGTGAAGCTACCTGCTTTCAGATAGATTTTGTGTTAGGAGATATAACTGGACTATGATTTGGGGCCTGATCTGGCCTGTGGATCAACTTGTGGGTCCCACCTGGAGGAGAAACGGGATGGGGGGACAGGGCAAGAGGAGAGAGAAACGGAGACAAGATGAAGGGTTCCAATCAAGTCTCGTTTATTGAGGAAGTGTCTAAGGCACTTATAGAAGTGGGGGCAGAAGCTGTCATCTCACGGGGAATGTAGTGAGCATGGATAGGTCGTCGTCATTTCCGGATTAGGCTGGAGAGGATCATGGGGGATGTAGGCTGGCGCACCGGATGCCCTCAGGAGGGGGAGGCAGAGCGGCAACCGTGAAATTGTCTCATCGCTCCCTACAACTCCTCCCTTATTATTTTATAAGATCAGGAGTATGGCAGGCCCTGTGAGTACAGCGCCTGTCTTAGGTCAAGGACTCTCCATATGAACCCAATCATGCCTTACCCGTCATGGGCATGCAGGACAGCAATTGGTCCTGTGCCTGTCTTAGGCGGCCGATTGTGTAACATATGTGTCCTAGTTGCCCATCTCTGGCTGTCTGTCTGGTGCCTCAGGGCAGTTGGCCTCTATCATCATACGGGCCATTTGTGGAGATTGTCTCTCGATAAGTTTGTTGATCTGCCATCTCCAACTGGTGATAATGTACCTGAATGGGCTTGGCCAGGAGCGTGTCAACCCTGTGGTTAAGGAGCGTTATGATCCTTTGAAATATGCAGGGGCCTACAGTAAGAAGCAGTAGCAAGGCAGCCAGTGAGCCTAATAGGGGGGCAACATAAGGAAAAAGGCCTCCCCACATGGAGGAGAAGGAGGTTTCTTTTTGGAGGTCTCTTTCTCTGTTATTGGGGTGGTCCCTTAATTTAGTCATGGAATCTTTGACAACGCCCGAATGGTCAGCGAAGAAGCAGCATTCTTCTTTGAGGGCAGCACATAGTCCTCCTTCCTTTAAAAATAAAAGGTCTAGCCCTCGTCTGTTTTGTAAAACTACTTCAGGTAATGAAGTTAAGGACTCCTGCAGAGCTGTTATAGAAGTCTCTATCTCTTTTAAGTCCTGATTTATAGCTGTCTGTAGCTGACGTAGGTGTTGTTGTCCCGTGATTAATGCTGAGGTTCCTGTTCCTATACCTGCGGTTACTCCCATCCCTAAAAGTACAGCTAAGGTCAAGGACACTGGTTCTCTTTTTGACCTGTAATCAATGTGGGAGGCCTGGAAGATATAATATCCAGGGTGGTATGTACTGCGAGGAAACACACGTACAAGGATGCAATAGTCATTTGACGTATTGAAAACATTAGTCGCCACACAGGGAGTGAGGCCAGTATTACAGGCCCAAGATGTCCCAGAAGGCGGAATGATGTATTTACCCTTGTCAAAGGATTGATGAAACCAGGCACATAGGGATTTATGTTTATTGGGCCAGTTTTTTGGTTGGCCCAGACAGGTTCCCAGCCCTGAAACTTCAGGAAGGGTTAACTTGTGGACTTGGGACCATGAACATTGGCCTGGGTCAGAGGAAATATTGAAGGACGCATTGAGGGCTTTTCCTTCATAGTATGGAGGGGGGGGCATTCAGACACAGCCAACAGGATTGGGTTAAGTTAGGCTGTGAATGGTTTAAGGCAGTATATGCCCCTTCAATTAAACCAAATAGGGTAGAACTTGGATGTGAGTGGGTGGTTGTGTGACCCAATTGGGGCATGGGGGTTGGGACTGAACTAGCAGTATTGGAATTGGTTTCAGGCGGCCTTAAGGCAGGATTTGGGCCCATAACCACAACATTATCATTTTTTGGATTGGCAGATTTTTTGATAGTAATATTAGCACCTCGGGGGTAATTGTGTCAAGAGTCCAATGATGATGGAAAGTATCATCTGTAAGAGAGCATAGGAGATTGTGCCTCAGGAGAGGATGTCATTCTTGGGCATTACACAGAGTATTTGTTGAAGGGTTGTCATATATGTTTGTTTTTGATCTGTACTCATTGGCCCAATGTTATCCTTTTTTACATTTTGGGCATAAGTTTGCAGTCCATGGTTTTGATTTGGTGGCATTGGGACAATTTTTGACAAAATGGCCTGTTTGATCACACTTAAAACATTTGCCATTATTGGTTTTTTTTTTTTTTCTTGTTTGTGTGCGAGGAGAACCTCCTTTACGGCTGCAGCCATAGCTAGGCCTTGATGATAGGCAGGGCCTATGTTGGTGCACAGGCGAATATAGCCAGAGAGGTCCTCTTTCTTTTTATGTGGCCTGATTGCGGCCTGGCAGGTGGATGTTGCATTTTCATAAACCAATTGTTTGATTAAAGTGGTATTACTCTCTGAGGAGCCAAAGAGGCGCTCAGCTGCTTGTAAGAGGCGATCGACAAAATCAGAGAAAGGCTCTTCCGGTTTTTGTTTAATTTTAGTAAGAGAAGAGGCATTTTCTCCAGCTGAAGGGAGTTTTCTCCAAGCCCTGCAAGTGGCTGTATTGATTTGTGCAAAAAGGCCAGGATCATATTGCATTAGAGCTTCTTTTGTATTAAAATCTCCAGTTCCCGCTAACATGGGAAGGGTCCAAGGGTTTTGCCTAGCAGCATTGTCTCTAGCTATGATTTCACATTGGTCTAGAAATTCAGATTTCCAAAGTAAATAATTGCCCCCAGAAAGAGTGGCTTTAGCTAAGTCTTTCCATTCATTAGGGATAATCCATCCTTGAGTCATAGAGTCTAAAACAGCAAGGGTGAAAGTGGCGGTAGGGCCATATTGAGTGACTGCAGTTTTTAATTCTTTTAGGGCAGTCACTGTAAATGGCGTATGAGTCCTGACTACCTGTGGGGCCGCTGGCGGGGCAGCGCCATCTTAAGCGGCGCCATTTTGTGGGGGCAAGGTGGTCTCAGTTACAGGGAACGCCATTTTGAGAGCATTAGGCGGTGAACCGGGTGTGGGCGCCATTGTGGGGGCCGAATGAGAGGGGGACCCATTTGTAAGGTTTGAAGTTGTAAAAGGAGCCTCTGTTTTTTCTGTTCAAGGTGGACCTGTTCTTTTAGATCATTAATTTTAGCCTTTAAGGTCAGAAGAGTAGAGGATGGGCCGGGCGGCTTTTGGGTGTCAGACTGGGGCTTAGTTGTTAAGGCGGGAGCCACAAAAGGAGGGTTTTGATAGGTAATAGCCTCCTCTGCCAGCTGAGACCAATCAATCTCTTGGAAGTCAGAAAGGTCAGGGTATATAGACGGGTATTGAGGAGGAGGCGTGGTGGTGCCAAGTTCCAGGGAGCCATTTTGAGGATCCCCGTGAGCCTCAGAAAGAGGAAGTGGCAGCGGGTCGCCATTTTGAGGGGGCTCCGGAATATCAAGAATCACAGAGCCAGGGGAACTGGGCTTAGGGGTAGGACTACAGGAGGAGCGCAATGCAGCTTCACCTTGAGAAAGCGTCTCAGCGACTTGGGGATCTGAATAGCGTTGAGTTAGCAGTTCCAAAATTAAAGTCCAATAGGCAAAAGTGGTCACCGGAACCTTTTTGGGACCAAAGACCCTATAAAAATCTTTGAGGGCATCTCCTACCCTATTCCATCGATTAATGTCAATGGAACCCTCTAGAGGGAACCAGGGGCAGACTTTATGTATGAATTGAAAATATAGAAATAAATCTTTAATTGTAACCTTAATTCCTCTCACCTTGAGGGCCTTACTGAGGCCGGTAATGAACAACTCATGTTCACTTAATGCTTGACCCATGTCGAGGGGGAAAAGGAAGTGGATGCCTTTCACTTACCATGACTCAGGCGAGACGTAAGGTGGCCGTCTGCGCAGATCACAGGGATGGAGTCCTGGAAAGAGTACCTTGGCCAAGGCTTTAATGGCAAATGGTCCCGTTGGAAGGCGTCCTCTCTGGGTGGGCCCCACGTTGGGCGCCACTTGATCCAGCCTGCGGATCAACTTGTGGGTCCCACCTGGAGGAGAAATGGGATGGGGGGACAGGGCAAGAGGAGAGAGAAACAGAGACAAGATGAAGGGTTCCAATCAAGTCTCGTTTATTGAGGAAGTGTCTAAGGCACTTATAGAAGCGGGGGCGGAAGCTGTCATCTCACAGGGAATGTAGTGAGCACGGATAGGTTGTCGTCATTTCCGGATTAGGCTGGAGAGGATCATGGGGGATGTAGGCTGGCACACCGGATGCCCTCAGGAGGGGGAGGCGGGGCGGCAACCGTGAAATTGTCTCATTGCTCCCTACAGGGGCCTGTCTGCTTTTCTGTGACTAGTAGAGCCCTCTAGTACCATAGCTTCATTGTGTGGGATTCCATAACTGTGGTTAGAGCATTATAATCAACTGCCACCAAGTGGCAAGTTGGTCCCCTTGGCAAAAGTCTCAGCTTTAGTCTTTGTTGTTGACAGATCTGGCATTCAGAAATACCAGTAGCTATATCATCTTTGGAAAGAGACAATCCATTGTGTTGGTAACACACGCATCTTCAGTTTCTGCCACCACAAGCCACTGTTCACTTGCTCACTAGCTGTGGATGAGGGTTGGATGATGTCAGCTGACAAAACTGTTTAGTCTCTTTGGTTCTTTGGTGATATTTTTATCAGGGTTGTAATGTGATACAAAAATCTGCATGTGTTGTACATCCAATGCCCTTTTCAATTCTGACTTTTTTCAGTCCTTTTCCATATAGGTCCCTGGTCAGATGGCTGGGACTATGGCCACTGATTCATATCCTCATCATGGATCCCTTCTGATTCTAAATGCATTTGATTGGAGTGAAATGGGTGGAATTGAAAATATCTTCCTTCATGTTGAAGGCCTGAGAGGCATGTTTTCATGACTGCTATTGCCATAGTGCATAGCCAAGATGTTTTTTTTTTTTTTGAAATACTATCTTCAACAAGCTTTTAGAATTGAGATATTTTTCCTCCTACTGGGAAAGTATTAATAATGTTGACAGATTTGTGAATTGTTGCAAAGTGTAGGCCTATGGTTAGGAATGTTCTTGCCTTTGGGGTCCGGACTCTTCTGTTAAGGGTTTTGAGCAAGATCTATTTGATAAAAAAGAAAGTTGTAATAATGCTTTATTAGCAAAAAGTTAAAAGAAACTAGCCCTAGGGTGTTACAGGTCCTGGTCATTAGTGTTGGTGGCCTCTATTCCATTGAGGGTTAGAAGATGAAAGATTGGTGCATTAAACAGGGGTAGTGGCAGAGGTAGCTCGCTTTTCTTCTTGGTGGTCTCTAATTTCAAGCCCTGTTCCTTTTTGACACAAATTACCTCTTGTTGACTTGAGATGGGGTAGAAATCTATAGTAATAAATTGCAACAAAAGTTTAATATCCTTATATTGTACTCCTCACCTTAAATTTACTATGAAATTAATAGGAATATTCATTTCTAGCAGGTTAGAGTTCCAGGGCAAAGAGGAGCTAGATGAGAGGTGTGCAAACAGGTCTGGCTTAAGAGGATGTATCTGCCTTTTTAGTCTCTGGGTCAGTACGCTAACCTACATCTAGAGTTAGAAATTTCACCATTATGAAAGGAATTCTATATTATGGACAGGCCTCTGATTCTGAGTAATGGAAAGGCCTGGTTCCACCCAGCTACAGGGGGCACCTGATGTCCACAAGAACTTTCAGTGAGCTCTGCCCAGTGTGACAGGGAGCAGAATGGTATGTCATTGGTGTTCTGTGGCAAAGCCATATCTTCTATACTTAGTTGTGAACTGATCCACTGTTGTACTGTGGCTCACACTACAAACTTAGGACAGTATGAATTGTAGATCCATGGTAGAAATGTGGCTACCATTTGCTGATCTGTCTTTGAGGAACTAAGAGTTCATCTGCTTATTCAGATCATAAAGTACTGTTCTGTGTTTATGGGGATCTTCTTCTATTGGAAGGTTTCTCTCCTAAGCACTGTCACTCAGGAACCCCACCTTAACCCAACTGGTAGAAAGAATCACAGCCTAGGAATTTGTGTGAAGGCCAGTCACAGGAAGGCACCCAAATATTAGAAGGCTTTTGTAGAACTTCATGTGGCTTATTTGAGTAGATGGGTTAAAAGAGCAGATTTCCAGCTGATCCTCTTCAATGAGAGACTTTCAGTCTCTAGATTGAGGTGCCTCATGTCCACAGGACATTCCTATTAATAGATTCTTCTATGCCTCATCAGACATGGATAGTACGGAGCAGCCCTCCATCCTGCTGGTTAGGGAATCGGACAAGGCCCGAGGGGAAGTGCTGGTGCAGACATGCTGGGACTGAGTTCAGCATTCTGGCCAAGATGGGGCAGCACCTAGCTGTACAGCAGACAGCTACATTCCCTGAGAACTTGGTCATTTGGAGCCTCAGCTCCTGGGAGGGCTTTATGTGGAGAAGGAGCCAAAGCGATTGCTAGGATGTTCTTAAAGGAATGTCCAGGATTCACAGCCCTGGATGATGGGGGAAGTTTTGGGGAAAGAGAATGAGTTAAAGGAAAATGGATACAAAGGCAGTTGATCAAAAACAGAATCTATTTAGTAGAAAGAGGAGCTAAAGAGGGGAAAAGCTGCCGAAGGGCTAAATCAGAGCAACAGTCCCAAAAGAACCAAGTTGGCTATTCTCGCATATCAGTGGCCTGTACCATGGAGAGTGGATTTGGTGTTGCAGTAGGGGAGGATGTTATTTTTCCCAAAGTTGGGTATGGTGGTGCACACCTGTAATCCTAGCAATCTGGGAGGCTGAGGCAGGAGGATCACAAGTTTGAGCCAGTCTGAGCAACTTAGTGACTTAGTAAGACTCTGTCTCAAAAAGGGGGGTGGGGCTGGAGATGGAGCTCAGTGTGAAAGCCCTGGGTTCAATCCTTAGTACCACAAAAACGTTATGTTTTCCAGAACCAACACATTTATATTTTTTCCTTCTTACGTATAGAAGAAATGCATCATCATAAGCTATGTGTAAGGACTAGTGTGTTCTGTTTTTTCCATTGGTGTGTTTAATTTCAGACATTTTCCCTGAAATTCATGAGCCTCCCTTAACCCCTTAAGAGAAAAATTGCATGAGCCTAACTTGGGGAAGATCAGGGAGAGCGCATAGAGTTCCATGAGACTCTGTTGGGAAGTCAAAGTGTCTGCAGTGGAAAGCTTGAAGGAAGTCAGGAGATGGGCGTCCAAGGTGAAGGCGAAGACTGGAGCCTCCTCCAAAGAAACAGAAGTAAGCCTTCCTTCTTTCCCATTTTTATTCTATTCAGGCTACAAAACTATTGGTTGGTGCCACTCTACCCAGGGTGCATCTTCCATTTTCAGTAAATCATTCAGTCGCACTCAGAACTACACAAAGCCAATCAGTTGGGTGTTTCTTACTCAAATTGACACAACAGTTAACTATCATGATGCAGTCCTTGTCAACTTGCCAACCAGACACATTTCCTTAAACCATACTTAGTCTCCCGTGACAAAGACAAGTTCATAATTAAGCCTAACATTGTACAACTATCCTGCATACAAATGGAAATGAATTAATTCCCTCCCCAGAATAAAGCCAAGTTTCCTTCGGGGGATGTTTACTCCTAACATTTCATAACATGTACATTATAACATAGACTTAATATTGGTTAAGTATTGTTAAACCTATCAACATTGTAACGTAGGAAGCATATTAGAGAGTAATTACAATTACAATCCTCATTTCTGTAACTGATCATGGAGTTGTACCTTCTTCTACCCATTCTGTATTCCCTTGGCCTTCAGCAAGCACCTCAGCAGGTCTTGGTTGTTTCCTGGGGGGTGACCCATACCCACATTTCTGTAGTTTGTGAGCCATTTGTCATTCTGCCAGGATCGGGTGGTTGTAGTTTCCCTCTGACTTTAATAACAGGGCATGGTAATATAGGGGGCACCCTAAGAGATCTGTACTCCAGGTATATTCTTCCTTTCTTCCATTGTGGAGTTAATAGTCCAATTTCCCCTTGATAGTCTGGCTCAATCACCCCTGCCAACACCAAAATTCCTTTTTAGCTTGTTTCCTCAGAGGGATGAGGAGACCCAGACGACCAGGGGGAAGTCTGAGCATCTATTTCAATGAGATCATTATTGTGCCTACTGGTACAAGCCTTCCCCCCTCTGAAACTAAGACCTAGGCCAGCAGAGCATAAGGTCATGGGAACAGGGAAGGATGTCTTATGTGGAGCCTGTGATTCCTAGTAGTAGCGACCTTCCAAACGCTGAAATCTTCAGTCTATAATGTCACTGTAATGGATGGAGTTCTGGGAATGGTGTAGTAATGTGACACTGATAAAATGCCTGTACTAAATCCTGATTTATGTCAGGCCCCTCTACTTCAAATATGGCCTCCATACATTCTTTCTCCCAGCTAATACTTCTGTGCTTTTTTGTAGCTGAGTCTTACAGAGGCCTCCAAAATTGTGGCACAATAGAGTAAAAGAGCCAAAAAGCAAACGCAAGATGAGATCTAGTGAGCAGGAGAAAGCATGACCCACATGGACTTGGCAGCCTGTGAGGTGGCCCAATGGTCCTCTCTTCCTGGAGTAAGCCTTCTCTCCCTCAAGGGTGGTGATTTGCATCTTGATGGATAATGGTAGACTTGATGGTAGGTCACTTTCCAAATGATATAAACACTATGGCTTCTGTCTTGGAGGTCCTCTCCTTCCTCTGATCAGTTCTCCAAGGAGACTCATGCTATGCCATGATCTGCCCCCATGGAATGGCCCATTTGTCATCTCAAGAAAGAGAAACTCTTAATTCAATAGGCTTCAAGGAGCCTGAAGTCCACCAACTCAGTGAGCTTAGACATGGCTATGCTGCGGCGTGAAAACTGCTATAAGACTATAAGCGTGTTTGGGAGCAGTTCTTTCATCTCCTGGGTGAATTCTCAAACGACAGCACATCCTGGCCAACAGCTTGACTGCAAGTTGGAGAGATCTTGAACCTGAGGCATTTAGCTAAACAGTGCCTGCATTCCTAATTCATAGCTTCAGGAAGATGATTGTTGCTTCAAGCTTCTAAGTCTTGAGTTAATTTGTTGAGCCAGCGACGCCTGTGGCAATACTTGTTGCTACTTTCCTTGAGCCAGTCATTGCTATGCAGAAATGACAGTGTTGGTCAAATAGCTTCCTCCACAGCTATAAGTGAGGATTTTCATGTGAAAATTTAAATGGTACAGCAGAAGGCATATTCTGGCAGGTTTGGCCTGGTTCTTAGATAGGTTCGTTTACTGCTTGTAGCATTTTTAACAAAGCAATTCTTCCATGTACTTGGAAGGCCAGGTAATCAAGGATCTAAATTTGATCAGTACATTTTGAGAGTGGAAGGTGATGGAAAGACTGAGGAATATCACTGGAGAGCCTTCTAGGATCAGACCAGAGTGACAGAGGGACAAGATCCCAAGGCTTCATTCCATCATCCACTGCCTGACAGGACCCCTTTTTAGTAACACCCTAGAAATCATTCTCTCAATCCTTAAGAGTTTCCCCATAGTCATGAGGGGCTACTTACTGGTAGCTTTGGAGGTGGCAGAGCTATGTATGTTTTAATTATTCTTACAGCCACGTTGAAAATTAAAAGAATCACTTAAAATCTTTAAAATTCTTGGTTAGGTAGATTTACACGCAAGTGCCAACTACTACTTGTTAGTTACAACTAACTAAAAAGAACTATTGCTCTACTTTAGAATCTTCTGGCCTAGGTAGTAATTTCTTGCCTACTGATAAGGGAACTATCCCATAGACTTGCTAAGGGTCTGAGGAATAGCTGAGGTAAGATAGAAGAAATAAAAAGTAGGTGGAAAGGAGATGAGGAAATTGAGATTTTAAAATCAAGGAAAAGTTCAGCTTCCAGACAAGCCATTTTCCTTCCAAGAAACTCCCCTTCTCCATTTCCAAAGAGTCTGCATTCTTGTTTCCTACCATCTCTTTTATTTTACTCATTTCTTTATATTTAGGTTTCTCATAAGAGAAACCATGCAATATTTAAATTTTTGTGTCTTATTTGTGGGAATGTAAACTCATACAACTACATGGAAATTTGTGTGGAGATTCCTCAAACTAAAAATAAAAATTCCACTTAACCCAGTTATACCTCTCCTGAGTATATACCCAAAAGATTTCAAGACTTCCTACTATAGTCATGTATGCATATCTATATTTATAGTGGCACAATTCACAATAGTTAAGCTCTGGAAATAACCTAAATGCCTGTCAACAGATGAATGGATATATTCAAAATAAAGAATAATGAAATTGTGTCATTCGCAGGAAAGTGGATGGAATGTGAATACCTGTTTCATTCACGCCTACCTACCCTATGTGCACCTAGTCTGTTACAGCTTAGCACATACTGGTTTCTCCCAAGTTCTACACCATGAGTAGAACAGACTGGGTCTCACTAGGTTTTAGTCTAATGTTCAGAAATGTTTGACATTAGACTATCTTGTCTATTCTCTAGTATCATTTTTGGAATAAAATTTCATTTTTGAACTAACAAAGGAAGCTGGGAACTATATGACATCCTTTTTGGACCTGAGAAGTATTTTGGACTTGATCTCGTGTGTAACGGGGGAAGCTACTAAAGAGTTGGAAATATAGTGTGGAGGGATGATGGCTGTAATTTAATTCATCCACTGGTTCTGTGAGTTACATGAGGACATCTTTGAGTAACTATTCTAATTACTATAGAAGGGTAGGGGACCCAACGTCCACCAGGAAAAAGGGGCTAGGAGGTCGTGAAGTAATCATGTGAATGCAGACCACCATGCTGATGCTGTTAACAGGATACATCTTGAGTATTCCCACCACCACAGGCATGGAGTCCAAAGGTCTTGAGCGCTCACTGGAGACTGAGCAGTGGGTCTGTGGTCACCTGTCGGGAAGAGGGTAGGGTGTTTCTTCTCACTCTCCTCACAATGCATATAAGCTGACTAACTTCTATGGTTTGGTTGCAATCTAAGTTACTCTTAGACTTTCATACTTCCTAGTATGCATGTTGAGATACAGAACAATACCACTTGGGGATACACAATTAGATTCTTCCTCCTTGGCCTGACAGTTGTGCATCTCTTTAGTTTTTTGTGATCTTCAGCATTTGTATTTTTGTGTATTTGAAATGATTTCTGTCCTTATTTACATTTTTCATGATACTCAGTGTTCAAGTCATCCCTCCTCTGTCCAGAACAGCTGCAATGATATTCCTTAGGCAGGTATAGCCAAACTACCTGAGTGACCCCCATGGACCCAAGAATTCAACTTTTAATCATCACCAATGTTTAGTAGTACAAAGATGGCAGGATGAGTTCTGATGGATGTTGAATGGCTATGGCATGAAGTTCTTATAAAAGGGAAACTGAGGAAGACCATATTTCATATTGCTGTAGGAAGTTCTTTTGTAGACTAATTACAGTTCAAAAATTGGGAGCTTGTCCAGTGTCCTTATTGGAACATAGCACCAAAGAGGGTTGTCTAGTACTTTGACTTGTGTGTTTGGGTGATCAGTACAGGTGAGATGTACACTTTTGTGTACCTACCCACCTTGGGATATTCATTTGGCTGCTTGAATAAATATCAAAATCATGACTTAAAATATTAGAGGGAATTTTTTTAAAGGTAGGTAGTCCATAGGGGAGGGTATTTTTGTTTAGGATCAACCATAGATTTGGGGTTCATATATCTTTCTGGTTAAGCATCCCCCAAAGTATTTCCTTGTAATATTGTCAAAGGCAGTTCACCATGACCATGGTGTTCGTGTTCCAGGCAACAGAAAAAGGAAATAAAAGAAGGTGCCGGCCTGGAACTTCCTTCCTAAAGGCATACACTGGAATGTGAACAGAAATTCTATTCGTATCCTGATGCCCAGGACTTAGCTTTGTGGTCACAATTAGCTGAGAAAAGCTAATCCTGGGATCTTAGCCTGGGGAGCTAACGTGTATATTGGATGACTTATACTACCATGTATTTAAGGAGTTCTTCAGCTTTGGTACCAAATTTCACTGTTACACTGTGCTAATTCACCTGCTGTGTTAGTCAGTTTTCCTGTTGCTGGGAAAAAATATCCAATACCAACATCTGAGAGGAGAAGAGGTTTATTTGCCTTAGGGTTTCAGAAGTTTCAGTCCATGATTTCAGTGACACAGACCATGATGACTGCGGGATCCAACCACCTGTTTTCTTCCCCACTATGGACTCACAGTTGCAAAGTTTGCTGGTGTGTGTGTTTCTATCACAAGTGCTATAGCATGTTGCTATTGAAGTGGTTCACAAGTACAGTTATCGCTGCAAATGCAGACATAATCCCCCATTTTGTAGCAGAAATTGATTTCCTCGTGGATGACTATAGGACCATTTTCCCTGCTAGTAGAATAACTCCTCTCTGCCTGTTAGTTTACTGATATGAAATTTCTAAGTGACTGATTACAGCTTTAGGTTCTCTGGAGCCTATTCTGTATGTTCTGGGGAAAGCATTTCTTTCTAGGGGTGTGGGTTGGGTTGGATCCTCTAATTCTACAGGGGCTGAAGTTGTATGACAGAGCACACTATATCCAAGTGGGTCTCAATTCAGTGATGATTCCCTACCACTACTACCTTTTGGTACTAGGTACAACATTCTAAATCTTCATAGAAAAACTAGATAATGGCTTTTTTAGCTTATAAGTGGATATGATATTGAAATACTTGAGCTTATATGAAACTAGCTGAATCATATCCCCAATTAGTTGAAGGACAAAGATCCTGGCTAACAGGATCAGAGGCAGACTGGAAAACTGAAGGCTGCTGAGCACTAGTGACCCTAGTTGGGCTTGCTATTGAGCTTCCTAGGAAAGAACCGTCCCTTTTGTCTGGGGCTCATCCTGTATGGACTATGTGGTCAGTCGTCACCCATCCTCTTGAGGTCTTTTATCCTCTTTAATAAGTGGTTCTTCAGGAGTTTACAGAGATACATGGTTGCCTGGTTTTCCAAGGCCAGGAAAGTAGCGTCTGGTTCATATTTTGTCCATGGCATATTGGCTATGACCCCATTCATTCTGGGAAAAATGCAGCTGAAGGACCAGCTTACTAACTTCAGGATGCCATTGGTGCTTTTTTCAGATTTCTTCTGCCAGATCTCACAGAAAGCAGCATGCCCTGTGGGACCACATCATATAGCAAAAATACAAGTCCAGAGAATATTAGGAGAGAGGTGCTTAGATGCAAATCGATCAGGTGGTTGACAGAATCACATGTCTATATGGAATGACCTTGGGCACATGGACCTTTGTATTTGGAGACGAGCTGTTTGTGAGAGACTTTAGTAAGGTCACAAGGCTGCCCAGATGTTGAAGTAGATCTTAGGCTCTTGGAAATAGATACTGTTCATAAAGAATTTAAATGATTAGGATGTACTATAGCCAAGTGAAACTCCGCCGGAAATACAGAGGGTGAGACGGGGGAAGGGGGTGGGCAGGGGTGTGATACCAAGTCCTGTAGATGCCAAATATAGCCTGGTATGGCAGAGGCCCTTGGAGATAGCATAGGTCAAACTTGAATTGTTTCAAGCCAGGCAAAAAAGCAGAAGTATTTATACCTTTCTACTCCATCTGATATTAGCTTAAGCTAGCCACTGTGGGGATATCAATTTGCAGACTATTTAGGTTCTCTTGCGGCAGCTCCCAACAAAGACAAAAGTGCTGGCTCTTGGAAGTCAATATAAGAGGGGTCTGAGGCAAGGCTGGTGGAGTACTGGCAAAGCCTTGTGCACTGTAGGTTCATCAGATCCACAGGGGAGCCCAAGGTGGGATGTTATACCTCAGTTGTGAGCTGGACTGTCCACATGGGTATCAGATGGTCATTCATTAATGACTGCCCCGGTTTCCTGGACAAGGGGGTAAAGTGTGTCAACCCTCAGGTACTTCTAGCTACTTGTGTGTAGACAGAATAGTTCCAATAGTACAAAGGCATCACACCAAAAAATTGCATTTGATTTCTTGAAGGGAGCACCATGAATTCCCCATTCCAGGGGGTTTTAGTGGGTCTTATCTGGGCTGTGAGAGTTCATCCGATACTGTAGAGCAGTGATGGCAAAACTTTTAGAGACCGAGTGCCCAAACTCCAACCTAAAACCCATTTATTGATTGCAAAGTGCCAACACTTCAATTATACCTGAATACTGAGATGTTAGTTTAGAAAAAACAACTCATATATGAATATCTTTTGTCTTAAAAGGAAAATACAATAACATGTATGCCATAGGTTTGCCATCACTGCCATAGAGGGTAGAGAAGAAACAAAAAAATTTGGTCCTTGCTGAAACTAAGCTTCTTGAATAAGCCTCACTTGGGGCCAACAAGGCATTTAAACAGTTTAGTTTATGAGCCAAGAAATTTCCTTCTTTAGCCAATATAGTTGGGTGTTTGTCATTTGCAACCCGAAGGATCTTCACAGTTAAGTCTGGTGGAACATCCTGCAGCCACTGGTATGCTTATTGGCGAATAACTTTTTGAGATACAAAATAAGGGCCAAGAGGAGACAGCAATGCCCAGAAAGTTATGTGTTCATCTGGGCACATAGGAGAGAGAAATCGAGTATAGTGGAACTTCAGAAGACCAGAACACAGTCCTAGATAATTGCTCCTGAGTTATAGTGAGATCATGACCTGCCAGACAGAGAAAAATGAGAAGTGAAGAGCCGGATCTCAGACATCACATCGAGATTATATTCAGTGTTAAGGTAATTCAGAAGCCAGCTATAGAGGCCTCCAATGATGTTGAACATTTTTTCATATATTTATTTGCCACTTGTATTTCTTCATCTGAGAAAGTGTATATTCATCTCCAACGCCCATTTTTGGATATCCTCTTCGATCGCCTTTTTCAGGGTCACTGTAGGAAACTTCTTTGTCCCTACACGATGCCTAGAGAATGGGCAGACCTACATTTCTAAGTAATGGAAGGGATCCGGTCCCATCAATTAGCATGTCACTTGGACATTCATGGGAGAACTTCCAATGAGCCATTTATGGTGTTACAGGTGGTGAAATGACGTATTATTGATGTTACTTCTGTGGCAAAGTTCTATTTACCTCCCAAATTGCTCAGCTGTTATGCTGGGGTTGGGTTTAGGATATAAAGGTGATAGATTCTTGATACCATAGAAAACTGCTTGTCATTTGCCAGCTTTCTGAGGAAGTAGGAAATCATTTATGCATTCAGATCAATAAGGAATCTTTCTGTATTGATAGGGCATTTTCCATAAGAAGGTATGCCTTCCAACCATTGTCATTACAGAACCCCAAACAATCATAGTTTGCAGAATTAACGTCTGAAATTCCACATGAAGGTGAGACTGAACTGAAAAGCTAGATAGAACTTCTGTAGACCCTTCATTGAATCATTTGGCCAGAGGCACATTTGAAGCGATTTTCCTCTGAGGAAAATGTACTTGCACTCTAAAATAATGAGAACCGAGCCCATAGGCATTGGTATTAATTGATTCTCTGACTGCCTTATTATCTGGCACTGCTGAAGCAGACACACTGGCACTGACTTTGATGTATTGGCCAGAAGAGGGCAGCACGCAATCGTACAACAGAACTCTATGTTTCTTGTGAAAACTTGGCTTGGTGTCCTGCCTCAGCTGGGTAGTTTCTTAAAGGGCTTTTTGGGGAGAAAGAAGCAGCAGTGATAGTTTGGGACCAGCCTAGTCAGTACAGCCTTAAAAGGAGCCAGTTTTGGGGAAATGGGCTGGGTTGTGCTAATAAATGGATCTCCAGGCAGATGACTCAAAGCAGAAGTTGTTTACCGGAGAAGGAGAATCTGAATGGGGGAACAAAAACCAAAGGGATAAAGCAGAACAAAGAGCCAGAGAGAAGCAAGAGTCACGTCTTATATCAGTGGCTTCTACCTTAGGGGACTGTCACAGTTGTAGAGCATGTCATGTTTTTCAGAAGTACTTGTGCTAGAGCAGCAAGTAACTATTTCTAGAACCAACACAATGTTCACATTTTTCTTATACATAGGACCAATGGATCAGCAGAAGGAGCAATGATCTGTTTGTTTTATTGCACATATCTTCTTTTCAAATTTATGAACCTTTCTTAGGCCTCTTAGGCTCATTTAATATTTCTCTAAGTGAGGAAGATTAGTGATAAAACAAAGTAAACAACATAAGCATAAAATGTGCAGAGCAGGCAGCAGGTCATGGACATTCTTCCATGTGGTTGTGCACGTATAATGGAATTTGCTGATAAGCCACCCACAGGTTCATATTAGTGCACTTTAAATTTGTACAGTAGAAAATTTGTGCTGGTAATTATTACAAATATGCAGGTGGTGATTGCAGAGAGCAAAAGAATTTCTATGATACTTGGATTCATTACCTATTTGGTCAAATTTTGGCTCTTGTACAGAAGCTGGATAATTTGAGAAAGAATAGTAATGTTTTGCACTAGTCAAGGCAGTTCTTTTAGAGCTCTCTATTTTACTTCCTTGGGGATTACGGTCAATGTTAATGCATGTGGGGTTTATGGCAGTCAACTTTTCCAAATTCAACTAAGGTTTTTGGACTAGGTTTAAAATCAAAAACTCTCTTGGTCCAGTGTCTTATTTTTTAGAATAGGCGTATTGGATGCTGGTATGAATTTATGCTAGTGTGCCATGTTTTGACAGGTCTTGTGGTACATGCAACAGTGCTAACTTTTAGTTCTTGTTCTCTGTGTGTTCCACTGGTAAGAAGCTAACTATCTGGCATTTCATCTCACCTTACCAGTCTGGTGGCTGAGTTAGGATCCTCTCTGGCCTGACTGAATGAGTAAAGCCAATTCTCAATCCCTCTAGAACATCAACAAGCCCTCGGTGTATGAAACAGGAAAGTGGTGAATGACCTGGGAGAGATGAGCTGCAAGCCCCTCTGCACATGCACGGTTGGGCTTAGATTTAGTTTCCTTAAGGCTCAGTTATCATTTCCCTGAAAAGAAAGATACACAATAGTGCTCTAGGCAAAGAGAGCTCAGCAAGTCGAACAGGCAGCGAGGAAAAAGCCAAGCCCCGAAGAAGTCAGGACAACCCAGTAGAGGGCAAGATAAGATGAAGCCTTGGACTAAGAGGTAACAAAAAGCAGGACCCAGGATGGAGACCGGATGGCCAAGGCTGGTGGCCTGATGAACAAGGGTTCCATGTGAAACTAGTGGGATCCTCCTGGCCAGGAGTGCGATAAAAACAAGGTGATAGATAACCAGCACCACCAATCCTCTATTCATGCCCCTCTGAAGAGTGCCTTTGTTCTACTTGTGCTGATAATTTTAGAAAAGGTATAAATAATAGTGCTTGCAAAAGTATGCTTGCTACATATCCCCAGTTCGTATAGGCCTATTTCTAAGTCAAACTTTCCTACTTGTAGCCCAATAGGCTGACCTCAGCTTGGCCCAGAGTGGTCTGAAGTGTTGTGATTTTTGTGTATAAAAACCCCTAAACAAAGAGTCCCCATGGCAACCTGCTCAGGTCCCCTCCTGGTATTGGGAGCTTTCTGCTTTCAGTCCACAGTAAATGCTATGGCTCATTTCTCTCTCGACTCTGTGTCATAATTCTTTCTCGTTTGAGAGAAGAACACATTAGCCAGATGGTATCAGTGTACAGTGCTTTCCCTTATTTCCAGGATGTCTTAGTCACTTTTCTCATTGCTGAGACACAATAGCTAACACACACGATTTAAAGAAGGAGAGGTTTATTTTGGCTCATGTTTTAGTCCATAGTCGACCAGCTCTGAGGCAGGAGGCATGGTGGAAAGTTGGTCACTTCGTGGCAGACAGAAAGCAGAGAGAGAAGCGAAGAGCCAGGGACAGAGATCTACATTTCCGCGTCACGCCCCCAGTGACCCATGTCTTCTGACCAGACCCCACCTCCTACCTGCAAATCAGCTGTAAGCCCCTACAGTCTAATCACTTTCCAAAGACCTGCCTACGAGCACAGGAGGTGTTGGGAGCATCTAGGTATAAACCATAATACCCAGCCCCTGGGCGCTAGAAGATGTATGTGCAACACTTTATATGAAACACATTTAGTCCATCTCTGGACTAAAACTTTGCCAAAGTTTTAACAGTTCTAGCATTGCTGAAATGTCCAGGCCCAAAGACTCCTCTGAGGCTTGAGGCAAACTCTAGCTGTCAGCCCATTAAACATTAAAAACTGCCAACATACAATGGCACAGGACAAACATTCTCATTCCCAAAGTGAGGAAGAAGAAGATAGGAATGGGAACCAAAGCAAGATCAAAACCCACCAGGGCAAACATTAAATCTTGTAGCTTCATGTTTGGCACCTAAGGCAAGCTGTGGTGAGAGGTGAACTCCAAAGGGCTTGAGTGTCCCCATTCATATGGCATTGTGTCTCTAAGTTGTGATCAAAATTCTGTGAATACTGTCCCCAGGTGCCACCAACAGAAAAACAGGCTTGTGAAAACACAATGGTGTATCCTCACCCATCTTATTTGCACAACATGGCACTGTGCAACTCCTGGTTTTTCCCAAAGTAAAAGTGACCATGAAAGGTAAATGTTTTGAATTTATTCAGGACATGAAGACAGATGTGAGAGTGCAACTAAAGACACTCATGAAAGAGATCTTCTGAACTGTCTCAGAAAGTGGCAAGAATAATGGGATAAGTGAATTTAAAGTGATGGAGCATGTTCTGAAGAGGTTAAGTCAATGCATCTTTTACTATAATTTTTAAAAATGTAAACATTCACTCTTTTTTTTAATCACACTTTGTAACTTGAAGTCAGAAAGTATGATGCCCCTCACTTTGCTCTTTTACTCAAGATTGTTGTGGTTTTCTCAGTCTCATCTAGTTCATAAAAATTTAAGGATTTTTTTTTTTTTTTGGTGTGTACCGGGGGTCAACCTCAGGACCTCGCACGCCAGCAGGTGCCCGTGCCAGTGAGCGATATCACTGGCCCTTTTTTCATATGTGGGTACTGGGAGTCAAACTCAGGACCTCGCACTTGCCAGGCAGGCGCTTATGCTGCTGAGCTATCTCACCAGCCCAGGGTTTTTTTTATAGTTTGGTGAAGAATGTTGATGTTTTGATAGGGAATGCATTAAATCTATAGGTCAATTTTGGCAATATGACCAATTTAACTATATTCTGCCTAACCAGGAACAGGGGATATTTTTCCATTTTCTTATGTCATCTTGAAGCTCTTCAGAGTTCTATAGTTTTCATTATAGAGGTCTTTTTCCTCAAGTGTTTTTTTGAAGTTATGAGTGGAATTCCTGATTTCTTTCAAGTGGGTTCATTCTTAGTATACAGGAATGCTATTGATTTTGTATCTTGAAACTTTGCTGAATTTATCAGCTCTTAAAAGTCATCTGGTAGAGTTTTTAGGGTCTTCTATATATATAGGCTCATGTGATCTGCCAATAGGAATAACTTGTTCCTTTTTCTGTTCATATCCCTTTTATGTCTTTCTCATGCCTGATTTCTCTGGCTAAAAAGTTTTGAGTACTGTGTTTGAGCAGCAGTGCTGAGAGTGAGCACACCTTGTCTTCTAATTTTGGAGGGAATGCTTTCAGTTTTTCCACATTTGGTATGATATTGGCTATGGGTTTGTCATATAGGTCTTTTATAATTTTGAGGTAAGGTCCTTCTGTACTGTATCTATTTTCTTTATAAAGACATAGATCTTACTCATACATATCACCTTCTGCTCATACACTCATTAGCAAGGCTTTTGGAAGGTGATTGGATTATGGGGGCTTATAGCTGACTTCCTGTTAGGTGGTGGGATTGGGCTGGAAGAAGTGGGTCACTGTAAGCATGACCTGGAAGGACTTACATCCTTTCCTGGCTCCTCCCTTTACTTCTTCATAGTTGCCATGCTATAAACTGCTCTCCTCTACCATATCCCTTTGCCATACCTTCCTTGCCTTGGAGCCAGCCAAGTACAGGCTATAATTATGAACCAAAATAAACCTTACTTTTAAATTGTAGGTATTGGTTATTGTGTCCTAGGGATGAGAAAGTGACTATGACAGCTGGCTTCATGTAATGAGTTTGAAAGCATTATTTTCCTTTCAGTTACATGGAAAAGTTTGAGGCATATTGACCTTGGATCTTCTCTAAAGTTCTAGTATAATTCAGTGGCAAATTATTTTGGTCCTGAGATTTTCTTTGTTGGTAGAATTTTTATTACTGCATTAATTTAATTGCTTATCACTGATCTGCTCAGGATTTTTATCTTTTCCCTGCCTACTATCTTGCCCAGGTTATATCCACATGGCGGGAGGAAAGGATGTTAACTCCCTGAGCAGCTGCACAACCAGTAACCTGGGCGAGTCCCTAGAGGGACTGAGTGCACTGTTTTCTCTACACTGCCTTGGTGGAGTCTCCTATGTGCATCTTTTAAATGTCACTTCTATAGTTTGTAAATTTGACTCGAGTAGTTCAGCATGCCTCTTAAAATATCTTTACTCTTTCTTTTCTTTTTTACTCCTCAGATTGGATGATTGCCAGTACCCTGTGTCTGAGTTCATGAATCCTTTTTTCTGCTTGATCTAATTTGCTATTAAGTGCCTTTATTGCATTTTCAGTGTATAATATTCCCCAGACCTATGCTTGCTTTTTTTTTGTTTGTTTGTTTGTTTTTGTGGGTACCGGGGGCCGACTTCAGGACCTCGCGCGCCAGCAGGCGCCCGTACCGCTGAGCGATATCACCGGCCCTTTTTTCGTATGTGGGATCCAGGAGTCAAACTTGGGCCCTCGTGCTTGCCGGGCAGGCGCTTACACTGCTGAGCCATCTCACCGGCCCTGTTTGGTATTTGTTAATACCTTGAAGGCTTCAGATTATTCTTGCACTGCTCTTGACCTCTGTGAACATCTTTATGATGGTTGTAATTCTGTCAGGTAAATCATATATTTCTGAGCCATTTCACTTGGGTTGGTTTCTGGAGATTTATCTTGTTCTCTTATTGATAGTATATTACCCTGTTCCTTCATTCGCCTTGAGTCTGTTGGTATCTGTACATTAGATATGACCTTTCCCACTCTTGTGAGAAAGGCCTTGTGTGAAAGAATCTCATCTATCTGTCTTCCCAGAAACTTTAAGGGCTTCTCAAATCTTCGTTTAGGCTGCTGTCCATTTTTGGTGCACCCTGGAGTTTAGGATGTGTCACATCATTATCAGTACCTCAAGACTGGTAAGTGGTATGACCCAGACACTGTAAATGTAGCTGGAAAGGTTGGGTGTTTGTGTGTTCCAACTGGTATCATCATGGGAGGCTGAGCATGGATGTTTATCTCATATTCTTTCTGCACTATGCCTAGAATAGGGTCTATGGCAACTACCCATATTGACATCCACTGCACCCTTGGATCTCATAAACATAGCTTCTGGAAGTGGGCCCCTTTTGTGTTCACCCTATTTTCCATACTCTAGGGTCACTCAGGAATACAAAGGTCCACTGACTTCCAGAGCTAGGGTTTGTTAAAGGGACAGTCCCTTGGGTGGGAGAAAATAAATACATGAAAAAATGTTCAACACCATTGGTCATTCGAGAGATGCAAGTTAAAACAACACTGAGGTTCCATCTAATTTTAGAAAGAATGTTATTATCAGGAAATCAACCAATAACAAATTCTGGAGGAGCTGTAGGGAGAAAGGAACCCTTCTCCACTGTTGGTGGGAGTGTAGACTGGTGAAACCACTGTGGAAATCAGTATGGAGATTCCTCATAAAGCTAGGATTAGATGTCCCATTCAACCCAGCTATTCCCCTTCTGGGTATCTTCCCAGAAGAATTAAAAACATCATACCACAGTGATATATGGGCACCCATGTTTATAGCAGCATAGTTTGTAGTAGCTAAGTCTTGGAAACAACCCAAATGTCCATCAGCCGAGGAATGAATAAAAAAGATATGGTATTTTTATACAATGGAGTAATACTCAGCCATAAAGGATAAACTTGAGACTTTTATAGGTAAATGGATGCAACTTGAGACCATATTCAGTGAAATAAATCAGACTCATATGTGTAAACATCGTATTGTCTCCCTGGTGTGAGAAACTGAAAGAGTAAATAAGGTCTAAAATGTACCAAAGATATTGTTAAATGGGAAGAAATTGTTCAAAAGGAAAAAAGCTAGGATGGGGGAAAGGGGAAAGGAAGGAAGAAAAAAAAAATACTGCTAGTGACTCTTCATTGAAAAGAAAGATTAGTGCTAATATCATTTGGAGAATTTTTTATGACCATATCTTGTACTCTGAGTAACTACTTTAAAGATAACAATACACAATGTATTAACTATTGTTATTCTCCTATTAGTTTGTTACAATTTTTATTTTACATTTTTCCATAAAATAAAACTTTTCCATTTCCTAATATTTCCTTATCTAGATGTATTTCTTATTACTGAAGATCTCAACACTAAAATGTTGGCAGTCCTGATGTTACAAGTTTTACCCATGAAGTGTTTCAATTATTTTTTCCTAGCTTATAACAGAAAGGACCAAACTTTTTTTTTTTTTTTTTAAACCTAGATTATATACACCAGAGAGGCTGGCTGGAGGCAACTGTTGAAAGAAGAAATCCACAATGACTCCTGAGAAGGCAATCTGCCTGCAAGCCTTGTGCATCCCTAAACACACTTGTTCAGCATTCTAAAAACACAAGGCCCTTCCTGTTGTTTACGTAGGCCAATCTTGGGGTTATGTTTTCAGTGAGTGACTCTGAGGAGTGAGATACTGTGGTACCTCAGTTCACGAACTTAATTCTTTCCATGATCCTGGTCACAAACCAAATTGGACAAGAACGAAGTCAAATTCAATGGTTAGGTTAAATGTTGACCTTACAGGGAAATCTGATTCTGTTCTCATCCAATTCAGTTTGTGGCCAGAGTCATGGGATGAATTAAGCTCATGAACTGAGGTACCAGTGTAATGTTTTCCTCCAGAGAAAAGAACAAGCTTGCTTACTGCTTGCTATAATGTGGCGGATTCCCCAAGTTCAGTGTTCCCCAGCCACAATGCAAACTATACCTGCCGGTGTAGTGTCTACTTGGGCCTTTCCTCATCTTTCACCTCGGACTTACAGGGAGAGGGAAACTGGCACCAACATGATGCTTATATTGTCTGCTGTGCCATGCTGTGTCTCTGGCCCAGGAGTCTCATCTCCTGCCAGCACACATGAAACTAACAGTCTGGCTTAGCAGCCAGTAAGTAGGATGAAATCCCATAGCCTGATACAAACATACCTAACTCAGCAAAGTGTGGTGTCCAACACAAAACCAGCAATGTGTTTATTGTAAGATAAATTCTGACATGGGAAAGAGAAAAATGTATAATGTAAAAAACTGAGGTTACTTTGGAAAAGACAGTGTTGCTTTCTGAAATGAGATTAGGATGGCACAAAACTTAGTTTTCGAACTCATAACAGTGCTTTGCTGAAAGGGGGGAAATTATGAATATTTCTTAGCTCTAAGTAAATTCAGTGGTAAAAAACCTAGAGAACCAACAGGACACACTTACCTTCAACCTCAGGCTCATGGTAACATCAGACGTCTGGGTTGAATTAGATGTCTTTACTAGAAATCTTTGAACTTTAGGCACAGGTTTCCAACTTTGAGCCTTTGAACTTGGAGAGATTGAAAAGGTTGATGGGCCATGTATCTAGCATTTCAAAATGGTTACCCGTATTCATTCTCCTCTATGATTTTTTTTTTACATGTAAATTCAAATATCAAGTGTGCCTTCGACTGGCATGCTGTTTCCCAAATATGTGTGAGAATACTGATTTTCTTGTGTTGATCAGAAGTTCTGGTTGGCAATAATAAGCCTCTTTTTCCATTTTAATGTTTAAATATTAATGGCAGACATATGAAAATCTGGTATCTGAAAGATGGTGAGTGAATATAAGCAGCTACTGCATTGTGGGAATCTTTTGCTTTGGAATTGGTCTGACAGAGTGAAGTGATGTAGCTGGGGGCCCACACTAAATTTCACTTAGCTTTTTCTATGAGGAAGCCTAGTGCAACTCAGTGAGTAATCAGTGTTTTTGATCTCTTCTTAAGTATGACTTCTTGCTTTCTTAAATCTTGCTTTTGGCCTCTTTGTGTTGCAAGGTACACGCTCAGTCAAGTAACCTCAAATTATGAACTTAATGCGTGACTGAGAGGCATAGCTCAAGGACCGTAAGTGGAAATCAAGAGGTCTATCATGACTCAGCGGCTTGGACTGTCTACCTTTTTCCCAAAAGTGCCAGAGGGTAAACATTTTAGGCTTTGTGGCCTAAACTTTGTTGTCTGAACTAATATGTTGTAGTGTGAAAGAAGCCATAGATAAACCCAAGACAGAGGTGTGGCTGTGCGCCAATAAAACTTACGTAAGTGTTGGGCTGGAGTTGGTCCACGGGCTTTCATTTGCCAACCTCTGCTATAGGTAATTCTACTTTCTCCTTCAGTTTCTCTTAATATTAATTGCTTTGTGCTCTAGGTATTTCTCAATATAAATACAGAAGACATCTGATTCAGCTCACCATTTTTCCACTAGGATGGATCAGTTTTACTTGGCACATTATAAATTACCCTAGGTTTCAGACAAGATTTAATGCAGCAAAATGATTTAGTGTCAGTCAAGCAGTAATATAAGGAGTTAGGTCATTATAAACTTTCATAGCAGATTCTCTAGTCTTACAATAAATCTGCATTGCCAAAGTAAGAGCCCTTTTTATACTTTCTCATGACCCACCCTACAGAAAATAAAGTAGAAATGCCACAGAAACTCTTTTTCTTCATACTTAAAGGAGCCATCCTAAAAGACACTAAGAGTCATGCCATGTATCTTTGACAGGAGTCCAGGTTGCCCACTAAGGAATGACTTGTCCTACCTAGTGGGAATGCTGTCAGCATGCAGCCTGCAGCTGAAGATAGTGTTTCAGCTGAAGAGAGACACCTCCCCTATGAACACGCTTTGCTCACATGTAATAAGTGTGTTGGAAACAATGGCTCAGCCATTTTGGCCTACTGTGGAACTGCAATCTGATGGATTATAATTTTCTAGGACACTCTATGGAGTTGCCTGAGGTTTTTCAGGTCTCCATTGCCATTGATTTCTCTGTCTGATCAATTCTCATAGCCAGGCTTCCTTTCCATATGTGTTCATCCCTAATAACATTCATGCCAAATTCTCTAACAACATCTGTTTCTGAAGTCCTACCTCAGAGAAGTGGCACCAGGAGTGGTCCAAGAAGTGCATAATAACGTGCTTAATTTAGAATGGATTACTGGCTGTCCAACTGGCCCCAAGAACTTTATCATTGGTGGTCTAGATGAAGCAGAGACAGCCCTGCCACAAGATGGCAATCCAATTGTTAAACTGTCTTACTGGTGGTAAGTTAGGATGATACACTTATGGAGGGAAATTTATTAGCTGGTACATTATCGTATCTTTTAAGAAGTGTTAAAAAGTCCTTAATCTTTTATTGGCTAAGTATCATTGACATTGAAAATCCAGTGTATCATAATGGTCCTATTATAGTAGGGCCATATTATGAAAGAGGCCAGGTTATGAATGGAATCCTGGCCAAACTTCAGCTTATTATGGGTCTCTGTATCCAAGGACCAATTTGGTGGTTGAATTAGGGTTTACTAGAGGAACAGATTTAACATAAAATATATGTAAGTGGAAGAGTCCCTGTGGCTGTGTGCCAGATCAGAGGTGGGAGAATGCAAAATGGCCACCTGTATGCTGGAGCGCTGAAGGATCTAGTTGAAGGTCAGACACCCAGACTTCACTGTAATCTGTATTGGAAAGCCAAAGGGTCTGCACTGGAAGCCTGAAGGAATTAGAGACCAAGTCCAATGGCAAAAACCAGAGCTCTTCTGAAAAAAAAGGGAGGACTTTTTCTTTTCCTTTTTATCCCATCCAGGCAACAAGCCTACTGATCGGTAGCGGCCACATCTGGGGTGACTCTTCACTCCTCAGTTTGCTGCCTACATGTCAGTCATCCACAGACACTCCTAGAGCTTTTCTAATCTGCTAGGCACTTCTTAAGTCAGATTGACGTATTACAGTTAATGATCATAATCCACCCCTTGTCAACTTGACAACCAGGCACATCTCCCTAAACCTACTTAATTGCCAAATATAATACAAGTTCATAATTATGTCTACAAACAGAAATGCACTAATTCTCTTCCCAGAATACAAGGTAGTTTTTCTTTGGGTGATGCTTACTCTAACATTCCATAACTTAAGCATTATAATATAGAGTTAACAATACTTAAAAACCAATCTTAAGTCTATCAACATTGTTACAGAGAAAGAAAACAAAGATAATGGCTTAATATGTGTATACACATATATATATATATGCATAAACATATTAATGAAATAGGAAAGAAACACAACAGTTACAGTCCTCATTTGTGTAACTAGTCATGAGTTTGTAGCTGGTATTTATAACTACCTTTCTACTACCTATTCTGTATTCCCTCGGGCTTCAGCAAGCACCTTGGTAGTTCTTGGTTCCTTACCTGGCAGGGTGACCCATACCTTCATTCCTGAAGGTTCTGGATCATTTGTCATGCTGCTTGGATTGGGTTATTGTAGTTTCCTACTGACCTTAATGGGGCATGCTAATACTAGAAGGTCCCTGCATTCCAAATATATTCTTCCTTCCCTCCATTATGGAGTGATAGTCCAATTTCCCCTTGGTAGACTGGGTCAATCACCCCTGCCAACACTGTAGCTCCCTTTTTAGCTTGTTTCCTCAGAGGCATGAGGAGACCAAAATGGCCAGGATTCCAGTTCAGTGGAATCATTGTTGTGCTTCCTGGTCCAAATTTTCCCCACTGCACCCTCCAGAACTGAGACTTTTTAGGCCAGGAGAACATAAGATCATGGGGAACAGGAAGCAAAGAAATTTTCTAGTGGGTCACAGTGAATGGTACCATTCTCACTTCTCTTGATTCCTGGTCCAATGAATCCTGGTTATGGGGAGTATCATATACCATTTCCTAATTTCCTGAATATGTTGAGTTCCTGAATATATTGCAATTGAAATAACTGGCATTTGGGGCAACTCCTACATTGAGTTTTTGGCCTTTTCTACCAGGATAGCACTTACCTAGGCCAAGTAGATTCTGAAACTGTTTCATCAGAGAAATGGTGAAAATAAGTGTCATCCTTAATGATCCAAGTGATGCTGAGTTTGGGAATCCCCTTCGCAGCTCTAGTTAATTCACTGGCCTGGCCCCTGCAGAACTTAGACAAATCCTGGAAGAGGAGAGTAGACGCATATAAACTTAGCCAATTACTCATCTCAGCTGTAGCCATGCTTACAGATGTATTCCAAGAGTAGACTAATACAGGCTTAGATCCATGGTATGGAGCTCTTGATTTTAGTGAATGCATTTCTTTCTATTCTGATTAGAAAGGGCCAATTAATGCAAACTAAAAATAGTTTTAGTTTACATTCATGTGGAATAGGAAACACTCTCCAAGACAGTTCTGCATTTGGACTGTTGCTGCTCGTGCTTCTGTCATAACGTGGTCTGAAGAGATCTAGACCACCTGAGCATCTCGCAGAACATCAAATTATGTATCACATTAACAACATGATGGTTGGACAAGGATGCATGTCCAGTACGGCTAGCATACTTGGAGACCTTGGTGTAGCGCATAGTGCCTCCAATGGTGCGTCCTATAAAAATTCACGAACATGCACCTTTAGTGAAGTTCTTAGGGCCCAGCGATTGGGGATGTTCCAGGATAGCCCTCCCAACATAAAAGGTGTTGCTCCTTGCATCTCTTATTACAAAAAATCACAAGACCTAGTAGGCTTCTGCATTCTGGAGGCACTGTTTTTTTGCAAACCTATGCATCCTGCTTCTGCCTTAACACTAGGCTGTGGGGAATCCGGATGGGATGTGGAGAGGTGCCTAGTGTCTGAGTGATGCTAGAGCATGCTAGAGTTAACACTCTATGGGCCCTTATTCTCCAGCATTAGGACCCTTTTTGCCACCCATCTAGCAAATGATTCAATTCCAGAATACCTTCCAAAATATCTCAGTTCTAAGATCATTTTTTTTTGGGTGTGGGTACTGGGGGTTGATCTCAGGACCTCGCGCGCCAGCAGGCGCCCGTGCCGCTGAGCGATATCACCAGCCCTTTTTTCGTATGTGGGTGCCAGGAGTTGAACTCGGGCCCTCGCACTTGCAAGGCAGGCGCTTACGCCGCTGAGCCATCTCACCGGCCCCTAAGATCATTTTTGAAACCAATGGGTCTTAGTTTGTTCAGTCCCAGAAAAGGACCTTGAAATAAGTTTTTAAGCACCTTACTGATAATTTTTCATTTCTGAAATGTGCATTATCAAGCTTATTACTGAAAACAATAATGGGACACTCAGAGCCAGAGTAGATGCACACTTCAGAAATATCTCCGTCTGACAAAGGATCTGGGGTATTTACTGACTTGAACGATTCACTGTTTGAGGGTTGTTCCAGTGGGGCATCGATTTCCTGACATGTTCTGAATGGGCACAACTAAAATTTAGGCACCGAATAGGAAAGCATAAGGTGATAGGAACGGGGCACCAACTGCCAGTCTGACCAAACTACGTACAGTATATTAGTTACATGGAGTCATTTTAGCCATTTATTGTACTTTTGCTACTACTTTTCTCATTCTTAGGTGAAGTTTGTTTTTTGTCCTTTGTCTTTTTTTTTGCTAGCTTGGAAGTCATGCATTCGGTTGTGATGGGTACACCTACATTTTGATGGCTACAACAATATCTTCCTCCTAATTGACAAAAAACTTAAGATTTCACTTTTATCTTTCCTCCATAATCCACTCTCATTTCTTGACTTCACACACATGCAATGTTATCTTCATATTCTAGGTTGGTAACAGTTCAGTGCTTGTTCTTACACACAAAAAAACTTGCATTTGGTGAAAATCTCCCAAGTATGACATTGCACAAGCCAGGCAGCATTTGGAGAAGGGGCAAAACAAGGGGGATGAAAGTCGGTCTGTCAGCTTTTGTTACTATAGAAAGTGACCAGCTCACATGGTCAGTACTTGATGAGTAGGCTTGACTCCAGAGAAAAAGCAGGGTAAAACAGAGGGCAAAAACCATGGTTGGAATCTGGTAGAACTAGCACCCATTGGATTACCTGTGGAAGGCCACTCTTCCCCAGGTCTCCTGATGAGCTCACTACTGTGGCTCCTAAGAAAGGCAGTACAAAAGGCCAGCATGAGTAGCAGGAGAGCTTACAAAAGATTGCAACATGGACCCAATTCGGCAAAAATACTCTTGTTCTTTTTCTCTTATTCCTTCTCTTCACTCTATATTTAGGGAGCTAGATTGGCATAGGGAGAAAGTGAACATGCTTAACAGCCTCGTAGACCCTAACCCAGCTAAGTCCTATGTCTCGCCTCCTTCCTTATCTCAAACCTGACCTCATGGCATGAGTTCAAAGTTGAATTGGATGGAAGCATTATGAAAAGTTATACCACCATCCAGGGAAATAGACTTGACACAATATGATTGGAGAAAAGCAATAACCTTCTAGTTTGTACTCCACAGTTCAGACTAGTTCATTAAATTGGTTACTAATGACAGTAACCTGTATTCTTACAGATTCAATGATAGTCTTCAATGACTCTTAACCTTCCCCAATCGCCCTGTCTTTTCCATGCCCCTGATAGAAACTTGGCTACAACTGACCCCCCTCTTCTGTAATCTCAGAGGATATTGTGTGTACAAGGCCAAATTTTTCTGCTTTATCCTACCTCTCATCCCCCCACACACACACTTGACTCCATTGGTGATGTCACCTTCTTAGGTCCTCAAGCTGTTCTACCCACCCCTACTGGCTCTTAGCGCATGTGTGCTAACAACATTATAAACAACATAACGTTATAAAGAACATAAACTTTTTTTCCCAGTTTGGGAGGTTGTGAAGTCCAAGACCAGAATGCTACTGGTGAGGCTCAAATCCCTGCTCCTAAGATGGCTCCTCACTGATGCAACCTCCAGAGGAGAATGCTCTGTCCTCAAGTGGAAGAAGGGTAAAAAGGCTGAGCATTGCATGAAGCCTCTTTTATGAAAGCCTTAATCCTATCCATGAGGGAGGAGCCCCATGTCCTAATCACTTTCTACTGGCTTCACCTTTCATGCTATCACATTGGCCATTAAGCTTCAACATGTGAATTTGGAGGCGACACTCTTAAGCTGAAACTTTGTCTCTTATCTCCCAGAATTCAATCGGTCTGACCTACAAGTCATTAATTTTATTCCAACAGCCCCAGAAGTCTTAACTCATTCCAGTATTGACTCAAAGTCTAAAGTCCTGAATTTCATGTAGGTGTAATTTAAATGACATACAGGTGAAACTCAAAGGTATGTCTCATTCTCAGGTAAATTGATCTCCAGCTGCAAACCTATCAAAACAAATGTTTCCAAAATAGAACAATAGAACAGGCCCAGGACTGTTATTGCTATTCCAAAAGAGAGAAACAGGAAAGAAAAGGGTAATAAGCCCCAAGTAAGTGTAAAACTCACAGCACAAACAACTTTTGTTAAGGTTTGAGGGTGATCTTCATTGACATGACGTCCCGCTTTCTGGACACATTAAGGTAGGAGTCGGGTCCCTGAAACTCAAGTGAACCTGGCCATGGACCATGCAACAGCTCTACCAGGTTGGAGTTGCACAATGGTGGCTCTGTAGTTCTGGGGACTCTGGGGTGGCCCCATCTTCATGGCTTCACTATGCATTGCCTCTAGTAAGGACCGTGCAGAAGCCTCCCCTCCAAGCCTTTCTGCGGTAACCTTCGAAATCTTGTGGCCATACCGGTGTGCCTGCAGAGGTAGCACCACATGGACACTGCCAAAGCTCACTGCTCGTGCCCCTGGCACTCAGCCCAAGGTGAGCCTGGGCCCACTCAAGGCACAGCCTGAGTGGCAGAGATCACTGTGTCAGGATGTGTAGAGCAGAAACATGAGGCTCATCAGGGTCCCTGGTCCTCCCTCAGTGGCACCCTTCTCCTGTGATGGGTGTGGCAGCACGCATAATGCTTCCAGGATCCTCTTCCCGCTGTCTTGATGAATAGCACCTGGGTTCTCTCTGGCCACACCCTTGATTTTTTCTCCTAAACTTGCCTTTTTGTTCTTCACATGGCAAGACTGAAAATTTTCCAAATCTTTACATTCTGCTTCTCTTTTATTTTTTTTTATTTTTTATTTTTTATTTTTATTTTTGTGGGTACCAGGGGTCGACCTCAGAACCTCACACGCCAGCAGGCATCCGTGCTGCTGAGCGATATCACCGGCCCCTTTTTTCGTATGTGGGTTCTGGGAGTCAAACTCGGGCCCTTGTGCTTGCCAGGCAGGCGCTTATGCCACTGAGCCATCTCACCGGCCCTGCTTCTCTTTTAATTATACCATCTTTGAATTGTTTCTCTTTTTACATTTTATGATAAGCAGTGAAGAGGAACCAGAAAGGGAATGGGCAATGGCCAGGGGCAGGATGAGATCAAAGGTGGTGCTCAGGCTTCCTGGATCTGAATGTGTTCTCTCAAAAGTATGAAAGGGAGTTGGCTGGATTTTCATAACTGCCCTGGGGAGAGTGAAGAAAGAAAGGATGAGCTCTGGGCTTCAGTCTCTCAGTGTATGTGCTGTATGAATGCCCTGAAAATTCATCTCCTTCCTGAACAAAACCTTCATCTGCTGTTGCCACAAGGCTGAGTGACCAGTGTGAATTGAGTGTCCAACCTCCTAAGTTGTCTTCTGTTAAAATGAAGGTATTGATTGGAGAGGAATGGGATCCTAAACATTAGAATGGAGACATCTGGGCGGAGTTCAATGAAGCTGGGGACAGCAAATTCCCTCCATTCCTGCAGGAGATATTTAGCTGGCCTTTGCCCAAGGAAGCTGCCTTGCAGGAGCAGCAGCTTTAGTACTGAGCCCTGCCACCTCTTTGCTTCTAGACTAGACTCAAATCCCAGAAGCTCCCGAAGATGAAGTACAAAATAACTACATGACTTTTCTATACTTCCAGATTAAAATATGGGGAATAAGTAGGAATGGATCTTAAGTGGTAGGATCATGATATAATAGGGACTCAGAGGTTGCTTTTGCAGAAAGTATTGACTCCTCATTTAGACTTGCAGACGTCTAATAGGTAACAAAGGTTAAAAGCTTGACAGCTCTGACTTCATATTGCATCTGTCTCCTTTTGCTACCTTAAACTTTGGGTCATATTTCTGCCCAACTCTGCACATAGACATGTTATTCATCTAAGGAACACTCATCAAAACTGGTAGTCCTCCCTCTTCAAAGCTGACACCATAATCAACAGATTGTCAACCATCAGCTTTTACAATATCCTGTTCTGGACCATTGGAATAGTGTCTAGAAGTCTCCAGTCAGTGCTCTTATCCTGAAGGAGGATGCAGTCCTTGTCCTAACTCCATCTTTTGGACTTGTCCTTTTGAGTCATTCTCTTCTGCAGTCACCTTGGATTCAAGGAACAACAGGTCTGTTGGGTAAACATCTGACAAGAGTCAGAATTGCCCTGAGGCAGCAGCAACTTTCTTATCACCAAAGGGCTCCCTGTGGCCATTCTGATAATCAGCTAAACCGCAATTTGCCCAAGACTGCTTGACTATGCATACTTCTCCCTTGTTGCCTTGTACAATCCTGGAGCCAGGGCCAGTGAGATGGCTCAGCAGCGTAAGCGCCTGCCTGGCAAGCACGAGGGCCCAAGTTCGACTCCTGGAACCCACATATGAAAAAAGGGCCAGCGATATCGCTCAGCGGCATGGGTGCCCGCTGGCGTGCGAGGTCCTAAGGTCGACCCCCGGTACCCACAAAAAAAAAAAATCCTGGAGCCAACACCCCAAAGATGGGGCTGAGCATATGATCCCTGTATTCATGGCTGTCCTGAGTGAATTTCTTTCTCACTTTATCAGCACTTTTTCCATTTGGCCTTTTGGGGTGACCCATTGGATCTGAAATTTTGGGACCCCCCGGAGTCAGGCCTCTGGCCTAGAATTCCAGTAGCAATGATGGAAACAATATAATGTTGGGTGAAGCTAAATTGATAGGGGCCAATTAAGCATAGATTCTGGGTTTTTAAATTTTTGAATTAAAAATGGTTCTGTTTATCTGAAATATGGGCCCAAAGACAGTGTAGGGAAGAAAGAGATGAATTTCATTCCTTCCCTTTTGTTCTCTCATGAGTTCTTCAGCTAAATCAACAAACAAAATTGACACAAGATCAAAAGAAAAGTATGTAAGTTATTTTTCATGTGAGAACTCTAAAAAGACAGTGAAGATCCAAAGAAATGGCCACAGCAAAATGCTTTTTAAAAACTTTTTAGACAAAGAACGATAAACTTGAAGTAATGACAGGAAAAAGGGATTTGAGCTAAGGGTAGTAAATTCCAGGGGATCACTGGGAGCTGTATAGGGGGTAGAGAGTTAGTGAAAGATAAAGGTTATTCAGAGAGCTTGTTCAGGTCCACTGCAGCCCCAATTCCAGTCTCCAGGGATAAGGATTATTTTCTGGCTCTGGTGCAGGGAAGGTGCCCCTCCAAAGGAATCTTTCTTTCCATGTTTTTCCAGTGTTTTCAGCTTGAAATAATATTCTAGTTTGGCATAATTGGGGTGGCACAGCCTTAATTCCTTCAATGACCTAAAGAAAGCTAAAATGCTAGCTCTGTGTTGGTTTGCTATAGAGAAAAGGTTTGGAAAAGCGTGGGGAGATTGGAATATCAGAATGAATTTGTTGTGTAAGATCTACTTACATCAGGAACATCCAAAAGACCAGATTTTTGTGACTACTGTGAGAAACAGATTTCTGAGGGGAAGGCCCAGCATCACTGAGGAGCTTTAGGGGGCATTCTTCTCTGCAGGTCAGAAGTTACAGTAGGAACTGCTACCATTCAACTGTGGTGCCCAAATGCAATGGAGATGATGGACTCCTGGTGCTACATGGGCTAAGTGGTGTTATGTAATCACGAAAGACAAGGTAGGGATAGGTAACTTAACAGACAGTAAAGCCAGATCAGTATCAGAGTAGTCTGACTAGCAGGGACCTGTGTTGTTCATTGGCTGATCATGGCATCCCTAGAAAAGAAGCAGATAGGAATCCTAATAAAATTCATTTTGGTTTCCATTGCATTTATTACTAATATTAAAAATGTTAAGAAAATTCATTCTCAGTTCTCCAGTGGTTTTCATCCCTCCTTCTGCCCCTTCCTTAGAGCCAGCTCAAAATGAAACCCATTTGCTGCCATTTTTACAGAAAACAACCAGTGCCAGGGATATGAGGGAAGAGGTTCCAAAGATGGTGAAAGTCCTGTCCAGTTTCCTCCAAAGACAGGCCAAGTGGGGGTTCTCAGAATTCAAATGAAAGGGCTGGTGGCTTCACAATGATAGTCTAACTAAAATGGACTGGAGAGGACCAGAGTAGGGAGGCCCATCTGAGGCTTTGCAAAATATCACTGGCCTACATCAGACCTGGAATAACTGACACTAAGAGAAGAACAGAAGGACCAGGGAGGCAGTCTGTGGAAAATTTCATACTTCTACCATATTGGGAGGTGGGGATGCTCTAGAGAACACCAAGAGCCTCATTTATTTTGGTGGAAAAACATATTGGAGTGTTAAAAAGTCACAAAAATGCCATGGACACTGAGAAAGACTGCAAGGATATACACAGTTTCATAACACACGATGGTCATATCCTGCAGCAGTGGGGATCATGCTACTGACAGGAACAGTGAAATCCATAAACAGCGGGAGTGGCCTTTCAGGGAACAACTCTGTACCAGTCACCCAAACTGGACCCCAGCTCAGACTCAAAACAAGCAGCTAGAATGCGTAGGAGATGGCTCCAGGGCTTTCAGGACTGAGGGCTGTACTGGAGGACAGGCGATCAGATGCACAAGAAGCCGCATCAAAGAGGTTTCCTGTCCAGCAGTCATTTGGCGGAGGGGAAGATCAGGAGGCAGTGGAGGGAGTACAGTGGATCCCAATGGCGAGTCTCTGGAAGCTGGATCAGAAAACAGTGAATACCTCATACCAGCGATGAAACACAACTCTGGATCCCAAATGGGGGAGTGGTAGATGGGGGTGGATGTGTCACCGACTTGAGGGTGTTGAGCTGTACAGTAGTTATCGCAGGGCCACATGGAATTACATGGCTGCTAGGTCACAGAAGGCTCCTTCCAGCCTGGGTGGCAAAGGCAATCTCACAGAGGAAGTCCACGGATACCTGGATGGTAGGAGGCACAGAGGCCCTCATATTGGCAGTGGCCCTTTTTGGGAAATTGTCAACAAATAGGGCTGTTAGATTTGTTGATCCCCTTGGTAATTTAAGGACCATTCTTAGGTGGGCAGGTATTCTTGATAGGAGGAGACCAACTTTTGAGCTTTTAAGGGTTTGTTTCTCTGCTGTTTGTGAAAGCTTTCCTTTGAGGGACACCCATAGCCTAGCCCTGGAAAGGGAGGTTCAGCATAGACTGCCCCCCCCATTCTATCTTAGAGTATCAACTCTCTAGCTCTGTCATATTTTAATCTACAGGGACACTTCCCTTATTAACATATGCTGATCTGTCATATTAACGATATTATGCTGACTAGGCTTGATGATCAGGAAGTGGTAGCTATTCTAGATATATTGGCCATACATTTGCACATCAGTGGGTGGGAAATAAATGCCACAAAAATACAAAGGTCTTTCACTTAAGTGAAATTTCTAAAGATCCAGAAGTGTGGGGTATGTGAGGATTTGTCTCCTAAGGTGAAAGAAGTTTGCTGTGAATGCCACCTCCTACACTAAGAAAGGTATGCTTCATTTATCCAGCCCGTTTATTAAGTGACTCAAAGAGCTATGAGTTTTGGGTGAGGCCCACAACAAGAGAAAGCTCTGCAACAGTCCAGGTTGCCATGCAGACTACTCTGCCGCTTGCTGTATGTTCAACAGATTCAGTTAATAATTAGGATGCTGGTGACTGAGATGCTATTTGGAGCTTCTGGCTAGCTCCATAGCTGAATCATAGCATAGATCCTTAGGCTTTTGGAGTCAGCCCTCCTGGCCTCTGTGAATAATTTATTTCTACTTGAGAAACAGCTTTTGGCTTGCTTTAGGTCCTCATAGAGACTGAACACTTAACCACATGTCACCAAGTTGTGTGGCCTGAGATGCCCATCGTATATTGGGTGCTATCTGACCCACAGGGTCATCTGTCTGAGTGTGCACAGTCGTACTCTGTTATCAAGTGGACGTAAAATGAATCTGGACTTACGCAGATCTCGAAGTCACAGCTGATTTACCTGAGGAATTGGCCAAACGTCCTGGGTTGCACTTCCCTGCTACATTCCCTTTTCTCCCCAAGCCCACACCTATGGGCTCAAGCAGAGTTCCTTACGATGAGCTGGCTGAGAAAAAAGAAAATCTAGAGCTGGTTTATAGAGATTTATAAATCTCTATAAAAAGAGCTAGTTTATAAATCTAGACCTGGCTTTATATAATATAAAGACACCAAAAGTAGAGCTAGCTATAGCCCACAGCTCTTTTGAGACATCTTCAAAGGACAGTGGTGAAGAAAATCTTCCCGGTGGGCAGAACTTTGAGCAGGGAACCTTGTTGAGCAGAGGAATGGCCAGAGGAAAGAGTCCATATTAACTCATAAACTGTGATCAGTGATTTGGCTGGATGGCCAGAGACAATGAAGTCTGGGGGGAGAGATGTGCCTGGACTTCTCAGAATGACAAAGAATGTGGAAATGGCCTTTGTTCCTCCCAGTGCTGAGGTTTGAACCTCAACATGCCTCAATAGAGGCATGCTATTACCTCTCCAGACCTTTTACTTCTTGAGACAGGATCTCACTGAGTTGCCTAAGCTGGCATCAAACTTGGAATCCTCCTGCTTCAGTCTCCAGAGTAACTGGGATTACAAGTACGTGCCGCTGTGCCTGACTGAAATGGCCTTTAGAAGACTCATTGAGAATACCAGATGTTGGCAAAACCTTATGGGCAAAGTCTTCCAGCATTCTGTGTATGCTGTTAATCGGGGTCCGGTAGGTTCCTATTTCTCCCGTAGCCAGGTGTCATGGGTCTGGGAATGAAGGGGTACATCTATTCACTATTACTCCGAGTGAACCACTGCTAAGTTTTATATTTCCCATCCTCACAAACTTTGGTACTGAGACTTCTAGCCAGCAGAATTTAAAGGAGGAATAATTTCACAAGGAGACGACAAATCCACTGGGTTCAAAGTTGAGACTGCCACCTCACCACTTTGGGTTCCTTATACTCCTGAATCAATGGGAAATGAAAGGAGTTGCTATGCTGGCCAGGGTGATTGTTCCTGATTAGCAAGGGGAAGCTGAATTGGAGATGAGCAGTAATGTGTCTGGAATGTAGGAGATCCCATTGGGTGTCTGTCTGTACTACCGTGTCCTGCTACTCAACTCAGTGGAATGTTATAACTTAATTGATTCTGCTTGTAGCTCTTATCACAGCAGGGTCAGAAGTCTCAATTGTGTGCAAGCATTCTGGCCCACTCCTCCTCATGGCTCGCTCTTCCTCACAGCCTGCTCTGTGGATTTGGGCTTGCCTTTCTAGCCCCCACAAATAAGCCAGTTCCTTGCAACAGGTCTCTTAGTGTATTTAATATGTATCGTCTACTTGTTCTGTTTCTTTAGTTTAATGCTAATAAGACCTTAATATCTGATACCACTTCTGAGATTTAAAAATTCCTACAATAGTAGTTTTAGTTTTGCGGGGGAGAACAAGCAGGACTGAGCCTTCAGTGCCAGCTGTCCTATGATTCGGCCCCTCTTGCCATCTTCTGGTGATACTGGGAAGTTTACAGGGATGACCCCTTAAGGAACACAGCCTGTAACATTCTCAGGCAATTGTGCTGAGGCAAGAAAACGGAAATGTTTCTTGCCTGACAGACTCTTGGTATAACACTATTTCCCAGTGTCTGTGACTGAATTCCGAAGCAACTGACATGCTGTCGTCCTAGCTGAAAATAACATGTTAGAATGTCAACGTTTATGGCAACAGTCAGAATAAATGTTTATTGGGCCGGTGAGACGGCTCAGCGGCTTAAGCGCCTGCCTTGCAAGCGCGAAGGCCCGAGTTCGACTCCCGGAACCCACATACGAAAAAGGGGCCGGTGATATCGCTCAGCGGCACGGGTGCCTGTTGGCGCGTGAGGTCCTGAGGTCGTCCCCCCGGTACCCACAAAAAAAAAAAAAAAAAAAAAAAAAAAAAAAGAATAAATGTTTATTTCCTTACATTGAACATTTGTAAAGAGAAAACCAATATTTCTGTAGAAAAGGCTCTCTGGGGGTTTAAATTCCCTCTTTGCTGACCATCTCACTTACTAGGTGTCCACCGTCAAAAGATGAGCTAAAAATGCTTCGGAAGTCTGAGCAAATACAAATAGAGTCTATACAATCATAGACACACAAGAATTATAAAAATTTAATTTACATGCTTTTATATAATTTCCTCTCTATATTTGATATGTTGTGGCCATTTTTCAATAAAGATGTGTTCATTCCCTGCCACAAGCACAGTATTCTGTAGTATGAATAAACTATGATTTACTTCATCCTATCGATAAATATTTAGGTTTGCTGAGCTTCTTGGCAATCAAGACTGATGCAATAAACATATGTATCCTTTTTCTCTACGCCCCTAATTCTGTAAAGTAAATTACTGGAACTATAGCAACAAACCTTTTCAATACTAATGTTAAATAATGTGTCCAAGACAAAAGGTAACAAATCTAGCCTAGAATTTTCCTTTCAGATTTTCTCTTGTATCCCTGTCTAGCCTTCAGTTTGTGTAGCCACCGGAGAGAAGTGTGGCCATAGAATGCCACATGGATCTCCAATAAAAACTGTTCCACTTAACTGTTTTTTTTTTTTTTTTTTTTTTTTTTTTTTTTTTTTTGAGACAGGGTCTTGCTCTGTAGTCCAGGCTGACCTTGAACTCACTATGTAGCCCAGGCTGGCCTTAGACTCACAGCAGTCCTCCTGCCTCAGCCTCCTGAATTCTGGCATTACAAGCATGTGCCACCATGCCCGGCCCCACTTAACTGTTAATAAGAGTACAGATGGTAGACAGCCTCCCTGTTGGCTCCTCTCAATCCACTTCAGCTTTCAAGCCAAGTTGATAGCCTTTAGGGGCAGCCCTGGCCAGCAGGTAAGATCAGGGCCATTATCTGCCCGAATGCACAGCTCTGTTACCAGTGATTTTTAATCTGGCTGAGATTTTGTCAGATCCTCCTCATGACCAGAGGCTGTTTCTGCCCAGTCTTGCTTGTTCCTTCAGATCTCCAGAGCCACTGAGAGCTTTTCCTGCTGTGGTAGGCATATAATGCCCATGAGGTCCATGTCCTAAATCTATGAAGTTGTGAACATATACCATATGTAGTAAAAGGGACTTGCAGATATAATTAAATGGAAGTTCTTGAGATCCAAGGGTCTTTGTAAGAGAAAGACCAAGGCAATGGAATCAGTCAAAATAAGAGGGAGCAGAAGTCAGAGTGACATCACAAATTGGCTAAAGGTTCTTTTTCTCAATTCAGATAGAAATCATGGACTGGCAAAGTGCAGCTCATTTGATGTTAGTGGTTCGGAGCTTTAAATGCCAGTAGCTCTTGGGCCCTTAGTGTTACAGCTCTGAGCTTTGAATACCAGCACCTCATGGCTCTTGGTGCTATAGCTCTTGGGGTTACCGCTCCCAGGCACCCCACCAGCTCCTCAGCAATCAGAGCTTACAGACCCTTGCAGCAAATTTCTGGAGCTCTTCTAGCAGTGTCTGCAACTCTCTGGGACTCTTCTGCAGATTTCCATTGCTCTTAGCTCTTTGCTGTTCTTTGGAGCTCTTCAGCAGCTCTCTGACTACCAGTCACTCTCAGGGCTAGTAGTTCTTCACTCATCTTGCTTCACCCAAGACAAAAATCACAAGTTGGCACTAGGATGACCTGGGCGTGAGCCCTGTTTGTGTCTATCTGAAGCACAATGTGTAGTGCATAGGAAACAGCCCTCCTGTGCTAACCTGAGAAGGATGAGGGAGCACCGCTTATGTAGAGAAGGAGCACCCAGGCATGAGCAGTCTCCTGTATACCATAGGACTTAAGAAGTAGTGGTAGAGGAGGGACAGGGTCATCTGGGACAGCGCTATGTCTAAAACCTGCCACTTCCAAGGCAGGTATCTCCCAGAGCAGCTGTGGTGTGTCTACTTTCAGAGAATTTCCAGGAGCAGTGGCACTATAAATCATGGCCTTTAGGGGACTTGGAGGATACTGGACCAAGGTCCCCCTCTATCCCTGGTCTTTGCCCTGTCTGAGACAGTCCTCACCAACATCAGAGGCTGCAGAAGTGAGTGCAGCCTGGAGGATATCTGCCTGGGAAACCACACAGCTGCTAGGAAGACACTGCAGCAAGTCATCCTGGGTCACCTTGGGGCAGTGAGGGAGGTCTGCGATGCTGTCAGTGAGACCATGTCCCTCTGGATGTCAGAAAGGGGAAGGATTGGGCATGGTTTTTCTATCTGACTGTGAAATCATAAACCAAGGAATATAGGCAGCTCCTAAAGGCTACAAAAAGAAACAAATTTTTGCCCTAATAGAAACTCTAGGAGAAATGCAGCCTGCCAAGACCTTAATTTCAGCCCTGTGAAACCCATTTCTGACTTCTCAGAACAGTAAGACAATAAATTGTTGTTTTCAGCTATTAAATTTGTGGTAATTCCTTTAGAGCAGCAATAGCAAATTAACATGCCTCCTTGACCCTGTGTCTGCCCTTCATTCACAAGTATAATCCCTAAGAAATCTCACTCCAAATTCTATCTCAGCCTCTGCATCTCAAGGAGTCTACTTGACACAAAAGAGTTCTTAACACTGTCAGCTTTTCTTCAGTGCTGGGGATAGAATGCAGGTCCTCATACACGCTGGACAAGCACGCTACCACTGAGCTACATCTCCAACAACATGGTCAACTTTTGACCAGCACCTTGCTGCAGCCAGATTCATGAGCGCCTGAGTAGTAATGATCGTGGTTTGGGTTAAATATGACATTGAGATGGCAAAGGGAAGATCTTGGTCTCAGGGACATCTTTGTTTTCAGTCAATGTAATAAGCAGCTTCTAAGGAAAGAAGTCAACCTGGGAGACGAGATTCACCCTCTCCAGACCTTTGCGATCGGTGTTGAGAACTACGCACTCTGTCAGTGCTCATGGTTGTAGCAGCCCTCATTTTGGTGCAGTAATTTGTTCATTAGGTTAAAATACAGGGCACAGCTCAAGGGATTGGGTCTAGTAGGGGCCTTGGGCAAATAGATGACATAAATACCCTGACCATAAAACTAAGAAATGGCCAAACATTTTAAATCCATGTAGTGTACCACACACATAAACCCATCCAATTTCCATGACAACCCTACAAAGTAGATACTATCTCCCAATAGAAATAGATCCTTAGTCAGAACCTCTGCTAGGAAACTTCAAAATGCTGACCTGCCCCCCTTTCTTACCTGTATACCATGTGCTTTTGAGGCAGTGATGGTTTAAGTAGTGGGCCAAACTGCCAACGGTTAGTGAAGTGTCATGACAGGGAGACGTGGAACTTAAACTTTTAGTTCTGTTGAAGGTTATGATTGTCAGGTACAATATAGTATGACTATTAAATTTGAGTTTCGAATTAACTCTGTAGTTATGAGTACATATATTTAAAAATGACAAAGATCAGTATTTCTTTGGGCTAGTTATGCTAGCAGGTAGCTACACATCGCACATGGGACAGGCTAGAGGTGGGGGTAGCTTCCTTGAGGCCCTCTGGCTGAGCTGCCATAGGTGATCAAACTCTTGGTAATGAACACTACATCCTTTCCCTATTAGTTACATACTGCAAACTTCTGGCAGTGCACATAAAACATCCTTCCTCAGTTACCTACATACTACAAATGCCAGTGATACATGGAGACATTCCCAATGGTTAGTTTCAATAAATAAGATCATTGTCTTTCTATGCCTAGCTTGAAATGCTTAATGTCCATTTTCCTCAGTGCTGTCAGAAAAGGACAGGATTTCATTGCTTTTTATGACTGACTTGTATTCAGTTTTTCCTATGTACCGCATTTGCATTTTTCATTCGTCCTTCAACGTCTACTCTGGGCTACATGTTAGCTGTTGTGAATAGTGCTGCAGTAAACATGGGAAGGCAGATGTCTTTGATACACTGAATAAAAATGCCAATAAAAGAACTAAGTGTTTACCCTTAAGGATATGTCTTTTAATATTCTGTGTGATGAACTAGTAAATAAGCATGAAGCTCTCTTCGTATAAAAATATAGTGGCCACCGCAAAGCAAAGAACTTGTGCAAGTGCCTGTCGTTCTTTCAGGTAAAAATGGTGTCTGTGAGTACAGTATTTTAGCTCACGACTCTAACTATGACTATTTGGACTTTGGAATCCAGCAGATACTTTCTTAAAAATAAGTAAAGTGATCTAGTCACTTCAAGAAAAATATTTTTGGGCCTTGATTAAAAATTGAGTGTTGTCTTACTTTTCTTGTTGCTGAGACAAAATACCCGACACCCAAAGTTAAAGGAGGAAAGGTTTAGGTGGCTCACTGTTTGTAGAGGTTTCAGTCCATAATTGGCTGGCTCCAAGTCAGGGTGGCTTGGCAGAGAAAGGGGCATCACAGAGGAGAAACAGTTCACGGCAGTCAGAAGGTAGTGTAATAAGAGAGCGAGGGACAAGCCTCTTTCTGTCCCTTATACTGTATTGTGTGCAGGCCACCCAGCCTAGGGTGAGTGTAGCAGTCACACTCTTAATCCCAGCCAGAACTATACCAAACCAATCAGTGGACTGATTTACTAATCACACACTCTAGATTCAGCCACCTCTGAAAAGGCCCATCTAAGACTGCATGAGGCTTTGGGGGGACATCTAGACATAAACCATGATAAGTGTTCAAGCAAAATTAAGAATTTTACTTTGCATATGATACCAAAGAACTTGAAAAAAAGATTGATGAGAATGGTGGTACTAAAGAACACAAGTTTCTGATATTGTATAATAAAATATGCCAATGTTTGGAAGGTCTGCGTAACTCAGTGAAGAAATATTTTCTAAATGACCAATGATAATATAAAATCATGCATGGATAAGAATCAGAGTGAAAAATAAACCAATGGATTTTAATTTGGCAGAGCATGAAAATTCATTGATATGGCTACCAATTCCACATTGCAACTCACCTTGAATAAATTATGACTTCAGTTTTGACTGAGTGTTACAGAAAAATAGCAGCAATTATGTGAAAAGGTATTAAAATATTCTTTTAAAACTGTACATGTTTGTGAGCCTGGATTTTCTTTAGATACTTCAAACAAAATAACATACTGCAATAATGGGAATGTGGAAGCAGATATAGAGATCCAGCGCCTCCTATTCAGCCAGGTGGTTACAAATACGTTGAACAATGCTATTCTTGCTATCTTTTGGAAGAGGGTATACTTTCATAAAATGTGAATCATGGTAACATGCCCTGAAATTAATATTAAGTTAATATTTCAAGATTCACTTTTTTAATTTGCAGTGTTGTATTCATCAATAGATGTAGCCAATGTAAACAGAAGCTAATTGGGTTCTTAGTAATTTGCACCATGTAAAAGGGTCTCAAAAAGCAACATTTTGAGAACTGCACTGCTACAAAGCTCTGATATTATTTCTGTTTCTATAATAATGAGAATATATCTTGAAGTTGCTTGAAGTCAGCTCTTGAAGTCAGCTACTTTAATATTTTGATCCTTCTCTTTGCCAGTTTATAGCTGCCTTAATTTATCCTTTTCTCCCATCTTCTGGTGGTACTGGGAATATCAAAGAAACACCCGAGGAGGATAAAGTCAGCCCTGAAAACTTTAATAAACATGATGTCTAAAGAATAATTGTTCTTTAAAGAAAGAATAATAGACTAAGAGTGTGGTCAACTGAACCGTACAGATACCTTGATAATATGCATCTTTAGATCTGCTGAAAGCGTATAACCCTGCTAGGTGAAAACAACTTTCATCAGGACGTGAGATTCATAGGGGCAGAACCTTCTGTGTATATCACTCATGAAAAACAATTCTCCCTCTTAATATAGGTTTAAAGTTTTTTTTAAAATGTATCCTAGGGGCCAGGGATATAGCTCAGCGGCCCAGCACCTGCCTGGCAAGCACAAGGTCCTGAGTTCGATTCCCAGTACCAAAAATAAATAAATAAAAATAAAATGTATCCTAGCTGGGCATGGTGATGAAAGCCTGTAATTCCGGCACTTGGGAGGATGAGACAGGAAGATTACCATGAGTTCAAAGCCAGCTTGGGCTACATAGTAAGTTCAAGGTCAGCCTGGAATACATGAGATACTGTACCAAAAAAACAAAACAAAAAACAAAAAATGTATCCTTAATAGAATATTTCAATCAAAACTATTATTTTATTTATTGAAATTCTTTTCCTCATATTTCTTACTCCCTACTTCATATATTACAAACTTTGGTTTTGGTGATTGTTCCTCTATTTTTGTATAAATATGTACATACTTGTGTATATATTTTTTCCACAGTGTTCAACAAGATCATAATTGTACACGTTCAACATAGTTTTTCCCACAAACAGGTCATGGGCAGATCTCCAGGTCAGCTCAAGAGTTCACTACTTGTTAAATGTTGCATAAATTTGGAAGGCATGGACGTCATGTAATTTTTGAGAAAAATATTTCCCATCTAATGAAATTTTGGTTGCACCCAGTCTTTAGCTCTTGTAACTGTTCCAATGAATAGACTTATACATATATCGTTATACAGTTTTAAATGTACTTTCAGTAAAGATTTCTAGCTGTGCAATATAATCCTTTTAATTCAAGGACCTGAGATCCAGAGGGCAAGAAATGTATCTAAGGCCAGATTCAAACTATAACTGATGCCAGCAATCATAAAATTTCCATGATACCCTGTCATCTGCTCTTCTGTTAGTACAGTTAGTTAACATGGAAAAAAAAGACCCTTCCTTTGCTAGTGATTGATAGATTTCTTGAGAATAAAGTTTGAATTGAGGCAGTAATTGTAATGCATTTTCTTTCTGTCACTCTTTTTAAATGTGGTTCTTAAATGTCAGGGACATTTTTCTTGGCAGGATGAGCATTTACAACATTTTTGTAAAATAAAGAATTCAGCTCTTGGGAGAGCAGGTTATTTTTTTTTCTGTTCCTCCAAGGCTGCCCATAGATATAATTTTGCATGCTCTACTATAAAAACCCATGACATGTGAATATAAAAACACTGAACAATGGGGGGGAAACAAGCAAATCAGTGCTGTGTGATAGAGATAGGGCTACAGAGATCACAGGGCTGCAGGAGAGAGGTGAGTGGTCAGTTCTGCTTGGAGATGCAGAGTGAGCAACGCTTGAATTACTAATGAAAAGAAAAGTAGATGTTTGTTTAGTGGGGCTGGCATTCTTGACATAGGGAACAGCTTACCCAAGTGCTTAGTGTTCTGGAAATAGAATAAAGACATTTGCTTGGTTAGACCATCTTGGGATCATCAGAAGTTGCAGTGGGAGGTGAGGGGGCCACATCACAGAAGGCCTATCCTATTATCCTATTTCATAAACTTAGTTCCTCTGCCTCTGATTTTGCCTTGAGTTACTGTAATGGTCCAGAGGAGAATGAGATATTAAAGACTGAACAGATGCCAGCTGAAACTTATCCAGGATCCTCATTCTGCTGAGCCTCAAACTAACTGGGAGGCAGCTGACAGCCAAGAGATGGGAATTGGTAGTTATCCAAGGTCTTGTCTCAGTCAAGACTTCCTGAGTAAAGATTCAAATTCAAGTGACTCCTTCGAGGGCAATAGAAGACATTTAGATGCACTGCTAATGTTTGCGATTCTAAATTTCTTCAGAGGACAGTGTGAGAGCAATCAAAACTTGCAAACCACAGATCTAAGGGTGTAATAGGCTAGGGGGTAAAAATTAAAGCTTGACTCCTGGTCTTTTTTAATGTCAAAGATTGGGAAAACTTGAGTTTTTGTACAATTCATGTTCAATGCAAAGGCATACGCTAAATTATAATTTCTATTTTGAGTGTACTAATGTAATTGAAATATATTGAACTAATCTTTTCACTTATGTTTCAAAGGCAAATAGTGTAGAGACACATTTACACCATCCCCACTCCTAAAATTCTTCTACACTTCCTTTCCTTATAAGTTTTCCACCAATGTGGCAATTTGGACTGTCCATACCAGTAGATACCTGGCTAATTTCAAAGAATTTCTAAATAAACGATTGCGATAGTTAATCCCTTCAAGTTGACATCATAAATAATAAACACCTAGCAGATTAGTGGGCCACAGTTGTGGGTGTGTCTGAATGATTGACGTGTAAACTGCAAACTGAGGAGGGCGATAAGATCCCCCCCCCGGATGTGGGTGGCACCAACCAATAGGCTTGTAGCCTGGATGGAATAAAAAGGGAAAGAAGAAAGAAGTCTTCCTTTTTGCTTCTTCAGAGGAGCTCTGGTCTTTGCTGTCTGCTTTGGATGTTGGCCTTCAGTCCTTTCAGGCTTCCAGCACAGACTCTTCCATCTTTTAATGCAGACCCTTTGGCTTTCTGACATGGACTAGCACATTGCTCTGCAGTGAGCTTCAGGCCTTTGACATTCAATTTTTGACTGGGTCTTCCAACTCTCCAGTGCACAGATGACCATTTCATGTTCTTGGTTGTTGGTTTGGAGAAATGTTGGTTCCTTCCCTAAATAATCCATTGTTACTCTTCCCCCCAATGCCTCCATTTGACTTTCTGGAACAGTGGGAATAATTTAAATATTGGGATCAGTCAGACCCACAATCGTGCGTTCTGAGGAGTTAAAATCCTCATAGGACCTAGAACTGATCAGAAATGCACACTGGGGCCTCATTTGCCCTACTGGTGATTGTCTGAAGGGATTTGGTTCTTTTCCTAATATCCCTGGATTGGGGTCAGACTTTTCTTTGGGCGGTGGGGTCCACGTCTCTGGGACTTCCTGGTGATTCTTTGTCCCCACTGCTCGCCTTGGGTCCACAGTGGCAACTATATGTGATGTACAACTGTGGCTTTTTTCTTCTTTCTCTTCTCCCATTCTGGTTCTCATTAGTTTAACTTTGTGGCATTAACTGGCAAGGAGGGAAATACAATACCAAGAGGCCAAAAAGAATGAACAAAGACTCTTACCCTTCCACCCATCCACCCATCCACCCATCCAGTTTATGTTCTTTTAAATACCATGTTCCTGGGCCGGTGAGATAGCTCAGCGGCATAAGCGCCTACCTGGCAAGCACGAGGTCCTGAGTTCAACTCCCAGTACCCATATAAAGGAAAACAGGGCCAGTGATATCACTCAGCAGCACAAGCACCTGCTGGCAAGTGCGAGGTCCTGAGTTCAACTCCCAGTACCCACATAAAAAAAAATACCATGTTCCTAGTGGTATATGTTAAGGGCTTGGTCCTTAACCCATGGTGCTACTGGGAGGGGTGGAACTTTAAGAGGCAGGGCCAAGTTGGAGGAAGTTGGGTCACTGTGTGTGTACCCCTGAAGGGGATATTGGGACCCCAGACCCTGTCTCTACTTCCTACCTGCCATGATGTAAGCACCTCCTCCACCATGTAAAACATTGTGCTGTCTTGTGCCACCATAGGCCCCAAGCAACAGGGCCAAGAAACCATGAGCCAAAATAAAATTTGGACATCTCCTTACCTCTCCATGTCACTATACACATACAGTTTTACTCACTGGGTTGTAATACATTACTCTCCTTTTGAGGGTCAAATTTTCCCAGATGTAGCCAATGAGGGCCCCTTAAAGCCAGATCCTGTAAATTTTGGGTATTTTCTTTCTGGCATGAGATGTCCCAGGCTGATCTTCTGCTTTCCCTGACTTATCTCTAGAATAGGCCATTTTTCCAAGCAGCCCTGGTTTCTTTCAGGCAGAGGTCGGCAAACCTTCCCTAGAAAGGCTCAGATAGTAAATATTTTAAAATTGCTTAACTGCTTAACTACTTAATTCTGTGATAGTGCAAGATATCCACAGATAATGTGCAAATGAATGCACCATGGTGGTATTCCAATAAAACATCGTTTATAAAGCTAGGAAGCAGGCGGGATTTGGCCCATCTGCCATAGTTTTTAACCCCTCTTTTAGTGAGAGAAGGTGTTTAGAAACTAAAATCTGGGCACTTAGTATTCTCATTACTCCTGGGATATCTTATTGCTATGTTCTTGAAAGAAATAGTGCTAGGAAATACATATATACACACAAATACCTGTATCTAGTTCATTGATATAAAACTATGATTTTCCTATGATTCAACTTCAATGTTTGAACTATGATTCAACTTTAATGTTTGTTGAGTATTTTCCATGTGTGTAAATCTTACTCTCATTACTCCTTAGACTCTCTATGCAGCCAATCTTCTGACCATGTGCAGTACCTTCCTGGCTCCAAGCCAATTCCAGCCCCACTGTGCCACCTTCTTGTGCCCATCTCCAGAGAAAGGAAAGAAGAGGTCAGTGTTGTTTTAATTTGAATTTCTTATAAAATTTGCCCAATTTTTTGTTTGAGTTATTCTCAGTCCATATACTTTGCTGATTTTTCCATTGGGTCTTTTTTCATTTTTTCCTTTTAAAGGAGTTCTTTATTTTTTTCCCATAGAAATTACATATGTGGGGCTGGTGAGATAGCTCAGCGGCATAAGTGCCTGCCTGGCAAACGCAAGGTCCTGAGTTCGACTCCTGGTACCCACATAAAAAAAAATTATGTGTGTGTATAAAATAGAACAAGGTCTTGGGAAAAAACGTAAAGAATAATAGAAATTATGGACTAAGACATTAATCATTCACTGTACTGAAAATAACAATTTACTAATTCCAAATTCCTAAGCTTAAAATTACTCACCTTGTAATGAGTTTTCCCCTGTCAACAAAATTCAAATGTAGCAGTGAATAACAGAAAGATCTTGGGAGGTTAAAGAAAGTAACATAAATGTTGTAGCAGCTCCTTATATGGGGACATTAGCTGTTCAGAAATGTATTTTGTAGTAATACAATTTTTAAGCTCTCGCTGGATTTCCTCTTGCCAACATGTTAAGTGCCCTGCATATTCTCAAAACTCATGAAAACTAATTTCACTTGTGTTGATTATCACAGATAAAGTTTGGCTCTATCACCAGAAACTGGTGACCATATCACAAATCAGTATGTAACATCCGATTTACAGATTTCTGGTTAAAAGCAGCTTTGTTATAAACAGCTTCCTTGGCATCTCATTTTGTGATGTGGCTGGGGGCGGGCTCCTGCCTGAAACTTCCCTTAGATTCTGTTTCTTCCATCAATTCTATATAAACCAATTGGCATCCTTTTAAGCCCTCTTCTGCTTTAAAGAGACTCTCTCATCAGTGCTTAAATACTGAACAGATACAGCATTATTATTGTTGGACTAAGACACTACTTTCCTTTTTTTATTTTATTTATTTATATTTTTTTGTGGGTATCAGGGGTCAACTTCAGGACCTCGTGCGCCAGGAGGCGCCCGTGCAGCTGAGCGATATCACCAGCCCACTACTTTTCATTTTTATTTCCTACTACCACAATACTGCAAGAGTGAAAGTGTTTAAGATTACTAGATGGGAATGGGATGTAGGAATGGGGGAAGGGGATCTAGGGGAAGGAAGGAGAGAGGAAGTAAAAGGGATTAAGATGTGATATGTACACGTATCAATTCCTCAATTGGCCTTGGTGAATGTATTCATTATGTATCAGAAACATGTACTCATACAAAATTTTAAAACATCACTGACAACTATGCTAGAGTTGGGAGGATGACCCTATGAATAAACACTCTTTTTCACCTGATATCATGGCAAATCAGGACATAGTGGTAAGAGTTGGTCATAGGGAAGTCAAAAGACTGTGTTAGCTTATGAAGGGACTGGGAAACATGTACATTGGATTATTGTCAAAAAGACTTGCAAAAACTGCACTTAAGGGCCGGTGGGATGGCTCAGCGGCTTAAGCACCTGCCTGGCAAGCGCAAGGGCCCGAGTTCGACTCCCGGAACCCACATACAAAAAAGGGGCCGGTGATATTGCTCAGTGGCATGGGGCGCCTACTGGCGCACGAGGTCCTGAGGTTGACCCCCCGGTACCCACAAAAAAAAAAAAAAAAAAACAAAAAACTGCACTTAAAGTTAAGCTTGCCCATTTAAAGGCAGATCTGGACAATGTCAGCTTCCCCAACAAGTTCCAGACCCTAAAGGGTTATGTGTGGAAGGACAGAACATGAGAATGCATGTTGTCCTACAGAGGCAGGTCAGAGAGGGAGAGCGAGGGTAAAGTACCCTCCACCTCATTCTCCAGAGAGCAACCTGCATCTCTCCCATTTTAAACGGGAGGAGCTTGACTGATTATCCCACAGCACTGAGGCTTCTGCACCCTTGATCCAATTCAGAACAACAGTGAGAGATCATCTCAGCTTCTGAGACTCCTTTGGGGTCTGGTGAGGGTTTTGTTTAAACTGCATGGTGGTCAGACTTCTCTACTGGTGAATCCTGCTGTCTATCCATCCCTTCCACGGATATTCATCCTAAAAGCATCATTTAATAAACTTCCTACATGTTATTACTTGTTTCAGAGGTGGCTTCCTGGGGACCCAACCTGCAGCAGTTAGTGCCTGGAATAATCCAAGTAAGTCATTACTCAGATAGGACAGTTCAGGTAGGATTCTGAAGCTGGATTGTTCCAGAATGCCACACCAAATTCATGTACTCCCAGAACCTCAGGATATGATTTTATTTGGAAATAGGGCCTTTGCAAATATTTTTAGTTAAGGATGGAAACGAGGTCATACTGGATGAGGGTGCATCCTAAATCCAATATCTGATGTCCTTTTGAGATGAGGACACAGCATTGATGATGTAAAGATGAAAGCACACTAGAGTGATGCTAACAGCAAAGAGCTCCTGGATGTACCCGACCCTAGAAGAGGCAAAGAAGGATTCTTTCCTAGATCCTTTAGGGAGCTTGGCCCTGCTCATGCCTCTGTTTCAGACTTCACTACTCTATAATAGCAAAAGAATGAGTTTTGGTTGTTCTAAGCCACACGGTCTGTAGTAATTCATTATGGAACTCTGGAAAATGGTGCAGACTCTATCACAGGTGGCAGGCAGAATACAGATGACTCCAGGTGTGTGGTCAACTTGTTAAAATTATTAGATTGTTCAAGTGTTCACACATGGAAAACTAGAGGAAAATGAAGAGCAAGTAGACTGTGTTGAGGAATATGGGGAAATGCTAACCATAAGCACAGTGTAATTAGGTGGCTTTTGTTAAGCGCAATTGACACTTCAGAAAAATAACAAAGTTGGAAGTGTTAATTAGTAATTAAAAGCTAATTGTGAAAGCCAGAAGCCTTCTTGATAGCATATAGAGTCTCATGTCTTCTTCAGGCAGAAGGCAGAGAAAAAAGATCAGGCCAGGGACTTGCTCATAAGACCAGGTTCAACTCTCAGCTGGGCAGGCATCAGCTATGCCAAGGTCAGGATCCTGGTTGGGACAGAATGGGGTTACTTTCAAATCACCAAATGACCCCAAAATATCAGAGCCTGTAGAACTGATCCAGACTTCCCTATTAAGGATTAGAGCTCCCTCTTGTTCTTGATGTTACAGACTCCCTGGCCACATCTGTCTCCACCTGCCTGCCCTCCCTCCCCCTTCCCCCTTCCCCCTTCCCCTTTCCTCCTCCCCTTCCCCCTCCCCCTTCTTCCCCCTCCCCCTTCTTCCCCCTCCCCCTTCTTCCCCCTCCCCCTTCTTCCCTTCCTCCCCCTTCTTCCCCCTCCCCCTTCTTCCCTTCCTCCCCCTTCTTCCCTTCCTCCCCCTTCTTCCCTTCCTCCCCCTTCTTCCCTTCCTCCCCCTTCTTCCCTTCCTCCCTTTCTCCCTCCCTCCCTCCCTTCTCCCCTCCCTCCCTTCTGTGCCAGGATCTACACTTCAGTCACAACATAACCCAGCTGGGGATGTGCTGGGTTATGAATAAGGAAGGAAACAGACTCTATTCCAAAAAAGCTGTAGAAGTTTCTTAGGTGAGAAAAATGCCATGTGGAGTTTACACAAGCTTCAGTTGGAGTATCTCAATGCACCGTGCTCACTTGCCTGCCTGCCTGCCTTCCTTTTCTTTTCCCCTGGTACTGGGGGTTGAACCCAAAGCCACACATATACTAGGCAACATTCTACTACTAATCTACAATTCCAGCATCTCCTTTTTAAATTTTTTAAATTTTGAGACCAAGTCTTATTAAGATGCTCAGGATGACCTGGAACATAGTGATTCTCCTGCCTCGAAGTTGCATTTCCTTAATTTCTTTGTTCCGTGCCATCTGGCTGTGCACCTCAGGCTTTTCCTCTTTATTGCCATGGAATTAAACCCAGTGTTTTAAGAGTGCCCCAGATAAATGAGTTCTTGGTTTTTCAGGCTTGTCATCTGCTCCCCTCTTATTATGGTTATATCTAGATGTCCCCCTAAAGCTGCATGTGGTCATAGGTGGGACTTTTCCAAGATGACTGGATTATACAAGTGTTATAGCCAATTGCCGTTAGGAGATGGGGCCTGGTTAGAAGAGGTGGGTCACTGTGGGTGTGAACCACGTTATATCTCCCTTGCTCCTCCCGGGACTGTTTCCTGGATGCTGTGATGTGAACAGCTCCTCCTCTGCCACACGGTCCTGCCTTGGAGCCAGCCAACCATGGACTGAAATGTGAGCCAATATGACCCTTTCCTTCCTAAACTGTGGGTGTCGGGAATTAGTCATTTTTCTTCATCACTGGGATAAAGACATCCCTTGAGTAGACGTCAAAATCAAAACTCAAGTGTGCTCTCTTGACTCTGGTACCTGCTAGTTAATTCTTACAGGAGTTAGTTCCCCCTCCCTTCTCAGGCCCAGTATATCCCTAGCTGAGTTTACAGAGAATTAATGGTAGTTACCAGCCTGGAAGGGTCTCATAGAGACAATATCTTTGGGGTTCTAAGGTTTCCTCACTAAAGTCTTGACTTTTGCATACACTTTCAAATACCTTGGCTGAGAATTTCACTGGCCCTGACTCCAACAACTCTGCAGACTGATGCTCGGCTGTGTCTGCATTCCCGCTGCAGGAGCTGCCAGACTCCCACTAATCTACCACGAAAGCTCCATGATGGACATTTATCCATTAACTGCTCTTAACGTTTGGCTTCTTATTGTGCTGCAGGGCATCAGTACAAGTTCCCAGGAAGAAACTGGTCGGCTATCTTTGGACACTTTTTCCCCCAACCAAACTTTCAGTAGCCTGCATGATTGAACTTCCAGTACTCTCCCCCAAGAGGGGCATTTTCCAGGCTTCCTTTGATGAAATCTTTATCAAGTGAGCCAAAGTCCTGTGATATTCAGTTTGCGCCCCCTCTACCAAGGAAATGGTCCTTTTTCCCACTGGGAAGTATGTAAACTAGTCCCAAGTCCTTTCATTATCACATTTTTTTTCTGACTACTTCTAGTACCACATGAGAAGTAGGTGCCAAGACAGAGATCGCATTCAACATGTAAGGAACATACTGGAGGAAACATCTATCAGAGAAGATGGAGAAGAAGCCAGGCAGAGCTACGAGGGCAGTGCCAAGTCTAAACTCCTGAGGAGAGAAGTCAGGTGGCAAGGAAGCTTCTCACATGGGGTGAAATTCAGACAAGGACATTGCCGAGTCTTGGGTACTTCATTTTCCCACTGGTCCTGGAGGGTCCAGTGTGGGAAAGACCAAAGGTTTCCTAGACAGTGGGGATGAGATGGAAACTCCACTTTGGGAGAATTCCAACTCCATGCACATCTATAAGATCTACAAGGCCAAGTTAACTTGGTCATGGAATTCGTTAGCTTTTTATCACCACCTGACATCTCTTTAGACCTCACGGCTTGCATGGGACTTAATCAGGCAATAACAAAATATTGATAAAAATTCCGTTCTAGATTATTGTTTTGTAATAGATAATTTGAAACATTAGAGTGATACCAGATGAATTAATTTACTCAGACAGCATTCTTTTGGATGAACTCTAAATCAAGTGTGTTTTGTAATTCTTTGTTCATCAGGTCCTGATGGTCAGCAAAAAGAATTTTAATTTTCTGGGAAGTGTATGCCAAAGCATGAAATCACGAAGACCGCTACAAAAGGCAAATGATATCTAGAATGATGGTTCTACTACACTGGCCAGTTTGTAAAAAAACATTTTTAGGATTTTATAGGTCAGTTGTCTCTTGGCTGATTGTCAATAAATATATCAGTTACTTCTGCTAAGGAAATATCCCATTCCAGGATATTAAAGTTAGACCGTACTGCAGAAAATCCATAAGATTGATCATAATTCATAGGATTTTAATAAAACTCATTAATCAAATTGTATATACATGGGATTTTTTTTTTTTTGTGGGTACCGGGGGGTCGACCTCAGGACCTCACGCGCCAGCAGGCGCCCGTGCCGCTGAGCGATATCACCGGCCCCTTTTTCGTATGTGGGTTCCGGGAGTCGAACTCGGGCCCTCGCGCTTGCCGGGCAGGCGCTTAAGCCGCTGAGCCATCTCACCGGCCCCTATACATGGGATTTTTAGAGGAAGAATGTCGTTTGGGAGAAAAGGTTCCTACAGAGAAGATTATGGAGGAGATTTATACTACTCATTCTTGAGTTAGAATTTACTATGTCAGTATGTTTTAAAATGATAAAATCAAGCTATGAAACATAGTTGATACAAATATCCTTTTAAAATCACGCAGTACTTTGATATTGTCGTGTACTTCCCATTGGAAGTGTTAACCTGGATTTACATATGATCGTATTCACATACTAAGGCTTCTGTTTGATTAAAACCCTGACACATGCCTAGGAAACCTATTTTAGGATAATGACCATAGCCGATGTGGAATGACTCAGGTTTGGGAAAGTATGCCAACATACTGCTAACTCCATAAAACCACAACACAATAATCCTACAAGGCCACCAAATGAATCCCGGGGTTGGGGAGAGACGTTTCTTCATTAGCTCTGGGGAAGACGTGAGATGCATTTTTGAACTAGGGAGAGTGAGGAGGAGTTGTGGTGTGAGGGTGAGCTCTGTATGAAGATGAATAGGATCAGGAAAGCACACCCAATCTCTTTTTAGTGACAATGGTATTGTAGAACAATCTTGACTTAATCCATTCATGCTATAATAATGCCACATATTGAGAAATTTATAAACATTAGAAATGTATTATTTACTGTTCTGGAAGCTGGGAGATCCAAGATCAAGGAACTGTAGAGTTGGTGTCTAGTGAAGTCTCTCTCTCTGCTTCCAACATGGTACCTTGTTGCTGTGTCATCCTTAGAGGATGGAAGAAGGGATAGAAAAAAAAGGGATAAGGCCTTCATGATAGACACTAATTCCAAACTTAAAGGAAGAACACTCATGATTTAATCAATTTCCAAAAGACTCTACCTTTAATACTGTCACACCAGGTATGAGGTCCCAACATATAAATGTGGGAGGGGCACATATATCCAAATCAAAGTGCACCCTTTTCTAGCAGCCAAGACCCAGAGCAGAACCTTCCAGGGTGGCCTCTAAACTCAAGGGGACAAGTGTGAGTTCATGCCTGGCTACAGAGTGGCAAGACCGATGTTTTGGACATACATTATTCTTGCCTTCAGAATCTGAGAGAGGGGGCTGGGGATATACCTCAGTGGCACAGTGCCTGCCTGACAAGCGCAAGGTCCTGAATTTGATTCCTGGTCCCCTCCCCCAAAAAAAATCTGAGAGAGTATTGCTAATGGGAAGTCACTAGGAAAGAAAAAACTGTGTCCAACAGAGTAGCAAGTGAAGAACTCATTAGGATCAGTAGCAAGTGACGAGGTTGGAGTAGGAAAATCTGGAATGGTCAATCCAGAGTCCGTGTGAAGAAATACCTGTTCAGGCAGCTAGGCGCTAGTGTCTCCCGCCCCCATTTGACAAAGGCTTGTGGGGAGTAATTCAATAGCTGCAAGCTGGGGCTCTTGGTAGAGCCCGAGTCTTTGCGTAAGAGGAATTTAGAGCTTTATTTAAAGGTCAAAATACCAGGAAAAACTATTACTCTGCTCTTATCAACAGAGAAAAATTATGCCTGTTACTCCAGGGATACAAAGCCTTTCCTAGCAGGAAACTGTCAGAAAATTTTTGTGAGAAGCTTTCTAGACTAACAGCTGAGGGATGTAGGGGGCAGCATCTTACATGCTCCCAAAACAAAAAGAATAATGGATTTCATTAGCCTCCCTTTTTGTAGCATCCCTTGATGAAATCTGAAGGCGTAACTGCAAAACAACCCAGCAAATGTGACTGTGAAGCAAGAAAATATTATCCAAGTACACGAGGGTCCACTCAATCTGAGGGTAGCATGTGGAATAACAAGAATTGTATGACCTCCAATCAATGTTTCATAAACATCACTTCTTTCAATTAGTCTTTTTTTTTTTGTGGGTACCGGGGGGTCGACCTCAGGACCTCGCGCACCAACAGGCACCCGTGCCGCTGAGCGATATCACCGGCCCCTTTTTCGTATGTGGGATCCGGGAGTCGAACTCAGGCCCTCGCACTTGCAACGCAGGCGCTTACGCCGCTGAGCCATCTCACCGGCCCTCAATTAGTCTTTTGAAGAAAGACAGCAGATGGTTTGATATTAATCTCCAGTAAGAATGTAGAGAATTGCTGTGTTTGTTCAAAATTGATCTGATACTTTTTTTAAAAGCCAAGACAGCATAATTAATATCCAACATTATGGTAATTAACCAGCTAACCAGGAAATGAATCTTCAACTCTCTTGTTTGGTGTAAACTTGGTCCACACAGGCAAATCTAGAAGTTTTTAATATCCCAAGTCAACTGAATACTCAATTACAAGCTGAAGCCAAATTTAGAGTTTTTAGACTATAGGCTGTATGTGCATTTGCATACCTGTGCTATGTCTGCTCAGGCCAACATACTAAAATACAACAGACCAGATGACTTAAATAGCGTTAACTTGTTTTTCTAACAGTTTTTAAGGTTGGAAGTCTGAAGGCAAGGTGCCAGCAGGGTGGCGTGGCGTGAGGCCTTTCTTCCTGGTGTGTGGATGGTCACCTTCTTTCTGGTTCTGTCCTCATGTGGTCGTCTTCTGTGCATGAGCAGAGAAAGAGATTGCTGGTGCCTTCTGATACTGGACTCTGAAGGAAGTGTTCTCTTTAGATGAATCTACCGGGCAATACTGTCAGCTAAGCTGGGCGTGGTGGTGCACACCTGTAATCCTAGCACTTGGGAGGCTGAGGCAGGAGGATCACCATGAGTTTGAGGCCAGCTTAGTCTACCTAGTAAGTTCAAGGCCAGGCTGAGCTCTACATAGTGAGACCCTGTCTCAAAAAGCAAACAAAAAATACTGTCAGCTAATTCTCTAAGATCTTTTATGCCTATAAGATGTATGAGGTTATGAGGAGCTCTCAGTCTTGGGCAGACAGTGTAAATGGGGAGAGCACATAATCAAACTCGGGTGAACTACAGGGACAAACCCGATGGAAACAATTTGCATGCTTTGGCCAGAAGGTGGCAGCCTCTAATCGTACAGTAGCACACCCTGCATTTGATGGGTAGCTTCCAAGAGAAATTTCAAGGAAGACACGACCACAGCGATTGACTCAGTCAGAAGGACTCTGAGTTCTACAGATGTTGGTGAAGAAAGCTGAGTTCTACAGATGTTGGTGAAGAAAGCGCATAGGAGAATATTGACCTTGCTCAGGTAATTGACCCAGTCGGAGACAAGTAACAGAAGAGGACCCCATGAGGGAAAGGAGGTGCAGAAAGGCTACAGCAGAGCCAAGCCAAGCCTGGGGAAAAGAGTTAGATTGACAGTACAGCTTTCAGGAGAGAACCAACTCCAGGGAGGCTAGAGAAAAGGCAACTTTTGTCAGTGAGAGAGTTGTGGAAATGGCATTCCAAAGCACGAGTGCTTATGGCTCTATTGACCTGCTCTTCCTCATAAAGATTGTGTTCCAAGAATATACTGAGGTAGTTTAATTGGTAACATGGGAGAGATACTGATGGTCCCTGCTCTCTTGGATCTCTTTCTGGTGAAGGCAGCTGACCACTGCTAGCGGCCCTGGGAGGAGTGAGCCTGACAGTGGTGGACAGCTCAGTGATCCACCTTTGTGGGCCTCTCCCTTTTGAAGGTTGCTATCTTACTAAAAGCATGATGGCCCCAGTTTAAATGAGCTGCTTTGGGGTTTATTACAATGGAAACAAGAAGGGGGCTGTTAGGAGTAAAGAGATACTACGTACCACAGGGAGAAAATAACCCAAGTCAGTATCACTATGGCAACTTCTGTTCTAAGAGATAAACCCAGTGAACTTTGGTAATTTGCCTAGAAGTAAAAATATATAAGAAGATAACTAACTAGAAAAGTGACTTATTAAAACATTTTTCTATAATTCCATTTGACCACAGGTACCCGGTGGGGGATGCTACATCATTGGCCACTCCTCTACAGCATGTGAGCAGATGATTTTCCTGTGGTAGCTCAGCTCTGAATTGCACCAGCTCTGGATTCCAGGACTCCTGATTTAGTCCACAGAACTCTGTTCATACAGCAGGATGCAATCTAGTTTACGGAAGCAGAAATCGGACATACTCTCTCAGGTCCCATGGGCTCCCATGTTTGCTCTTGAGCATTAGTAAGTCCTCTTAGGGGTGTTCCTTCATGAAAGGGGAGTTAATGGTAATCCAGGAACCACAGTGAACCCACTGCCCTGTCACATCCATTCAGAACCTTGCTCAGGGCAATGGATCTAAAAAGGCTGTTGCCTCCTCTTGCCCTACCAGCTTGGTGCTACGTCAGGAATCCTTCCAGATAGCCAGCTGCAGAACATGAATAGTTTTTGAAGTCTATCCAAAATATGCAATGTCCATTGAGGGTACTATTTACTTCTCATGTCAAGATGCGAGACCAGTGTTGGCCTCCCTGGAGATCTATACTTCAGAACCAGATGGACCACAGAAAAATACCTGGGGAGGAGCCAAAATTAGGCAGAGAGTTAAACCATGGGACAAAGTCATCAGAATCCAAGGCCATAAAAAAGTTTTCAGTTGTTGTAGAATTAGTGAGTAGAGGGGTTTTAGGGGATGTCCCAGGGAAGCCATAAAAAGCCCTATGGTGGGGCCAGACCTTGGTAAAGCACATCTTCAACAATCTCTACTTGAGTTTTTCTTTCATAATACCACATTCGCAGGTATTCCCTAACTTCCGAGCCTGTGGAACTCCCTCTAAACTCCTGCAGCCGTTGGAGCAGCTCACGTTTGGATCCATGCGTCTTTCCTTACGTGCACCTCTGTAGTTTGGATGCTGAATGTCTCACAAGGACACAGCTTGCTCCCCAGGGTGCCACTATTGAGTAGTAACAGAACTTTTAAGAGGTGGGGCCTGGCGAGAGGTCTTTAGGTCATGGGGAGTGTGCTGTTGAAAGGAACAGTGGGACTCTACCCTGTCTTCCTCCTCTCTTTTGCGTCCTGGCCATGAGGTGAACGTTCTTGCCCCACCACATGCTTCCTGATACTGCTACCCCCCGACCCCCTCCAGAGGCCCAAACGCAATGGATCCGCTAGATGATGGTCTGGAACCACTGAAGCTTTGAGCCCAAATAAACCTTTTCTCTTTACAAGTCAGTTATTTTGGGTGACTACTACAGCACCATTATATTTTGTTTAAACAGAATAGCTTCAGCCCAAAACACTGACTTATTTTGAATACTCAGAGTGTGGTCAAATGGGCCAGAGGAGTCTCCAGGTGTCCGTGTTGCGTTCCCTCGGCCATCCTCATAGTGGACAGTACAGCTCCCTCATGCCGGCAGGGTGCTCCCCAGGCTCGCACCAGCTGTCTTGGTGGGGTCAGTTCAGCCGCTTTTCTGTGCGACCTGGGAGAGCTGAGGAGTTCCTGCTCTGGACAAGTCTGAGAAGCATGCAGCTCCCCCTGCACAGGTGGGAAGTCGGAGCGCAGACTTCAGTCATGCATCTGACATTGGCTTTTCCTCCTCCCCTCTCACTCTTCTCCCTTTTCACTCCTGTTCCCTGGGTGCAGGCAGTCGAATTAGGAGGCAATCCCAAGTCTTGAGCTCAGGCTCTACTTTTAGGGGACTCTATGGTCAGAGTGTTTGTGTCTCCCCAGAATTAATATGAAATCATAATCTTCAAGGTGACGGTAGTAGGAGGTGGGACATTTGAAGCAATGAGGTCATGAGAGAAGAGCCTTTATGAGTGGTGTAAGTGCCCTTATGAAAGAGGCCAGAAGGAGGGCAGTGGTCTCTTCCATAACGTGAAGAAGACAGCTGTCATGAACTGGGAAATGGGACCACATAAGATGCTAAATTTGCTAACGACTTGATTGTGGACTTTCTGGCCTCCAGAACTGTGACGCATTTCTGTTGTCTCTAAGCCACGCAGCTTATGATATTTTCTTATAGCAGCCTAAACAGGCTAAGAAAGAAATCCAAACTAATACATAGATCCTAGGTTCAAGAGATTTGGGTCACATAGAAAGAAACCCCTGCAATCAAAAGAAGTGAGTAAGAGGAAAGAACTGTGCACCATAGCAAGGCTCAGTTCAGTTGATGTGAGAAGGGAGGGCCAGAGGTAGAGATCATTGTTGGCCTCAGAGCATCTCTTTAGGGCCTCACAAAAAACCTTATCCTCGATACCGTATCTGAACAAGGCTTCTCATTGGCCTGAAGGAGGTGCAGCGATGGTGGATACCCAGCATATCCCTTGGTCATGTCACATCCCTCACCAGCTGGCCTCGAACAGCTTTGGAAAGGCCTGCTGAAGCCCCAGCCCCAATGGGATCCCTTTCCTCAGGATGCATTTTGTGCACTGTTAAGAGATCTCCAAACACAGTGACTCCACCAGGGAGCACATTTGGATTGGGGATCAAGGATGGGAAGCAGGAGTGGCTTGACACCTCATGATCCCCAATATCCCATATGGGAATATTGTGCTTTTTACCCCCTCAGACCTGGACTCTGCGATACCACATGTTGTAGTCTCCAGCGCCAGAGCACTTGCCTCATAACCCAGAAATGATCCCAGTGAACTGTAAACTATGGTTACCACCAGAGCACAAGATTTCTCCTTGGATTTTCTTCCAGTTGCCCACCATACTAGGCTTGATATTATGCACTTTAATGCCCACTTTGCCTCCCTTTGTCCCTTTGCACCTCTCCCACCAGACTTCCCACTACCTCTCAGATAAATTATTTGCATTCTTGTCTCTGGGTCTGCTTTTGGAGGAACCCAAACTAAGGCACAGGCCTGGGAAACACAAGAGATACTGAAATAATCTCTACTTCTATTTGGTGGTAGTTTCTGACTAAATCATTCTAAATAAACTCTCTACTCCATGGACCCTGAAATAAGAACACCTGGTGCTTGCATTTCATTGCCCTGCTTTGAAATACTGAAGTAGGGTGGACACAGTAAGAAAACACCTGAGTAGTGCTTAAATGGGTCCTGCCTGACATGAATCCTTCAATCAGTCCAAAAACATAGATGATATACAATTATGATATAGGCATACTTCAGTTTATTGCATTTTGTAGATACTATGTTTTACAGATACTCATTTTTTTCTTTACAAATTAAAGGTTTATGTCATCCTCACACTGAGCAAACTTATTGTCATATTCCAATAGTTCAAGTGATCATCAACAATTTTAGCAATAAAGTACTTATAGGTAAGGTATGTACTTTTTTTTTTTTTTTTTTGGTGGGTACCGGGGGTCGACCTCAGGACCTCACGCGCCAGCAGGCGCCCGTGCTGCTGAGCGATATCACTGGCCCCTTCTTCGTATGTGGGTTCCGGGAGTCGAACTCGGGCCCTCGCACTTGCCAGGCAGGCGCTTACACCGCTGAGCCATCTCACTGGCCCGTATGTACAGTTTTTAGAGTGCTATTGCACACTAAATAACTACAGTATAGTGTAGGCATAACTTTTGTGTGCATGGGGAAACCAAAAAATTCACCTCACTTTTATTGTGATATTCACTTGTGCTGGCCTGGAACTAAACTTGAAATATGTCCAAGATGTGCCTGAATCATAAGTAATATACATTTTGTTATCTTCATCCCTGATTCCTGGCACAGGGCTCCTAAAACCCTGGTAATTCCCCAGGCACAATAGCCAGACAGCGTGAAGTTCTTATAGCTCTGGGAAGTTGTGTAGTGAAATGATTTCAGGTACGGCGGGCTGCCATCCTGGCCCTCATCTCGAGTGCTGACAGGCTGTCTTCTGCCATGGATCTTTCTCATTAGAACAAGACTGTCCCCTCTCACATGATCCCCACTGTCCTCACACTCTACCTCAGGGATTTTACACTCAGATACCTACGGGCTGGCTGTTAATATAAATGAGTGACATCTCAGTGAGTGGGACTGAGCGACGTTATGGGGACAGTAGGAAACTGTAGAAAACACACCCTTTGTATGGGGGCAGCTGATATTCCTTGCTATTGGATTGTTGTCTTGGAGGATTTTTTGAAAGAAGTCAGCCATATTTTCTGTAAAGATTTCAGATTTAACAAAAAAATCTTTTGTGGGCCAAACCCAGTGTATCTGTAGACCAGATCAGTCCCACTAACCACCACTGTGCAACGTGTTTTAGTTTATAAAATGCATTCTTCTCCAGCTTTCACAAAGAGCCCAGGGAGGTCTTTTTGCTTTCCAGAGTTAGGAAGTGTGGGTTCTGAGAGAGTGGTCTTTTTATCACTCAGCTGTGAATGAGACAGCCAGGGCCGAAGCCCATCTTCCTTTCCAAAGATAAGGATCCAAAGGTTCTTGGACTTTCAATTACACAACACCCTCTTCCCTTCTGACAGGGGATGGGGTATTCTTTGAGCCAAGAATAATATGCTAAAAGTTTGGCACTGCTTTCATACACACAAAAAAAGTCCTGGTTATAATGAGCGGTCAGTACTAGTCCAGATAGGAACGGCTAGAAAAACCCTATAGGGCTTCTGTGGGGGAGGGGCAAGGATGGGGAGAAAGTTCAGATTCCAGTTGACCAGGCCTATAAAAATGGCTCAGTGGTAACTGGCTTTTTCCAAGACCTGATCAAGATGCACTAGAGTCCTCAAGAAATGGAGGATTTAGGTACTGAATTAAAACCATTTTTATTTTATTCACTAAATGTTCAATTAAACAGAAAATCCCATTAAGACGTGAGTGCCCAGGTTTCTGGAATTACCTTATAAACGGGCCACCCAGAGCAGGATTCTAACATCAAAAAGCAAACACATTCCTGATGCTCCTCCATTTTGTACTTTGGGCAGTTACTGTCCGTGTCAGTCCAGGCTCTTTGAGAATGGGACACCAGATGACTTAGACATCATGATGTGGGGAGATGTCTTATACTGTACTGTGAGGGAGAAATGAGCAGTTGTAGCCAGGGAGATCCTTCAGCCCATCATGCTGATCTAACATGGGTGGAAGGAGAGAGGAGGTTTTGGGTGACAGCCTTGGACTGCAGTGTGGTCCAAGCAAATGGGGACCAGGCTGGTGGGGAGTTCCTGAGACAAAGCTGCCTGTTGAATGAAACCTGCACATGCAGGACTGATCTGACCTTAGTATTCCTGCTACACTGTGTTGTCTTCTGGGAGAAAATCTGGTCCCGTGGGCCGTGAGTGTCACAGAAGATCCAGAAGGAGAAGCGCTGAGGTTGCTAGTCAGCTATGTTCCCTGCAGCTGGTGTCTGGGTGGGACATCTGAGCAGGGCACTTCCTAGCCCAGCATGCTCTCCTTGCCCAGATACAACAACCCCAGTGACTTTACCACAGAGCTGGAGCTTGCTGTCGAGGTGAGCGATGAGGGGGTTTGGTAGACTCTCACTGATGATCGTCTTCTTTCTTGTCTGAGTCCTTAAACCTTATTGACATAGAATAAATGTCAACAACGGTGGTGAACATAACATCTTTCCTACTGACGAACCAGACATTGGGAATGTGCCTTATGTCTGAAGGCAAGTGGGGTTCTCGAAACTAAGCCATTGAATTGGACACTCAGCCAGTCCAGCACTGGCCACTGCAGGACTCTCAATCACGGGTTGTCTCTGAAAAACTGACAGCAGCCGAGAATGAGGAAGAACGTGTGGTTTCTGTGTGCAACGCCTCTCCTAAAAAGAGAGAGGAACAAGCTGGGCCACACCTCCCTATTTACCTTCTTAGGGAGGGGGCACTGAGTGGGGAGAGAAGAGCCAAGAGTGTTCCCGCTGCTGGGGCTGCATCTACCCAGAAGGAAAAGTAGGAACAAGGAAGGCCTATTCTCCTTCCTACTGGTTCTAGTTTGAATCTCCTCCAAACAGTGGAGGGATTGAGTGCAGCAGGTTTGTTCATGTTCTCCCTTAGCACGAATGGAGTTGAGAGTGATGGAAATGAAGCCATGGTAGACAGGTTTTTCCAGAAGCAGGGGCCATGCAGACTTTGGAGTGCAAGATGTTTCTTAGGGATCAACATCTGCAAAAGGAAGGAAAACTGACAAAGCCTTGGCTGATCCGGCAGGGACTTCTGGAGAAAGTGTTGCTCACCAGCATTGTCCTGCATGGAACCAAAAAGGCCACAACTTTGTGCCCTCATCTCACATCGTCACCAGACGTGAGCAGCCCAGGAAGGACATGACCTTAGGCAAGGCAATTCTCAGACTGAGGCAGATCCTAAAGGAGCAACAGGGGAGCTGCTAGGCACATTCCCAGGAGTTGTACAGTGCATTTCCTTGTCTACCACAAGAGGGAAGCCCAAATTGTGTATTGAGAAAGATGCTGGGCCGGTGAGATAGCTCAGCAGCATAAGCACCTGCCTGGCAAGCGTGAGGTCCTGAGATCGACTCCCGGTACCCAGATAAAGGAAAAAAAGGGCCGGTGATATCGCTTAGCGGCATAAGTGCTTGCTGGCAAGCGCGAGGTCCTGAGGTCAACTCCCGGTACCCACATAAAAAAAAAAAAAATGCTACATGGGCACCTGTGGTTGACTTTGCACTGGAACTCTCTGAGCATCTGCTGAGAACATGCTTCAGAACTGTCTCACCAAGGGATGGGGAGGCTGGAGTATTTCCCCGCTGACTCCCGTCTATCATGATGGGTTGAGGGTTACTTCCTGGGGCGTTGAAACCCTGGCATGTCCAGGCTCCCTGTGCACAGGTGAAGCCAGCCATTGTGGCACCAGAGAAAACCCTTGAGCAGGGAAATTCGGATAGATACTTGAAGTGGCAGGTTGCCCACCACAGACACGGGTGGAAGTGCACCAGGGGCCCGTGGGGTGGCGTCACCAGCCTCTGCCGTACTTCTGACTATGCTTACCAGTGTCACCTGTGCTGGAGTAAGGCTAAGGAGAAATCATGAGTTTCTGCTTCATTGCTTGTGACTAGTGGGTATGTGGTTCTGTAACCAGCCCAGTTCTAGCAAATGTCAGCTACCATACTCTAGAAGAAGAAAGGAGTGTGGAATGATGACCATTAGTGCTGTGAGCTAGGGACACATTAATCCCATTGGTGCAGGATTCTGCAATTCAAGTTGCATTTGGAACCATCTTTGACTTTCAACAGAGATAGAATCTTCACAGAATAAATATTTCACTTTGGGAGATGGCTGAGCCTCTTATAAGTCCCTTAGTGGTTCAGCGTTAACCCCACACACAGTGGAGAAATCTCGAGAGGGACTGGACTTGTGTGCTGTCACTCACTGGGGCAGTCTGCCTCCACTCAGCTAGTATAATCTACAGAAATGAACTCCACATCTGTGAGCATCTATACACAGACTTCTAGAATCTGAACTTCTTGTATGGCTCATAATTCCTAGAACTAAGCTGCTAGAATTCCTACCTTTGTTTAATTAACTGTTGTTTTCCCCAGTGTTTAAAATGGAGCTATCCCTTCCTGGGTAAAATTAGGACACCATGGGTCTGGGGGATAGAAGTTCCCAAGAAGAGCTGGCTGAGGCCGCAGACTCTTTGCAGTACTTCTATGTTTTGTCTAGGAAGCAGTACCTTCTGGACTGTCTTCCAATATCCCCCTGCCCTGCAGGGTTAACAAGGCACGAGCCATCTGTCCTGTTCCTCTGAGAGCCTGTGCTGTCCAGAAAGACAAAGCTCTTCTGGATGAGAACATGGCTCAACTTGGGATTGCTTTTCTCTTATTAGAATATGCGCTTCCAGCAGCCTGTGTGGTGTCACTTGGCAGAGAAGCAACATACTTGTTTTCCACTGACTTTGTCCTTAGGAAACTGTGTATTATATAATAAAATGAACTTAGGGGACTGAACCTAGGGCCTTCATGATGAGCTACACCCAGCCTTTTCCTTCTTTCTCTCTTTCTTTTGAGACAGGATCTCTCTAAATCACCCAGGCTAGGCTTGAACTTGTAATCTTCCTGCCTCAGCCTCCTAGCTTTGTGAAGGGAATTCTATAGCATCCACTGAGCCCTTCACCTACCCGACCTGACCAAAAGCTCTGGATCCCTTATTAGATACAGAAGATCAAGAATAAGGAAGAAGAAATATTTCACCTAAAATCTTAAGTCTCTGTCTCATCTTCCCAAATTCAGGAAATGAAGCCATCATTTTCCTTGGCCCTTATAACTAATCCATTATCAAGCCTATATGATCTAATTCCCAAATATGTGGCTCGAGTCCATTATTTCACTTCCACCTTCCACACCTGAGCCACTTTCTCCCTCCCTAACTGTCCTCTGAATCCCGTTATTCCTCTCAAATCCTCTTTAAAATAGCGAGCATGATCTTTTCAGAAATTAAAATTTACTCATGCCATCCTTCTACTTAATGCACACCATTGGCTTCACATTGCCTTTAGAATTAAATTTGAACTTTTTATGTACTATAAATCCCACCTGATCTGGCTCTTCCTGCTTCTCAACTTCCTCTCATTCCATTTTCCCTCCCTAAATGAACCTGCCTTCTATAGTGAACCTACCTCAGATTGGATTCCCTTGAAAGCAGACCCCGGGATAAAGAGTTGGATGTTCCATTTTGGCAGAGATCCCACAAAGTTCAGTGAAGACAGAGTGAGAAAGAGAGGAAAGTAAGACTTAAAAAGATGCTTTAATTTGTCATACTACTATGGGCAATTGGGCTTCAGTTCCACTGGAGATCCTTAAAGAACTATGTGGGCCACACTTTGAATTATCTACCTATGGGCTGAAAAGTGGAGATTCATCCATCTATTCTCATTCCTCATTAGTTGAGGGTAACATATGGGAATATTGACTCCCTGATATTCCTGCTCTTCCCCATATGAGAACCAGTCTTTCTCTCATGGTAGTAAAGAACCAAACCCAGAATTTGCTTCAGAGACCCACCCCATGTCCTCTTATGGAACATAGCTATCTAGGTCACCTAACATAGAGTTATAGTAGTATTCCCTACTATGGCTTCTTGGGAACCCAAAGAGGCCTACCAAGACTATGCCCCACTCTCTTGGTGGCATGATGAGAGGAAACCCCAGTATGCCCTAGACCACAGGACTCCAAAACAATTCATCAATATGGCAGAAACTCTGCCTAATCCCTTAGGGTTTCTCTTTGACCCTTCGATGTGTTGTCTCAGCCTGTCTTGAGTACATGTCATTTCTTGCTCTTCAAGTCTAACTAACACAGCATCAATTATAGTGTTTTATAGAATGACCAGATGAACAAGATCCTGTCAAACTGTGTTTTGACAGGGATCATAGGGTAAGACCATTGATATATAATTCTTTCCATTTCAAGTGAATTAAAGCTGCACTAATCCTCCTTCTAGGAACTGAAAAGAATGAAGTGGGTCAACAGCCACATGGCACGTGCCACATTCCAACTAGAATAATCGATCTGTTCACAATTTGAATGTTCTCCCAGCTGCTAAATATCTCAGTTATGCACTGGGGACTAAGGGATAGTCCATAAAGTAGTTCCCTTTTAGGCAACTTTTATAAAGGTCCCTTTCTGGCACCCCTCAAATTCAATCCCAAACACATTCTCTCCATTTATAGCAGGTTCTGAAGCTGGTTTGGTGAATAACCGTTTTTTCCCTAAAGCATAGATGGTACATTCATAATTGAGCTCTGCTGGGTCCTGATCCTCATGATTGGTCTAGAAGCCAGGAGGAGAGATGGGATTACATATTCAGAAGGGCAAATAGCATCATGCAAGGCATCTGCCTCAGGTGGAATCAGGTAGTACGGGGGAGGAGGGGACTGCTGTCCTCTAGTAAGGGCCCATGGGGCCGTTCCCACCATCTCCAGAGTGTTCAGAGGAATCGGGGCATTGAGAGCTCTTAAGTGCATCCATTCAGATATTACTATGATAGGCATTTACTCTCTCCTTTCTCATAGGGCCAGACTTTACCAGAAGAGATTTATTGGGATGGTAGTTCAGCCTTATTTATAATTCTGTTCTTCAACAAGGTCCTGGGCCTGATTTTCAGCACAGTCTTCCCTGAAGCTGCAGGAAATGACTTCTTAAGTCCCGCTGTAAAGGCCTTCTAGTCCTCATGTTGTGACTGAGTTGGTCGTTAGCTGACCTGAACCTGTTCCTTTCTTGAGAGCCTCAGACTCACTTCACAATAACCAACCAGCCCTATGGTCCTTAAATTATGGTGGCCCTGATATTGGTATGAGTTGCATCAGCCAGTGTATCTTCTTTTATCTGTATCCCAGCCCCTTTCACCATGGGTGAGAGTCTTAATAATTGTCCTGTTGTAGAACAACCATCCCACTTACCATGAGCTATGAGGCTACAAATCGCAAGTAAAACTGAGTTTGCTGTACTTTCATTTTTAATTATACAGATTTAGAAGCAAAGACACAAAGTGGTCCAAGTGCTTCTCCAGTCAATGGCAGAGCTTAGCCCCAAACAAGTCTTCTGACTCATCAGCTGTATTTCTGGCAGTCCAGTTACAATAGAGACTTCCAATTTTGGTTGAACAAACCACTTCTCTAAGGTGTACAGTGGATGTTCTCATGGCCCAGATACTCTTTGCTATCCCCCAGATGCTGTGAATGCTGGCTAATCAGAAGCCACAGCTGAATTTTTTTTTTTTTTCCCTGCAAGGGATCGTCTCTGGACAAACAGAAACCTACAGTGGTTACTTGGCACCCCAAAATCCCTCACACCCAGGGCAGACTTTGGCCAAGCGAGGGCCCGAAAGGCTGGTGGCCTTGCCTCAATGTGCAGTTAGTTGTAGGGTACAAGCCATGCTTCAGAATTCCCGCAGGAAGGAGGCTACAGTGAGATTTCATCTTGCTTACCCTTTTTAATTTTTTGCCTGTTCTATCTTCCTGCATTGCTCTTCTGCCATGAGCACTTGTCCAATTAAGTACTTAAGAATCCTCATCTTAGGTCAGTTTATAGGATTCTGAATTTAAATTGCTCACTGGCTCTGTGGCAATGAGTACATGAGTAATGAGATTCTCTTGGCATGCATTAACCGTGTGGTTGCTAAAAACCAGCAGGATGGATACAAGTAGAAGAGGATGGTACAGCATCTCGTACATTTGAGAGGTTTGGGGAGAGTAACAGCCACTCACTCCACATCCTTAGCAGAGATCAAGAATCCTTAGAACAGGGACTGTGAGATGGCTCAGCGGTGTAAGCGCCTGCCTGGCAAGCGTGAGGGCCCGAGTTCGACTCCCGGAACCCACATACGAGAAAAGGGCTGGTGATATCGCTCAGCAGCACGGGCGCCTGCTGGCACATGAGATCCTGAGGTCGACCCCTGGTACCCACAAAAAAAAAAAAAAGAATCCTTAGAACAATGTGGACATAATGGGCTGCAAGTTCATGCCACTGCCAGGGAGGCCTGATCCACCATGATCAATCAAGATGGTTCATAAACGTGGTGTTTTTAGGAGCAAGACAGAAGGGCAGCCCTCAAAGATACTTTTAGGGAGACAATAAAAAGCAATCAAGAATGCATGGAAAGAAGTCTGATAACAGCTGCCCCAGTGGGAAATTAACATCTCTTGCTGCCCTTTCTACAGTTTAACATTTTGGGGTCATTTATACCCTTGTCACTAAGAAATTGGTTTGTCACCCAAAATGATATTATCTTTTCCTATCAGATAGGACGGTGGTTTCTGTCTTTATATCAGGTAAATACACTTATGCCTGGATGATCCCTCTCCTACCTGGATGAGTCCATGTACCAACTACTGGGAGCTTTTCAGATTGCTTTGGTACTAACAGTTGATTTCCCCCCCAGACATCCCTGCTCTGTGGAATTCTAATTCCCCGATAGATGAGAAGCACATTTATGTATTTTGTGTTCTCCATAAGTCTCTGGGCATATAGACAACAACTATGGTGATAATATAGGGATAAAAACTATAGATATGTTTACTGCAACCTTGAATATTTACATAGTAATTCAAGCAAGTTACTTTTTAGGAGCTTTCGGTCTGACTCCCACTCCATCTGATTTCTGGTATTTAACATGTGCTCTTTTTGATGAGGATGTAGCCCCCTTGATTGGGGAAGAGGAGGCAATGATTGAGGGAGAAATATGTGCAATCAGCAGTTCATAGACTGTCATCTGTGCATTCTTCTATAGTCCAAATTTTAGGGTCATTCCCTTTTTGCTTTCCTTACCAGAAAGTAGACTGGGCTTCCTGCTAAGTACAACCTCCAAGAGTCCCATTCCTTCTGGCAGACAGGAGGCATCCAGGGCCTGAGTCAGCACATTTGTGGTCGGGACCCTGAACCAAATTAAGAGCCTCCTTTTGAAACGGGAGCAAGAGGGGACTTCCAGATGCCTTGAAGCTGCTCCGTCTCCTAATTATACCACCCTTCCAAATATGTAAAAGAGGAACTAGGATCATGCAAAAAAAGTGGGATTCCCCTTTTGGCTCATGGTGGATTTTTAAGCCTTTATTCTAAACATGTCCTTTCTTCTCCAGTTCTCCTGTCTTAATTCTTCCTGCCTTTTCCTTTTTTTGTTTTTTTTTTAATGCAAGATTGTGCTCACAGGCCCATCTCTGTCCATTTGGCTAGGTCATCCTTATGTGTACACGATGTCCTCGCTGCTTGGTGTATTAGGGACTAAGGTAAAAGATGAAAGTGTCCTAGGAGTCTTGCTAGAAGAGCTCTATGGCCCTCTGGGACTTGCTTGAGTCAATACTCCCCACCCACACACACACAAAGGGACTGCATTTCTAGCCGGTGGACTAGTCAGAACTACAGAATGCTCTGTTGGCTTCAGGACAGTTCACACACTATCTGGTTCAACCTTTCCCTCTTCTAACAAGGATCCTGAGGTCCTTGACTATAAATATAAAGTGAAATTTTAATAAATGCTGGTGGTTGACCCTGAGAGGGCTCAAGGGATTTACCTGAAGAAGCACAGCTAGCTCGTGGCAGAGCTGGAAGAAGCCAGCACATTTCCCAATGCAAGGATCTATCTTGCAGGCTGTAAGCCTGTTTGTGCTTCGATGTTCCTGGTGTTACCCTGCTGACTCTAGATCAAACAGACATATGCCCAAACAAAAAATCCCCAAGCACTCATTTCTAGAACATCACCACAGTCCTCTGAGCACAACTGGCCCAAGGACATTGAGTAAGGGTTTTTGTACCCCACCGGCACTACTTCCCCATCCCCCACAAGCCAAATCTTTAGAACAGAATTCTCTATACCCACACCAATGGTCTGCTTTGTGGGGTCCTTAGACTTTTGACCAAGTTGATCCTATGTTTACATGTTTGCAAATGTTTCTACCTGTTTTGGTGCCTCAAAAAGTCCTGCAAAGAGGTCTGCTGTATAATTAAAGAATATTCTTATAAGGGAAAGTTTCCAAGCTGATGCCTAGCACTATGCTTTCGGTAGTCACATCTAGCTTTATTGCCCCAGCCCACAGGACATTCACTTGCTGAAACTATTAGCTAAAATAAGAGTTTTCCCCTTTAGCCCATTATATGAACATGTGTTCTGCAATTTTTGGGTTTATTAAATTTGTATTAAGTTCTGCTCTTTCCCACCTGCTAGTATGCCAACTGATCATCATTTTAAAGTCATAAGTTAAAGGCATCTTAATCTCTTTGCTGTTAACTTCCTTCTTCATTAAAAAATGAGTAAGAGGGCCAGTGAGATAGTTCAGCGGCATAAGTGCCTGCCTGGCAAGCACGAGGTCCTGAGTTCGACTCCTGGTACCCACGTACGAAAAAAGGGCCGGTAATATCGCTCAGCGGCGCGGGCACCTGCTGGCGCATGAGGTCCTGAGGTCGACCCCCTAGTACCCACAAAGAAAAAAAAAAAGTTTGCCTAAAGTAATTCAGCTAGAAATCCATGTCTGTCTTCTGCATTTCAAATCCAGGGTTCTTCCCATGTATTCATGCCTTACCAGATCTAGATGGGTGAGCCTTAAAACATACTAAATGTTTTTTAAAGTCAAAAGGTATTTTCTCCTATAATGTTTATTTAAAAAATGCCTTTAGATTTATGAAGTCAGCTATTGGCCACTTCCAAAAAACCATATTCTGTCTTTTGCACGTTTTGTGCTGATCGTGTTGAGATCCACACGTGCTATCCTGGCAGTAGCAGGACCACCCCATGCGAGGTCCTTATTGGTGAGGAATTGGCATCAGCTCTGCCCTTGATGTTCAAGTAGTTCTTCCCTTCTTTCTTCCTTCCTACCTCTCCCCACCTCTCTCACCCTAACATCTTTTTCTAGGTGACATTTGTGACAAACTCCTGGGAGCTGGACTTACCTAGCAACATTCTACTTCCATGCCCCCGGTACACCTGGAGGCAATGTGAAATCCCACATCAGACCGGGGTAGCCTGAAATCTCACTGCTGACCGTGGGGATCTCCAGAGACTCCTGCAGAGCAGAGCTGCGCCCGTGTTCCCTGCCTGAATCTTGTTCTCCCCACTTGACCTAGTTGACTTTCCTGCCCTAATCTTGACTCTGAGGATGCCCGTCGGCCAGAGGTTGGTGGGCTCGCCAAAACCAGTTGGGTCTAAGATGACTGCCAGAGAATATCTAACTTCATTATGATCCCGTCTGCATCCTTGGTAAATCTCCCTTCAGTGCCATGGTAGTTGACAAGTGTCATGACAACAACCAGAAAACCAAAAAAGGAATGAAGGAGCACCCAAATTCCCAGAAAATTCCTGCCCTCTTCCAGAAAAGACATGAATGTTCCTCCCTTAAATTAGCCTTCCTTCTCCCCGTCATTTCTTTTATCTTATATCTATAAGCTTCCAAACCCCAACATGTCGAGAAGTTGGTGTGTGGGTTTTATCTCCCATTTCTCCTATTATTGGCCAAGCATAAGTCTCCTTTCCTGCTCAGTTGGTTCTCAGGCTTGTCAGAGAGAGAAAAAGGACCCAGTTTGGCATCAGAAATTGGTAACACCAAGTTATCCTACATCCTACACTAACCCTGTCTGGGTTCAGTGCTACAACAGATACCTGGGATGCCTGCGTAGCACACAATGCCATTTCCTCTTGGAACCACCTCTTTTCCCATTTCAACAGTAAGCTCCTCAGAGCCACACTTACATCACACCATAGTGACTCCCAGGCATTAGCTGATTCGAGCAGACCCCATCTGACCTAAAGAGGATCAATCAGACCCTCTCTAAGGACTGGAGTTGTCAGCACATTAGTGGATGGCAGGAAATACAACATGTAAGTTAAGTATGCGTGGCTGTGTTCTATCAATAGCCGAGGCAAGCAGAGGAAAGTGATCCACATACATAGAAACAGATGGGAGATTTCTGGCAATTTGCCACGCTCCAGTTCTTGTCACTTTCTAAAGCCTGGCTGCCTTAACCTTTGTCTCTTCAGTATTCCCTCTATTTTCTAAAAATTAAAGTTGGTTTTCCTGACACTAGAGTCATAATTCATAGAGCTGGTTAAGTTTAAGCATACTCTTTCTCTTTATCTCTGATTTCCTATTCTCTTGAATTCCTGTCATCTTGCCAATATGTGGAGTAGAAACCTTACAGGAAATTGATTTTTGTCCGTTTGTCCATCCCAGCTTCTTGCCTGCCTCCATCTCTCCCCACCCTCCAAGCCATATCTTTTTTAAAAATATTGTTCTCTCCACCACTTCCACTGTGAACCACAACTCCCTTTTTTTTTCTACAAATGTTCCTACATGTTTCACAGCAAAATTAATTACCTCTAAACTTTCTTGCTCTAACTGAAATGCAAAATACTAATTTCTTGATCTCTTGAAAAGAATCTGCCCATTCACGCAAAAGATTTCAAAATTTGGGATGGAACTCAGTAACAGCATTACAGTTCTTCTCTGCCCACTGACAGGTCATGGGTCTTCAGCCACTCTGATAACCTTACTTAGGTGCCTATTAATACCTGTCACTGTCACTATTATCTCATGAAACCTCTCCCAGATTCCCAGATGTACATAGGTCCATTGAGAATTTGGCGACCTGGATATGATCATAGTCTTTGAACTCCTCCATCCTGGGCATATTTACCATCTTGCCACTGTCCCGTTCTCTATTCCAGTCTGTTTTTCCCCATCTGTTCCCATGGCCTTTGCTTATCACACATGAATATCCCTTTGTGGCAAACACTGTTGGTTACCTGTCCTTTGGACACTCACCTCCCTCATTTTTGTCTCAATGGGAGCCGAACATATCTGGTGCTCAGTTACCCAGCCTCCCCAGCAACTAGCTCGAGGTGATCCAGGAGACATAAAAATGTAGAAGACAGTTCCTTTACTGATAAAAAAGACAGTGTCCAGTGAATAGCGCTTGAATCTGTCTGCTCCTGCTTTTGGATTCCTTGCTGTGAGGATGATACTGCAATCATCTTGTTCCTCTGAATAGTAGATGACACCTGCAGATGGCAGAAAAGTAGACATTGCTGAGCTGCTAAACCAACAGTGCAGCTAGCTGCCTCTGGGTTTAATTCTTGAAAAAAGTACACTCAAGTCTTTGTCACTTTTAGATCAGAATTTGTGTTTCGTTGTAACCCTAAAGCTTACTCTGGTGCCAAGAATGTGGTAGGTGCTCACTAAAATGGAAGAAAGGGTAGGAAGAAATGGAAACCAGGTTTATTAGGTCTACATTTACCTAGTCTCTCTTCCGTCTTTATGACTAAGGACGCCAAGATAAGATTAACTAATTTTCAGGGTTCGCAGGGACAATCAGTTGCCAGCTTTCACAACATCCGGTTTCAGACCCCTCCGGAGTGATGCCCGGAAGTCTCCAGACACACAGTGGCCTGGGCTCGGGGAGAAGCAGAGCCTCGCAGGCCATCTCAGGGTGAGATCGCTACCCCCAGGCCGGAGCCAGCCCCCCGCGTGGAAACCAAGGGACCCTCCCCTCCCGAGTAAGAAAGATCCTCTGTCTCAAGGAAGTGAACTGATTGCTTCGAGCTATGGAAAACAGAATGGAGATAATGGCTCCCTCAGCTGATGCCCCAAGCCGGCCTCCTGGGATTGCGAGCAGCCGGGTCTGAGCCTGTGCCTGTTCCGCTTAGTTACGTCAACCCGATGGGCTCGGGAGCCGCTGCGGGGAGGCGCAACGCACACTTCGGCTGCGTCCGGGCGGTCACGGAGGACCCCGCCGGCCCGGCCCTTCCTCTCCGGTGCTGTTCGTCCGCTCTGCCTCCCGGAAGCGAACCTCTCCTCCTGTCGGCCGTGTTGGGTGCTGTGTTCCCGCGGTGGAAAGCCGAGTACTGCAGAGCGCGGCGGCAGAGGCGCCCGGCAGGTCCCCGGCCGTGGTCTCCTGCTCTCCTCCTCTCTGACGCTGCCGATGAACCCTTCCGCGCTTCACACGGCCTGGAATTCTTTCCCTGCTGAGTCAAGAACCTACTCAGCGGGCCAAGCTCTGGTCCTTATCTCCATTTGGGGAAGCTCCTCCAAGCACATCCGTGGATTCAAGGAACCACTGATTTGTACCGACTCACAAAACCGTAAGTTCGTATGGATCCCTAGAAGTACGCAGTCACTTATCTCTAGTTCTGGTCTAGCTCGCAAGACCTTCCTACTTTCTTCATTTGTAGCTCTCTCTCCAACAAAGAATCTATGTCCTTATCCACAGGTATTTACTTCTTTGCTCAGTCCTAGAATTCACGTAAAACCGTATGGGTACCGCCTCCCCTAGTGCTTGTTGAATTTAATTATTTTCAAGCACATGGAAAATTAGTATTTGTAAACTTAAGAATAACTAAAAGGGGCCGGTGAGATGGCTCAGCGGCATAAGCGCTTGCCTGGCAAGCGGGAGGGCCTGAGTTCGACTCCTGGAACCCACATACGAAAAAAAAGGCCGTGATATTGCTCAGTGGCGGCGCGCGAGGTCCGGAGGTTGACCCCCGGTACCCACACACACAAAAAAAAAAAATAATAATAACTAAAAGGCATACTCAAAGAGGTGTTCTCTTTCCTATTTCTCTGACCTACTTCCAATCTCCATCCTATCTACCTTACCCCTTCCCCCCTCAATAATCTCATTAGTTCTAAGTTTACATTTCTTGTTTATTTGGGGGGCAGATGAAGAGATAAATGTGTGTTTTCTTGTTCCTGTTTCCTGTTCTTTTTTACATGAAAACTAGATAATTCACGAAAATGTTCTGTTTTAAGATAACTTTTCATCTAAACAAAGACACGATCTCATTCAACTTCAGGTAAATGCATAAAGAAATGAATAGCTTCTAAAACTAAAACCAATTATTGACTCAGCCTTTTAATTTTCTTCTCCATAAACATTCTGTTCTTGATTATGAGTCCCTAAAAGCCGTTACCATTCAACCTACTTAGAAGCATAAGATGGTAGTAGGCATCTGAGAGCCAACCTGCTCTATCAATTCGCTTCCTCAGTTAAGAATGGTTTATCTTCAAGAGTAACACCTTTTCCTGGTCAGTAAATGTAAGGGTTCGGGCTAGGAGGACCCTGTGACATCACTCAGCTCCAACATTCTGAGAGGCGCTGTTCCCATGGTGCTCTGTTCCTAGTATTCCTCACCACTGAAGAATCACTATCCCGGGATAGAGGCAGCTCACAGTCCTGTCTTGGACCTCCTCGGACAAGTTTGAAAATGAGTAACAAGGGAAGAACAATGAAAGGGATGATGTTGAAAACTGGAGACCCCCTCGGACATGGTTTGAAGATGGGTGGCAAGGGCCGCACACCAAGGGGGAACCCTTTGAAAGTTGGAGACCCCGGGAACATGCGGAGGGCTGTCATGACCAACTTGGTGGAGGAGAGGAGGAACAAGCTTTACGTTGAAAAACTTGAGAAGATTTTAAATATCCGGCTCAGGGAGATAGAGAGAGAAAAGGCAGCCCTGGATAAGTTTTTAGCAAAGCTTTACAGGACGACTGGTTATTTTCCTGAAATGCAATTCTGGTGACTGATGCCACAGTGGATAAGTAATTCATCTAAAAAGTTCAATTCAGAAAACATCTACTACTCTCCTGTTGTTCAAGTGTGATATATTTTTAACCTCTCATGATATGACTTGCATAGCAAATGCAGCCCATTTCTTGAAAGCTCTTGGAATTCGATTGCATGGCTTTATTACTTATATATGTGCTGCAATTAAATAAATGTGGATTCCAAATCAAATTGTGCCAGATATTGCTCTTTGTTACTAGGCAAATTGTTTAAAACACACCTAACATTTATATACAGTTGCTTAGATTTCCCATTTATAAAATAAGAATAGTATTTAACCCAGAAAATTATTGCCACATCTTCCTATGATGTCTCATACAAATCTCTCAGCACCACAGATAGCACACGATAGGCACTCATTGTGTGCAGTTGCTATGATTGTTATTTCTGTTAAGAGAACAAGTGGAGCTTCTAGATTAATATAGAGCTTTGTGGGCAATCTCAGCGCTCACTGTGAGTCATTACTTTTGGGTCTGATGTCCTGATCCACTGGATCTCAATCACCAGCAACAAAAATCTGTCTTCACCCCAAATTTAAAATTCAGATCAATATAGATGTACATAAATTGCTCGCATTGTGGGTGGCACCACGCGTCCAGCGTGGGCCTGCTTGCTCGCATTACGTGGGGACCACCATCCTATGCAGGCCTGATTGCCCATGTTATTGCTTTTTAAAGGGAGGGGTGTGTGTGTGAGAGAGAGACCAAAATTTTCCAATTAGTAATCAGATCGGGTCATGAATTCATAGGCCAATGTGCTACAGACATTAGTGTTTCTACATAAAACTTTGAATTAAATGAAAATATCACATTTTTGTGATAATTTCTATAAATTATAAAGCTAAATCGTAATACCATTTTTTTTTTTTAGAGGACAACAGCCTGGACAGATTATATACCAATTTTAAAGTTTTTTAATATTTCACTTTACACCTTTGTTCTTTTTATACTTCTCTTAAACTAATGTATTAGATAAAACTCTAATGAAATATAAATAAGAATTAGGTATTACTCTTATCAAACACTGAAGGACCACTCTTTTTACTAGGGAGAAAATAAAATTTTTTTGAGACAGGGTCTCACTGTGTAGTGTAGGCTGGCTTTGAACTCACTATGCAGCCCAGGCTGGCCTTGAACTCATGGCAATCCTCCTGCCTCAGCCTCCCAAGGACTGGGATTACAGGCATGTGCCACCACGCCTGGCTGAGAAAAAAATTCTTATGGGGGAAGATACCTAATTTAAAAATGATGTCCATAAATAGAATTGGAGTCCCAAGTTCCAATCTCAGTAACATATCCCTATATTGTTCCCTAAACAAGTTTTCTACTATAGATGAAGGATGTATGCTTTTCCTCTCAGTGTGCTATGGAGCTCGAGGGTGGCACATTTATATTGGTGTACCAAGAACAATGAAGTGTTATGGTAGCAGAGATTAAAAATACAAATGTTGAATTATGAGCTCTCAAAATGATAACTTCCCTTTTTTATTAGCATATTTATGAACAGAGCAAAGCATGGTAACAGCATATCTACCTCTTTACCAGCTATTTGCAAATTGCAAAGCATCATAAAACAGTGGCTAACAAAGCTTTGCTAAGGGACTATGACATGGCTACTGAAGGTGTCTGCTACAGAACTTTCATTTGTTGCAGATATTACACTAACCTGGGGTCATATCTCCTAACCTGTTGATCTCAGCATCCCTTTATACTCTGAAAAATTGAGAATTTCAGGGTATTTCTATTTATGTGGATTATGTCTGTTGATGTTTATTGTATTGAAATCAAAACTGTATTTCTTGACAAAGCATAGGAAGAAAAGCAGACAGGTTTATACTTGAGTCCGTCCCAGTTCACCAGCCTCCCACCGTGCATCTCTAATTAGGGACTTCTGTTCTAGGTATGGAGGAGGAGGAAACAACTTCCAACTGTATCTCAAAGGGAAGGGCCTGTTGCCTACTGGAGGGGAACAGTACACTTGTTTTCTTCAAGCTACCACATCAGTTCCAGAACGTAAAAATCAGTGCATTCGGTAGCATGATAGCTTTAAGAAGATCTAAATATCCCATGGACTTAAATTATTCTTGCCCTGATACCATGGACAAGCGGTCTTCTCCATTCCCATCTTTAGGAAACCCAGTGAAAAAAAGTTGATAACTGTGGGAGACAATAGCTGTGTTTAGGTCAAGATCCAGGTGAGCACAGAAAGCGTTAATGTCTTAGCCCTAACAATCAGAGTCTGAGGCAAGGCTTTTATGTGAGCCTGTTCATTAGAAGTTGCAATTGCCCAGCAGCAAGAGTGACAGAAAGGGAAAGAAGGAGATGCATCACCAGTCAAGTAGCTTCACAGAAACCCACAATTCTTGCTGTGACATAGGAGACATCTCTGAAGAGGCCAAAGGAAAGGTGTCTCTGCCACCTCTACTAGGGCTCAGGAGGAAGGGCATGGTATTTGCCAGCTGCTTTCTGCCTCCTGTGTCTCATTGGTCACAAATTTCCAATGGACAATAACTCACCCACACTTCTGGTTTATGTTACTGGACTACTCCAGGCACCTGCCAAGTAAGCCAAAGACTCAGGAGTCTGGTTGGGTCCGACTTCGGCAGACTTTGGAAACAGTATGGCTGCTGCTATGATGGCACTGTGGAAGCTGTGGAGAGGATGAGATGAGACAAAGTATTTGGATTGAGGCTACAACAGCAGTGGCCACTGAAATAACCTGGGGAAATGGACAAGCTGAGCACGGTATTAAAAAGATTTTATGCATATATCTGGTATTTGAAGAATGCACTGATGACATTTCTTGCCACATTTTACATCTAGACATTTCCTAGCCATTAGAAAACCACAGGGACAAGAAGATTAGGATGAAATAGTAGCCAAACTAGCATCGTTATCTTTATCCTTCTTCCAAAGCCACCCTTCTCTACTCAATTGAAAAAGAATTGTTTATAAATTCTGTTAAGCTTATTTGTTGCCAAGAGAAATTATTTCCTTTAGTTTTTTGTTATTTTTTAAGGCATAGTATAACTAGTACAGTTATTGTTGGATTTTATAAAAGCTTAAGAATAGAAGAATAATAGCGATCACAATTAGTGGCCAACAGATTGTCTGCTAAATTGGTGGTCCCTGGGGCATCTTTACTTTAATGGATGATTTTTAATAGCACTATGTTGCGTAACATAGAAACAAGAGTTCAAAAATCCCCAAATGTCACAATGCAGAATTTCAAGGCTTTTCCCGACTAGAGTCCAGAACATGTTAACTACACAGAGCTTTTTATAGATCCTAGGATTTCAGTTGATGTTGCCCTATCCTTAAGCAGATGTAAAATGTTTTAAAAAATTACTCCTTCAAAATACAGTAACATTCAAATTGGGACTTTTCCAAGAATGCCAATTATCTACCATCCCATTTTGTTTTAGTGTGTACCATCTTTTTTTTTATGTGGGTACCGGGAGTCGAACTCAGGACCTCGTGCTTGCCAGGCAGGCGCTTATGCCACGAGCTATCTCACCGGCCCAGTGTGTACCATCTTTAAAGACCTGGATTTTAAACATAAGTTTATCCACCACTTACCACTTCATGTTCTCCAGTGGCAAAGAAGAGAAGTAGTCAAATGGCCATTCCCACGAGGGTATTTTTACCAGAGATTTTGGAGGTGTATGTGTCATTTATCTCATTCTGTACAACCATCTCCTGAACATTTCCTGTATTCCTACTGCTTGATTCAATCCTGGCCCCTCTGCATGCTTCAGTAAGACCTTTTATCAGATCAATTGTTCATCATGCATAAAAGCACACTATCTGGCTTGTGTGATGCCCAAACAGCTCTCTCTAGCATGCCACTAGCTCAAAGCTTATTAGTCATGCAGAGAGGATAGTCTGCAGGCCCACAGGCCTCAGAAGGAAGAAAAACCATCTGAAGAATGAGCTGTAACAGCTCCAAGGCTAGAGGCTCAGTGTGGTCACGATTAACTCTAGTAACCCATGGATTCCTGAGGAAATCTTCCAGCTGCACCAACTCCTCCCACGCAAAACAATATTCCCAAATTAGGCAGCCCTGGTGACAGAGCTAACATCAGAGAGGGCTTCCTATGAGTTAAGGGCTTGTCCTTTTGAAAGCAGAGGTGTTCTGCAAGACAAGGGCTACTAATATTCCCTATTGGGTTTATTAGGATTGGAATCTTTTATTATCTTTTCAAGGTGCAAAGAAATGAACAACTTAAGTGTTCCTGGATGAAATAGGGAAGGAGGAAATCAAGAGCAAGGCAGGTCAGGCCTAGCAGGTGGAGAGTGGGATGAGATTTCTGAATCATCCACGGTGGGTGTTGGGAGAGGCGGAGCGTCGACCAGTTCCACCCTGACTGCGTTGCTCAGGGTCATCATAGGATGTGATTTCACTTTGCTTTTCACTCTCCATGAAATCCCTTTCCACAAATCACAGTAGTCTTGCCTAAAATGCTGGAGCTTATGTTGTAATTGTACGAAGGCAGATCAAAAAGGATGATGTGTGTTTAAATAAAAAATTTTATTATAGTAAAAGACACATTGTCATTAATGTTCCTCAAAAATACTCATCCCCTTGTTCTTGCCACTTTCAGGAGCAGTTCTGGAAGTCTCCTTTCTTGAATGTTTTATGAGGTATGATAAAAAATACAAAAAAAGAAAAAAAAACCAGGATCATATAAACATTACAGTGTATACTTATCCACCTTACTCGATAGATCTGGCACCATATGACTTCTGGATCTTCCCCAAAACCAAAATGAGCATGACAGGCAAACACTTTGAATCAGTTTAGGACATTCAAGCAACCACAACAGTGCAACTAAAAACACTCGTATGGTGTTACAAGTAATTTGTTAATAAGACAAAGTCTTCAGCATTTACTCTTGCTTGGTTAATAACTGTAATGAGAACTTTTAATGAGAACATAGAACATTTTCAGATTTAAAAAAAAGGGGCAAATAAAAGCTAGTCTACCCGGCACATAACCCTCAGCCTTTCTCACTCATGTCTCTGAGGTCACACTCAAACTCCACTCCATGCTCTGCAAACCCTTTTCAGGTCTGAGATCTTCAGTATCATTTCTTGTTGCCCCTCTGTTTGTACCTTTTGGCTACAGCCATGCCAAAATGCTTTCTATTTTCCCCAAAAGCCTAAAATAATCACTCTTTTTCCACTTCCCATTTTGAAATACTTCACTTAATTATGCTCTGATGAAGTGCTCTCTTTTTCAGTAAGGACTTTCCTAACATGCTGCCCCCCATTGCATCAGCCTCACTCACATAAGGCCTTTTCTCTGAACACTGCTCACATGTCCTCTTCCCCTACTAGTTCCCCGAGGACAGAAACTGTCTCACTTTCTGTGTCCTCAGTGCCTGTTACATGGCCCGGCACATAGAACATGCTTTACTTGTTGAATAAGTAGAGGGAACATGCTATCAAAACATTGGTTTCTCTAAGGTATTCTACTCGCATCATCAAAATGGGTATTAAACAACAAGTGTTAAATAGCTGGTTGCAAATAATTGCATGGCTGGACTCTTCCTACTTTGATTTTTTCCAATGTCTTTTCCTGGAATGACTAACTCAGGAATTGTTTCCTGCGAGTTGTCTGGGTGTCCACGCTGCTTCAAATTGTAGGTGTCGCTCGGCTTTCTCTGTGCTTCATGATTTAACACCAACCTCATTTGCAGCAAGCAATAGACCTATGATTTGATACGACTGCAGTGAGCTATGTATAACAGTGTGTTTACCTAACGCTGCTCAATTTGCTTGGATTCTGTTGCCTATCTAACAAGTTTTACACTACTTCCCCTTCATGCCAAGTGAAGAATTATTTCTATCTGAACAGAAAGGAAAAATATTTTAGTTTAAAAAAACTCTCAGCCCAATATTATGTGGTATTAATTAGTAAAAATAACTTTTTAAGGAAATTCAGTTTTACCAGCCTGTAACACTCAATGAATAAAAGTATTGACATTAAGCAAGATTGTTATCTGCACTCCTGTTAGAAAATATCTGTTCCAATACTCTCTCAAGTGTTCCCATAATCTGATTGTTTCAATGCAAATTATAATATTTTCAGTTCTGTCTTTTCACCCTATGTATAAAATGGTAATAGGAGAATTTAAGGTTTTTAAAAAGCAGTTATTACTCTCAAAATTTATTAAATTACAGCTCATTTTCTATCTCTATGGCATAGTTCCTTTTTTACTGAAGAGATTGTAATGAACTATACAAATAAGTGATGGAATAATATTTTTTAGAAAGGATTTCTGTGCTATAATAAAAGTTGATTTTAAGCCCCGGGTTTTAGAAAAAGAGGCTATGATCAAGACACAACAACAAATGCATAATCGACCCAATAAAAGCTGTAGCTTCATCAATGCAAGTGTTTGCACATCCTGAGTTGCGTTCACAGTACTTGAGTAGAAAATTACTTGGATATCTACAATTTTAAGATTGAGAATACAGGGCAGGTGAGATAGCTCAGCGGCATAAGCGTCTGCCTGGCAAGCGCGAGGCCCTGAGGTCGACTCCCGGTACCCACATTAAAAAAAAGAAAAAAAAGATTGAGGATACAAACAAGGCAAGTGTATTTACTGTTTGCACACATTTCCCAAGCCTGGTAACTTGAAAATCCTTTACATTTTCATTTCCCAAAATCCTATTTATAGGCTTGTGTTGAAAATGTCTTCTCGCAGCTGTGGAAGTGTTTCACTTATTGATACTTGATCAAGCTTGAATCTAAGGTATCAGCAATGAATTATTTTGAGCAACTGAGTTTGCCAGTTTACCTGGTGGTACATTCTTTTTATTTTGACTTCTGCCATGGATGTCATTTTATTACTCACTTATAAATGAAATTGTGCTGTTTTATTGCTTCATTGAGTTTCACATTCTGGCTCTTGAGCCAGGAAGATCTCCTGACTGAAGAGAGCCTTATCAGGCTGAGGCCTGAAGGGGTGGTCAGAGGCTGGAGAGGAAGGAACCAGTCCAGGATGTTTGGGTGGAAAGGGGGATCAAGCACTGTTCCGCATTTCCACATCCATAGTCAAGGATGTTACGTTGCCAATTGTTACCCAATCAGTAAAATGATTTCTTTGCTTTTTGTTTCTTATCAATCTGTTTATCCGGTCACTATTATAACCTCAATATCGATGGTGTAAATTTGGTGAGGAATATGAAATATCAGCAGTCATATCACTTGTGACAAACTTCAACTAAAAAATAATGTCCCCTCTTGATATTGAGAGAGGCTGTTTGAGATCTTGACATAGACTAATTATTTCCAACAACATTTTCTATAAGCCAGGATGCCCGGCTTTAGAACAATGTGCCATGGCCAGCAGAAAAGAAGAAACTCACTGCAGAGGAAGCCTTAGCATAAGAAAGATATGTGCTGAGTAGCTGATAGTGTCAGTCTTTGGTATTAATCTCAATCCTTTCCAAAATGATGTGAGTTGTGTGGCCACTACGAACATTTGGGAGATAGAAAAGAAGGTATTGTGGCCACTCCGGGTTCCAACAAGATCCAGCCTGTGTGACCATCCAAACACAGAAATTACCTTTAACACGTAGAGTTTTAGGAACATTTGGCAGACACTGGACTCCAGTATGAGGTCCCTGGAGTCCTCGGGAATCCCTTAAAGCCGTGATGGATGACAGACCTGTTGCCCCAGCTGCTGAGGTGCTGTTGGCAGACAGTGCCCAATTGTTCTGTTTTGCCTATAACTGAGTAGTTTCCCAAGATAAGAGATTTTTCGATGTTGAAACTGGGACCATTAAGGGAAATATGGAATGATCAGTCACCCTAGAAGACAAACTTTTGTAGTCAGGACCTTCGGGTCCTGATGTGTTATGGTTTGGATCTTAAATGTCTCCCAAAACTCATGTGTTGAAAATGTAGTCCCCAGTGTGTGGAGGACCGAAGGCTCTCCTTGAAAGAAGAGCATTTGGCTCCATTTTGGCTAAACCTAGCCCTATTTCCATGTATTGATATGTACAGAGCTGGCTAGGATATTTCTTTATCCCCTTGATTGGCTTTAAGCAATGCCAATAGGTCCAGCTGAGGTGCTGATGTGTAGTCTTTAAAGCAATGAGACAGGTCAGTGATGCCCCACCTATAGCTCCCAACTAGTATGTGTGAGATAGGCCAAGTGAGCTGTGCTGTCTGCTGGGATTGAGCCTAGAGAAAGAGGCCATGACATCTCAGAGCGTGAAGATTACACATCAAAGCCGAAGCACCAACCCCTAAACACAAGATACTTAATCTGTGATGTGCAGATTACTCTTTCAGCATATCCTTCTCTCTCTCTACATATTGCAGAGGTGCTATCAGGCCTCCTACCTAGCCCAGCTCACAGTCGCTCATCCCTGAGCCACTCCCCTCAACAAATTAATAAAACTTGCGTTGGGTCCTGGGTTGAGGCCCTTGTTCCTGTAAGCCATTGTTCTAACTGGACTTAGGACCCCCTTGGCTCCCCAGAACTACAAATATGCCTTAGTGTCTTTATTCTCACCATGGACTGCCCTGGAAGTGGTAGATTGGAGGTTCAGGAAGGGCTATTCTATACCAGTGCAGCAGTATTCTGAGGTGGGCCTTTGGTGGGTGATTGGATCTGGTGGAGCCCCCTCGTGGAGGGCTCTGACCTTATGCATGGATTAATCCACTTATAGAGTCAGTGAGTTTCAGGTGAGGGGCTTCATTATAAAAACAAGCTCTTCTTTGACTTCTAGCTCACTTTGAAGTGAGAAGCTTTGCTCACCTTGAATTCTATGCCATGATGTTCTGCCTTGAGACAGCCCCATGACTATGGGGACAGACCATGGACTAAAACCCATGAAACCATGAGCCAAAATAAATCTCCCCTTCTTTTAAGTTGTTTTTCTCAGCTATTTTATCACAACCATGGAAAGCTGTCTAACACATGATGTAAAGTCATGTCCCTTCCAAGCACAGCCCACATCCAGTGACTGATCTGTGGGGGAGTAGACAGTCCTGGCTCTCTCAGCCCAGCTTGGGCCATCCCCGAAGGACTGTCTAGCTACACAGCTCTCCTGAGAGGTCAGCTGAGCTTGTGTCAAACTAGACCCTCTCCTGCACCCAGACATGCTACCAACCCCTCCCTCCCATCATTTTGACCCCAGGGGTACTTCTTAATAAACTTCCAGATGTTTGACTCCATCTCAAGTTCTGCTTCCCAGGGAACCCAAACTACACAGTGGCTCATCACCTAGGCTTCCCAAAATAAAAGTGTGTGAGTTTATTAGCATTTGTAGGTTTTTCATATGTAACCTTAAATGTAGCTGCTTTGCTTTCTTTCTTTCTTTTTTTTTTTTTTTTTAATGTGGGTACCAGGAGTCGACCTCAGGACCTTGCGCTTGCCAGCAGGCGCTTGTGCTGCTGAGCAATATCACTGGCCCCTTTTTTTTTCCTTTATGTGGGTTCCGGGAATCGAACTCAGGACCTCGTGCTTGCCAGGCAGGCACTTATGCCACTGAGCTATCTCACTGGCCCTGCTTTGCTTTCATTTGGAATGTTTGGGAATGCTTTGCTAACAGTGATTATCGATCGAAAAGCCATGATTAGTAGTTATTTGTTTCTCATTTATTTTCCATTTACAATGTTTAAATGTAGTTTCAGAGACTTATTTTAAAATCTTCACTCTAAAGTTTGAATATATAATAAGAAATATCCCCGAATTATAGAGTACTTTTTGAAAGCAATTGGTCAGACAATGTCCCTTGATGGACTCAAGTTAATTTTACTTTATGACTTTTGTGAAGAATGGGGATGGCTAAAGTAGTTCAGAGTGACCACTGCTAAAGCCTTTTGCTCTCAAGAATGGTGTTTTGCTTTGGATCTTCCAGCTGTACAATTACCCATGGTGAAAAGTTTTTGATATGGGTAATTATAGACTTCACCCTGAGGTCTTTCCACACATGCCACCACTATTACCCCTTTCTCTCCTGGTAATTTTTACTTCAAATTCCTTAAATAGAACTTGGTTTGTGACAAGGCCTGGCACAAAAGGACCTGAATCCACATCCAGGTCTTGCATTGGCAGGCCTTTTACCTGGTGTCCACCTTTGTCTAGCCAGCGGGCTTTATGTGACACTAAATGTGATCACCTAAAGCTGCCTCTTAAGCGTGGGCTGTAGGTAGGGCAGTTACGGACAGGCCCAAAAGTGTGCAGAAATGTGCAACATGGCTTACATATTCATCCTAATCCAACTTGCAACATGGCCTGAATTTTTGAAGCATACTTTCCTTTGACTGTACACAGGCCAAATTGTACTAGTAGAAGATGGCTTCAAATGAGAAATGTAGTATGTTTTGAGGTATACCAATAATTGTTTCAATAAAAAATGATACTAGTACCATGTTGTTTCTCCCAGTATAATACCAAAATGATTTAGAAGGGGGAAGGAAACGAGAACATCTTTTAATGTTTAAATTCATAAAAACTTAGAAATTTTTATTGAACTCATGGTACCCTCAACAGAGAAAAGTACATAAACAGTCTTTGCATTCTATGTACAAAATATCCCAGGTCCCATAAATGAAATCAGAATATTTTCTAATGCTTTATAATTAAGGTCAAAATTGATGGTACAGGGGCCAGTGAGATAGCTCAGCGGCATAAGCGCCTGCCTGGCAAGTGTGAGGTCCTGAGTTCGACTCCCAGTACCCACATACGAAAAAAGGGCCGGTGATATCGCTCAGTGGCATGGGCGCCTGCTGGCGCGCGAGGTCCTGAGGTCGACCCCTGGTACCCACACACACAAAAAAAAATCGATGGTACAATGATATCTAAAATTCATATATTAACTCCTGAAATTCTGACTTAAAAATCTTAAAATGCTCAAAGCAGAAATAAGTAGGAAGAGCAAACTAATACTCTAAAGCAACTGGTGGAGAACAGCTATGCAAATACATAACAACATAAGGGTCTGTTACCCGTGGTAATGTCTATTTCTAGGCAGAGAACAGGAAAAAGGGAAGACATAAAATGTCTGCTTTGAACTCATTCCAATTCTGCATAAATATTAGGTGTCTCCTGGAATACTTTGTAAGAGGTCTCTATAGCATTGGGCCCCTGCAACAATTAAATCAGTAATGTTCCTTAGCGAATAGTATTTATCATTACAGTTTTAGGCCTTTCCAGTTTTGAATATTTCTCACTTTACATAACAAATGTGTTTTAGGAAAACTGGCTGTACAACACATTCCATGTTCTTTTCTGTCATAATCCTACAATGGGCAATCTTCTCATAAGGGAGGGGGTGGGGAAGCTTCCAGAGTTGGAACACAGCCTTTCCGGTGATAATGAATTAACGTAGAGGTGAGACATGTGGCGGAAGGGACATGGTAGTCCTGGTAGCGCTTTCCTTCTTGCACTTTCCCTAAAACTAGGATCTTCAACCACCTCATTTCTTTTCCTCTCCAGAGGCAATTGCTTTCTTACTACATTTTTAAAGTACTGTGGTGGTGGGGAGGTTGAACCCAGGGCCTTGCACATGCAAGGCAAGTGCTGTACCACTGAGCTAGATTCCCAGCCCTTTTTACTTGGTTTTTTAAAATTTTGAGATGAGGTCTTGCTAAGTTGCCCAGTCTGGCCTCAAATTTGCAATCCTCCTGCCTTAGCCCCACAAGTAGCCAGGATTCTGGATATTTGCCACCATGCCCAATAAAAAGCAGTTATTTCTTATGCTTATGGACTCATCAGTACACAGTGCATCTCTGGGAATCCTGTAAGTATGTTCCACCAGAAGGATGCAGATGGTCTTCCTCCAGTCTTCACTGTCTTTTAGCTGAAGCTCTCATTTCTCGCCTCAGTTACTGCCAAGGGTCCTGGTTAATCATACTGCTGCTGACAGGATGATCCAGCAACAGAAAGACTTTTCACGGAGCAGTCCCAACCCTGGCACCATTCTCCTCCTGCCCCATTTCCCCGGCGACGTGAAGTACCTCCTGATTCAAATGTTGTTGTTCACTGTGTCCCAGGGGTTTAGTCTTGACCTCGTGTTTCTGCCTTAACCTAGTGTTTCTGAATGTTGTGTATGGACTCCCTGTGATTCAGCCAGGGTCTCACCAGAAGCAAGAAGGAATTTAAGGAGCATTTAACAAAAGCGCTATTAGAGTAGGTAGAGAAGCTACGATGATAAAGCAGTATTCTTGTGGGGCATTTGTACTAAGAAGGGGAGGGAGAAGTTAGCGGAACCTGGAAACAGAAAACACCATGCAGGGGCCGGTGAGATGGCTCAGCGGCATAAGCGCCTGCCTGGCAAGCGCGAGGTCCTGAGTTCAACTCCCGGTACCCCCATTAAAAAAAAAAAAAAAAACTAGAACAATGAACCTCACTTGCTCATTACCTAGATTCAATAATTATCAAAGATTTTCCACATTAGCTTAACTGTCCCTTGTCTTTTTCTTTGATAATTATTTCAAAGTAAATAGCAGGCATTGTGTCATTTCATCCTGTGTTTCAGTATGCAGCTCTTAAAAGAAAGATTGTGTTTTTTATTTAACCACAATCCCAGATTATACCTAATAAGATTTTAATAATCCTTTGGCATCATCTACAAAGTCCAAACATTACATTAGATTTTATCTCTTACATGGAGAACCATCCCTTTCCCAACATTTCCCCTGCCATTGCAAGTGTGTATGTGACAATTACTCCTTCATGATGCTTTCTGTTCTGGATTAATGTGTTTGCTTCCTTATGTTTAACTTGTGCCTCTCCCCTTCTACGTCCTGTAAAAGCTTGCCCTGGAAATCATATTCGGGTCAACTTGTCCTGGCAATAATATTTCCCAGTATTAAATGTTGGTGTTTTGTTTGGGGAAAAACTGCAAAATATCAGCTACTATAACAAAGCAAACCAACCTGGGATATCTTTTTTCCTCTTTTGCTGAATGCTTGTGTCTTAGAACTCAGCTCAGGCGCCCGCTTTATGGGAAGCATTTATTAACATCTCCCCTTCTGTATGCACTAGTATTATTTGGTACAAAAGCTTTTGTATCTCTATGCTAATATTTGCTTGTCACATTAATGATATATTTACTCATATTACAAGATAAGATTCAGTGTGAGATTTCACTGAGGACCAAAAAGTAACCAATCCCATAATCCAAGTTGAGGAGCCTGTATGGAACATGCAAAAGATAGAGTTATTAGTATGTTGTGGGCCTTACCTACTGCATGGAAGAGTAGAGGGTACTTTCCCTTTCTTCAGGCTTGTTGATTCATGTCCCTCACTAAGAGAAAGACAGAAAGACGGACAAACCACATCAAGCCATTTAAAATTCTGCCCAAAAGAACTCCATAGAGAGGTAAAGATTTATCCAACTGAGAAATGGACAATCCGAATACTGGTGTTTAAGGGAGGAGATAGACGCGTCCACCCAGAGGAAACGTACTGCTTGTGTCAGGAGCTTCCTTTCATTCCCACTCGGCACCTATATCCTATAACCCACAAGACCGCCTGTCAGCCCAAACACCTGCCAGCTGCTGTGAGATTACCTGAGTTCTAGTGAAACCCTTTTGGTGCCCGCGCACCTCACCCCTTCACCTTCTCCTTGGGCCCAGTCCTAATGGAGCCAGAGGCAGCCTGCTGAGTGGGAGAAGAGCAGCAGAGTCCAAGGCAGGGAACTTGAAGAGTGAATCAGAACCAGGAGGTAGGGAGAAAAGAACATATTCTGCCCACAGCTTTGAGAGCTCTTGTTCAACAGTGTCTGATTCTTTTTCTAGGCAGAGCTCTCCTTAAGGTCAAGGTCCATCCTACTCAATTTATTTCCCAAAATGTTAGTGCATAGGTATAGGGTTATGGTCTGACAGAGTATCTGTGATATAAATATGTTATAGTTTAGTGCATATTTAATCCTGTAGATCTCAATTCTCTACTTTATAAACCCCAAGTAATTGTAAAAGAAGTATCTATGCCCATTGGAGAGAGGAAATAATTTATCAACAGTAATTATTAAAAACTATTTACAGTTTCTTTTCATTTATAGTACAGCTTTGTGAGTGTTAATCAATCTCTTTATATTTTCCAGATGTAGTACTGATAGGATTTTAACTTTTAGCCCAACTTTATAAGATAAGCAATTAATTTTGTAACATCCTTTGAATTTATTTCCCTCTGAGATATTAGACAAGGCCTATCAAGAGAATCCAAAGTTCTGTTCATAGCATGAGAAATTTTAGGCTTGGTATATCTCTGAGGATTCCTTATCTCTAACTTCAGACCGAGGTAGACTGCTATAAATATTACACAGGCACAAATGTGTGTACATATTACTCTGCGCATTGCAGGGGTCCCAGTTGTCTCCCTTGTAAGATGAGATGATTGGACCAGCAGATGAAGGTCCCCAGGTCCAGCAGATTTTATCTAATCATCTCTGACTACCCTTGGCCTGTTACATTTATTCAAGGGAGGGAAAAGGGATGATATATGAACAAGTTGACTCTGCTAATGAGGTGAGAGGGTGAATGTGTCAACCCCACAAACTCTCTACTGCCTGGGTAACTTCCAGAGGATGTCCATCATTCCTTTTGACATGGAGCAACCCTGATCTGGAATTTGTTTTCAAGTAATTGCTAAGGAATGTGTGTGATTGGTTTGTTCTCTGAGTTTCAAATTAAAGTTTGGAGTCCTCAAGTATAGTGGTTGGAGCACTGTGTCATGGAACACACTGAAGATTCACGTCCAGGTCATAGATACAGTCTTCGTGGCACTAACCATTTAGCATATTTTCCTTTGACCTGTGACTTGTGGAAAGCTCAATCAACTTTAACTATGAATCTGATTTTTTCCAGGTTCTTTGGTGAAAAACAAAGGGATTTATTAGTCAATTTGTTTATCATTTGCTTAGTTTTCACCTAAACCATCTCTGTTTATCCGTTTAGTGCAGTATACCATTAAACAAGTTGAATGACAAAATTTGTGAGTACTTCTACGGAAATCAGAAAATCCCATAACCCGATCATCACATGTTGCTGCTGTTAAAACTTGTATTTGTTTACTCGAGCTTCCACAGCCAAATACTACATACCAAATGGTTTGGATAACAAAAATTTATTTTTTCACAGTCTAGAGGCTACAAGTTAAGATCAAGGTATTAGTAGGATTGCTTTCTTCTGAAGCTTCTCTCTTTGGCTTATAAATATCTATCTCCCTCCTGGGTCTTTGTGTGGTCTTCCCTCTATATGTGTGTGTCTAAATTTATTATTATAAAGACACCAGTCATAATGGATAGGGCCCATCCTAATGACCTCATTTTAACTTAATCTTCTCTTTAAAAACCCTGTAGCCTGGCTGGTGAGATGGCTCAGCAGTGTAAGCGTCTGCCTGGCAAGCGCGAGGGCCCGAGTTCGACTCCAGGAACCCACATACGAAAAAAGGACCGGTGATATCGCTCAGCAGCACGGACGCCTGCTGGTACGCAAGGTCCTGAGGTTGCCCCCCGGTACCCACCAAAAAAATAAAAATAAAAACCCTGTATCCTCATTTAATCATCTCTTTAAGAATGTACCTCCAAACATAGGCACATTCTGTGGTACCGAGGTTTAGGACTTCAACAGATGAACTTGCCACATTTCAGTCCATAAATTACTTTATATTATGTACCTCAACCATACACATTTTACTTTATGAAATTGGATTGTATATTAGATAATATATAATATGTTAAATTAGAAATTTTCTATTTTAAATATTCATCTAATATGTATAATAGCCTGAATATGAACTCAGTGTATAAATAGACCTTGACACTATAGAGTGATTCACATTGTAAAATACGTCTATCTTAGCTTAAACCTAGCACAGGTTATAATGATGATCATGGATCATTTTAAAAGGGAAACAATAGTTAATACATTTAAGGGTGAAAAGTCCGTGATATCTGGAAATCTGGTGTTATGATTTGGATCTTAATTTCCCCGCAAAGCCCATATACCAGCATGGGTATCCAACATTTTGACTTACTTGGGCTGCATTGAGTGAAGAGATTATCTTGGGCCACACATAAAATACATAATACAGTTAATGATTAAGTATTGAAGCTTTATTTTTGATATATTTATTATAACATTTAAAAGGGGGGCAAGAGGCCCACAGGCCGCAGATTGGACACACCTGTAAGGCTTGGTCAGTAGCCTGTGATGCTAATGGGAGTCGTGGAAGCTTTAGGAGATGGGGTTGAAGGAAGGAAGTTAGGTCACTGAGGGCTTTCTTTAAAAAAGGTATTGGGACCCCCAGCCCTTTCTGTTTCTCTCTGTGCTTCTCAGGTACCATGAGGAGAGCAGCCCCCTCCACAGTGCTCTCCCTGCTGGGATGGGTCACTTCACCAAAGGCTCAAAGGCAACAGAGCCAAGCAACCATGGGATAAAACTGAGCCAAATAAACCTTTCCTCCTCTAAACTGCTTATGGCAGGTGTCTTAGTTACTTTTCTCGTTGCTGAGACAAAGTACCCAAAACCCAAACTTAAAGGAGGAAAGGTTTATTTAGCTCACAGTTTATAGAGGTTTTAGTCTATAATCAGCTGGCTCCAAGGCAGGGTGGCACATGGCAGAGAGGCAACAGTTCATGGTGGCGGAAGATAGCAAAATCAACAAGCAAGGGAAGGAAGCCTCTTTCTGCCCCTTTTATCTTATCCAAACTGCTGGGATCCAGGGCAGTGCCAGTCCAATCAGTGGACTGATCCAGCAATTGCCCATCCTTAATCCCAGTACCCTTAATCCCAGCATTGCACTACGAGTCAATCACATGCTCTAGATTCAGCCACCTCCAAAGGAAAAAAAACCCTATGACCACATGAGACACAAACCATAGTAGCAGGTATTTTGTTTCAGCAATGGAATGATTAACAGTTCCAGATAATGTGACCATGAAATGTACTTATACACTCACCAAGTCTGAGGATTTATTACATAATTGTCACTACACAATTATGCGTGCCAAGACTTCAAATGAGAAAAGACACAAGGTTCTGACTTCATGGAGATTACATATGGTGGTATAAGCAAAAACAAAGATAAAGAAGCAGATAAGTAAAATTGCAGACTGAGAAAAACACAAGGGAAGGGGAAACCAACTAAAAGTGGCTTAAATTAGGGAGTACAGGGGATTCCTTTCTGAAGAAGTAGCCTTGAAGCCAAGACCCTAAGTTGAGAAAGGCCAGTCATATGGAGAACTAAGTAAGTTGGTCTCAGAGCCATAGTCCAAAGAGTCTGACATGCTCAAGCACTGATGAAAGGCCGGTGGGCCTCGAACACAGGGTCAGATTGGTTTCCTCTTCTAAACATCAGGAACTGGAACTGTGGCAACTAACCAAGAGGATGGATAGATAGACTTTGCTCACCTTTAACATTTAAAAGTATGCCTCTGAAATATTTTACCAGAGAAGATATACAGATTGCAAATAAGCACATGAAAAGATGCCCAACATCATTAATCATTAGAAAAATGCAAATTAAAATCACAAATGATAGCATTATACACCTTTTGAAACAGCTAACATAAAAATTAACAATGATACCAAATGCTGGTAGAGATATGGAGAAACTAGATCACTCATACACCACTGGCAGTAATGTAAAATGATACAGCCACTTTGGAAAACAGTTTGACAGTTGCTTTAAAAAATGCAGCTATCGGGCCGGTGAGATGGCTCAGCGGCGTAAGCGCCTGCCTGGCAAGCGCGAGGGCCCGAGTTTGACTCCCGGAACCCACATACAAAAAAAGGGCTGGTGATATCACTCAGCGGCACGGGTGCCTGCTGGCGCGCGAGGTCCTGAGGTCGACCCCCGGTACCGACAAAAAAAAAAAAATGCATCTATCATACAACCCAGTATTATACTCCTGGGCACTTATCCCAGACAAATGAACACGATATTCACACAAACACCTGTACATGGATGTTTATAGCCATTTTACTTATAGTACAGAACTGGAAACAACCCAGACATTGTTCAACAAATGAATGGTTAAGCAGTGGTACTTAGTGCCATGGGATACTACCCAACAATAAAAAGAACAAATTCATACAATCAACAATCTGAACAAATCTCCAGAGAATTATGCTTAATGAAGAAAAGCCAATCCAAAAAGCTTATATAGTGTATTATTCCACTTATGTAACACTGTTGAAATGACAAAATTATAGAAATGGAAAACAAATCAGTAGCTATCAACAAGGAGGGAGAGGTGGACCAGGAGGACGTGGATGGGACCATAAAAGGGCAACAGGAGGGACCCTGTGGTGATGGGAACGTCCTGTGACATGGCTATGTCATAGTCCGTACCTGGTTTGTGATAGTGCACTAGAGTTTTAAAGATATTGTCATTGGGAAAAACTGGGTAAAATGTACATGAGATCTTTCTGTATTTCTTACAGCTGCAAGCAAATCTACACTTATCTAAAAATAAAAAGGTTTTAATTTTTTAAGAAAATACATCCCTGAGAACAGTAGGGGTTTGATGACAACCTCTTCAAACAGGCCAAAACACAAAAGTGCCAACAGTGCAGCCTGAGGGGTGACACTTTCCTCTTGTGCTGTCATCGTACCCACAGAATTGGGGGCCTGGACCACAAATAGGCCCAAGATGTCTTTTTCCTTCTATGATGCCATGACCTGAGTGGGCTGTACATATTTGTGGAACCATGTCTTTAGCCTTAACATATTTCTCAAAGACAGAAAATCTCTATGAAAACAGTACTAACTGCCACTCTGGCACTATACCAGGAGAACCAAAGCCTGCCCCCCGCCTTCCTGAGCACTGCTTTGCATATTATAGCAGGATTACTGGAGTTACAAAAGGGGAAATGCTGAGCCTTTTCTTTCCTGGCTAAAAATTGTCCCCACTCATGCTGTCTTTGTTCCCAGAGAGAGGAGCAGGAGGAAAGAAGTCCTTCAAGAAGACATACAGTACGCTCAAAAACACATATTTTTCACAATAAGAACTGAAGGCATGTTAGCAACTCTGTTTTGTATCTTTTATTTTTTATCTATTTATATTGCAAACCCTCAAGGTCTCTTGAATAAGTTATGTGATATACTCTTTTCTTGGCATTTTCATGAATTCTTCAATATATTCCTTTCCTTCCAGGCATATCTTTTCTAGTTGAACCTTACTTATATATACAAACTCGATCCTTAAATCTTCATCTTATGACCCATCATAGTATTTTTCAAAGATGATTGCAAAATCTCTCATCCCACATGTTCTTACAGTGTGACTTTGACATTGTTCTGTGGGGTCTGTTACCTCCCTTTAAATCTGGGCACATTTTGTGAAGTCTTGACTAACAGAATATGATTGAAGTAAAACTATGTAACTTCCAAGGATATGATATAAAAATGTCATGCATGTTCTACCTGCTTTCTGGGAAATACCTACTTTTGAAATCCAGTGGCCATGCTGTGAGGAAGCCCAAACTCCCCCAGATTTGAGCTCTCCTCGCAGAAAGGCAATATGTAGGTGTTTTGGCCGCTCAGTGAGGTCCTGGCCAATGGGACCAAACACACAAGAAAACGTGCCTTGAAGTAATTCTAGCTCTCTGCTGCGAAGCCATCTTCAGCCTTTCGATCCTGGATAAGCTTCTAAACATAATAAGATCAGAGAAACCCATCCCCACTATGCTCTGAATTTCTGATCCACAAGTTTGGGGTTGGGAATTGATTATAATAAAATGATTATATTATACCACAAAATTTGGGATAGTTTGTTAAACAACAATAGATTACTATACAACTTGTTAGACTAAATGCCCTAACCCTCGATCTTCTGCTAGTGCTCTCCATTGACCAAGCCCAAGTGGCATCCAGAGAGGAAGAAAACCAACTGGTGCAGTACATCGACTTCAGCTTCCAGGAGAGACTGGGAAACACCTTCTACAGATGAGACTCTCGTTTCCACTGTCTTATTTTAGTGGTAATGTAAAGTAGAGGGGACAAAAGTTAGGATGCATAAAAGTGGACCAGTATGGGATAATTTGTAAGCAACAATCATTTACCTTTTAGATAAATCTGAAAAATGAAGGGCTTGAAGTAGTTTTAGTTCCCTTTCAGCTCTGGCATTTATCATGAAGGAGTAGTGGAACTTACCTGTAAAGAGCATACATGTAGAACAGTTTGCCTGGGTTCAAATCCTTGCTCTGCCATTAACTAACTGAATTCAAATATGCCATCAGCTAGCCTCTTGGGTAAACTCAGGTGACTCCTTTAGCCTCTGCATGCTTCAGTTTCCTTGTCTGTAAATGGGATGAAAATATTGCCTACCTATGCTTGTGGTGGAGATTAAGTGATATTATAAAGGTAAAGCTCGAAGTGTGGCGCTGCGTGAGAGTAACGGGATTACAGGTGCAGACTCTGCAAGGGAAGCAGATGGAAAAGCAGCAAACATCTTTCCTTTGGCCTTTACTTTATTCCCTGAGCAATAGCTACTGTCTCTATCTCTGATGCTTAGATTTCTTTAAAAATAGATGACTTTGGGCCGGTGAGATGGCTCAGCGGCTTAAGCGCCTGCCCTGCAAGCGCGAGGGCCCGAGTTCGACTCCCGGAACCCACATACGAAAAAGGGGCCGGTGATATCGCTCAGCGGCACGGGTGCCTGCTGGCTCGCGAGGTCCTGAGGTCGACCCCCCGGTACCCACAAAAAAAAAAAAAAATAGATGACTTTACAGAAAGACAGACAGACACACAGAGAGTGGATAAGGAATTTAAAAACTTTCATTCTCACGAACCTGTGACATTACTAAAGCACTCTGCCTTTGAAGTAGGTCTGCTACCTTGGTCTCTTCCTAGCTTCCATTCAAAAGATAACAATTGAAGTCTAAGGCCAATAGTTCTACAAATAAACAATCTCTACATAAATACCACTAGTATCTGTAAGATTCCAGCAAGAAATAAATGACAAACTCAAATTGTGTCATGAAGGATTTATTACAGGAAATATTTGTTAGAACAATCCAGCAAAACAATTCTGATTTGTTGAATAGCATTGTTTTATACATACATCAAACAGGTAAATAAATATACAAACAGCAACTTCACAGACAAAAAAAGGAGAAAGAAAGCTTTTATCTTTGGTCTTTTTGGCCATACCATATAAACCACTTATAGCATAGCTAAATATATACACCAGAAAAGTCCCAGGAATGCTGAGAGTAAGATTGTTTCGTTGTTTTTGCTTCTATCCTTTGAGATTATAATGAACACGGCCACAACACAAGTCAGAAGTAGGACAGAGAACCCCCTTGGGCTGGTTTGGTCATCTGAAATCATTAAAAATGGCCGATATGTACAAGAATATGGAATATAAATGAAAGCCAACAAATGCATCCTTTTTTAAAGTACTTTTAGGGCCGGTGAGATGGCTCAGTGGCGTAAGCACCTGCCTGGCAAGCGCAAGGTCCTGAGTTCGACTCCCGGAACCTACACACGAAAAAAGCGCCGGTGATATCGCTCAGCAGCACAGGTGCCTGCTGGCACGCGAGGTCTTGAGGTCAACCCCTGGTACCCACAAAAAAAAAAAAAAAAAAAAGTACTTTTAGGAAAGAAGCAAGCCTTTGGAAATTTTAGTTCTTTTTCTCTCCCGTTATCAATTCATGTGCCTTCTCTGGGCAGCACTGACAGACAGCTCTGACAGGCGCTTCTGGAAGATGGTCATATCCACCCGCTCAGATGAGATGTGGAGGCTGGGTAAGTAGGTCGTGCTGGCTTTTCAAATTCTTTTTAAGTTTAACTTTCCCCCTTTTTTCTTCTATCTGCTGCTGCTTGGTACCAACATCATTATCCTCAGCATCTCTTGCTGCCTGTTTGCCCATAGCTGCCTCATCCTCTCTCCATCTCCGTCCTCTACCTTCTTACCATCTTCTTCTTCTGTGTCTACCTCATTGTTGGCCCCCTGCTCCCCATTTTCTTCATTGGCATTCCCATTAGCAGGGGCATCTCTTCTGGTCTCCTCCACAACTTCCTCCTTTCAGCCCTTGGTGATCTCGGAGCTGCTGTCCATAACCCTGACAGAGCGAGGCACATCGGTGATCCCAGGCAGCAGATTAAGAAGAAAAGCAAGAGTTTGAGAACTCTGGCAATAAAGCTGTGAGTGGTGGAGGAGGTGTGTGGCTAGGATGGCTCCAGGGAGTGGGGAACTGGATGCAGGAACAATGCAAAGATGGTTTCCTGGGCAGCCCAAGGGAATATTTATAAAGACATGAGCAAGGCCTAAGGAAAGACACCACAAGCAATAGTTCATCACCCTGAGATTAGTAGGCATAGGATACTACTGCCACCCCTATAGGCTTAGAGGTAGAAGAGTAGAGAGTTGTTGGCTGGACCTAGAGAGAAAGCTGTATGAGGAGGGCTGCAGAGAGGAGCTGTGTGGCCTTGGGTTGAGGGATGAGGGTCCATTCACAAAGTTAGGCAAGGAGTGAGCCAGTGGGACCAAATTTTCCTTCAGCTCCAACCTGAGATAGTGCTCCATGTCGACCAAACCCAGATAGAAGCCAGAGAGCCAGAGATGGTTGTAATGCCTGCAGGTGAGTGTAGAGGACACAGAGCACAAAGCAAAGTGGAGAGCAGATCTGAAGGGGCAGCCAAAGGTAGAGCTAGAAGCGTGCTTTAGTAGCATGTTGGAAAACAGCCATCCACTCCTAAGTGCCAACTCAGAAGTTTCCATGAATTTAGTTCTAACTCTGAAGTATTTCCTGGGCCAGGGATTTAGCTCAGTGGTGCATCACCTGCCTGGCAAGCTTGAGATCCTGAGTTCTATTCCCGGTACCAAAAGAAATAAAGTATTTCCTATTAAATAGTGTGTGATGAATGGATTTTTAGCAGTTTTTGTTTTCCTTCATCCCCTGTCCTAAAATCCATTCCAGGCTTGTGTGTATGGTGACAGAACCCCAGTATTCCTTTGGATAGTTACTCTTCCTCCATTTGTAATCCATGCAGTTTGTGTGGGCCAGATGCCATGACATGGACGCAGGGTGGACATGTAATTCCTCTTGGCCACTCAGAGCAGATTCTCCCCATCTACAGGAATGGATTCAATAAGCGAGCCAGTGAGCTTTAGTCTTTTTTTTTTTTTTTTTTCTGTGGGTACCGGGGGTCGACCTCAGGACCTCGCACACCAGCAGGCACCCGTGCCACTGAGCAATATCACCGGCCCTTTATTCGTATGTGGGTACCGGGAGTCGAACTCAGGACCTCACGCTTGCCAGGCAGGTGCTTATGCCGCTGAGCTATCTCACTGGCTTGTGAGCTTTAGTCTTGAAGCTATTGCTACAACCATTAGAAAAGGGTCCCTTTCTTTCTGTTGAAGTTGCCAAGCTCGTGGAACCCAAACCCAAAGCTGCTGGTGGTCATCTCTGCCTTCAGTCAGTAAGAGTCCAGGAACACAGTCAGCAAACAAAAACAGAGGTCAGTGATAGAGAAATTAGTTCCCTGAATCACAGTGGAATTACTGAGCACTTTGACCCCACTCAAGCTTAAGTCAGAATACCTCTAGATAGTTTAATTACAAATTGATAAATTCCATATTTTTTCCTAATTCATCAAATGGATGTTTGTTGAAATGAGATTGGAAGCAAGAAGATATTAGGTCACAAATTAAAAGAGTCTTAGGGCTGGTGAGATGGCTCAGCGGCATAAGTGCCTACCTTGCAAGGGCGAGGGCCTGAGTTCGACTCCTGGAACCCACATACGAAAAAAGAGCCGGTGATATCGCTCAGCAGCACAGACGCCTGCTGGTGCGCGAGGTCCTGAGGTTGACCCCCAGTACCCACAAAAATAAATAAATAAATAAATAAATAAATAAATAAATAAATAAAAGAGTCCTAGAATGATGTCAAGCTGTACTGATCGCCAGATATCTTGGGAAACATTAGCCCAATAAAAAGAGGCCAACCACTCTCTTTAAATAGAATCTTTGAATGCTGCTAAAAACTACTTGCTGAAAGTGAGGAAATACTTTGCATAGTGAGTATCCTCTGGAGGACCAGGTTATATAAAGCAAAAAAGGAAGTATTTTCAATTTCATTCATGAAACAGTTCTTGAATAATCTTATAATGGTTTTGCCAATAAATGGGCTACTATTAAAACAGTATTAAAATAGTCTCTTATGGTATATTCACTCTTAGGGAATGAGCATAGTTCCAATGCTGCTTAGCTTTCTGGTTCCTGTTCCAATTTCAAAAAGTAAGAATAAGCTGATAGAAAAGGGACAGCTTTTTTCCCTTACTCTCACTGAACTTAGTCCCTTTGTCATCTTTCCCTTATTTCTTTTATCTCTTCCTGGTGAGAGAAACCTGAAAGCTGATGAAGACTTTTTTGCAGCTGTTTCTCTTCATTCTCTAAGAACTTCATTTTCTTCTATGTTTAGATCTTAAAACATGGGCTCAATGATGTTGAATAACACTGAACACACAATTCACACCCTAGAGAGGAAGTAGACCAGGGCAGGAGAGTTACTCATTCAGATTTTTCCTGTGTGGGAAAAGCAGAATTCCCCAGTCTCAGCCCTGCTCTGCCACCTCCTTGTTAGCTACACAGGCATCCCACAGTTCTTGGGCAAGACATCTGTGGCCCAGTCCATGACCAATCTATGATGCCCTGGAAGATTTCATGAAGAGTTCCTTAGAGCTTTTTTCCTACAAAGACTTATGAAACATTTCTTAAATCAGAGAATTATTCAGGGCTTCTGTTACTTTGAGGTTGTAATTTTTGAGATTTTTTTTGGTGTCTTATACACTCATGTATGTATATATGCATGCATGAATGTATGTATTTATATTTCTTGGTAGCTATGGTCTCTTCCAGGAAGAAATAAATCAGAAAACATCTCCTTTTCTCCACACCCATTCTCTCTCCTCCCCCTGCATGGCTGGCTCATAGGGGCTTATGCTTTAGAGGTAGAGGAGGGTAATAGTCTAGCTCACTCTGAAGTTCACTAGAGACGGTAGAAGCACAGGTAGAGATAGATGCCTGGATTCAAAGAAAGCACTGATGTCTCAACCTTGTGAGAGCTTCTGGAAGGTCTGTGTGAAAGCTCAGTACTGGAGGAGGGGAGGGTTAAGTTTCATCAAAGCTGGCAGCTTTCTACCATGGACAAAGGCCACTGGCAATTACATTCCAAAGTGACTCCAGCCAAGAGTCTCTTCAATTTTTCTAGAACATTGGGTCAGAAATGTCACAAAAACAGGAAGATATGTGGGCATTCTTATCAACCTTGATGAGAAGAGAAACTAACTTGGTATACTTCTTTTTAAAAAATTAGACAATGTTTCTTGTACTCATTATTGTAGACGAATTTTGCAAACATTTACCTTAAGAAAAGTGAAGGGATGCTTCAGCACAAGAAATAATACTAGAGATAAAGAAAAATGTCTCATAATGATAACTGAGTCATTTCATCAAGAATGCATAATCATAAATGTGCATTACCTCGTTACAGAGCTTCAAAAATACATGAAGCAAAAACCGACAGAACTGAAAATAGAAATGAGCCCAAAATAACATTTAGAAATTTCAACTCTTTCTCCTCAGTAATTGGTAGAACAAATAGATAAAACTTAGTAAGAATATTGAAGAATGGAACATCAGTATCAACCAATTGAACTTAGACATTTATGGAGCAACATTTATAGACTATTCCACCTAACAACTGAATAGTCAGTATTTTTCAGACACACATGAAACACTTATCGAGACAGACCATATGAAGGACTAAAGTCGAAAGAATTTAAAGCATTGAAATCAAATAAAGTATGTTCTCTGACCACAACAGAATAAATCAAATTATTGACAAAGGGACATTGAAAAACCCGTAAATACATAGAGATTAAATAACAGACTTCTAAACAATGCAAGTGCTAGGGAATATATCACAAGAAATACTAAAATATATTTTTACCTGAATAATAAGGAAAATACAACATATCGTAAATTATAGGAAAAAGGTTAAAGCAGTGATAAGAGGGAAATCAAAAGCTTTAAGTGTTTGTATTATGATAGAATAAAATTATAATATCAATGATATAAGATTTCACACTAAGAATCTTAAGAGCAAATTGAACTCAAAGTAATAAAAAGCTAGGAAATAAAATATCAATGGAATCAATGAAATTAAAAATGGACAGTTTATAGGGGGAAAATTAATGAAACAGTTTATTCTTTAAAAAAAATTATTAACCCTCTACTTAGGCCAATCAAAAAAGACGGAAAATACAAATGATTAAAATCATAAAAGAAAGACGAAACATCACTGAAAACATTAAAATGATGAAAGGGGGCAATTATAAACTAGATAAAATGGATGAATTATTTGAAAGACACAAGCTACCTGTGGTGGTTAATTCTGATTGTCAACTTGATTGGCTTGAGAGATGCCTAGGTGATTAATAAAGCACACTGCTGGGTATGTTTCGATGGATCACAAGGGCATGACACTGGGGACTATGTCTGGTCCTTAGTCCCTTCCTCTCTGACTCTTTCCTTTTTTGCTCTGCTTCCTGGCTGCCATGAGGTGAGCCGCTTTCCTCAGCCATGCCCTTCTGCCATGTTTCTGCCTCAGAGCCAGCTGGCCATGGACCAAAACCTTTGAATCTATGAGCCAAAATAAATCTTTCATCCCTTAAGTTATGTATGTCAGGTATTTTGTCTCATCAACAGAAAGATAACTAATTCAGAAAACTGGTACTGGGAGTAGAACTATTGTTGTGACTAGACATGACCATTTGGTTCAGAAACCTTTGAAACTGGTTTTCCAGGGGAATTTGGAAAGGTTTGGAGATGAGGCTCGAGAAACCGTAGAATGCTATAAGCAGGCTTTGATGGAAAATTCTGGTGGGAGCTCAGAAGACCAGAAAACTAATAGAAATACGGATAGTAAACCTATGCTCGTGAGGTTTCAGATGGGAATGAAGACTCTATTAGGAACTGGAATAGAGGCCACACAGGTTACATTCTGGCAAATGACTTGTCTACATTATATTCAGGTACTGAGACTTTATAGGAGGTTGAATTTGAAGGTTATGGACTAGTTTATCTTACAGAAGAAATTTCAAGACAGCATGCTATTAAGATGTGGCATGGATATTTGCTGCCTGCTTTTAGTGTGATTTACAATGAGAATCAGGAGCAAAAGCAGAGTGGAAAGATTGAAGAATTTGCAGTTTGGCCAGAGGAAATGTGTAAAGTTGCACCGAGAAAGTTGTACCTGAAGAGAATAGCACCTATTAAAAAGAAGTCAAATACTTTGCACTGGGACAACAGGAAAGGTGCCTCGTGTGCACCTCAGGAATTGAGCAAATCCTACCCATCACAGGCTGGATGTGTAAATGTGTAAACTCCTTCGAAACACTTTGCTTTCAGAGGAGGGCACCAGAGTGCACTGGTCACTCAGGACTATGGAGGGAAGTTTTTCCTGACTTCAACCATCCAGACACTCAGAAGATGCCACAGCCATGATTCAAGGGGGCCCAGCTACTACTGCTCAAGCTGGTAGCAGACCTTGGCATCTACACGATGCTGGTTTAGCAGGCATGTGGAATGCAAGGATTGCAGGGTAATGGAGGCTTCTACCCAGCTTTCAAAGGAAGACCTGGGAAGCCAGACAGTGTGTGATAGGATTAGAGGCCCTGCCTGAAACCCCTGACGGGGTGACACATGAAGCTATGGGAGTGAGGCTGAAGCTGCAGTGGGTCCCTAGGAAGTTGCAGATGCCAGTGATGTGGATCATCTGCTGAGCAAGGCTGCATCTGGCAAGTGAAGCCATCCCAAGAAAGAGGTCAAGTGGGCTGCAACTGTCAAGGCTGTGAAGGTGGGGCTGCCTCTTCTCTCCTCTTCCATGTGACCCGCATTCTGTACGTGGAGCTACAGGATTTAAAATTTCCCCTGCTGGGTTTTGGTCTTGTTTTAGCCCTAATCCTTTCCATCCCTTATTCTTCCCTTTTGGAAATGAAATGGTTGCCCTGTGCCATTTTTTTTTTTTTTTTTTTTTGGTGGGTACCAGGGGTTGACCTCAGGACCTCACGCGCCAGCAGGCGCCCGTGCAGCTGAGCGATATCACCGGCCCTTTTTTTTTTTTTCGTATGTGGGTTCCGGGAGTCGAACTCCTGCCCTTGCACTTGCCAGGCAGGCACTTACGCTGCTGAGCCATCTCACCAGCCCTGTGCCATTTTATCTTGGGAGCAACTTGCTTTATGAATTTTACAGGGTTCACAACTAAGAATTTACCTTGAGTCTGAGAGGATAGTTTGATCTTGGACTTTTGAGCAATGCTGGAAATATTGAGACTTTGGGGGAAAGAATTGGTCTATTTTCTGTTTTCTGAAGGATAATTAGATCATGTTAGGTGGAATTATGCCGTTGTTGTTGTCTCTATTTGGAAATTATGTTTTAGAGATGTGTTGGGTGTCGTGTTGATAAGTGGTGAACTTGTGATGGTTAATCTGGTTGTCAATTTCATTGGCTTGAGGGACACCTAGGAGATTAGTAAAACATTTCTGGGTGTATCTGGGTGGGTCATGAGGATGTGAACTTGGGGACTATATCTGGTCCCTGGTCCCTTTCTCTCTGGCTCTTCCTCTGCTGTCTGCTTCCCAACTGCCATGAGGCAAGCAGAACTTTCTTCCACTGTGACCCCCTTCCATGATGTTTGTGCCTCAGGACCAGCTGACCATGAACCAAAACCTCGGAAACTGACAGCCAAAATAAACCTTTCCTCCTTTAAATTGTGTATGTCAGAAATTTTATGCAAGCAGTAGAAATTTGATTAATACACTACCAAAATTGATATAAAAAGAAATAGAAAAATTAAATATCCCTGATTTTATTGGATAAATTGAATGTGCCAAAGTAATTCAGTGGAGAAATGACTGTCTTAAAAACTAGTGCTTAACCTCTATATAATCATAGAGAAAAAGTATAAACCTCCATTCTTTTTTTTTTTTTTTTTTGTGGTCCTGGGCCTCACACCTTCTAAGCAAGCATTCTACTACTGAACCACATCCCCAATAACAAAACCTAAATAGAGTATAGACCTGAAAATAAAACCAAACGTTATAATATTTCTACAAGACATAGAAAATACCTTCACACACATATCACACTTAGGGTAAGCAAAGTATTACATAAAAGGACAAAATATGAAAACAGATTAATAAGTGGATTTCATCAATATTAAACACACTGTTTCAAATGATACCTTTAAGAAAATAAAAATTGGTCCACAGCACCACAAAAATAAAAGAAAATCCTTAAAGCAGTGTTTCCAAAAAAGCCATAAAGAAAATAGAAAGATAAGCCAACAGATCAGTAAAAGATATTTGCATTACCTATACCTGACATATATCCAGAATATATAAAAAACGTTTACAACTTTATAACTGGAAGACAGACAAACCAGTTTTTAAACTGAGTAAATGGGCCTGGGAGTAGTAGAATGTTTGCCTTGCATGCATAAGGCTCTGGATCTGATCTCTAGCACTGTAAATAAATCAATTAAAATAAATTAAACTGAGTAAATGATTTGATATTTAAAATAAAAATCTGAGAATGACCAATGCATATATGAAAAGATGCTCAACAATTTTAATCATCGGGAAAATACAAATCAAGAACATATTAACATATTGTTACACACCCACTGCATGACCTGAAGAAAGAAAATGTTGTGAATACTCAATGATGAAGCTATGAAGCAAGCGGAACACTCATATATTACTGCTGCAAATGTGAAGTGGTGTAACCACTTTAAAAAACAGTTTGGCAGTTCCTGATAAAGTTAAACAAACACTTGCTCTATGACTGATCAATTCTGCTCTTCAGCATATAAACCAGAGAATAAAAGCTTGTCCATTAAAAGACTTTACTATTTCTAGCCTCGTTTTTATATTTGTTTGTTTTGGTGGTGGTGGTGATGGAACCCAAGGCCTTCACACTGAGTTTCATCCTCAGCCATTTCTTTATTTATTTATTTATTTATTTATTTATTTTTTGTGGGTACCAGGGGGTCGACCTCAGGACCTCGTGCGCCAGGAGGCGCCCGTGCCGCTGAGCGATATCACCGGCCCCTTTTTTCATATGTGGGATCCGGGAGTCGAACTCGGGCCCTCGCGCTTGCAAGGCAGGCGCTTATGCCGCTGAGCCATCTCACCGGCCCCATTTCTTTATTTTGAAACAGGATCACGCCAACTCTGAGTTGCCCAAGCTGGGCTCAAACTTACAATCCCGCCTCAGCCTCCCAGAGTGATGGGATTTGAGGCATGTACCAGCACACTCAGTTTATTTACAGCCTTATTACTAATAGCCTAAAACTATAAACCTGGATATCCATCAACAAGTGAATAAACTCTGGTATATCATTTGGATCTAAAATTCATTGAGTGAAAGAAGTCAGACACCAAAAAATACATACTGTATGATTTCTTTTATGTGACATTTTAGAAAAGGAAAGCTAATGTGCTAGAAAATAAATCACTGGCTACTCATATCCAATGGTTGGCAGGGTATTGATGGCAAAGCGCTGTGAGGGAATTTTGGGGAAAGAAATGTCCTGTGCCATGATTGGGGTCATAGGATCGCACATGTCAAAACCCATGAAACTGTACATTCTGATGGACACTATTGTGCATATATTAAACTTCAACACTAATTTTAAAAATCACTGCAAGGGGCCGGTGAGATGGCTCAGCGGCTTAAGCACCTGCCCGGCAAGTGCGAGGGCCCGAGTTCGACTCCCGGAACCCACATACGAAAAAGGGGCCGGTGATATCGCTCAGTGGCACGGGCGCCTGCTGGCGCGTGAGGTCCTGAGGTCGACCCCCCGGTACCCACAAAAAAAAAAAAAAAAAAATCACTGCAAGGGCTGGGGATGTAGCTGAGTAGTAGAGCACTTGCCTAGCCTGTGCAAGTCCTTGGGTTTAATACCCAGTACAAATAAAAAGCAAAAATAAGCCCATAAAAATACTAAGATTTAAAGTTGAAGAAATGTTCCATGTTGTAAAAATATAAACTATAAGAAAGAAGATGAATCCAGAATATTAGGTCTACCATCCAAGAAAATGAGAAATGGAAGATAGGGAAATCATGAGGTTTTTGGTTTTGTTTTCCTTACTGAATGTAAAGAAAACACAAGTCTTCAGTTTGAAGTGTTGATTTATTCATTAAATCCACTTATTACGAAGTTCCCTTACACCTCCATTCTAACAGGGCCACAGTGATGCCTCAGGTCTCTGGGTACAAAGGTTACCTCAGACAGCTCGGTATTACCCTCTCCACAGTGTTCTCTTATCCGTGTAAATGGCCTTGGGCAGGACTGGGGGAATCTCACTGTATATGCTTGTAGGCTAGTTGTGGCCTCCTGCGGACCTGGCCATTTTTCATTCAGTTTTTCATTTCAGACTTGAAAAATAGTTCAGATCTGGAAACTGGACAATGGATCATAACTATATATTGGAGTAACTGCTGTAAGTCTCCCAATCATCCATCCTTGACTTCCTTTGATTACATAGGTGGAGTAGTTCCCATTGGTTGGTCTACTTTTTCCCAGAACAGTTTTCTATTAATCAGCTCCATGGTTTTCTGCAAAGCGGATCCATTCATTACCCTTTTGGCCTTGCCACACATCAAGATAATTGCATCTACCCGATTTCTAGTGATTAAGTAGCACCACCTGTCCTCCTTTCTGGTGGGGCGTTCACTGTCATCAGTGAGCCTAGTTCTCTCGTGGCTTTTCCTTCTATCAACCCTGTTTTTCCACCTCATTGACAGCAAGAAGTTGCTCTTTCCATGCTGCTGAGAGATATCCTGGGAGTATATCTGCACAATCTCTTAGCATCCTTGCTATAATTTTAAATCATATCTCTTAGAAGTCTCCCCAGTTGATAAATTCTCTTTGCAAACAGTATGTACTGAGTGTGATCCAGAGCCCTTAGAAACCAATCCCTATCTTTCAGCTTTACTAAGGATGAGTGGACTGCTTCTGTAGGAGTTGGGGAATATGGAGAGTCAAGATTTGGGGAGCATCAAACACAGAGTCCCCATTCCTTGCTTCAGGCCTTTTTACTCCACCAGGGGCTTGAGCACAGATCTGCTTATGCTGACAATTTAATTTCCTTTGGAGTTTAGCTGCTCTTACTTTCTAGCCATGATCCTAAGCCACTCAGACTTCCTCTGAAGGAGAAGAGAGATGCTTCATATGCTCTAAGGAGACCCCAGTCCCCACAGCCCCAGTTTACCTTTTTTTCAAGGCCTTAATTGAGCTTAACAAAGCCATCCAATTCTATTTTCTTTAGAGTCAGTATTTCCCTCTGTTGTAGTCAGGGTTTGTAAGGAAAACAATTTAATACAGGACACATAATTTATAGGGTTATTTTATAGTAGTCACCCAAAGAGTCAAATACAAAAGTGTGCAGGGAATCTGTCCACACACTAGAGACACAAAAAATCCAGCTGAGGGCCTGGATCCCATGGCAATGTCCTGCATGAGTCCAGCTGGAGGCCTAGAGCCCACGACAATGTCTCATGCAAGTCTGTATCAAGGACCTGCGCTGGGAAGGCCTAAAGGTCAGTGGTGGAAGCTAGAAAGTCTGCGCCAGTGGGGTGAAGGATCTGTGCCAGCAGGCTGAGGGATCTGCGTTGGAGCCAGGAAGCGATGCTCAAGGAAAGGACCAGAGCTCCCCTGAAAAGTGCCACAGCCATCCTCAGCAACAATGAGGTCCCGAGGTCCTCCGATGGTGAGAACAGCCAAGTTCCTATCAGGAAAGCCAGTGCAACAAGCTTCTCGAGGAGAACCAACAGCACCACCTCCTCCTCTCCAGTTCTCCTTTTTATGTTGTTGGCAACACTCCTCACGTGGGCCTTCCACTCCCAGCACCATGCTGATTCAGTTCAGCTGGGTGTTACAAGTTGACACCAGTTGTCAACCGACGACACCCTCATCTCTCCAGTGACAGATATAATACCAACTGATGCACATCCTCCGACTCATCACCTGTGATCATTTTATACCTTGTGCCAGGACCATACATCCTCTCAAATCCACAGCAGTACCAACTGTCACAGGTAGATTTTCCAGAAAGCTGACTCTGAGATGGAGGCTATTATTCAGGAGGTATAGGGGCGGTGTTTGCAGGTTCAACACAACACATGAAAGGGGAGAAGGGTAGGGGATCGGGCAGAGGGAGAGATCAAGATGAGATGTAGGCTAAATGAAGTTTTCATTAGCCCTGTGTAAATTCCTGCAGATGGAAGGCCCTTCAAAGCTGTCCAGGGCCGGTGAGATGGTTCAGCAGCATAAGCACCTGCCCGGCAAGCTCAAGGACCTTGAGTTCGACTTCCGGTACCCACATAAAGGAAGAAAAGGGCCGGTGATATCGCTCAGCGGCACAAGCACTTGCTGGCAAGTGTGAGGTCCTGAGGTCGACTCCCGGTACCCACAAAAAAAAAAAAAAAAAAAAAAAAAAAAAAAAAGCTGTCCAGTTAGAAGCTGAGCCTCTGAGGCCCAGGTCAGCAGTCACAGGACGTGGACCACCCCGGGGAAGATGACTCTCTCCACCTGAAGGTGCTGCTGGGAACTGGGCAAGAGCTGCTTTATTTCTGAAGGGCATCTTGGTGGTGCATCCCAGCAACCATCCACCCTTTTCTTTTGCACAAAGACTAAATTTGCCCTATGCACATTCGCACACCCCTATATGTCATTGCAAGTATAAAGTTCTGCGTGTATAGCTCCCTTCACCTCCTAGAACCGCCAGGTTGTGAGCACTGCTGTGGCCACAATAATAAGTTACCTTGCTAGTGTGTGACACTCTCTCCTTCTTTCCTTCTCTCCCCTCTGTCCCTCTCCTTCCTTTCATTTGCTCTGTGCTAAGGAATATACAGATTACCTTTCATGAATACTTTAATCATCACCTTAATTCCATTCAGTAAGCATGAGTAAGCACTTAAGAAAATACAAATTTAGGTTGATAGTGTTTCCAAACCACACAGCTAGTGCTTACTGAAATCTGTGCACAAACCCAGGTCCTATTCCATATTCCGTGTTCTCAGGGATGACACTGCTATTGGCTCCCTGCTTCTTTACCTCCCTTGCCCCAGTCTGAGGTCAGTAAACACATTGTGGGTCACTGTTCTTAATTAAGCCCTACTACTGGTGGCATAAATTCCTAAACAATGCCTTTTTAAGGCATTTTTAAAATTAGTGAATATTAGTAATAGAGAATGAGATTTGTTTTGGTATACATGTATGTAATATGTTTTTATTTTCATCTCCATTATCCCCCTCTCCCTTTCCTACACTCTTCCTGTGATGCTCTTCTTGCTCTCTAAAAATCTACCTTCTACTTTCCTATCATCTCATATTTATTTATCTATTTAGTTAGTTTGTTCATATAAGAGAAAACATGACTTATCTGGTCTGACTTATTTTGTTTAACATGATGGTTTCCACTTCCATCCATTTCCTGCAAATGACATGATTTCATTCTTTATGACTGAATGAGATAGACAGACAGACAGACAGACAGACATAACATTTTCTTTATCCATTCGTCTGTTGATGGGCATCTAGGCTGTTTCCGCAGCTTAGCTCTTGTGAATTGTGTTGCGATAATCACAGATATGTGTGTGTCACTAGAGTATGCTGTCTTTAATTCTTTCAATAATACACCAAGGAGGGGTAGAGCTGGATCAAATGGTATTTCTATATGTGTGGGGGGTTTTGTAGAATCTCCACTGGTTTCCAAAGTGGTTTACTAGCTTACATTCCCACCAACAGGGTAGAGCTTCTTTTTCCTCTGCTTTCTTGCCAGCATTCATTGGGTATTGTAGTCTTCATGATAGTTGTTCTGACTCAGATGAGATGGAATCTCAATGTACTTTTGATGTGCATTTCTCTAATGGCTAAAGATGTTGAACAGTTTTCACATTATTGTTGGCCATTTACACTTATTCTTTTGAGAAATGTCTACTCAATTTATCTGCCTATTGATTGTGGTTTTTTAGTTAATTATTTGACTCTATATATTCTAGATACTAATCCTCTATCAGAAGAGTAGCTAGCAAAGATTTTCTTCCATTCTGTATGTTGTCTGCTTTACCATATGCCTTAGTCACTTTCTTATCACTGGACCAAAATACCCAACACCTACAACTTAAAGCAGAGGTTCATTCTGGCTCGTGATTTCAACTGGCTCCAAGGCAGGAACAGCATGGCAGAGGGGCCTGTGGAGGAAAAGTGCTCACCCCATGGCAGCCAGGAAGCAGAGCGAAAAGGGAGGAGCTGGGGACAAGAACATGTCCTTCCAGGTCACTTGCCCGGTGACCCACCTCCAGCCAGGCCCACCTCCTAACAGCACATTCAATTACTGAATTTGTCAATGAATGAATGCACTGATGAGAATAGCACCCTCATGACCCAATCACCTTCCACACACGTGAGAAATTGGGAGTATTTTAGATATAAGCCATAACACCATGCACTTGTTTAAACTTAAAAAGCTTTCTCTCTCCAGCCTTTGCTAATATTCAGGGTGAGCATCAACAGGTCCTCTAGATGCCTGTCAAATGGGGAGGGGGAAGGGGCCTCATGGCAATTCTGTGCTGTGTCAGGAAACATTTCAGAAACAGACTGCAACAGGACATCTGTGGCACATCTTATAGAATCATTTTCTTGAAGCTGCGATCATTTATTTATATACTCAAACCTGAGACACAGCCATCCTTCCACAGCTCAGCTGGTCTCTCTCTAGCTCTGCTCTTCCCATACATCTCGGATGAGAATAGCTTCCCCACAGGTAAGAGCTATTGTCACATTTTTACTGCTCACATTTTCATGTATGCATTTGTTCCCCTCAGCAGATTGTAAATATCATGTACCATCTTTTAGATGGTATTGTACATGGGAGACATCTTAAAGCAGATTACATTAATTTTGAATTAGTGTCATGAGTTGCTTAGAGATGTGCCTTTGGGCTCTCTTTTTCTTCATTCTCAAGTAATGATACAAGTTTTACCTTTTGTTAGATAAGAATGTCAGCATTATGGGAAACCTGCCCTATATATTTTTCATTCTGCACTTCCTCTCTTGAGTAACCCTGCCCTGGGAACCCTAGGCAGTTAAGTTTACTCATGGTGATTAACACAAGCTAGTTATGTCCCATATAAGACTAATAGCTCTCATGGTTATGAACAAACTTTTATTATATTTCATAATATCTAGCATATATTCTGGTACTTATTTATACTTTGTTTCTCACACCAGAGAAACAATGTGATATTTACACATGTGTGGTTGATTTATTTCACTTGAGTATGATCTCAAGGTGCATCCATTCAGCTATAAATGTTTCAAATTTATTCTTTATGGCTGAGTAGTAAAAAAACACATCTTTTTTATCCATTCCTCGGTCTGTGGGTATTTGGGTTGTTTCCAAGATTTAGCTACTACAAACTGTGCTGCTATAAACATGGGTGTGCATACATAACTGTGCTATGGTGTTTTTAGTTCATACCAAAAGGGGGAATAGCTGGGTCGAATGGAACCTCTAGTTCTAGTTTTTTGAGGCATCTCCATACTGATTTCCACAGTGGTTGCACCAGCCTACACTCCACCAACAGTGGAGAAGGATGTTTTTTTCCCCACAGCCCCTCCAGCGTTTGTTATTGGTTGATTTCTTGATAACAGCCATTCTTTCTGGAGTGAGATGGAATCTCAGTATTATTTTAATTGGCATCTCTTGAGTGACCAGTGATGTTGAACATTTTTCCATATATTTATATGTGTTTCTACTCCTTCATCTGAGAAGTGTGTATTCTTCTCAGATGCCCATTTTTAAATTGGGTCTTTACATTTGGGGGGGTCTGATTTTTTTTAGTTCTTTATATATTTTAAATGTATTTACAAATGTTCTATGACCCAGTATGTGGTCTATTTTGGAGAATGTCTCATGCACAGCTAAGAAGAATGTGTATTCTGATGTTTTTGGGTGAAACACTATAGACATCTACTAAGTCCATTTGTTCAAAAGTTTCATTCATTTCTGATATTTCTTTGATTTTTTTGTTTAGCTAATCTGTCTATTTGTGACTGTGGGGTATTAAGGTCCCCCATTATAATTATGTTAGTGCTTATTTGATCTTTCATGTCCGTTAAGATTTGTTTTATATAGTTGGGTGTGCTTGTTGGTGTTTGGTGCATACATATTTATGATGGTTATCTCTTCCTCTTGGAGTTTTCCCTTAACAAGTATGTAGTGACCTTATTTGTCTCTTTTGATTAGTCTTGGCTTCAAGTTCACTTTGCAAGTTCAGTCTTTGCAAATAGAATAGCTATCCCTGCTTTTTTCTGGGTTCCTGTTGCCTGAAGTATTAGTTTCCACCCTTTGATTTTCAGTCTATGAATTTCTTTTTAGTTAAATGTGTTTCTTGTATGCGGCATTATTGTTGGATCTTGCTTCTTGATCCATTCTGCAGTCTGTTTCTTTTGACTGGTGAATTGAGACCATTTATATTGATGGTTATAACTGATAATGTATTGGCTTAATGTTGACATATTATTTTCCTGTTGTTGGTTTCCTGTACTTTTCCCTCTGTTTAATTGCTTGTCTTGCCTGGTGGCTTCTTTCTATTGGTGATCTTAGGATTGTGGTCTTCATTATCTCTTTCTAAAATATTCTTCAGAACATTTTGGAGGGATGGTTTGGTGATCATTAATTTCTTCAATTCTTTGTCATGAAAGTATCTTATTTCTCCATTGATTTTGAAAGAGTTTTGAAGAGTACATCAATCTGGGTTGGGGGTTGTTTTCTTTCAGGAGTTGAAATACTTCACTCCAAGCTTTTCTTGACTTAAGAGTTTGTGTTGAGAAGTCTGCTGTGATTCTGATGGGCTTTCCATTGTAGGTAATTTGTTTCTTTTCTCTAAGAGCTGTTAATATGCTGTTCTTGTGCTGGATTTCTGAAATCTTGGTTATTGTGTGCCTTGCTGTACATTTATTTTGGTCGTGGCTAATTGCAGTTCTGTGTGCCTCACTTGTGTGTCAATTTCTTTTTCCATGTTTGGGAAGTTTTCTCCCATTACTTCTGTGAACATGACTTATGTTGTTTGTGCTGTCTCCTGCTTTCTCACTGACTCTGATCAATCTTATGTTGTTGTTCTTTGCATCATCTTGCAGCTGATTTCTTGGTTTCATGGCCCCTTGCTATTTTAAGAAATCTTTCTTTGGGGGGGTCACTTACCCCAGTCCTATCATCTAGGTCTGGAAACTCTTCCCTCACCTTGGTTCAATCAGCTGCATATACTTTCAAGGGAATTTTTAATCTCCTGGATATCTGTTTGAATCTGTTTCACAGATTTCATTTCTTTCTTGTGTTGGGCATTCATGGTTTCCATTGTTTTCCTAAGCCCCTCTATTATTTTACCTGTGTCTACTGTAAATTCACTGGGCAGGACCTTCATTTTGATCATCCTCTCTTTTTTTACCTAAGGGATTGATCATCTATGTTTTTACTTCTGCTGATATCATTTCAGAAATTTCACGTGGGTGGCTCCTGATTTCCTCTATCTTGTGGTCTCCTGGACTTCTGGGAGGACTGGAGGTCTGGGGCTGCATTTTGTCTCTGCATCTTGTCATTTTCTATTTTTTATTTTAATTTGTCTTCTGTGTTAATGCTTGTAAATTACTTACAGTAGTTGACTTTATCACTATTATCAAGGCTTCCCTAGGAAATGTCTAGTCCTCAGAGACGTTTTCTATTCCTAGCTGCCTCTTGCTCTTTGTGTTTTTCCCAAGATCCTAACTTCCCAGTTTATTGGGAATGAGTAGTTGGCTCAGCACGCGGTCCTTTGATACTGGAGTGTGGTGATGGTTATGACCCCAGACAAGCACGGTGTTGTCATACAAAGGAGAACAACTCATTACAACAGGTATGACACCCTGGCTGATGTAGTACAATTAGCAATAACATTAGCATGAAGCACAGCCTAGAAACTGACCAGCTGTGCTAACTCTTAATTTGGTACCTTTACCCATGGAAGCAGTATCTACAATTATATAACAAAATCCATCATAAACCAGGAACTTGTATGCAATGAGTTTCTCCTTAATTGAGTGATTTTACCAGGTGGGGGGGGGTTAAGAGGGATGGGGACAAAGCAGAGAGATAAATGAAGAAACTATAGTAGAAGCAAGGCTGGAAGACAAACAATGATCACCCAAGCTTTGAGAAACTAGAGAAGAGGACAGGACAGAAAGAATGGAGGAGAAAGCAGAAGAATATCAAAGTGAATCAGAAAGATTAGAGATAGTGTTCACTCACTTGTAAATATCAAAAAAAAATCAAGAAAGTTAAGGGAAGAGAGAGCAGAGGCAAGTAAAACAAACAATAAAATTAAAAGCCTAAACAAACAAAAACCAAATAAAAAACGACCAGACAGAAAAAGGAAAATGAAACAAAGAGAAAGAAAAATAACTAATAAAATTCCTCTGGTGTCCGCGGTTCTGTGGTAGTGTCTAAACCAGAGCCCAGATCTGTGCTGAGAAACCCCCGGACCCTGCAGTAGGGTTAGCGCTGGGTGCGGGGACGGGAGCCTCCAGATGTGGGGGCTGGGGCCAGAGTCTTCAGCCAGAAACCCACTGAATGTGCCCCAGCGGCCCCCACTCCACTTTCTTGTCTCCGCCTCCCTCTCCCAGTTGCTGGTGCCCTCGGACAGGCCGCTCCCAGTCCTGTGTACAGTTGGCTCCTCCCGTCCTTGCACGGCCGCCTCTGCTCCACTTCCGTGGCTCATCTCCGTCCTCTTGCACTGCTTGTCGCGGGGTGGGGTGCTGTGGGCTGACTCACTGCTCCTGCCTATGCCACGGAGACGGCCCAAGGCTGCACCATACCACTTCAATTTCCTGTCCAGTGGGGGCAGTGCCGACCTCCACTGCTCCGCCACAGTTCAGAGCTCCTGAAATCCCGTGTGTCCGCGTCCCTCTCCCAAGTCGTGCTGTTCCACTCACTACTTTCACCACTGCTACTGTGGTCCCTAACCCTGCTGACCCACTGCTTCCACTGCCCCCGTGCAGACACCCTAAGGCTGCTCGGTCCCCCTCAATCTCCTCTCCCACGGGCGTGGGGTTGGAGGGTGCCGACTTCTCACTCATTGCAGGGTCGTGGTCCGAGGCCGTGCATCGGTGTCCCTCTCTCAAGCCACTGGTCGTGGGGCAGGGGTGGCGACTCACTACACTCACTGCCGCGGTCCCTGACCTTGTTGTCCCTTGAGGCTTTGGTGTATGACAGAAACCTGGCAGCCTGTTGGGAAGGGGGGAGCAGTTCCCGGTCCTCACCCCTGTGCGTGCTGGCGAAATTTGCTGCCAGGCCGCAGCATCCTCTGTTTGGAGGAAGGCAAAAGAGACTAGGGGCTTTGTATCCCGAATCTATCCTGTGTGGCCTGAGTTAGCCGCACTATTTCGGTCCATCAGTTTTTTTGGAAACTTCCCGCAATGGTGATCCTGCTCCGCCCACAGGCGACTCCCGCCACCAGCCCCGTGGGCCGGATCGCCTTCTATTAAGTCCTGTGACTGTGTTTTGTTTGATCTACAAGTCTTATTTCAGATTGATTTTGGCACCGGGCTGTGTGTCCCTCCCTTTCTTCCAATTACCTGTGTTTTTAGTTGATTTTCACCGAGTAGCTTCTCCTCTCTTTAGCCATGTTGAAATCAACCTAAAAACAACTTAATGGCAGCTTATATATACAGATAGCTCCTAATGAGGGCCTACTAGAGACCAGGCACTGTGTTTGATGTTTCATGCAGTTGTAGTTGTCCCAACAATTCTGAAGGTGCATTTCTACTTTATAGATGAGAAACTGAGGCTTAAAAGTTAACTTACCCAAAATCATTTCTCTAATCAGCAGTCCTGATCTTTGAAACCAGCACTATCTGCTTTGAGGACTCTCGGATTTTCTATTGCAGACGGTCTTCATTTGCCTATGTGTGTCCCTCCCTGACTCCTTGCCATTCGAGAGGCGCAGGCTAGAGTTAACCGTATGCCTCCTCAGTTGATCTCAGTCAGTGGCTGATAGGAGACAGTGTCAAAGTGCCCAGCCTCCTCTGGTCCTCAAGTGACAAATTATGCAGTCTTTTTTTTTTCTGGTACCAGGAATCGAACTCAGAACCTCAAGCTTGCCAGGCAGGTACTATGCCACTAAACTATATCCTGGGCCCTGCACTATTTCTTTCCAGAACTGCTCTCCAACCGACCACTGTAGTAGCTGGCTTAACCATGTTCCTTTTGTTGGTCCCTTCCCTCCCCTACTTCCCCGAATCGCTCAATAAAATTTAATTAAACTAAATCTTTATCTCAAACTCTGTTTCTAGGGGAAAAAACATTAAGATACCAAACATGTAAGCTGAGTTCCTATGAGACAGTCCTCATGATGCAGCAGAAGAAGCACTAAGACAGGAACAATTAATCTCCCTCGTATATAGTGAATATAACATCATTAGGAAGAGAGCTCTTTTCATGAGACTGAAGACAGATAAAAGATGAGATTTTGGGATATTTATTAAAATGAAGTGTCATAGGGGAATCCAAGGGAAAAATTGAGTTAACTTCTTCCCAAGTAGAAAGGAGGTAGGATTTTCTTAATACAGGAATCTGTCATATGTTAGACAGAATCTCCTATCTTCTGTTTACAACTATTTTCTGTGGGACATACATACTTTCTGTCCCTCAAATTGTCATGCATAATTTTTTTAAAGACTTTGTTGTGTAAACTACATATTAAATCCTGTGACTATTATTAAAGCATAAATAAAAGCTTTAAATCTGCTGATGTTTGTACTTGAGGCCTGCTTTATGGGCATGTGAGAGAGGGCCGTCCACCTAGTTTAGTGCTCTTAATAGTTGTGAAAAGGGTACCACACATTTTCACTTTGCAGTATGTCCTAGAAATTGTGCAGCCATTTCTGTTTGTACTAATTAAAAACTGCTTGAAGTTTGAATTTTCACAATATGGAAGAAATCAAGCTGAAAGATGAAAAACAAAGTATCTTTAGGAAAACGAGATCCAACAAAAGCTGGCATTTCTGGACTTTTCTGGGGTTTGACATTAAAGATTAACTGCAGAGAGAGCAGGAAGAAATCAGTGCAGCTTGAACTCGTAGGTGCATAGAATTAGGTTTAACTGCTGGGATGGCACGTTTGACTCAGAGCCAGCAAGTGTTTCAGGTGACCCAGGAAATCGGGAGCAAAAAGAATGAGTGGCTTGAAACAGTTGTTTCACATCAGGCAAGCAAGCAGACTGAGTTCCTAATGCTACCTAGACTGTATCGGTTGTTTAATTTCTCCTGGCTTTTCATTAATCTGACAGCCCCAGAAGGCCAGTGCTGCTAGGGTCCCCATATCACCAGTGAGGAGACTTGGGACGAACAGGTTAAGTAGCAGCCCATGCCCTTCACTAGCAAGTGTGAACCTGGATTTGAATCCTGGTCATCAGGCTGTGGTGCAAAGTCTAATTACAACATACAGCCTCACAACCAAGGAAAATAGCTTTGTACTCTAAGAGGCACAATGAGGCAGATATTGTGCAGAAAGGAGCAGTTGGAGAAGTGAAAGTGGAAAGACTGTGTCCCCATGGTGCAATCCTTTGTGGAACAAAGTTCCCCATTCCCCGAGGTGTGGGGGTTGTGGTGGGAGCAGCAGGACATAAACATCCACAGACCTTGGGGAGCCCATGTGGGGGTTTCCTGGGCCCATCGTGCTTCGCAAGCACATTTTCCATGGCTTTTACCAGGCCGTGTCAGGTTGTCAGGCATTTTCCCGCTGAGCCTACAGGGTTGGAATGCTGGCTTCCAGGGAGAGGGAATGAATGGAGGGTCTCAGCTTGGCTTCCCTTTCGCCTGCTTTAATCTAAATAGGGACATTATGAGTAAGAATGTGGTTGCTGAAAGATGAGGTTCTGCAGCTAAAATGACACATATAAAAACGATTGCTCTTGGCTATCACTTCCAACCAACTAGAAGATGAATTAGCTGTAGGTGGACCCCACTGCTAGCACACACCTCTGCCCCAAACATAACTCACATTATCTGGGTCAATCATGATACCAGTACTTGGGTGTTGGAAGAATCTCAGGCAGCGTATTTCTGAGTATCCATGCCACAGGCATTTTCACTCTATCTTCATTCATGCCTGGGGATAAGTGTCCGGCAGTTAGGTGCTTGGGACCCCTGGAGATAAGACCTGAGTTCACCACACACCTCATCTGGCTACCTTGACTAGTTTATTACATTATTACTCCCTATTGGAGTTAGCATCCTCTGAATTAGATCCCTATTAATTTAAAAAATATCAATTATGTGTTAGGTGCCACATACCTTCTCTCTTTTCTCCTACTTCAAACCATAACCACACAAACCCCGTAGTCTTCCCACCATCTTCTTCCCCTTCATCCTATAGACCTTTTCTGATCTCTATTATAAAATTTTTCACCCAACTAAACAATCTTCTGCCAATTCTGTTATTTTCTCAAATCAGCTGTCTTACCTGTCTTGTTCATTTCCACCCACAAACATGTGAAGTGTAACCTACATTCACTGTCATTTCTTTACCTCCTACTCCTTGAACTGTTTGCAATTTTGGATTCTTTTACTGTATTGAAACTCTTCTATTAAAAGTCACTAAAAGAGTAGTAAGTCATAAAATCCAATACTCTGTTCTCAATTGTCACTTTCCTCAATGTTTTGCCACTTTTTCTGGAAACCATAAAAAAATTGAAAAGGAAAAAATCATTCTACGCCTCTAACATAGCAATTTAGAAAAATCTGTGAAAAGTGAGTTTTTTTTTTTTTTGGACATAATTTTTCTGACATTTTGAAGATCTCCTTCAATGGTTAATGCCTCCCATGTATATTGGAGCTGAGCCACTCATTCAATAAATAACCACTACAGCTAGGCTCTGTGGACAAAGACCTTGTTCTTATGGAGTGTATAATCTGGAAGAGTGTTGGATGAATGATAATCACCCCCAGGGCCAAACTCCAAAGAGATCACACACCAGTAAAGTGGATCAGGTGGTGGTGGGACTGGGGAGTTACGCTTGTCCATATAGGTTCTACTTGTCCTTTGCTTCTCCTCTTATAGAAAGTTGGAGGAGAAAAGCAGAGGGAGAGAGGGGCAGAGAACATTCTAGCAGAAAAACAAAACAGTATATTGGAAGCATGTAAAAGGGACTAAGGAAATGCAGAAGTAGAGGAATGTGGCACAAGAAATTTGTTATTTATTCTAAAAGCAATATCAAGATATCGAAAGTTTAAAACAAAGCAGATGACTTGATCACTCCAATATTAAACAATAACAGCAAAAAACTTCTGCTGCCTTGAGGAATTGGTACTGGGGTCGTGGGAAGAGAAAGGCGTTCCCATTAGTATGCTATTATTGTGGGGTAAGGAAGAGGTGATGATTGTTTCCAGATCCCACACATATTTAAACAGTAAAATCAACAGCAGGAAGGCAGATTTTGGAGACCTGTGCAACCATCAGAAAACCTGAAGGCTTCTCCCCACTCCCCCCAAACTCAGGAGGGGGGTGCTCATATCTAGGTCACAGCCAGGACACTAATGGTTGTGGTGTTTACAGTTTTTGCTGTAAGGAACAAAGGCTTAAAATGCTTCCTTCCCGTTAAACTGAGTAATCACACAGTTAAGTGAGATTAAGGAGGCCATTAGAAGAGCTTCTCACTTCAGCTTTGAGCTAGAAGAACAAACTAATATTTGGTTCATCTGGACCACTTGACTCAGATCAAGCCCAAACACCAGTGTTCAATGCATCTACAATATACAGCTTGTAGGGACACAAAATCCCTAAGCCAAGCCTTTGCATCCTTTATCTCCCATCACAGTTGACTCCTTGTTCCCTTGTTCCTGCCACATCCATGGTTTGATAAATAGTATTCAGCCATGGCCCCTGTCCAAGCCGGTGCCTCAGACAGAGAAGGAAGAAGACTTAGAGGCATAAGAATAATTCTTCTGCAAGCAGCCCTCAGCCAGTTCACAATGTACTGGTCCTTCCCTTCCCCTCCCTCTTGCCCCTCAGTGAGACCTTCACACATAGTGCTGTGTCCGGTGTGGTACTGACTGTCCTTTCCCTTGACCCCAGATGGGCACAAGAAGGGCACAAACTCTGAGTGCTCAAAGACAAGTTAGGAACTCTGATCTTTCTTTCCTTTAGGTTTGGCTTAATGGAAAAAATGAGATACACCAGGCATCACCACTCAATCATGTCAAATTCAATTGCCCCCAATCCGAAAGCCGCCTAATGACAAATGTAACTTACGCCTGTCCAGGACCCATAACACACACAAAAGCTCCTCTAGAGGTTTCCATGAAAAGACACACACCGCTGAGCATGCCCTGTGGCAATAACCTCATGGCTACTCACAAGCTTTTCTGAAGGGAGAGCCCCGAGTCGGGCGCCGCGGGTCACCATCCTGCTGCACCACCGCGTCCGCAGTCTATGGGGAAGCCAGTGAGCGCAGAGGCTGTAAGAGAGCCATTCCCTGAAACCTGGCTTTAAAAAATTAGTCTTGTTTGTGTAGTAAAAAGGTTTGATCTGTGTATTCTTGTGCTTGAAACCTTTCTCCCGGTGTGGACGCTCAGGGGCGGGGTGGGGTGGGGCTCGCTTGATGGGCATCAGGAATCTTAATTTAAGCAAATCTTGTTTCAGATATTGTTAAATCCCAACACATCCAAAGTCTGCGAAACAGTTTGGTGCTGACATCATTGGCTGCTGCTCAGCGTCCAGGCGGCTGCACTGGCGACTCCTAAACACCCTCAGTCATATTAGACGAGCTTTTCCCGTGGCATGCGTGTCACTGACTGTAGGGAGTCCTGCAACGGAGTTTGCGACCCTGATGAGGGTGAAAGCTGCTGTTAGCTCTGCGCTGGGACTCCTGGCTCCTCCCCATCCCCCTGCACAGCACCAGGGAGAGAAATGCCGCAGCGCCCAGTGGGCTCCAAATCTGTGGCTTTTCTAACTTAATCAATGGCTGAGGTTAGGTAGCTACACACTCTGAGTATTTTCTTAGAACTGGGCTTTTGTGGTAAAACTACTGTATTATTTGAATGCTTTAAAATATTGAAGAAGCTATACCAGGCTCCAAAGCAGTAGGGTGGTCACCTTTCTACTTCCACAGGGCACGCAGCAAGCATCTCACAAAACACGAAATCCACTCCTGGGGTTCCCTGAGTCTCTGCCACGACACTGACAACTCCCCTGCCACTTCCCAGCTCCAAGCCCCAGTACACTTAGTGAGAAACTGTCTACCATTACACAGAAATCATGCATTTGTTTACATTTAATAAATTAACATTTATAAAGCACTTCAAACCTAATATACTCATGCAAAGTAACTTATAAAAATCCAGGGCTGTATAGTTTTATAATGGGACAATTATTTGGCTGCATGAAAAGAACAATCTTTCATTCCTGTCCTAACTCTGTAACAAAATGTCCAACCTCGTTTGAAGTTCAGATGCTAGTCTCAATCTGACATAGCTCATGAACCTGAGGCCTGGGCCTGCTGGATGGGCATCACGAATTAGGCTTTGCTCTCCTTGCCCTCAAATGGACACAATGGCATCATATTTACTTTCTTTAAAGTAACAACATATTGTACATTTTGGTCCTTTTTAACTCTTTCAGTTTCTCACACCAGGGAGACAATGCAGTGTTTACACATGTGAGTCCAATTTATTTCACCTAAGAGTATGGTTTCAAGTTGCATCCATTTACGTAGAAATGGCTCAAATTTATCCTTCTTTATGGCCAAGTAATACTCCATTATATTAAAAAAAAACTTCTGTATCCATTCCTTGATTGATGGGCATTTGGATTGTTTCCACAATTTAGCTATTACAAACTGTTGCTATAAACACGGGTGTGCATATATCGCTGTGGTACGATGTTTTTGATTCTTCTGGAAAGACACCCAGAAGGGGAATAACTGGGTCAAATGGGACCTCTAATCCTAGTTGTGAAATGGGAAGAAATTGTTCAAAAGGAAAGAAGAACTAGGGTGGGGGAAGGGGGAAAGGAAGGAAGGGAAAAGGGAAAAAAATGATTTTTAAAAAGGATAAAATGGAAACAAAGCTTTGGAAACAGGGGAAGATGGGTTGAAGGGAGGAAAGGAGATTGGGAAAAATAGAGAAATCAAAACATATCATGTACAGGTACAAATCCCCTATGATGAATATGATCATTATGTGCATCTAAAATGTACCAATAAACTTAATTATATAAAAAATTAATAACATAATTAAATTTGGTAACAGAGGTCTTTTCTTAAAACTAAAATGTAAGATTATTTTGTACATCTTTGCTAAAGTTTACTCTATGTCAAGTCATAATGCTTTTAAGCTTAGCTTACTATAATATTCTGCCAGGTCAGATGAACATAAGCTTAAATGGTTCTAACAAAACAGGCAATAGTATCAGCGATGTAGAATTCCGCCGTGTTCGCAGGGACAATAAGAGCAAGCCTCTCGGGCAAGGGGTGCAGGCATCATCCCTGTGACATGGTGTGCCACACTGCACATTGGGGACAGTGTCGCTGGCGCTGAGGAGATAAGGGCTGTTGATGGATTGCTAAATAGCCGTATTTTCTTGGCTTTGGTCGGATAGCTCATTTTTTCCCACTGCGGTAGGAGGTGCTGAAATATGGGAGGTGGGGAACTCCGCGTTCCTCTGCCCTGACAGATATCAGGAAACCGCAATGCGTCTTGGCGCGATGGCGCTGCATCTTCCTCGTCACTGTGAACTCCAGAACTTAGCACTGAAACTCCAGTGAGGCTACCCCACCTGGCTCTTTAAATGCAGCCCAGACTTCCTTTGTTAACCAAGTCAACAGTGCTTGAACAAAATCCGGTAAGTCTGGTGTATTACTTCCTGAACCAGTCAAAACAAGAAAAGGAGGCTAAGGCGGAACCTTCCTCTGTCTCGGTTAATGAAGGTTTCCGCTTTAGTTTCTGCCCACCACCGTCTGCTCCGTTCATTCACCCGTGCATTCCATCAGCCAGGGAAGCACGGAAAGGAGCTCTCACGGAGAATGAGGGTGAGGAAACCAAAGCCCTAATCGCAGCCTCGCTAAGGAAACACACATATCAAAATAAGTAGTTGCACTTTCGGGGCATGGATACAATCAGGGAGGTGGTGCTTGGCATACTAGAGACTCAAAGGAGGGCGAGACAGAATCTGCTTGATTGGACCCTTCGCGAAGGTTAGCCACCATTTATTCAACTCTCACTGTGTGACAGGCACTGCCTCAAATATTTCACCTACTGTGTGTCATTTACTTCTCCACTGACCATAATTTGAAAGGGTAGACAACCAAGGCTCCAAGGGAACAAGTAGCATACTCATGGCCATGAGACCAGGGAGAGGCAGAGCTAGGATGCAGCGCAGGTCTGTCTTGTGAGTTCTCTGGTGCTCTGACCCATGGGGTAGGGGCAAGGGACACTAAGCACGAAGTCGTCAGGGAAGTGGGGTCACATAAGGAACTGGCAGCAGTGGCCTGAGCCAGAAACAGCATCAACTCCTGCCGTAGAGCACTTGTTGGTTCAACACTGACCAGCATTGGTCATCAGTCTGTCTTTCAAGGGACACTTGCGCCCGCCTACTTGACCTTATCCTCATTTTTTTTTTTTTTTTTTTTTTGTGGGTACCGGGGGGTCGACCTCAGGACCTCGCGTGCCAACAGGCACCCATGCCGCTGAGCGATATCACCGGCCCCTTTTTCATATGTGGGATCCGGGAGTCGAACTCGGGCCCTCGCGCTTGCCAGGCAGGCGCTTACGCCGCTGAGCCATCTCACCGGCCCTATCCTCATTTTTTAAAGGCCTTTGGAACAATGTAGGACACCAGTATCATGGCTGAGAGGATTTTTTATTTTGTTTTCTTTGCATGATCTAGATTTTTTTACTTCCTGAAACTACAAATGATTTTTTTTAAAAAGCAGAGTGAGAAAGCAAGAGAGAGGAGAGGGGAGGGGAGGGGGAGAAAGAAAAAGAGAAAACAGAAAAGCCTCTCTCATTGAATGCTGTGACATCTACTTGAATTTTTCATAAGGGCTGTTGTCTTTATTTTCCCTATTTCCACCATTTTAGGCTTCAAAGAAGAAGTTCTAATGAGCAATAAAATGTGAATTTGTGTAAATATGTTTTTATTCTACTATTTCTTACATCCACTCCCACCTGTGAGGTGAGGACAAACTGTAATTTGGAGGAGCGGCTCGCTGTGATGGGGGTGGTGTAGAAGTAGATCGGCTCGGGCCCCCGGAGGTTCTGGCGCCGTGCCTGCTGCCCTCCGTGAGGCTCGCTGTGTGGTAGTGGAGTACCGGCTACCCTCCCGTTACAGTCTGGTTTGCTCAGCCTGATAGTACGTTATTGACAACACTGGAACGCTCCTAGAAGAGAACACCAGAATTATTTTTAAACCTGTGACCTTTTCCCTGGCACATGTATATGTTGCCCGCAGAGTTTCTCTGCACTAGTATTTAGACGCTCAGTCCTCTCTATCGTGTAACATGAATCCGGCTCCATCCTCATGCTCGTCATGCAGTCGCGTGGACCCTCTTCCTCCACTTCACTTCCTGTCTTAACTGCACAGGCTCTGGCAACTCCACTCCCCCAGGCCTCCTGCTATAGTTTGGATCCTAACTGTCCCCGAAAGGGCCATGTGTTAAAGGGTTGGTCCCCAGATGGTGCTGTTGGGAAGCGAGGTAACCTTAAGAGGTGGGGCCTACTGCGAAGTCTTTAGGTCACTGGAGGAGTTCCTTGTGTGGCCCCTGACCCTTGCTCACTCTCTTTCCTCCCTGGCTGGCCAGGAAGTGAGTGTTTTATTCTGCCACGTGCTCCCACTGTGATGCGCTGCTCATCACAGGCCCCAAAACAAGTCCAACCCATCAGGGACTAACACTCAAAACTGTAAGAAAAAATAAACTTTTTATTTTCCTAAGTTATCTCAGGTATTTATTATAGTAATGGAAAACCAATGCACCTCCTTTCTCAAACATAAATAAAAACAAAACTGAACTCTCCCGTAGTAATCAGTGTTCTCTACCATTAAAACCACTAAGTGAAGTAATATCGAAAATCAAACCTAAGGAGAGTAGTGGGTTAGAAAGTTCCTTTTCACAACTACCAGAAATGAAAGTTAACTCGTGCTTGATGTAATTTCCTCCGAGCCACTTCTATTCTCAGTCTGTCTGAGTTTCTATTTTAGACTGATTGGTCTAGAAATGCCACAGATTATTAATTACAGAGCATATGCATTTTATAACTTACAAAAGTGCTTGTAAAGGTCTTGCTTTGATTGTAGGTGGGGGTGAAGGAAACTTGCCTAAGTTATATCCAAGTTCTACTTCCTGAGGGCTAAACACAAGTGTTTGGTGTAGAGTTGGTATTTGGAACATGTTTGAGAGGGATTGTACGCTTCTCTGGAGTCAGGGAAAGACTTTGAAAGATGCTCATGTTTTCAACAGGCTCAAGCTGCTTAATATTTCTTTCCCATCAATTAGACAAAGGAAGTAAGGAAGAAGTCCCTCAATTCGCCAGACAACACATGGACACATGGTGTATGTTTTCATGTAAATAGTAACTCTACTCTTCTTCCATCTCCCGAACACCTGCATATATATTCCCCGCACTCATATCCCCAATGTACCAAAAGTGCATCACCCATGTAAGTGCCCTATAAAATGTGTTGATGGTTGAAATATATAGGAGACAATTTTACTAAAGTATGATCCCAGCCTGTCAGAAGGTTTGCAGGGCAATCCCAAGATAGAGGCCTTTGTGTTGAGTGGCTCCAGGAGAGGGAGAGATACATTTTTAACTCAGGAGAGAATATCACCCCAAATTTGTATATAAATTGCTAACCACCTACCACACAGGTCAGTTACGTCATTTTAGAGAATGTCTCTTCTGTCCTTAGAGATCAATTTCCACAGGAGGGAAAAGCAGCCTAAGGTAAAACAGCCTTTCTTGTCCAGTAGAGCTGTATGTAAGCCAAGGTCAAAAGGACTTTTTCAAGTTATCGTCTTACTTCAAAGAGAGGCTGCGGGGAATTCACAGAGGCAATTTATGGGAAGTTTGAACTCCTCATTAATTTCAGCCAATGCAAGTATTATTCCTTTTTTAAAATAAATAATTTTTAGGTAGAATTGCACATGGCATTTAGGCATTTAGGAAAGTAAAATAGTATCAAAGTATTGATCATAAACTTACCTTCAAAAATACTAAAGAACAGGTTTCTATGAATGTGTCACCCTGCAATTCCTTCCTTTTCTGCTCCTGTGTTTGAACAGCTGAGGTCTGTTGGTGTGACCAGGGTCCATGAATTACCCTCTCTACTGTAGAGATGCCACCACTTACTCTGTGAAGCAGGATAGTAATCGCATTATAAATTCATATGCTCTCGTGTATATATGTGGTTCTTTTCTCCAAGTCCCAGTACAGGGCCAGTGTTTTTGTTTTGTGACCAGAAAGTGCATGTGAAATGTTATTTTATTTCATGTTATGTTAAGTTTAGCCATAAGAAATGCTATGTGTCTCATGCTACTGACGCTATATATTATTATACTCTTTATTATTTATATGTACACACTCCTACTCTATCCTCACACTACTTAGGGCTGGTGTTGCCACATTAGGAAGAGTTTTCAAATATTAGCAAGCAACATAATCACCAGACTAGCTTATTAAACTTGCAGCTTCCCTAGTCCAATGCCCAGAAATTCTGATTCTGTAATTCGGGCCCTGTAATCTGCATGTAATAACCCTGAAACTGATGGGACCAGGCCGCACTGTGGGGCACTAATCGGGCTCCTTATCCATGTTCTTCATCGATGTGTCCCTCATGTTGCAAGTGCCAGGGGCAAGTCAGTGTGCGATCAGCACCCACTGAATGATGGACTTAGGAATCAGCACACCTAGAGCTCTTTCTTCTTTAATGACTTAAACTCTGAACTCCAAGTTTTCTTTTCTATAAAAAGTGAAAAATATCTGTCTACACAGGGTTCTAGATTGTCAGTGACAAACCAATAAACAAACAACAAGACATATGGCTTTTCTCTACAAGCCCTAGTACAGGGCAAGTCTGGCTACCATGAGCAGAAAAGGAAAAAATTGGATCATTCCCATCTGACCCAGCAATACCTCTTCTGGGTTTCTAGCCAAAGGAATTGAAGTCAGCATGATGCGGAGATGTCTGCATCCCGACATCCACTGCAGCATTACTCACGACAACCAAGTTATGGAATCAATGTAAGTGTCCATCATGTCCACGAATGGATAAGGAAAATACAGTATATTCACAAAGGGACACCATTCAGCCTTAGAAAAGAAGGAAATTAGAGGATATTATGCTAAGCCAGGCACAAAGAGACAAATATCATGTTTTCTTTCTTGAAAAAATGAATGCATACATTAATTAGTAACAATGCAATTAGTTGTACATAGTAATGGGTTTGACTATGACATTTCCGTACGCGCATACATGTTGCTACTCTCCCCACTATCCTCTCTGGCCCGCCTCCTTTTCTTCCCTCCCCTTGCTCCTCCCTAGTAGCCCCTCTTCTACTTAAAAGTCTTTTTCCCCATAGGTTCCATACTTGAGAAGAAACTTGTAGTACTTGTCTTTCAGTGTTCAGCTTATTTTGCTTAACATAATAACTGCTAGTTCCATCCATTTTGCTGCAAATGACATGATTTCATTATTCTTCATGGCTGAGTAATACTTTATTATAGATCACATTTTCTTTGTCCATTCATCTATTGACCTAGGCGGATTTTATAACTTGGCTATTATGAATGGTGCCACAGTAACCATGAACATGCCAGTATCTCTTTTTGCATTTCAAGTATATACTCTAGAACTGGATCCTATGGTAGTTCTATGTTTAGTTTTTTGAAGAACATCCATACTGTTTCTATAGTGGCCGTATTAATTCACATTCCTACCAACAGGTTAGAAGGGTATCTCTCCCCCATCCTCATCAACATTTGTTGTTTTATGTTTGTTTTGACAAATAGCTATTCTACTAGGGTGAGATGAAATCTCAAAGAAGTTTTGCTTTGAATATCCCTGATGGCTAAAGATGTTGAACATTTTTTTCACGTATTTATTGGCCATTTGTACTTCTTTTGAGAAGTGTCTGTTCAGGTCATTTGCCCCTTTATTGTTTGGATGGCTTGTTCTTTTGGTGTTAAATTTTACCAAAACAATTCGAACTCACAGAAGCAGAGAGTAGATTGGTAGTTACCAGAAGTTAGAGCGTGGGAGGAATGGGGAAATGTTGATCTAAGTTTCAGTTAGGAATAAATGACAACTATTTGAAGTCTCATATATTGAATCAATCTTGATATCATATGCATATACCATCACATCATTTGGTACTGGACAATTATACTATATGAGCACAGTTTGTCAATTATAAAATTAAAATACGTAAACATTGGGCAGACAGTGAAAAGCTTATGGAATCCACAGGGAAGCTGGAGAGCGGGAACCATGCCGAGATCGTGTCTCAGGGGCTTCTCATTCACCGATACACTTTAAGTTGTCAGGACTCAGAGTTGGGGTGGGAGCACTGGTTGGATCTTGTGCCCTGGGTGCTCAGGAGCCTTTTCAGCTTCCATAGGAGAAATGGGGCCTCGCTATCCCTCAAGACTCACACAACAGATCTCCCCAAGATGTTTTGAATGCTGGACAGCTAAATGTACAGTACAGCATTATTAGCTGAAATTTAAAGAAGAAATCCAGAGTTATTAACTAACAACAAATGACGTGATTGTGATCCTAACTCAGCTCTTTTCTCTCTGTGTACCTTTCTCTCAAGACTGTCTTCTTTGAGTATTTCTTTGGATTCCAGTGGTCTTGATAACACTTTTCCTCCATCCATTCTTCCAAACCAATAAGATAAGAAATCCTTGACCAGAGGAGACTGTAGAAAGTGAAAGCCTGCTCCATTTTCCTGATTGTGCTTGTGATGAATCACTTGCTAATATGTAAAACAAATCTGTTTCTAAGTTAAACATTTGAAGAGCCAAGTACACTTGAAAGAGCAGAATCACCTCCAGTTTACAGTAAGAAGAGCAATCACCATTTCCTCGCACCATCTCTCATATGTGCCCTGGCCTGGGAGGCACAACAAAGCCTGAGATATGTCACTAGAACAGTCATGACGAATGAGCAGACATCCCTTTGAGAGCCAGCCTTCCCGAGCAAAGCTGATCAGCTCCTGGGGTTTTGCAGAAGGTCACTTCAGGAATGAAAGTTAACAGCAAGGCATAAATGGAATGCCAATGAGCTAGAGCGCTACCTTAAATTTCAAAATCATTTTCTATTGTACAAAGCACTTTCACACACACTAAACTTCTTATCCCATCTCTATGTAGACAGGTACTGCTTTTTTTTTTTAACAAGTGAGAATATTTGGAGCTCAGAGTATAGATAGTCTAAGAATGAGTTCTCAAATGTAGGTCTCTTAATTCCAGCGAAGATCTTGGTATATTTGAGCTCAGGACCTCTCGTGTAGAGAGACACATGCCACAGTGGTATTAGCTCTTGGGCAAGAAGCTCTGTCACCAACTAGTAGAGGGGAATGGGGGTCCCTGCTACCCTAGAGGTGGCTACAGAAAGCTGCTTGTGTGTAAGAGCAGAGGTGCCTTTCTAACCCCTCTGGGTAAAGGGACTTATCATTGATAAAGCCAAGACTGGGCTGGGTTAGGAGATAAACCAGGCTGGACCACTCAGAGTACCAGCAGAAGGTCAGCATTGCTGCTGTGCAATGTGGAAGCCAGGCCAAAAGCTATGGCATGGGCACAAGGTTGTCTTTTTTTTTTTTTTTTTTTTTTTTTTTTTTTTTTTTTTTTTTTGTATTTTAAGGAGAAAAAACAAAAACGATACAAAATTTCAAAACAACATAATAGAGTAACGATGGTTAATACATTGTGTATTGTTATCTTCAAAGTAGCTGCTCGTATTACAAGATACAGGCATGAAAAATTGATCAAATAATATAAGCACAAACCTTTCTTTCAATGAACTAACAGAAATTAGTAGTATAATTATCTTATCTTGTGTGTATATATATATATACACACACACACACATATTTTTTTTCTTTTCCCTTCCTTCTTTTCTCCTTTCCCCATCCTAGTTGCTCTTTCCTTTTGAACAGTTTCTTCCTATTTCACAATATCTATTGTACATTTTGGGTCTTATTTACTCTTTCAGTTTCTTACATTAGGAAGACAATGCAATGCTTACACATGTGAATCTGATTTATTTCACTTACGAGTATGGTCTCAAGTTGCATCCATTTACCTATAAAATCCTCAAGTTTATCTTTCTTTATAGCTGAGTAGTACTCCATTGTATAAAAATACCACGACTTTTTTATCCATTCCTCGGTTGATGGGCATTTGGGTCGTTTCCAAGATTTAGCTGTTACAAATTGTGCTGCTGTAAACATGGGTGCACATACATTGCTGTTGTATGATGTTGTTAATTCTTCTGGGAAAATATCCAGAAAGGGAATACATGGGTTGAATTGAACCTCTAATCCTACTTTTTTGAGGAATATTCAAACTGATTTCCACAGTGGTTGCACCAGTCTACACTCCCACCAACAATGGAGAAGTTTCTTTTTCCCCACAATCCTGCCAGCATTTATTATTGGTTGATTTCTTGATGATAGCCATCCTTTCTGGGGTGAGATGGAATCTCAGTGTTTTAATTTGCATTTCCCAAACGACCAATGATGTTGAACATTTTTTCATATATTTATTTTCCATTTTTATTTCTTCATCTTAGAAGTGCATATTCATCTCAGATGCCCATTTTTGGATTGGGTCTTTGAATTTGGGGGGCCTGATTTTTTTCAATTTTTTGTATGTTCTAGATAGAAGTCCTTTGTCTGAGGGACAGTTGGCTAAAATTTTTTCCCACTCTGTGGGTTGTCTTTTCACTCTGTTGGTGATTTCTTTTAATGAGCAAAAGCTTTTTAGTAAGAGTAGATCCCAGTTGATGATTCTTTGAAGTATTTCCCATGCAGTTTGGGTTTTGTTCATGAACTCTCTGCCTACCCCTATGTCTTCAAGATTTCTACCTACTTTCTCTTCCAGTAGATTCAGTGTTTCTGTTTTAATATTTAGATCTTTGATCCATTTTGACTTTAGTGCATGGTGATAGACATGGGTCTAGTTTTAGTCTTCAGCATGTGGAAAGCCAGTTTTTCCAGCACCATTTATTAAAGAGACTATCTTTCTTCCAGTGAACATGTTTGGTCCCTTCGTCAAAGATAAGGCAGCTGAGTGTGTTTGTAGTTGTGTCTGCATCTTCTAATCTGTTCCACTGATCCTCAGGTCTGGTTGTTTTTTTTTGTTGTTGTTGTTGTTTTTTTTTTGCCAGTATCCTGCTGATTTTATCACAGTACCTTTTTAGAGTAGTTTTAACTCAGTGATTGTGATGCCTCCTGACTTGCCTTTGTTGCCCAGGATTGCCTTTGCTATTCTAGGTCTCTTCTGTTTCCAAATGAACTTTAGAAATGTTTTCTGTAGATCAGTCAGGTGTGCTAATGGTATTTTGATCAGGATTGCATTAAATCTGTATAACAGTTTTGGGAGAATGGCCATTTTCAATATATTGGTTCTTCCTACTCAAGAACAAGGGACATCTTTCCATTTGCTGATATCCTCTTCAGTCTCCTTGTTCTGGGTGGGCTGGAGGTCTGAGACTGCATTTTCCTTCTGCATCTTGTCATTTTCTATTTCAAAAATTTTTTATTTTGGTTTCCATGTTGATCCCCGTGAGTTTTTGTAGTAGGTAGCTATGTCACTAGTATCAATGCCTCTCTAGGAAAAGTCTGTTCTTCAGGGATGTCTTCTGTGTGTAGGAGATTCTTGGTTTGTGTCTGTCCCAAGATCCTACCTTCCCAATTAATTGAGAGTGGGATGTTGGTATCTGTTTGGCTCAGTCCCCAGACCTTTGGTGTAGGGCTGTGGTGAGGTTATTACCCCAAAGCTGCCCAGTATTGTTACAGAAGAGGGAACAACTGATTACAGCAGATATGACATCCTAGCTAAGGTAGTATAATTAGCAATAACAATAGCATCAAGCACAGTTTAGAAACTGACAAACTGTGGTAACTATTAACTTTGTACCTTAGACCATAGGAGCAAAATCTATAGTTATATAACAGTACCGATTGTAAATTACGAGCTTGTATGCAAAGTGTTTCCCCTTGGAAGAATGGTTTTACCCTCTGGTGGAGAAATTTAGGAAGGATAGTGTATAAAACAAAGATGACTGGAGGAAGTAGGAGCAAGGTTGGAGGACAAAGGATGATCATGCAAGCTTTGAGAAATTAGAGAAGAAGGTAGAAAAGAAGGAATGAAGGAGTAAACACGGGATTATCTGAATTTGGCCTTTGTGTTTGGGGTATGGGATTAGGTTTCTGTGGCTGGATTTCTTCCCAGCCATTTAGAAAAGAGAGAAAAAAGAAAAGAAAACAGGAAAAGGAAAAGAAAGTAAGATAAAAACAAAAATAAAACAAGATAAAATTTAATTTAATTTAATTTTTAAAAAAGGGGGCAGCCCCACTCTCCTGCTTCTATTCCATGTGTCTTTGTTCCTAAGTACAGTGCAGGTTCACCTAACTTACAACTTGTTGGCTCATATTTCAGACTTTTCCATCCCACTAGTCCCACCTGTCCATCATGTGCACCCTAGTCAGGGTCCCACTGTGTGGCTGGTGTTCCCCCGGTTGCTTGGTCCCACTGATGTAGGGGGAAGGGCTAGTCACCTGGATTCCTGGATTCTTCCCAGGCCGGTTGCCAGATCCAGCGCAAAGTTGTCTTGCCCTAAGAGGTGACTGGTGCCTTGGGCACTGTTGGCTGCTTGTACAGGTGAGATAGAGAAGGCCTGGGGCTCAGCCTCAATGGGGATACCCGAGTCAGGCACAAGTGACCCTGCGGCCCACCAGAATTTTTTTTTAAAGAAAAAACAATTTTTTCAAAACAAGCTAATAGGGGATTAACAATGGCTAATATATTGCATATTGTTATCTTCAAAGTAGTTGCTCAGATTACAAGATATAGGCATGAAAAATTGATCCAACAATATAAGCGTGAACCATTCTTTTCAATGAACTAATAGAAATTAGTAGTGTAATTATCTTAGCTACTATATATATATATATATATATATATATATATATATTCTTTTCCCTTCCTTGTTTTCGCCTTTCCCCATCCCAGTTGCTCTTTTCCTTTGAGCAGTTTCTTCATCTTTCACAATATCTATTGTACATTTTGTATCTTATTTACTCTTTCAGTTTCTTACACTAGTGAGACAATACGATGTTTACACATGCGAGTCTGATTTATTTCATTTATGAGTATGGTCTCTAGTTGTATCCATTTACCTATAAAACCTTGAGTTTATTCTTCTTTATAGCTGAGTAGTACTCCATCATATAAAAATACCATGTCTTTTTTATCCATTTCTCAGTCGATGGGCATTTGGGTTGTTTCCAAGATTTAGCTATTATAAATCATGCTGTTATAAACATGGCTACACATATATCACTGTGGTATGATGCTTTTAATTCTTTAGGGAAAATACTCAGAAAGTAATACCTGGGTCGAATGGGACCTCTAATCCTAGTTTTTTTAGGAATCTCCACACTGATTTCCACAGTGGTTGTACCAGTCTACATTCCCACTAACAGTGGAGAAGGGTTCCTTTTTACCCACAGCCCCTCCAGCATTTGTTATTGGTTGATTTCTTGATAATAGCCATTCTTTCTGGGGTAAGATGGAATCTTAGTGTTGTTTTAATTTACATTTCTCAAATGACCAATGATGTTGAACATTTTTCATATATTTATTTGCCATTTGTATTTCATCTGAGAAGTGCATATTCATCTCAGATGCCCACTTTTTACATTGAAAATTACAGTACTCTAAAAAAGGAGCTTGAAGAAGATATCAGAAAATGGAAAGATATCCCTTGTTCTTAGGTAGGAAGAAACAATATAGTGAAAATGGCCATACTCCCAAAACTGTTATACAGATTTAATGCAATCCCAATCAAAATACCATTAGCATACCTCACTGATCTAGAGAAAACATTCCTAAAATTCATTTGGAAACAGAAGAGACCTAGAATAGCAAAGGCAATCCTGGGCAACAAAGGCAAGGCAGGAGGCATCACAATCCCTGAGTTGAAACTATACTAAAAAGGTACTGTGATAAAATCAGCATGGTACTGGCAAAAGAAAAACAGACCTGAGGATAAGTGGAAGAGATTAGAAGATGCAGACACAACTCCAAACACACTCAGCCACCTAATTTTTGACAAAGGGGCCAAACATGTTCACTGGAAGAATGACAGCCTCTTTAATAAACGGTGCTGGAAAAACTGGCTCTCTACATGCCAAAGACTAAAACTCGACCCATGTCTATCACCATGCACTAAACTAAAGTCAAAATGGATCGAAGATCTAAATATTAAAACAGAAACACTGAATCTACTGAAAGAGAAAGCAGGTAGAAATCTTGAAGACATAGGGGTAGGCAGACAGTTCATGCACAAAACCCAGACTGTATGGGAAGTACTTCAAAGAATCAACAACTGGGATCTATTCTTACTAAAAAGTTTTTGCTCATTAAAGGAAATCACCAGCAGAGTGAAAAGACAACCCACAGAGTGGGAAAAAATTTTAGCCAACTGTCCCTCAGACAAGGACTTATATCAGAACATATAAAGAATTGAAAAAATCAGGCCCCCCAAATTCAAAGAATTTTTCATGAAGACAAGGAGAGGGGTGAGCTCTTAGGCAACAGCTCCCCATCCACAGAGGCCCAGCTCTTCCTCCTGCCCAGAAATCTGGGTCACGGAGCCACCTCAGGGGCCTTGGGCCCAGGGGAAGGCCCTGGCAGTGCCACTACTCTGGAGGACAAGACTCCTGGAGCAGCTGGTCTCCTCTAGAACCAGGGACAATAAAAATGTGGAGTCAGTGAGCTGCTCAGGGGACCCATGACACTTAAAATGACCCATTTTACTGGCTTTGTTACAGGAATTAGTGGGCCTCAGCCCACCTTGCAAGCTTCCCTGTGGACATCCACTTACAGGAAGTAGCCCAGCCCGGGCTCTGCTCTGACGATAGCAGACACGTGATGAAACCCCCCGCATCACAAGTCCCAGGGCAGCAGGCTGGCGCTGTCGATCGGCTGCTGGTCAGGCCCAGGGGGTGTGGTGATGGTGTTCATCTCTCCCCACCTCACTCTGGCAGTTGAAATTGGCCACAGTGAGAGTATTCACATCATAGAAATAGGCAAATGCCACAAGTCAGAACTTTTTATTTTCCAGAAACCTGGCTGTAAAACATTTACTGGCACATCCCTTTTTTTTTTTTTTTTTTTTTTGTGTGTGTGTGTGCCAACAAAACAGTCCTTTTGTATATCATTGAGACAAATAGAAGTTTTGAGACCTGGCCCCATAATTTCCATTCCCTTAATTCAGTATGGGCAGCTACTGTTTTTAAATTCTCTACTAAGACCTCTTAATCTTTGTAATGCAGAAAATATTGTTGTATTAGAAAATGCCAAGTACCCAGGATCCCTGAGGGTGTGTGATCCTAGCTTGTGCTCTTAATCTCAGGGCCAGGATGTGTTGAATTTAGGAATCCACGTACACACAATAAAGGTGTTAAATTTGCAGCCGACTTCCACAGGCATGGGCCACGCCTTCTCTGCACAGTGCACAGTGCCTCCCACGCAGCAAGCGCTCAAATGTGCTCATTCAAAGGCTAGAACAAAATAATGACCATGGTTTGGAATTGAACGGAATTGAAGCATGGAGGAAGCCTGAAGATGTTGTCCTTTGTTCACGGCCCTAGAAGATCACGGCATGTGAGTGTGGAAGTCTCAGACTTTGAATACAAGTGCGGCCGTGTGGGTTTTAATTCTCTGTTGTAACTCTGACCTGCTCATCCGTGGAATGACTGTTGCACACTTTCAAGGCACGCCATTGGCTTCTGGGCCACAAGCAGCCAGACTACTGGAGATCTGGGCTCTGGCCTCCGGTCAGGCACGTCACGGTTGTGTGCTAGGACCTTCCACGAGGAGGCTGCCCCCTCGCCCTGAGCTTTCAGTCCTGGGGTTGTACTGCTGTCACAGAGTGGTTAGGAGAACGGGCCTTTCTCCAGTTCCCTGTCCCACTTCCCAAGATAGTGCGCCCTGGGCTCCAAATAACAATGCCAGAGATGCGGTCACACGGAGCGAGCGTCCTTAACCTGGCCTTCAAACCCCCTCGCAGTGATCCTGTTCAGTCCACCCCATGCTACTCACTCTGTTGACCTGATGATACTCAATTTTGTTCGCCTAATGGACACAATTTTTAAGTCCGTTTGCATATCACTGAAACAGAAGGCAGTATAACAGGAAATGCAGTGGTATTTTTCCTGTTGACTTGGAAGGAGCGAAGATCTAAGGCTGACAGACAAAAACACTAAGGATATGTGCCTAGTCAGGTGATTTTTTTTTAAGAAACCCAAAATGCATCTAATATGGCTTAAACTTTAAAGAATTTTTTTGTCTCAATAAGACCACCTCTATCATCTCACCTCTGTTAGGATGGCTATAAGCAAAAAAAAAAAGTATTAGCAAGGGTGTGGATAGGAACACTGCACACTTTTCAAAGGAATGTAAATTGCTACACCTGATATGGAAAATAGTATAAAGCTTCCTCAAAAAGTTAAATGGAACTACCATATGAGCCAGCAACCTCTCCGCTTGTACACCCGAGGGAAATGAAATCACCACTTCACAAAGACATCTGCATTCCCACTTTCATCCACGCATTATTCACAACAGTCAAGATATGGAAACGAGTTCATCAACAAATGAATGGAGAAAGAAAATGTGGTCTATACACACAGTGGAACACTACTCAGCCTCGTAGAAAGGAGGTCCTGCCACTTTCAACCTGGATAACATGGAGGACATTATGCCATCTGGAATACATTATGTTTTTTTTTTAATTTAAAAAAAACTTTTTTACTAGTACATGTTTGCAATACATAATGACAACATTCATCATGGGGAGTTGGTACATGTTAATAACATATCTTAATAACATAACACATCTTAATTCTTTTCACTTCCCCTCCTCTCCCTCCCTACTCCCTATAACTCTTGATCCCCTTTCCTTTTGCAAAAGATCTATCTCCCTACTTCCTATTATCTTTTATTTCACTCTTTACATTTTTTATGTTTTGAGTTTCTCATACAAGAGAAACCATGCAATATTTAAACTTGTATGTCTGTTTTATTTCATTTAATATTATTGGTCTCCAAGTGCATCCATTTTCCTACAAATGACTCAAATTTATCCTCCTTTATGGCACAGTACTACTCCATTGTGGATGAATACCACATTTTCCATTCATCCATTGATGGACACATAGGTTGCTTCCAAGATTTAGTTATTTTGAGTTGTGCTGCTATAAATATGGGTATACATGTATCGCTGTAATATAATGTATTTAACTTTTGGGGGAAGATACCTAGAGGGGAATAGCTGGGCTAAATGAAATTTCTAGTTTTAGTTTTTTGATAAATCTCCATACTGATTTCCATAATGGTTGTACTAGTTTACAGTTCCACCAACAATGTAGCAGGGTCACCAGCATTTGTTACTATTTGGTTTCTTGATGGTCGCCATTCTTTCTGAAGTGAGATGGAATTTCAGTGTTGTTTTAATTTGCATTTCTCTAATGACTAAAGATGAACATTTTTTCATGTTATTTATTGGTCTTTTTGCACTTCTGAGAACTGTCTATTCATTTCTCTTGCCCATTTTTTCTAGTGCCTTTTATTTTGGGGGTCTAATATTTTGAATGCTTTATATATTCTAGATATTAGTCTTCTGTCTGAGAAATTATCGGAAAAAAAATTTTCCCATTCTATCGGTTGTTTCTTCATTCTATTGGTTGTTTCCTTTGCTGCGTGGAAGGTTTTTAATTTGATACAACCCCATTTGCTGATTCTTCGTGTTATTTCTTGTGCAATTGGGGGTCTGTTCAGAAAGCTTTTGTCTATACCTAACTTCAAGACTTTTACCTATTTTATCTTCCAGCAGATTAAGTGTTTTAATATTTAGACCATTGATCCATTTTTTATGTTACTACATGGTGAAAGAGATGGGTCTATATTCAATCTTCTGTATGTTATTTCTGTTTTAAGAGTTGAACTTTAGGGGCCGGTGATATAGCTCAGCGGCATAAGCGCCTGCCTGGCAAGTGCAAGGTCCTGAGTTCAGTTCCCGGTACCCACATTAAAAAAAAAAAAAAAAAAAAAAAAGAGTTGAACTTTAAAAAAAATCCCAGATCTCTAATGATTGCCTTATGATCCCAATTAATGATTGGCTTAACATAATGAGCATTCCCCCTTTGAGGATCTTAGAATAACTTCACCTGAAACACATAGCTGTGTGGTAGAGGTTGACTGTTCAAATTAAATAGGATTATGTTAGAAAGGTAGAGGTGCAGGAAAGCGTGGGTGTCCCCCAGGATCTGCTATGCAGTCACATTCTATGTCCAGACAGCACCAGCACCAGCCAACCACCTCTTAAGGCTACCAAGAGGCACTTTCCCACCATGACCATCACAGTCAGAGTAAAGGAAAGATTAGGAAAGATTAGAGAACTATGGGAGGTGATTAGGGGTATAAAAGAAGACATCTCCTCTCCTTTTAATTCTGAAATTTGGCAAGATACTATAGAGGCTGAGTGGCCATAGAGTTTATAGAAGAGGAAAAGGGGAGGACAAAAAGCTAAGAGAAAAGGACCATTAAAACAGTGTTTTCCCACTGTCCAGCAAGGAAATGACCCTTCAGTCATCTGTGGGCCAAATTTTGCAGGAAATTGCTAGACTTGGCCATCTTGCCAGTACTCTGCCTCCTAGGATCCCAGAGACAAGGGGCTACAAAGTGTGCCCTGTGGTAGGGGCTGAGGAGTTGTGGAGAGCTGGCCAGAGGCAAGTTTGCTACATTATTTTGCAATGCATTAGGGAGATTCCATGAGGCCCTACATGAGAGATCCAGCCTTGCACATAGTCAGCATCCAGAGTGTTAACAGAAGTAGTGGGGAGTCACAGGACAGGGGACACTTGTCACCTTGCCGTGAAAGATAGCTGTTCCACTCCCCACCCCTCTACCTCTTCAGTAGCATCACCTGGAAGAGGGAAGCAAAGCACAGAACCGCCAGACTCTGCTCATCTGACCTGCTCCGAGACCCTAAGTCAAAGTTTTATCAGCATTGACTGGAAGAGAGAACAGCTTTGAATCATGCAGATCTCGAAATTTACTCAATAAATGCAGCTAATTTTACTTAGATAACAGGAACTGTCAAGAAATTATGGAATCTGGAAGATGCCTCATGGAAAAATACTACATAGTAGAAAAGGGAGGGGCGATAGAGTAGAGCTGGGCACTGCTGGGGGGAATTTGTCTTCCTTTTACGCGAACAAGTTCAGACCCCATAGTGAACACATTCCACACGGGAGGAAGGCGAGGCACTGCCCGACTCCGAGCTTCAAAAGTATCCGCGTTCCATGTCTGGCCCAGCCACAGCTTCTTAGTGTTGAGGATACAAAGAATGAAGCCTTAGTAGAACAGCTAGAGGAAAGTAACAATGAGAGAAGTTGTTTTCATTTGTAATATAAAGCTGGAGTCCTCACAGAAGATTTTCAACCAGTGAACGCTAGTCCCCTAGGGGAGGGCAGGCGGGTCGCAGAGGCTCCTCACATTCATCTGTGCACCAGCAAACCTGAGAACTGGAGTGCAGAGCAAGGAGGAAGGCAGGGGTGTGGAGAGAACGCCGGGATCCACGCAAGCCCATCCGACGGGGCGGCGGGAAGCCTCTGAAGCAAGGCAGGGACATGGTCAGCTTTGTGATTTGAGAAAGATGGGTTGGACGTGGCACAGGAGAAGAGCAAATAACATGCTATAGCAATAGGTCCAACAAAAGACTGTGGTACAAATGACAGGATTCTATATTCTTATGGCTGAATTGTAGTCCATTGTTTATATTTACATGGTCTTAATTCACTCATCCATTAATAGACATTTAGGTTGATTCTGTATCTTGGCTACTGTGAATAGTGTTGCAGTGAACGTGGGAATGAGACGTCTCTTCCACATAGGGAATTCATTTCCTTTGGATATACGTTCAGAAGGATCTTGGCCTGGTCATACGGTGTTATGGTTTGTGTCTAGGTGCCCCCCAAAGCCCCATGCAGTCATGGGGGTGGGCTTTTCAGAGGTGGCTGGATCTAGAGTTTGTGAATGAGTCATGGTCTGATGCTGGGATTAAGGGTGTGAGTGCTACACCCGCCCTAGGACAGGTAGACCGGATACAATATAAGGGACAGAAAGAGGCTTGTCCCTGTTTGCCCTTGTTGCTTTTGCTGACTTCCACCGCTATGAACTGTTGCCCTCTGCCATGTGCCACCCTGCCTTGGAGCCAGCTGATTACGGACTGAAACCTCTACAAACTGCAAGCTAAATAAACCTTTCTCCCTTTAAATTCGGGTGTTGGGTATTTTGTCTCAGCAATGAGAAAAGTAGCTAAGACATATGGTAGTTCTATTTCTAGTTTTTTTGAGGAGCCTCCACACTTTTTCCATAATGGCTCTAATTTACATTCCCATCAACAGTATTTAAGTGTGTCCTTTTCCCCACATCACTGCCAACACTTATCTTTTGTCTTTCTGACAACAGCCATTCTAACAAGTATGAGGTAATATCTCTTTGTGGTGGATGTTGAATGTTTCCCCACAAAGAAATGATAGTATTTGAGGTGATATATATGTTAATCACCCTGATCTAATCATTACACAGTGTGCACATCATATTATACTAGATAAATTTGTATAATTATTGCATGTTGATTAAAAAATCTTAAAAAGGAAAGGACTCAAAATAGGGGACAATGGAATGGAAGAGAAGTGAACACAAAGTCAAAATAGATATGGGGTTTAAAGGAGATAAAAGAATTAAAGATGACTTCCTGGTTTTTGAGCAACTGGGCAAAAGATACCATTTACTAGGACTGGGAATACGGAAAGTAGAACAGATTTTGAGGGAACTAGGTTAAGTTCTGGAAAAGATTAGTTGGGTTTTTGTTTGTTTGTTTGTTTGTTTTTTTATGTGGGTACCAGAGTCGACCTCAGGACCTCGCACTTGCCAGCAAGTGCTTGTGCCGCTGAGAGATATCACTGGCCCTTTTTTTCCTTTATGTGGGTACCGGGAGTTGAACTCAGGACCTCGCGCTTGCCAGGCAGGCGCTTATGCCGCTGAGCTATCTCACCAGCCCAGTTGGGTGTTTCTAAGAGGCCTCTGTGAAGAAATGATCAGTAAGTGAGCTATGAAATAGATTCTAATATTAGTGGGTATACACAGTGTGATCAACAATTATGGGGAATATTTACATTTTTTTAAAAAAAATTACAATAAAAGACACATCATACCCTTCAAAATACTCCCTCTCACTTCAAACATACTTATCCCATCATTCTTGCGACTTTCTGAAGCAGTTCTGGAAGTCCTCCTTCATGAGTATTTTTAGTTGTGACTCAATGTCTTGAATCAATTCAAAACATTTAGCTTTCATGGTCATTTTGACTTTGGAGACAAGCCAGAAGTCACATGGTGCCAGATCCAGTGAATAAGGTGGATGAGAACACACTGTGATGTTTTTGTTTGTTTTGTTGTTGTTGTTGTTGGAGACAAGGTCTCTTGATGCAGTTCAGGCTGGCCTTGAACTCACTTTGCAGCCGAGGCTGGCCTCGAACTCAAGGCAGTCCTCCTGCCTAGCCCTGGAGTGCTGGGATTACAGGTCTGAGCCACCACATCCAGCTTCAACACACTGTAATGTTTTTCTAAGCCTGCCTTTCTGTCGGCAGCAGCATTCACTGGGTGTGAGTGCACCTTGTAAAGGCACTCAAGAAAGAGGACTCAGAACCGCTTTGGAAAGTGGCACAAATGATGGGATAAGTGTGCTCAAAGTGGGATTATTTGAGGATTAATGATAATGTGTCTTTTACTGTAATACATTTTTTAAAATTTAAACATTGACCACATATTTTGACCACACCTTGTACAAATAGATGTGAGCTGAATGGCTGATTAAAGGAAGAAGAGAAACTAGCAAATACATGGGCGGAAAACATCACCTGAGGCACCTGGGGAATATGAAACCCAGACAACTAGCAGATAGCAAAGGAACAGAGAGAAATGCCAAAAATTTTCCACATAAGTAGGGGCACTCTTGCTGGAAGTTTATGCCACTGGTTTTTGTGTATGCGTGTGGTACTGGACGTTGAACTCAGGGCCTTTCCACTGAGCTACATCTTCAGCCCATTGTTTGGGGGTTGTTTTGTTTTGTTTTGTTTTGTGACAGTGTCTCACCATCTTGCCCCAACTGGTCTCTAACCTGTGGACCTCCTACCTCTGCCTCCAAGTAGCTAAGAATGTAGATGTGCACCACAACACCCAGCTTAAACCACTGACTTTTATTTCTAACATCCAGGACTCCCTTGTGTTTATAATATAAATATTATAACAGTTATAACATAAAGATATACTAAGTGAAAATACAGATGACAGCACAGGATGTCCACTTTGGAGTCCAGACAGCAGAAACGAGATGACTATTTTGTCCCTACCCACTGCACAGTTGCTTGGCATCACTTGGACCTAGGGATGTGCCAGGCTTCGCTGTCCTCGAAGCTCTCTAATCAGGAAAACTCCAGACAGCTGCTGCTGAGGCCCCGCGCAGCCGACGCCGGAGACTGATGTGCAATCTGATTTTGCAACCTCACAGCCATCAAGTTGGAGTTAGCCCAGAATTTGTTGGATTATTTCAGATTTTTAGGGAGTTTTCTCTCCTTCTTGATGAACATTTCAGCCTAGTCAAAAAACCTCAAAGCTCACAATATTTTTTAAAAGCAACCAACCAAATTAAAAAGTGATTTGAAAATGGTAATAACTTGCAACACTCCTTGCCAACACATAGCCGGCATCTCCTCGCAAGCCCGTTTTGTAAGTAATGCTGCCACCTAGCAGTCTCTGGGGGAATCGCTACCCTGTAAGTAATAGCCTCCTTGTCATTGTCCTAAGTGCAACGATGGCACAGGACAGTTACCAAGTCAAGGAAGCGCTGGAGCCCGCCTGCAAACCCAGACAGTCTGACTGCAGGCCTGAGCTCGCACCCCCCAGCTCATAATGCTTTGCTGTCGTGCAGAAAGGTATGTGGACGCAGGTGTCACCCGTCCAGGGTACAATTTGTGCTCACAGAATAGTCAATTTCTGTTTTCTAGTTGAGTGGCATGAGAAAAAGTGTTCTTAATTTTGTCACAGTGATGTTCATCTCATATTACAAATCACTTTTGAAAATACCAGGGTTTTATCCATTCATCTGTTGATGGACATATAGGGTGCTTCTAAAATTTAGCTATTATGAATTGTGCTGCTATAAGCATGTATTTATGCAGAATGGAGTACTACTCTGCCATAAAGAAAGATAAACTTGAGTCATTTGTGGAAAAATAGATGCACCTTGAAACTATAATGTTAAGTGAAATAAATCATACATACACGCTTAAATACCACATGGTTTCTCTTATATGAGAAACCCAAACTATAAATTAAGGGCAAAATAAAAGATAATAGGAAGTGGGGTGATCATTCTCAAAGGGCAAGGGTATCGAGATGGAGGGAGGGGATGAAGAAAGGAATGCAAGATGCGTTATGCACGTGCACCTACTCCATACAAGGAACGTAGATCCATAGATCTATTTTAAAAATAAGATGTTTTGACTTGGTCCTAAATCTATTGGTTCAAACATTTTAGTTTTTTGTTGTTTCTTCTTGCTTTTAAGTTTTTGAAAGTCACATCTCTACTGTAGATGATATTATGGAGTCTCTGGCTTGAAAATTCTAGAATCATCTATCAGAGAGCTGTCCAACCACCAGCCCCATCTTGGGACAAGAAGATATAAGGCTTCTTTAGTCTGTATAAGCTAAATACAGAACTCTGGGCAATGAAGAGACTAAAATCAGATGCTAATATTGCTTTAGAATTAGCTCCTTGAGGGCTGGTGATATAGCTCAGCAGCATAAGCGCCTGCCTGGCAAGTGCAAGGTCCTGAGTTTGACTCCCAGTACCCGCATTAAAAAAAAAAAATTAGCTCCTTAACTTCTTGCCCTTATTTTAATAAAGGTCAATTTAGGAACTTTGTAGATTTATTCAGAGCTTTCTTGTAGCTATCTATATCCCTATGCATGTATGGTTATTGTCCACATCACTCATTTTTAGTCTGACAAAGAATTAATTGTATTTATAACAGAAGCAAATGTAAAAATATCTATACTGAATCCCAAGATCAAATTTCACAAAAATGATGTAAATTATACATTGTCAAAAACCATTTTCAAAAGAAATAGAAATATTTTATTGACTACCAACTCAATGCAAGTAGCCAAAATAATGTTACTCAGTCAGGAATGCATTAGTAGAAGAATAGTGCTGGAATGAGTGAGATAATGAGCTTCCTCTACTTTGTATTAGCAAAACCATACTTGGGCTAGTATAGTGTTGGAGGAGGGAGTGTGACTGAGTCAGAGAGGGTGATGGTGAGGTAAAAAGATGGGTAGTCAGATTTAGAAGAAACAACAAAAAAGACCAATGGGTTTGGAAAAGACAAACCAAGATGGAGAGAGAGCATCAAAGCATGCTATAAATTCAAAGAAATCAGAGTAATTACCTTTGAAGTATGTACCTTAGAACTTTGGGGTAGAAGTCAGTAAAACCTATGGGTGGGTGGGTTGGTGGATGGATTGATAAATGGGTAGGCGGGTGGGTGGATGGATGGTAGGAAGACCAGGCACTCTGCCAAATGCACTTATAGCAGGCAATTTCGTTCTCCAGATCCTCTGAAGTTAGTAATTTCTCCATGTGAAAACTGCTAGGCACAAGGCCTAGAGAAATTAAGTGACCTGTCCAAAGTCTTTGACTTTACCCCATACTTTGGAATGTTAACCTTTGTTTATTATCCTGTGTGACAGCCAGAGAAGGTCACTGTTCAAATCCCCCTTAAAGAAATCGCTTGCTGGCCAGCAGCAAGCAGTGCAGGTAATTAACATCCCATCCCCTCATGACCTGCTTCTGCTCTTCATCAGAGGCCACTGCTATTTCTGAGGAGGTCTAACCACATGCCGGACAATGGCAGGGGGAGCAGGACACTGCTGGACACCTCTGCCACTTTGGGCCATGAGGGACAGTCTTTTCTCTGGAACTCCCTGGTGAGTTGCCGTAGTTTTGTCAGAGCAACCTTGCAATCTGGGGCTTGCCCTGCCTGATTCTGCCTCCTCCCCTCTTTACCATGTAGGAGTTACTCTGAGTAAACTTCTTTTATTCCAGAGCCCACTCTCATCTGTTTTGCAGTGAACCCAGTGATACACCATGATTTCAAATATATGGAGTAAGCCAGGTGTGGTGGCACATGCCTGTAATCCCAGCCCTCTGGGAGGCTGAGGCAGGAGGATCAAAAGTTCAAGCCCAGCCTGGAGTGGTTTAGCAAGACCCTGTATCAAAATAAAAAATAAAAAGTGTTGGAGATGTAACGCAGTGTAAAGGCCCTGGGTTCAATCCCCAGTACCACAAAAAAATTTTTTTTTTTTTAATTTGGAATGCCATAGTAAGGTGGAGCGTTTAGAATTGTTCTCTGTGGCGATAAAGAGTTGAATTAGGACAAAATAACTCTAGAGAGGAAGCTTTCACGTATATGTAAGCATGAACTTTCTAACAACTGGGACTGCCAAACTGCCTGCATCCAGATGAAGTTGCCTATCACACAGTCATTAGGCCACCTGGAGAAGCGCCTGGTGTGTGCAGCTTGTGTGACATGACACTCCCCACTCCACACTTGCTGAGCACTTTGGTTTTGCTGGTTAGTTAGCATTGCTGATGTCTAGTGACCAAATTGTTCAGAAAGCCACACTGGAGGACTAAACTTCTGACTTTTCAGTGGTCCAGTGGGTCCGGTGTGATACGTCCACACCTGTCTACTCCCAGGGCAGTTCAGCGATACTGGAGACCAGACTGGCCATTGTCCACGTATTTTTTTAACCAAAGAACCCCTAGCAAATGAGGCAAGGCTGTGGGCTGGTTGTCTCCTGAACTATTTGGTGAGATCAAGCCAAACTGCACATATGCATAGCTTAAACAGTCTAACACAGGTGCCCCATCTGATGGAGTTCTCGTGACTCCGCTGGCAAATGCTTCTCAGGCTCAGTAACATGCACGCTACAGCCAGAAGGACGCTCTTTCCCAAAGCTGCTGTCTCTTCCCTCCCTTCATCATGACACAGCCACACCAAGGAAAGGGCATATATGGCTCCTGTGACCTCTGCCCTCTCTCCTCACCCTCAAATCTCTGCAGCATCCCTGACATTTTTAGTCTATATTTTCAGGAAATATTTTATTATGCTAATAATGCTCTGAATTAAATTCATCAAATTTGCGAGATGAATTTTTTATTTCCTGAAAAGCAAGCTCAGCACTATTTGGGGGCTTTTAGAGCTGATGCTGCAGCTGACCTACTGGAGAGAAGGCAGGGGGAGGGCCCGGGAGGGTATAAATAAATAGGAGTCCCCGGTGCTGTGGAGCCACAGCTGGAACTCTGGGAAGAGCTCCCCCACCGCCAGGCAGCATGAGGCTCTGCGCTGCGGCTCTGCTGCTCACCGTGCTGGTCAGCAGCCTCTCTCCAGGACAAGGTGAGAACTTTCACTCGCGCCGAGCTCTCCTGTCAACAGAAATGCTCTTCAAACATTTCCTTTTTTAAAAGATTTTCAATTAAAAATTGGGGAAGTCTGAGTACAGGGGGAAAGGTTGCTTCTAGATTTCTAAACATAAGGTGCTTAAGGGGGTCTGGAGTAGAAACCGGAACTTTTATAATAAGGTTTTTATTTAAAGAAGGAGGAGATTCTGGAAGTCCAATGTTCATGGGGCTTATATTTGGCTTGTGTATTCCTGTCCCTTTTCAGAACATCCCCTGCTGTAATAAGTGTTCCCATTATCTCTCTTCATTCTGCTTCTCACCACACACTGACCCCTTACAGGCTCTAAACTTGCTGACATCAACCAGTCTCCTGCATGGAGCATTCATCAATCCTTGTAAGTGCACCAGGGACAAAGGACACACATTCTGCAAAAAGGCAGACTTCAGAATCTAAATGGGGCCACGATCTGTGTGGGACTAGACAAATACCTAGTTGTGGCAGTGTTTATATGGCTGAAGGAAAGGATGCAGGCACAGAAAGAAACATCATCCAGGTGTAGAAGATAAATTTTGATTCTTTTTTTTTTTTTTTTTTTTTTTGTGGGTACCGGGGGCCAACCCCAGGACCTCGCGTGCCAGCAGGCGCCCGTGCCGCTGAGCGATATCACGGCCCCTTTTTCGTATGTGGGATCCGGGAGTCGAACTCGGGCCCTCGCGCTTGCAAGGCAGGCGCTTAAGCCGCTGAGCCATCTCACCGGCCCAATTTTGATTCTTAAAATGCAGCACTGCCCCCCCATTTTTATTTTGCTGCTGTTATTTTCACTCTCTAAAAACTCTCATTTCTCTCCTACTGCATGAAGCTTTCCTACTGCTCCTGACAAGTTTATTAGTAGTAAGGATGCAGCACAGAGATTGGGTGTAATACCACATTCCGTGGCATTTTAGTTTTTGTTCTCTTGTTCTCCCCATTAAACTGTGAAAGCCCTGCAAGTTGGGCTATTTTATTTATAAATACCTGTCAAGCAGAGCGGTATGGATAAATAGGATTTGATAAATGTCTTTTTAAAAAAGAGATGCAGATTCCATTGAAATACATGAGGTGAGTCACTTAGAAAAAATATCTACTACTAACAACTTTAATTGTTGAATGAAAATAGTCTTGAATTTTTACAATTGTTTTTCTGGTAATAATTTGCAACTGAGATAGAGAACCATCATATTAAACAAATACCTAAAAAAAGAGCATCTTTTGTGGCATGTTGTCTAATAGACAGTGGGGTGGGGGAAATAAGAGAGAAAACTCTATTCCAGATATTGTTCTGCATATATTAATAATCAGACCACGGCCTCTGGTTTCATGTGCTGGCATTGAACATCGGTTGATTTTATATTGCCTTAACCATAGCTGAGTTGTGTGTCCCTAAAGTAGTAGTTCTCTATTTTTATTATATAAACCATCACCTACATAGCAATATAAAGTGACCACAGATTTCAGTAAGCAATATGCGTCTTAAAAACTAATTTTATGTTTAAGGTTTTGGTAGAATATGTTAAAAAATACCAAGCCAAGACAAATGGAAATATACAAACTAAAGGCATATACAGATGAACGTACCAGCCTGAATCTTATTTTTTATTGTATTTTATTTGGTAGTGGGAATTGAACACAGGGTCTTTGCACTGAGCTACATCCCTAGCTCCTTTTTTATTTTTTATTTTGAGACAGGGTCCTGCTAAGTCTTCAAGCTGCCCAGGCTGAGCTCAAACTTTCGGTCCACCTACCTCAGCCTTCCAGATTGCTGAGATTACAGGTGTGCAACACCATGCCCAGCCAGCTGGAAATTTTCAAATCTTCAAATGCAGAGTATGAAAGTTTGCTTCGTAGTTACAAATTCTATGCCAAAGGGATTAAAATAACCAATTCTGTGTTTACAGGTATTCTGGAGGCCTATAACACTAACTTGAAGTGTAGATGTATGCAAGAAACCTCAAGTTTCATCCGCATACCCCGCATTGATCGACTTCAAATTTTATCCCCTGGGAATGGTTGCCCAAACACAGAAATCATGTAAGTTGCAAGGAAAAAAAAAAAAAAGTAAATATGATTCTTTTCTCCCAGTGAAAGTCAGATCAAATGTTGCCATAAGGGCTGATAATAATCTCAGAGATTTACTCAAATGTTGCTAAAATTCTGAAACTAACAATGAGCATCAGTAATATTTAAGGATTTACTTTGCAGCAGCTATGGATTAAGTGCTTTACACTGGCTCGCTGCTTCCTTTTTCTCTTTCCCCAGCTCCTTTAAGGTGTGCCTATTGTTTGCATCCTTCACAGATGCAGAAACGGAGACAGGGCCAGGTGTGGTGGCGCCTGCCTATCTGTTATCCCAGAACTCTGGAAGCTGAGGCAGGAGAATTGCTGTGAGTTTGAGGCCAGCCTGGGCCATATAGCAAGACCCTGTCTAAAAAAAAAATAAATGGAAACAGAGACTGAGGGAGGCTGACCCACTACGTGGGGCCCACCAAAGGGGGGGATGGAGCCAGGGCTCCACCCATGTTCACCCCATTCCCATGCCTCTTTTCACACCTTGAAATGTGCAGTCTGCACAACCTCCTTCTCAGGGCATCTCTGACTTTGCTTTTATTAGTCACTCTTCCCATGAACATCTTTTTTTTTGTGGGGGAGGTGCCGGAGATAGAACCCAGAGCCTTGCGCATGCCCCACCACTGAGCAACACCCCAGTCCCCATGAACTTCTTTAGGCTTTCGGAATGTTTGTAATCAGCTACTTTTTGTTTGTCCTATTTTTATACCAGTGATTTGTGCCTAATGTGTAAAACAGAGATATAGGAGATCAAAAATGTATATGGAAATTTTCACTAGAAAGGCATTATAGTTTCCCCCTTGTCTTCACCAGCGAAAGTTCTAACTAAAGGACAGTTATTGCCCTCAAAGATGGAGGTCTAGCCATGTCATACGTGGAAGCAGGTCTCCTGGCTGTATGGCAGAATTGGGCTTTTTTCTATTCCATTTCCCCTGTCAGGACTCAAGTTTCTCACCTCTCAACCAAGGGAAGTAATATTCCCTAATTTTCTCTGCTTTAATGTCATCCTTTTGAAATAAGAAAAAATTTGATTATACCTTCTTGTCAAATTCTGCATTTCTGAATTTCAACCAGATGTAGAAATGAAAGCTGTGATTTTTTAGGAAAAACTCAAACCAATCAGGAGAGAAAACACCAGATGGTTTGAAATGTTTTTCCATCATGAATTCAGAAAGGAAATCAGAAGATGCTCCTGAGAACCCTCTGATCTATGGCTTCTGTTTCACCTACAGAGATGGAGTTTCAAAGTGCGATGCATGGAGCTTTTGTTTGCTGATTTATAGCTAAGATAACTGATGTGCAAAGAAATCATGTTTTGAGGTCACACCAGTAAAGGGTGGAGCTGTCCCATTTTGGTCACGTGAAAGACCACTTTTTCACCACAGGTGGGGCCGTTAGCACCATGTTGGGCCCTTGGTAATGATTCAGGTCAGGCTTGTGGAAAGCAGTGGCTGAAGGTGTGAGTTCTGGAATTATGTCTTCATTTGAATATTCCTTTGTCATGTATTTGCTATGCAATCTTGGATGAGTTCTTTGAACTCATTAAGCTTCAAGATCCTCACCAGTGGGCCAGTGATATAGCTCAGCAGCATAAGCACCTGCCTGCCAAGCACGAGGTCCTGAGTTCGACTCCCGTAACCGCAAAAAAAAAAAAAAAAAAAGATCCTCACCAGTGAAGAAATAACAGTTTCTCTAGCACAGGATTTTCATGAGATGAATTCAGATGGTCCGTGGTTACCTGCCGAGCATACTGTGTGGCATGTCGTACAGTATGGTATTTGATAAACACAGGCCGGTAGCAATCACTGCTGCTTTTGCTATAGCCTAATTTCTTAGAACAGGGAAACTCTTGCTAACTGCTGGTTCAACAAAGTGTCACTTGGAGCAACCAAGCTCCACAAACTCTCCCGCCTTAAATTTTACTGTTTTTTTCAGATAAAAGATCTTTGGCAGAGTGTTTTCTATAACCTATTTTTTTCATTCATTTATTCATTCATTTACTCATTTTGCCATGCTGGGGATTGAACCCCAGGCCTTTGCACTGAACTACATCCTCAGCCCTTCCCTCCCTCCCTCGCTCCTATCTTCCTTCCTTTCTTCATTCCATTCTTTCTTTCTTTTTCTTTTCTTTTCTTTTCAGGGTCTTACTAAATCACTAAGTTGCCCAGGCTGAGTTTGAACTTGTGATCCTCCTGCCTCAGCCTCCCAGAATGCTAGAACTACAAGACTGTACAGGTCATTGCACCCAGCTAACAAGCATATTTTAAAGATCCTGTACTGTGATATAACTTCAGAAGTGAGCCAACCTCGGAGTCTGCTATTTGGTCCTTCTCCAACTTGTAAAGGTTATCAGCAAAACACTGATATGTGAGAGTCTGTCAACTTTGGATTCATCCACCAACTCTCGCCTATCAGTCCACACGTATTCAGGCTTCAGGTTTTCTAATATTCAGGCTTCATGCCACAAATCACCTGTTCCAGATCCAAAACTGCCCTGCTCCAGTTTCACTTCATCTAAGACTGATTATTTTCATAACAACTGTTTCCATTATTTAAAAGTGCAGGATTGGCCGGTGATATAGCTCAGCGGCATAAGCGCCTGCCTGGCAAGCGCGAGGTCCTGAGTTCGACTCCTGGTACCCGCATATTAAAAAAAAAAAAACTGCAGGATTGACTAAGATGTATTACTTTCATTTTTAATTTTGTTTATTTTTCCCTAGAATCCAGTTGAAGAATAAGTTAGTTGTATGCTTGAATCCTGCAGCCAAATGGGTGCAACAATTTATAACATATATACAGAGGTAAGTCAGGCATACCCAGAGCTTTCAGATTCCCATTCATAATGAAGGGTTTGCCTTTCCTAGGCAGCCAAAATGCAGACCATTTTAAATGTGTAAATTCTAAGACGAATGCGTGCTTTTCCTCCCCCTACTGGTCACACAGAGTAAGGGATACCCATTCCAGCAATTCAGTAAACTAAACTGGAAACTAGTTCCTTATTTGCTATTTCGGGGGAGAGCTGTAGTTTCTTCTCGGTGTTTCTCTAAATGTGGGCTTTTTTGTTTTTGTTTTTGTTTTTGTTTCACAGCAGAACTTCCCGTTCGACTGCACCGGCTCCAGTGATAAAGAAGGGCTCCTGATGCCAATATGCCCCCTAAGAACACCTGCTTTTGCCCCTTATCCCTACTCTGGATTTTAGTTTCCTTCTTGGTTGAATTTTTTTCCCAAGAAAAATAACTTCCTTATATAAACAACCATGAGGGTCTCTGTAAAAATAACCTTGCACAATCTGATGGAGCAAAGTCAAGCTCCCTCTCAGGCAGACTCCCAGAACTTGGAGCTCCCATTCTTATTCTTGAGAGAGGAAAGGTTTTTTGAGGAGAGTTTAGTTACAAATGACATAGGATTTGTTGATAATATACCTATTGTTTAATGCTAAACTGTCCTAAAAGATAAGAGAGTGGAAATTTAAACCTCAAATATGAATATGTAGCTCGAATTAAGAAGAACATTATGGAATGTATTTTCAATCATTTTCTACTCTAAGAAAAGCAAATTTCCTTGGAAACTTGAAAAACTACATGAGAAAAAAATGGAGCTTCAGTGTGACAAGGCCCAGAAGGTTCCACATAGCAGTTATAAAAATGTACTTTTAAAGAGTTCCTTTATAAGATGTATTGTCTCAGATTAAAACAAATAACAGGGTGGGGGCTATAGCTCAGCAGCACAGCGTCTGTCTGGCAAGCCCTGAGGCCCTGAGTTCGATCCCTGGTACAAAGAAAAAGAAAAAAAAAAAAAAAAAGATCCTCAGACTTAAGATTCTAGAATGTGTAGGAAAAACATTTGAAGGGTAATATCCAGCTGTATTCTTTTACACGTTTGTCTTGATGGGCTTTTTTATTCACATCTTTTGCACAGATAAAATACCAATCCCTGGCATCAAATTCTTTCATGTTTCCTATTCATCTAATGCTAGTTAATAAACCTGAGCAAACATTTTACTTCGTTATGAGCAATTCATTCCTAATAAAACATTTATTCAAGATATTCTGTGGCTCTTCATAATGCAAAGTAAGGTTTGAACATGCTGATTTTTTCTTTGCATATCACAGATCTAAAATTGCACCAGAGGTGGAAGGAGTTACTCAGTGGGAAATGCTTGGCGATGGGAGCCTCTTTACCCTGACATGCTAATCAGGATTTCCTCCAGACTCGAAACTCTTACTCAAACCCACTCTCACTGTCTCTTTATATTGATTCTTCAAGTCTCCGATGTTTTATTTGACAAAGTTTTGCGCTGAATTTGACAAACAGCAGCAGAAGACACTTAAACCTTCTCCTTCATTCCCACTGCTGCGCTGAGTTTCCCCAACTGCTGGTTCCTCCTGTCTGTCCCCAGCTGCTTTGGGGGGCTGTTCCTAGCACCCCCACATTCTAAGCTCTCCCTGGCTCCCTCTTTCATTTTTCTCTCTATGTTTGATTTATTTTTATTAACTAAATGTCTTGGGAGGGAATAAAAAGTAGCTATAAATACTTCATTTTGTGTTGTCTACATTTTTATTACAGATACACACAATGGGATTATAAAGTGTCATAAAAATTCAGCAATCTAGTGTTTTTCAGACTTCAGTGTTTAGAGATCAGAAATCATTTCTATGCTTTGATTTTGGTCTTCTTAGAGAATGTAACTAGACACATACTCAGGAGCCTCAAAAAAAAAGGAATATGGCCAATTCCCCTGAGGCAGCCACTATTGGCACCCCCACTTCATGGCTGGAGCAATGAGGACCCAGTGTGGTGAGGCAACTGGCACAAGGCCTTACAGCTACTACTTGACAAACACAAATTGGAGGCCAGGCAGTATGGACAGCACCAGAATCCATGCTTCTAACCACTACACGACGCTGATTCCGAGGAGGGAGACATCGTCAGTAGAAACTGAGGCAAATAGACATTTACTTCCCCCATTCACATAACTAATAAGAGACAAACCAGAATTCAAACCAGGGCCATCTGACTCCTAATTGGATGCTCTGAATCATTACACTAGATCGCATGCAGATTTCTTTTCCCTAGGTATATTTCTGACATTTTCAGGGCCAATGAGAGCCCAGGGATATTGCACAGTAGAGTAACTATAGGCAATGACATAGTGTATATATATATTTTTTAACTAGAAGAGAGGAGTTTGAACGTTTTCACCACAAAGAAACGATAAATCTTCCCAGGAGATGTGCTTGCTCTGACTTGAACATTAAACAACATACTCATGTATTACAGTATCACATGGGCCTCAGTAAATATGTACAGTGTTTATATATCAATTGAAAAAGAAGGGGCCAAGGGAATTAGGGAAGTTTCAGCAGCTTCAGGCTTCCCCGGGTCAAGGCATCCAGCGCGTGTGGTCCAATCCTAGAGGGATCCAGGCAGCTGCGAGGCAGTGAGGCAGGACAGATGTGCAAAAGGAAACAAGAGAAGGCCAGTGAGGGTGTCAAAACTGTTTTTGTTACCATACAGACACTCATTTCTCAAAGTCACAGTAGATAGAGGGGTAGTCAGCCTGATTTGGAATGAGAAGCTTAAGCCACAGTTAGATGAGGAAAACTTGTTGAACCAGTTAGTAGAGGGTCTGAGGAAAGGTCTAGAAGGGAAGAATTGTGGTCTAAGGCAGAATTTAGGTAATTAGAACTACATACATACATACACAAGGTAATTAAAACTCAACGTAAATAGAGTGGAAGGGAAAATACAGGTAATGATGACCAAAAGAAAATGGCTGACTCTGAGAAAATGAACAAGGGTGCTAGTGGCCAAGCTGCACAAGGGTTTCCTGCCAGCTGAGGCGGGACACCTGAAGCCAGTGCTGCTGAGCCTCACCGGCACCACCTAAACCCATTCCAGCAGCAGAGGCTGTTCCAGTGGAAGGGCGTGGCCTCGGCCTCACATTGAAATGGCTTGTCCTGCTGTCCAGGGCCCTTCTCTTAACTACCACATTCCATCCTCTTTTCAACCAGCTGCCTCCCACTGAGATGTGCCATTGTCCTGTCTGTAAATCTATGGAAGGGTTGGTGCATATCCCAGGGTTTTCTTGCTCTCCTGTAAAGACTGGTGGTATTTTGGAGCAGAATTAATGTGCTGGTCTACAAAAGAAACTCAGTGGAACTGAGAAGGAAGAAGAGGCTCCTGAAGTCAGAAAGGTGACACTTGAAAGAGAAATCATACCATTTGTGACCCACACGGATAGGTTTCTCCACATGTGCTCTGAAGAGCGCCACCCGCCTTCCCCAGACCCTTGTTAAAATACCTCTTCTCTGGCCCCTCCCCAGACCTACTGAATCAGAAACTCAGATGTGGAGCTCACCAATCCGCATCTAACAAACTGTGATATAATTTTTTTTTAAATAAACTGCGTTTAAGCTTTGTCTCTGGTTCCTGGCAGAGAGCTCCTAAAACCCTTAGAATTTCCAGTGTGATCGAAACATCTATTATTCATAATGAAGCTTGAAAAATATTGTTCAGCCCTCACAGCACTCTAGAGCCATCTAATAAGTTTTCTCTTACATCGGTTTAAGCTGTAGCTTATATACATTCACATTCTTCTAGGTTTCAGTTCCACGAGTTGGTTAGGACAGCCCAGATGCCATTCTGTTCCTATAGTCTTTCTTTTTTTTTTTTTTTTTTGTGGGTACCGGGGATCGACCTCAGGACCTTGCGCACCAGCAGGCGCCCGTGCCTCTGAGCGATATCACCCGCCCTTTTCTCGTATGTGGGTTCCGGGAGTTGAACTCGGGCCGTCGCACTTGCCAGGCAGGCACTTACGCCACTGAGCCATCTCACCGGCCCTATAGTCTTTCTTTTCCACTGCATGATGCATATAAAAGCAACCTTATAATGTACCACCTGTTTCTGGGCACTTTTGCTTTGCGTAATGATTTTGAGATTCATCATATTGTTGAATATATCACTAGTTTGTTCCTTGTTGTTACCCTTATTACTTTGTAAGGATATACCACAACTGGTTTCTTCATTCAACAGTGGGTAGATTTAAAGCTGTTTCTGGTTTGGGGCTATTATGAATGAAACTGTTGTCAACATTTATGTATCAGTCTCTCTGCAAACATATGGTTTTGTTTGTCTCTGGTAAAGGAGAAAACCTTTACTCTTTGGTAAGTCCTTAAAAGTAAGGTTGCTGAGTCAAATGGTATATTTAACTTTAGAAGAAGCTGTTAAACTGTTTTACCAAAGCTGATATACCCTTTTGCATCCCCATCAGCAATATAAGAAGCCTGGGTTATTCACTTCTCCAGCACTTGCTATTGTTGGTCTTTTAAATTTTGGACATTTTTAATAGGTGTGAAATCTCTCGTGTCTTGATTCGCTTCTCTCTCACGGCTAATGATGTTGAACAGTTCTTGTGTATATACTTGAGATCAATGTATCTACATTAGAAATCTACTTTATATGAAATCCTTTTTTCCATTGAGTTGCATTGCTAAAGTTGTCAAAGAGAAATTGACCACATACGGCGGAGTCTCTCCGGACTGTCTGTTGTCTTTCATCGATTCTTCTGTCTACGCTCCTCCCAATGACACGTGTTATTGATTAATATAGTTTAATGTAAGCCTTTCAATTCTGTCGCAGAAATCTTCAAACTTTGTACTTTTTCAAAAGTGTTTGGGCTATTCTAAGTCCTTTGGTTTGCCATGTAAATTTCAGAATCACCTTATCAACGTTTAGCCCCAACCCACCCACCAACACCCAAAAAAGAATTTTGAATGGGATTGTGTTGAATTTGTAGGCCAGTTTTGTGGGGAGAAAGTGACATTTTAATAATACCAAGTCTTCCAGTTCATGAACACAGTCTACCTCTCTATGAGACTTCTCTAATTTTCCTCAGCAATGTTTTGTAAGTGTTCACATTCAGATCTTGTAGTCCCCTAACGCCAAAACTACAAGCTGTCACTTTTGTAGCATTCACCAGTAGTGAAAGACAGACAGCTGTGTTCACCACTTATCATTCACATCGTTTGGGAAGTGGCTTCCCAATTTTCTTTTACTTTTTCTTTTTTTTTTTTTTTTTTTCCCGGTGCCAGGAATTGAACTCAGGACCTCACACTTGCCAGGCAGGCACTGTGTCGCTGAGCTATAACCCTGGCCCTGGCTTCTCAATTTTAATCAAGCAATATTGCTCCCTCTTTCACACACAAAAAAGGAGTGAATCACTCCTTTTAGATGGAATACCCTCAAATTTCCCCACCAGATATGTAATTCTACTCAAATCTCCTCCTATCCTTCTCAATTCTCTTTCAGTACATTAGAGTTGGTACCCACCCTCATTGCACAAGGCCGATCTCTCCACTTGTGTTTTAAATCACATCCCTTCTCACCATCTCAGACACCACATGCCATCACTTATTCTTAGTTCTCCTAAATAACAGCACTCTCGCAATCGTTCTCTCCCATACCATGTAAACATAGTCTAGTCTTTTCCATCTTAAAAGCAAAAGCAAACAAAAAGCTTCTACCCGGTCACTTTCTGGCTAAGGACCGACCTTTTCCAAGTCTCATACTCCATAGTATCCTCTAAATTAGGATTCCTCACCATCACTTCCCCAAAACAACTGTCAATAAGTTCACTAATGACCATAATAAATCAGTATCAGTCAAATGTTTCCCAACAATGCTGACTGAGTTCATGGTTTACAACAATTTTTTTGTCCATATGTCTTCAGGTCAGCTAAGGTTCATCTGACTCAGTTGAGTTTGACAGGGATTAACTCAGGCCATTTGCTTGGTGCAGATCTATCCCATGTGTCTCTCCTTTAGGGGAGTCCGATGGTATTCGCATATATTCTTGTCATGGTAATGGCAGATATCCAAGAGAATTAACCAGAAACATACTATGCCTCTTATGATCTAGGCTCAGAATTATCAACCTGTCATTTCCACTCACAACTTTTCAAATTGACAAAAAAAATAACTGTATGCAGTTACAGGGTAAAATGTGATATTATGATATGTGTATACATTGTGGAATGAGTAAATCAAACTAATTAACATATCTAGCATATTTAACATTTCTTTGGTGAGAGTCTTTAAAATCTTCTCTTTTAGCAGTTTTGAAATATACATTATTAACTATAATCACTATGCTTAGCAAAAGCAAGTCATATGGGCAAACTCAATATTAGTGGGTTGGTAAATTTATCTCACCTCTAGCATAATTGCAAGATTACATGGCAAGGAGCACAGGTACAGAGAAAGGTAAAGTGTTGGGAACAATAATAAATTTGCCATCATTGCCAAGTATAGGAATCATTGTTTCTTGCTTGTTTTATAGAGCTCAAAAGTACTTTTCAGGAATGGAGGATTCATCCACTAAGTTTGTTCCCCCTTTTTTATGGTTTAGATCTAAAATGTCCCCCTAAATTATCATATGTTTGGAAGGTGATTGGATCATGGGAGCACTACACTCATCAGTGGATTTATATATTGATGAGTTAGTAGCTCACTGTGCTGTTAGGAAGAGGGCCTGGTTGGAGGTGGGTCACTCAGGGTATGACCTACAAGGGTGTATTCTTACCCCTGGCTCCTCTCTTCTCTCTCTGCTTCCTGGCTGCCTTGGGTTGACACCTTTTCCTCCACCATTCCCCTCTACCATCCTGTTTCTTCCTTGGATCTACCTAACCATGGACTGAAACCGTGAGCCAAAATAAATCTCTCCTCCTTTATGTTGTGGATGTTGGGTATTTTGGCCTAGAGACAAGAAAGTGACTAAGACACCTTGAACCTCAGAATGACACACTTCTGGACTCCTTTTACCTTTCTGGCCTTCTGGCCTTCTCAGATTTACTTTCAGGCTTACCCTTCTCTCTCTGGCCTCTCAATGACAGATAGGTTTACTTGGTTCTTCTTTTATCACTATACACTTTCTTCTCAAGAAGAAACCTGACACCCAACACCACTGCCTTCATTACCGTGTAAACATGTGTTGCAGTCTCAACTTTTCATTCCCAGTTCTCTAAGATCCATTCCATTCCACCCAAATGACTTGGCCACATTTCCACTTCAGATTTTACAAAGGTGTTTCAGATGCAATGTGAAGGACCAAAATTCATAATCCAGTTTCAATCTGGTTCAATTCCATCACTTTCTATATCAGTGAAGCCCCTACAACTTGTCTAATTGTGCAAGATAGGAAACTAGTACTCACTGCAATATTTCTTTTCTATCACTACCCGCTCTATATCCAATCCATAACAAGTCTGTTGACCAATTTCCCCAAACATCCCCCAATCAGTCCATAACTCTCCATCTTTCTGCATACCTCTTCCAGATACCATCAAGTTTCACCTGGATTAAATAGCTTCAAAAATTGTTTATCTTCCCCCACATACTCTGATAAGCCTCTGTACTGCAGCTAAGGTGATCCCTAAGAAATGCAAATTTGATGATTTTGCACCTAAGTTCCAAGCTCAAGGATTACTTTCTCAAGAAAGAATTCTGTGCCTCTCAGCCTAGATCACATCACCTTGTGACGTGCTGTCATGTAATCCTTTCTCCTCCCACAGAGCACTTACCTCAGCCACTCATAAAGGAACTGTTCGTTAGTGTGGCCATCTAACTACCACCTGTCCCCCTACTCAACTATCAATTCCAAGAGGGCAAGAACTGTGTCTGGTTTTGTTCGCCCTTGTAATCTTAAGAGTTCAACAAATATTGACCAATATATCATTCACTTAATGAATAAATACATGAATGATGATCTTATAACTGTCTCATTTATCATAATTTAAAATACAAGGAAGAACTTTTCACACATTTATCCTATTTTCCTAACTACACCACACACTTCTTGGAGACAGAGAGTCTATTTGCCTCCCACACAGAGTCCCAGGTATTCAGTAAGCAACTCTGTACAAAACGAAAAACATCTTGGACAGCATGTAATTTCCTAGGAATATTTAGGAAAGCACTTTTTACCACGTGATCTAGAATAAATAACTGGGAGCTAGTAGGACTAATCACATGTTTATAACTACCATTGTGCTTTGAGCAGGTCGCTGAATTTTAATGCAATGATATAATATTGAGACCTCAAGTTAAATTCCACCAAAACTATGGCATGACATTAGGGCACCAGGGTATATAAAAAGCATAATCAATATTAATCCACTCTCATCATAAATTTAAGATGACTAACCCTAAGTTCTTAAATGCTATATCATTTAGGTACCGATAGGAAACAGAAAGCAGGCTCAGCAGGACTTTAGAGAAAAAGCAGTGAAAGCGTTATTTCAGAGGTATGGGCAGGGTTAGTGGGACAAGCAAGGGATGTGGAGGCAGCTACTCTCAACAAGAGAGCGTTCAGCCTTTCTGAACAAGAAAGCGAGACTGCTTGGCAGGAAACACAGTCACCGAGGAAACAACCACAACCAGAATTGAGTGTGAGAACAGGGAGTCGAGGAAATAAATTCCTCTTTGTTTCCTCCAATCAGCTATCCATTCTCCCTCTGCTGCCCACATCATTTACCAAACCCAGCCAGAAGGGGTCAGAAGAGGAAACGGAAGTTCAGAGAGGTTAAGGAATGCTCCCAGAGTCACACAGATTTTTGTTTTGTTTTGTTTTGTTTTTTACCTGATTCTTTCTGCTTATCTCTTGGTGGTGGTCCCTGAAGGAACTCTAGCTCTTTCTGACATAGGTCCTGGTCTCCAGGACCTTCTGCTCTTCACCAACTCCACCAACACAGAGGCCAGCCAGCAAGGGTGCTCCATAGTAAATCGCACAGGTTCAGGGATTCTTTAGCATCCTCCGGTGGCTGATCCAGGAAATACCACATAGTGACAACGTGGGGCACACACTCCTGTCTTCCTTTACCATCCAGTCAGACACCTAAGATGTGTGTCCCAAGGATTACAGACAAGTAGATCTGGCCACTCCTTTCTGTCAGTGCCCAAACCCAGGACCCAAGAGCCTTGCCTCTCAAAGTAAGATCCCCAACCAAGCAACATCTGAGAGTTAGAGGTGCAAAATCAGAGTCAGAACCTGAACATCAAGATTCCCAGATAATTTATATGCAGCTAACTCTAAGAAGTCTTCTTTCCCTATATTTTCCCTTGTACATTTACCCCTTCCTCTTCCCTGCAAAGAGATTAAATGCAATCAATTTCCAGGGTTAAGCCCTAATTCCTAGGTTTAGGTTTGCAAACAGGCCAAGGAGAATGAAAGCTGGAAATCAGAAGACCTTGCATCAAAATTTGTCCTGCTAAGATTATCTAAAATATACTTAAGTTCTCTGAGCCTCATTATTCTAAATTTTCAGATGGAAACAACATTCCCTTTGGGAACTAAGAATAAAAACATTTTCAGATCAGCTACATATAATGTGGGGTTATCGCTGGGATTCACAAATTCCAGGAAGCTGAGATTAGTCTTCAGTTTCTGATGCCATTCTACTGGTTTTCTAGAAATGGTCACATTCAACCCTTTGAGTTAAAGCCACAGCCCTCCACTGGCATCCAGTGGTGAATGGCGTAACTGGAAACATCCAACTCCACAAATAGTAAATACAGTAAACCCTAGAACTGACCCAGGCAGATGGAACCCAAAATCAGCATGCACTCACCATTTGGCCTCTAAAATAGACAGAAGATGGAAGAAATGGGCCTATAAGTGTCAGTTCAAACCCAGGGAAGATAGAGAAGTGATTGTTCCCAGCAAGAAGATTTACACCAGCTCATTATCAGCTGCCAGGTGCCAAACTAAGGAAATGTGCACTCAATTTTCTTTTATCCATCATCTCAAATTATATGTAAAATAATTACCAAGAATTCAGATGAGCTCAGGCCCATTATGCATAGTAAAATTAACATTTCTAAAGCACTTTATAGCAAATGGCAGGTTGGATCATACCCCTTCCTTGCCTGAATCATGACCCCACCTTTTTGCCTTTCCATTTGCTTTTTTTGCATGGTCTGCTTTTTCTGCCTCCCACCTCCTGAAAAGGAAAAATGACAGTAAGCAAAGAAATACCGCCTCCTACGCAGCTCTAGAAGTTCCTGGGGTGAGGACCGTGAAGGGCGGTGAGAAAGTGAAGAAATGAAGACAAGATACAGAAAGCTGGGATCAGGTGGAGCTCTGTCTCCGGATGGGAGGAAAGAAACTGCTCAACCACTGCAGCGGTTTATTTATACATTGGGCAGGTCGATGTCACGTGACACCCATCTGCCTAGCAACCTGCCTGCATGGCAGCCTGAGGGCTTGGTGTTCTCTGGGCTGGAGCAGCTTGTTCACCTAGCTCGCCTCTGGCACTTAGTTCTCGGGACCCGCCTTGCTCCAGCCCCGCACTTGTGATCGATCTCCAGCTTCAGCTGCTCCCCACAAAGGAAGACTTTACAACTCTCATTTTCAGTATCCCATGCCCAGTGACCGCTCCCTGTCAGTTAAGAATGATTAGCATCTCTGATAAGCAATCACGGTGTCCGGGGAGACAGAGAACATGTTTTATTTTCCTTGACATTTTTCCTAACTTTGGAAATTGTAGTGTGTTTTATCATTAATTGTAACCTATCGATTCCCTACCTGGCAGCATCTTCAAAGAATTCCATTATGGAAATAGCCAGCACACCATTATTATTTTTTTTTTTATTAAAACACCTTCCCCACATCTTCCCACTTAGAAAACAATTTCATATGTGGATACAATTGTCATTGAAATTAATGACAATGTGAAAACTTCAGTTGCGATTGTCACCAAGGATGTCCCCCCAAAGAGAGGATAGAGACCTCAACTTAACCCCACCTGTGGAGTAGGTTTTTGTCACAGAAAAGATTTTTAGGATCCCTGTGAGGGGCCTGGGCGGATGTATTAAATGGAAACAAAGTACACACTCGGAAAGGGGTGAGATGCATTATGGTCTGGGGCTGAAGGTATTTGTGTGTTCCTGGGAGTGGAAATCTGTGGAATTTGTAAATCTATAGTATGGAAAGAAAAGCACACTCAATTTACAGGTGAAAGGCAAAGGCCCATTTTATATGTTTATTATGTCTTTTTAAGATTCTTAAGAAATTTGGAGTAAGTTGCCCAGAAAAGGAAAAAAAGAAGGCATTTTCTACCATGGGTAACTTTGATTGTGTCCTGAAGCTGCAATTTTCTTTCAAGTACAGTTTTAAAATTACATTTTCCTTGTCTCCTCTCCACCTATCTTTATTTCTTCTACCTCACAATGAGGGCGTAAACTGGGGTTAAAAGGATTCGCTTTGCTGCATTTAACCTTACCTGGACTCAAATCCTTAGAGCTAGTATTTTGCTCCTGCTTGTTTTTTTTTTTTTCTTCCGGGGGTGCGGTACCGGGTTCGACCTCAGGACTTCACACGCCAGCAGGCGCCTGTGCCGCTGAGCGATATCACCAGCCCTTTTCTCATATGTGGGTTCCAGGTGTCAAACTTAGGACCTCGCTCTTGCCAGGCAGGCGCTTATGCTGCTGAGCTATCTCTCCGGCCCTCCTGCTTGTTAAAAACAAAACAAAAATAAATAAAACCTCCTTACTTATGTCCCCTTTACACTATCCAACTGCTGCCATTTTACTCATGAAAAGTAGTTTCTCCTAGTTCCTTCTCAGACTCTTGAAGCCTGACCTGCTCATGCCGTGGGCAGCCTGCCCGTGTGGGGCTGTCCCCTGGCTATGAAGCCTGTGACTCCTGGAAACTCTGGAGGGACCTTTAAGTTTCCTCTAAGTCTCTTTTGTCACAGTGGTAATAATGAGGAATTTTCTGTTCTACCGAAAGCTGAAATTCCAGGGAAGATTAAAATTGAGGAAGTCTCCTAACTCCCCTTTGGCCCCTCCGTTGTCCGTGCACTCTGGCTTTGCATTCTCGAATTTCCTCAGGAAAAAAACTGGCCTCTGACTTAGGAGATCATCTATCTACTTCATTGTTTTTTTTTTATTGGTACATTTTAGATATAATGATTGCATTCATTATAGGGAATTTCTACATGTACATGATATATCTTGCTTTTCCTTTTGTTTCCCATTCCCCTCCCCTCCCTTTAACCCCTCTTCCCCTCCCCATTTACAAAAGCTTTGTTTCCAGGTTTTCCTTCTTTTCTCTCTTTTTTTTTTACTTTTCCCTTTTTTCCTTTCCCCCTTCCTTCTCCCTTGTTCCCCTCCCCATTTGAATATTTTGTTCCTATTTCACAATACCTATTATACATTTTGGTCCTTATTTACACTTTCAGTTTCTCACACCAGAGAAACAATGTGGTATTTACACGTGTCCAATTTATTTCACTTAAGAGTATGGACTCAAGGTGCATTTATTTTCCTAGAAATGTCTCGAGCATATCCTTCTTTATAGCAGAGTAGTGCTCCATTGTATAAAAAAAACACATCTTCTTTATCCATTCACCAGCTGATGGGCACTTGGGTTGTTTCCAAGATTTGGCTATTACAAACTGTGCCACTATAAACATAGGTGTGCATATATTGCTGTGGTATGATGCTTTTAATTCTTTTGGGAAGATACCCAGGAGTAGTAATTTCTGGAATCTTGACTATTATATTCCTTGGTGAAGACTTTTCTTATCATGGCTAATTGGAGTTCTATATGCTTTGCTTATCAAATTCTTTTTCCCTGCTTGGGAAGTTTTCTGCCATTACTTCTATAAATAGTTTTTTTTTTTAATGTCATTTGTACTATCTCCTTTTACACTGACTTTGATCAATCTTATGTTGTCTTCTTTACATCATCTAGCAGCTGTTGGATTGGTTTTTCATAGTCCCTTTCTATTTTTAAGAAATCTTTCTTTTCCTGATCACTAACCACAATCCTGTGTTCTGTATCTGATATTCTATCCTCACATTGGCTCATTCTGCTGCATATTCTTTCAATGAAATTTTTAATCTCCTGGATATCTGTTTGAATCTGTTTCATCGATTCCATTTCTTTCCTATATTGGGCATTTGTGATTTCCGTCATTTTCCTAAGCTTTTTTTTATCTGTATCTGCTCTAGAGTCACTAACCATGTCTTTCATTATGGTCACCATCTCTGTAGCTATCTGAGAGATTATTTTTGATTTGATTTTTTCTAGAGCCTCATTTATCTGCTTTGTTACTTCCCCTTTCACCACTTCAGAGAATCAAGGTGGGTGGCTTTCAAATTGTTCCACCTCATTGCCCCCTGGGTTTGCCTTTGGTGAGTTAGAAGTCTGGGGTTGCATCTTGCTTAAGTGTCTTCTCATTTTTTTTTTTTTTTTAGCTTAATTCCTGGGTCGATGCTTGTAGTTTGCTTATAGCATGTAGCTTTATTTTGCCAGTATTTAGAACCCTTAGGAAATGGCTACTTCTCATAGATGTCTTCCAGGTATAGCTGGCTTTTGGGTTTTGAGTCTGCTGCAAGATTCTATCTCTTCAATTTATTGGGGATAAGAACTTGCTGCCTATTTGGCCTAGCCTCTGATTTTTTTGCACTGGCCTATAGCATTGTTTATGATCCTTAGGCAATCTCAGTCTTAGCACACCAGGAAGAATTATGTCTCCTTGGCTAAAGTAGTACAGTCAGCAATAACAATAGCATCAAATGCAGACTAGAAAATGACAAACTGTGGTAACTATTAATTTGCCACTTCTAACCACATGAACTATATTTGTGGTTGTATAACAAAACCTAAAATGAACCAGAAAATTGTATACAGTAAATATGCCCTCAATATAGTGATTTTACCCTCATGTAAGAAAATTTAAAAGGGGTTAGGAGGAAAAGTAGAGAAATAGGAGAAGAGGAAGAGATTAGAAGCAAGGCTATAGGACAAAGGAAGAGTATGCAAACTTTGGGAAACTGGTGAAGAAGATAGGCGGGAAAGAGAGAAGGAAGAAATAAAAACAAGAACAAAACAACAACAAAAAACTAGAAACAGTGTTCACACTCATAAAAACAAGAACAAACAGTCAAGAAAAAACAAAATAGAAACAAAAAATAAAAGAAAAAAGAAAGACCAAAAAAATGTCCAGTTCAGAGTGTGTCTCTGCTGTCACTGGTAGACAGGGTAGGCAGACAGAGCCCAGATCCGTGTTGATTAATCCCAGCCAGCCACAGCTTTACGATGGGGTAGTGGATAATCCCAGGAAGCCTATACCTTCAGTTCCACTGAAGTTCAGGCTGGTTTCTGGCTGTGAGGCTGGAACCTGATTTGTTCAGCCTGCAACACTCTGTATGCCTCCTGCCAGCTTGAGCTTGGCTCATTGACCTCCTGCCAATTTGAACTCAGTTCCTCCTCACCCTGACACTGGGAGCCACTAGATGGAGTCAGCTCTGAGTTCTGAGCCCTGTTGGTCTCTCTTCAAGATGGCTACCTGCCAATCACCTTCTGGAGCCACCACTGCAGTCCCCTGCATCTACTGCTCCATTCCACTGATGCACTACTCTGTGGAGTCCTCAGGATTTCCTAGTAGTTACCATGCATCTTCAGGTTCAAGCTGCCCCTCCCATGAAGTGAGTCAAAGCTCAGGGAGAAAGTGCCACTTGCCACATCCTTCTTTGGTGTTACTGTCTCTCTCTTATGGTCTCCTTATGGTCTTCAATTCTCACTTCAGATCCTTGCTGCGTCCCAGAGACCCACTTCCCCCCTTCTTCTCTTCCTCACCAGCATCTGGACACCAAATCTCAGAGAGGCTGTTTCTCTGCTGTTCCCCATTCAGCCATCTTCCCAGAAGTCTCCATCCATCCACTTTAAAGTGAAGAATTTCTGGGCCAGTGAGATGGCTCAGTGGCGTAAGCGCCTGCCTGGCAAGTGCGAGAGCCCGAGTTTGACTCCTGGAACCCACATACAAAAAAAGGGCCGGTGATATCGCTCAACGGCAGGGACGCCTGCTGGCGCGAGAGGTCCTGAGGTCGACCCCGGTACCCACAAAAAAAAAAAAAAGGGAAGAATTTCTGTAACTTTGGGGAAAACTTAACCAAAATGTTGCTTTTTCTGGCAATGCTAACACAAATTAACAGCAAAAATGTTGCTTTGTGATATCCTGTCAAGTTGGGACAAGCCTAAGAATTCATCCTCACATCCAATGTGTGAAGGGGGTAGGTGGGGTGGTACAGTACGGCCTTTTTTTTTTTTGATGTGGGTACCGGGAGTCAACCTCAGGACCTCGTGCTTGCCAGGCAGTTGCTTATGCCACTGAGCCATCTCACTGGCCCCCCAGTATGGCCTTTAACTAAAGTCAAACCCACAATAGGCCATTGTGTGTACTCTGTGTCTGTGTGATTTAAAGCACAGTTTAAAACAAAATCTTTGTTGTATATCACCTCGGGTTGCAAATGAGTTCTTAGAAGCAATTTTTCTACCCACTTTCCCATGTTCCAGTACTAGCATGACAGGGGGAATGATTTCTAGCAGAGTCCCACTTTGTCCTGTCCATTTTTAAACCAAAAGTTCTAAAAGAAAACACATCTGAGAGAAACATGTATCACTCTTTATGTAATATTTGAAAAGGTTATTTTTTAAAGGTGTTTTAGGGGAAAAGAAATCCATCATCTGAATCTAAATCAATACCTGTAGATGAGTGAGGCAACATCTAATGTGTCTTCCAGTCCTAAAATTCATGCCCTGACCCTCCTACATCCTTTCCTTCTCTGATATTCTCTACCCCAGTAAATTTTGGCAACACCATCCATTAAAATTAAACTTGTGTGTCATCCTTTTCTCCCCCAACCTTCTTCTTTAAATCATTCACAGAAACCAATTTTCCCTACTTCCTTAATAGCTTTGTGACCATCCACTTTATTTCCACAACTGCGTTTTGCCACATAAATGAACTGTCCTTATTTAAGGAAGTGACTTTAGAAGCTAGGAAAGCTCAGAATTAAGTTTAAAGATGAGGGAACAAATCAAATTTATGTGTAATAAAGTGTAAAAGAATCTGGCCTCTCAGGAAAACGTGATGTTAGTTTGAAGTACACAGCTAATTTAACCCTGTGATTTTAAGCTAAAAAGTTATTTAATACAAATTCTAAGCATATTAGAATTTTTAAGAAAATTCAATACTCAAAATTCATAATTTTATATATTTACTAAGGTTTTCTTAAGCAGTCAGGAAGACTTGTTATGGTTATAATTTTGTCTTGCCAAGTATTTGAAACGCCTAAGGGGAGAATGGAATATACTGCATTATTTATTCTACATGGTGATATTTCAGAACTCTGCGAATTTATCAAAACTCATGGAATTGTACATTGAAAACAAATGAAATTTGTGGTAGGTAAATTTCACCTCAGAAAAACTGTTGAAAATGATACACTGAAATATGATAACTTTAAACATACATTTAAAAATAGAAATATATATTTGTCCTAAAATCTTTAAAAGAATTTATTCAACCAAGTTTGTAAATGAGTCTGATTCCCTATGGCAAATTTTGTTTATTGGGCTGGAGTTAAATTTTGATTAAACAGCAATAAAGTGATTATTAACACTTATATAAATATTAGAGTAAGATTTGCATGTTAAACTTGATGACAATATAAAATTTGAAAAAACCCTTTAAAACACACATTAACTTTACGTTCAAGGACTATTAGTAATTCTTTTGTTCTCAGAATTCCCCTTTAGACATTTAGCTTCACTGACAATTATAAAAAGAGTTCTTTTTTTTATCATGGAAATGCTAATGTTTAGGGAGTTCATCTGGAACATTTTAATATGGATCTCTCTTTTTATAAATACACAAGTGCAAAAATCATACCAGTTTCCTCAGTAAAATACTTTTATTCCAGTATCACTTTTTGTGATTAATGTGGAGAAGAGCCAAATAGTACCTCTTAGAGTTCCACTGAAATGCTGCAGACCAAATGTATTTCAAAATTGAAAATGTCTTAGCACCTTGGTTTTCTCCAAACTATGATCTAGGTATTAGTAAAACTCCACATTTGCTCTAAAATGGCATCCTGAAGCCATCTTTGATCTGGCTGGGATTTGTTAATAGATAGGTGATATTCCCTAAAATATAGCTTTTATCGCTGGTACAAATGGTAAATATCAAGTAAGTTAACCAGTGAGAAGGAGGTGTGCCCGGTCTCTCTGAGTAAGAGTTTCTCTGCACTCACTTCGCTCACATCTCCACACTGGCCAGCAATGTTTATATCCTTCCCAGTAAATATATGTTAGTATTTTAAAGTAAAAATAAAGAAGCAGTGAGAACTGAATAAAAGTCCCTTCTGTTTTACAGATTATTTTGTTTGCCTTGAGAATCTTTGCAAAAACTACAACTTGTGTGTTCTGACTCATAGTTGTGCATAACCTGATAGAGCGGGGAAAGTTTGTAGTGAGAACTTCAGAACCAAGTCTTCCTAATGTCCTAATTGTGTGAACGTAAAAAGTGCACATGTCTGATCCGCATATATAGAAATCTATTCCTTGGACCATTTCTAGTTTCTTCCCTTCCTCACACAACCTCTCCACCAGCTGATTTTATGTTCCTATGATGCGTTCTTTTATAGGGGGTGGAAAGTGGAAAGACTTGAGGAATATCCACCCGTGCTCCTCAACTGGGCACTGCTGGCAAGCTTATTCCTGCTCTTGCACACTGCTGCACACGGGGAGATGCTTATCCCTAGCCCCTAGTTACTAACCGTCACACCTCACTGGAAATTTACAGGGGCACTTTTGTTTGTCACCAACACGACACCTGTAAGGTGACTGCTCCCACCACCCTGCAAGACCTACTAAACCTCAGTAGAACAAAGAAAGCAACTAGTCCATCACTGTTTTAACCTTTCCGCTCTGTACAGGGACTCAGCTCTTTGCCCTGTGCTCTTATTGAGTGTATGGCCTTTTGAACAACTATAGCAGTGAAGCTAATGTTGACAATCGGTTCCTACTCCCATTTTTCTGCCAACAGACATGGAGCCCCAGGAGCAGTGAGACGCGGGACTTTATGTTGTGATAGAGGTTTGAACAGAAAAGGAGACTGTAGAACATTTAAGTTGGAAAGTATCTCAGTAATCACCTCATCAAACACCCTCACTTTAGAGGTGAAGAAAGGGAGGTTGTGAATCATTACCTGTACAATATACTCCAAACATTAGCTACTACTGTGATAATTAGTAATTATTACATGCACTACTGTAATCCTTGCCTGTAAACTGCTTTAATTCAGCATTCTCTAGAAGCCAACCTTGATCCAAGGATATGGGCAAAAGTACTTCATCCTAGAGGTGACCCAGCCAGCACAAAAGGATTGGGAAGGGAGGTGGTGAGATGAAGGCTGCACTGGGAGTGAAACATCATCCTGGGAATGAAACACCCATCCTCCGGATGCTGCGTGTGTGACTGGCAGCAGCCGAGGGGCTCTGGAAACTGCCTTCACCCAAGTTCATGTCTCTTCTCTGAGAGCAGCGTGCATCCAAGGACTACCGGATGCAAAGGTGTAAGTGTCCCACCCCTGCTCCCCAACTTCAGTCCAACCTGAGTAGCCATCCCAGCTTCAGACTTGCCTATGGGCTCACTGGGGCCTTTGCTGCCTCATGTTAATTTACCCCTCTACCTAACCCTGTTTCCTTTCTTTCACCAACAGGGGTCAATCCTGAAAACATTCACAGTTTAACTTCCTGCTTGCCAATCTCTACCACTCACGCTTACCAAGTAACCTGACCTGCAAAGGTAGGCACCACAAGTTGTATGAGAAACCAAATGTTAAAAAGGGATTCTGGAGGTGAATCTGAAGGACCACATGACTGGTCCTGTAAGGAGTGTGAACAGCCTGGCACGGACAGTACTGTAGTGTAATTGTGAATTCTTTCACCTGCTGTGAACTGGGATGAATGGTAAACTTGTAAAGGAAAGGCACTAGCAGAAGCAATGTACCTGGCATCTGAGAGTTGAGGGAATAGTAATTCTAAGAAAAATGGAATACATGACTGTTGCTGGAGGCACTGGGTGACTGGCAAAACAATAATAGAAGACACAGAATGATTAATTAGCTATTAAAGACTAGGTGTTTTTGTCCCTCCAAAAGTCCTTTGTTGAAATCCTAATCCCTAATGTGATAGTTTTAGGAGGCAGGGATCTTAGGAGGTGAGTAGGTCATGCAGGCGGAACCCTCATGAATTGGGTCAGTGCCCTAATAAGAGAACTCAGAGAGCTCACTAGCCCCTTGTACCACGTGAATTAGAGTGAGAAGATGGTGTCTAAGAGGAAGTGGTCTTCATTAAACACCGAATCTGCCAGAGCCTTGCTCTTGGGCTTTACAGTGTCTAGAAAGGTAAGAAACACATTCCTGTCATCCATAAGCCACCCAGGCCAGGGTAGTTTCTTATTGTAGCCTGAGCAAATTAAGACAAGGTATAGAACCAGAGGCCTCCTTGGACTGTGTTAAGAGAATCTCCTCTCTTGCTGGCAAAAAGCAGGGAAATATAAGGATAGGCCAAGGATTTGATCATTACATAGTAGTGCCCCAGAGGAGATGGGGCTCTCATCCTACAAGGCTCTGCAATACGAGTCAGGACCCCTACTGGAAAAGATTTGGGTTGGGTTCAATTGTTCATCCAGTTTTATTCACTTGAAAATATTGACTCCTTAGACTCCACTGAGGCCCTTGGCCCTGCAGATGTGGATGACACTGCTGGAGGCAGCACCCCGGGCCTTGCAAGACACCATGTTCTTTGTGCTCTACCCTGTCACTCCTCTCAGCAACCTGATCACTGAGGAGTGTAGGCTTACAACACCAACACTGGGCCTGCCATGGCAGGAAGGGGACAGTTTCCCACAGGGTCTGTGAGGATGGTTATAAAGAATGCCGATCTCTATATCACATGTTAACACCCATCAAAGAGCATCTACTACTGACAAGTAACTAAATATCCAAAGACATAGAATGATTCAGTTAGGTGACACCGTCCAGCTCTGTCACCCCACTGCTGGCACCATGAGTACATGAAGGAGTGGTGATGGCAGTGATGATGGATTTTTTGCATGGAGCTAGCAGCATAGACTTCTACTCAACAGTGCTTATCTAGAAATTGCTACTGCCAAGTGACCATGCTTCTAGCATCCGAAACCTACACTGAATTCCTGACACAGCACCATCTCTTGAAAAGACCAACCAACCATGTGATGACAAAGTAAACATGTTTGAACTCTTCTACACTAAAAAGGGAAGCAGTTAATTTGTATTAGATTTAATATATACTTCTGATGAGGATTATACTGTCAACCTTCTATTGCTATGACAAAATACCTAGAAAAGCAACTTAAAAGGAGGAAACATTTATTCTGGCTCACAGTTTCAGAGGTTTCAGTCCTTGGTTGACCAGTCCACTGCTTTTGGCCTGAGGTGAGGCAAAATATCATGGAGGAGGGAGTATGTGGTAGAGAAGGCTGCTCACCTCATGGAAGCTAAGAAACAAAGAGGAAGGAACTGAGGACAAAGTGTATCCCCCAAGTGTATACCTCCAAAGAACCACTTCCTTCCACTAGGCGCTACCTTCTAAGTTTCCATCACCTCCCAACAGCCCATTAATCTATAAATCCATCAATGGATTGACCCATTGAGATCCAGAGCCTTTGTAATCCCACTACCTCCCAAAGGCCCCACCTCTGAACACTAACACATTGGGAGCCAGTTTTGGGGGGACATTTCATAACCAAAATGTAGCAAAGATTTTTCTTTTCTACCCAAACAGCCTTAATCAGCAACACTAAAAAGGGCCTACAGAGTATTTAATCCATATAACATTGCCTCAGAACAAGGGACACATTTTGCAGAAAAAGAGATGTTCCATGCCCTCTGGATCTATTGCTATCTCACATTCCAGATGTTATCAGTCTTATACAGAGAGACAGGTACTTTGGAAGGCATAACTTGAGATGTCAGCCCATGGAAAACAGACTATGAGAATGGGGTATATTTTTCAACGATTTAGTACATACCCTGAATCAGTGATTACTATATCGTGCTTTGTCTCCAACAGTTAGAATGTGTGGCTCCAGAAATCAAAGGGTAGAAGTAGGTGAGGTACTATTTGCTATTATGCCCAGTGACCTTGTTGGAAATTTTTTCCCAGGTCTCTTGGAGTGATGGTAAATAGATGCAGATCCCTGCATCTGTAGATCCTGCGGTTTAAGTATACTAGTTCCCAAATGAAAATATTTCCAGTTGGTGTTATAGCCAGAGTCCTAGTAACCTTTATGTTATGCTAACCCCTGGCAACTTTGGATTATTCATTCTGAAAGACAAGCAATCAAGAAGAGTCACTGTCTTGGTGCATCATCAAGGGGAGTCTTCACATTTGCAAGGAATATGTAGCGATGTGTTTTTTGGCACCCAACTGATTCACTTAGGTATGTCTTGGAATTTCCTTGCCCAGTTTTCCTTGTGAATGGACCAGTTTGGAAGTCACATTTAAGGAGAGAGTGGTGAACAGGCTAAAAGCCCTCAAGAATGAGATAAACCATCAAGACCAGCAAAAAAGCTAGCTGGATGCTATGGTTAGAGTGTGTCCCCCAGTGTTTCATGTGTTGAAAGGGTCGTTCCCTCCAAAAGTCACATACACACCAAAAGAAAGACAGCCAGTGGTTCATGTGTTGGGGTGGCCAGAAGAAACGCCCCCAGGGTTCATGTGTGGCAATGTGGCCTTTAAAGATGAGGCCTAGTAGGAGGTTTTAGGTCACTGAATGTGCGCTTTCAGAAGGGATTAACACAGTTCCCATGAGAGCAAGTTGGGAGGAGGGTGAGTTCAACACCTGATCATTCTCTGGCTTCCTGTCTGGCCATGTGATCTCTCCCTCACATTTGTATTCCCACCCTAGTACCCTCTGCTAGACTGGCCCCAGAGACGAAACACATAGTTCCACCCCATCTAGGACTTTCAGTCTCCAAAACAGTGAGCTAAACTAAGACTTGTTTCTTCAAAAATAGCCTGCTTCATTTATTTTCATTAAAATACAAAACTGGCTAATGCACTGAGGGTTAGAGAAATACTCAACAGATAGTAGAGGGGGAAGAAAATGGGTATCACTTATGCCCTTCAGCTGGTTCTAGCTGTAGAAGCTCAGTTCGGCCCTGACTTTCCCTTGTAAGTTTACCTCAGGAAAAGAGGCCCACAATAACTCAGTAATATTCCAAAAGTCCAAAAGTTGTCACGAAGAAGTTCATGATTCTATTGTTCGGAAGCACATTCATGTTATGTGTTTTGATGTCAGTGAAATTATCAGAGAAGGTTTCTAAAAGTCTCCAGTATATACCGTATTTAAACTTACTTATTGCACCATGTTTGCATGGAAACAAAGTGACAGCCACAATGGTGATTGATTAGGTCACTTGGATCCTGTTTATTATTAGTGTCTTTAAAATGCTTTTTTGGACCAGGGCCGCCCTATTCCACTTAATAATTTTATGGCAATTTGGGATTCAAGAGTATGATCCATTCCTCTTGAGCTTTTTTTCAACTTTAAAAAATTATTCCCAGAGTAGGAAAATAAAAAACACTTAGTACTTAATTCCACTAATTTCTCCTTGTTGATTATTATCCATCTTCTTGACCATTTCCCATTCATTTTACCCACTTACTGAAAAGTAGTATTGGAAAAAATAAATTACAAATGTCTACTTGGGTGAAAAATTTTCAGGGTCAGTTTTCAGGACTTCCATTCATCTTCCTAAAACTTTGGATCCTTACAGCTGTTGGCTATACCCCAAAACCCTGAATCTCCCTTCACCAGATTTTTTTTAAGAGATGTTACCAAATGATCTCATGCTTTAGGATTAAAAGAAGTAAGTGTCAATGGAGGGAAGCTTGGAGGAAGTCACATACACACCAAATGAAAGACAGCCAATCAGGGAAGGCTGCAAGAAGACAGATGTGGATGAGATCAAGTAAAGGTTATTTGTGGTGAGTATGGAAGGAGGGGAACTTGGCTTTGTAATCTGCTAATCATTTTTGATAAATTAAAGTCATTTCAATTTATCTACAGGTGGCAAGCAAGGATAATAGTAATAATCCCACTGTGTATTAAGTACTTTATCAGCATTTTTAAATTGATCCTCACTCCTATGTAATGAAATATGTTCTTTTATTACCCCCGTTACAATAATAGGTGAGCAAAGCAAGATTTGCAGAGGTGATTATCAATCAGGGATCTCATAGAAAAAAAGTGGGCCCCTCAAAGGGTTTATATAAAGTGTTTAATAAACTTTCATAAAGTTGTGGCAGGGATAAAAGGAAACCACATGGGAACCATGGAATAATATCTACTGCCAGATCCACAGCCCAGCAGGGAAGAAATGAGGAGCAGCGCTGTCTCCAGGGCCCTTGCCAACTTCTCCCATTGGCTAAAGCACCCAGTTACTCAAGGGAAACCACACTTGATTACTAGCAGATCCTTTATACTTGGAAAGTACATTTTGATGATGATATTAATTTTTTTTTATGTGGGTACCAGGAGTCGACCTCAGGTCCTCGCACTTGCCGGGCAGGCACTTATGCCGCTGAGCTATCTCACCGGCCCCCATGATGATGATATTAATTTAATATAGGGAGTGACTCATGTAATTTTCAGTTTATTAATGTATATCCATGTGCATTATTAACTCAAGGAATTTTACAGCAGCACTGCAAAGTGGGAAAGGCAGATTTTATGAGCTTCATTTACAGGTAACTGTAAATGACAGAGATGCAATGAAACCTACAAAATTACTGGAAAGGCTTACTAGTGACTTTAAAACTCACCAAATATTTGAATCCCCTTTATTCTATGTCTCCCAAGTGCTTGCTAGCCTATAGTTGAATACTTTCAATGTTAGGATACCTCTATGAGACAGAGAGGCATACTGAAGGCCCAACCTCAGAACAATACTGAAGCTGTGTGAAATCAAGGTTTCTCCAGAGAAACTGAACCAGTAGTTTATATATGTAAGAAAAGACTTAAGATATGGAATTAACTCACATAAATCTGCCATCTGTAAGCTGGAGAGCCAGGAAAGCTGGTGATATAATTACAGTCCCTATCCAAAGGTGTGAGAACCAGGGGAGCCAATGGCGTGTATCCCAGTGCAAGGGCAATAGGAGATTCAGGTACCAGCTTAAGCAGACAGAGAGGAAACAAAGGGGGTGAATCTCTCCTTCCTCTGGCTTTTGCTCTACCTAGGCATTTAATGATGGACCCTTTACTGAGTCCACCAACTCAAATGCTAATATCCTGAAACTCCCTCACAGACATGCTCAAAAACAATGTTTAATCTGGGTACTCTATGTACAGCCAAGTTGACACATAAAATTAACCATCATAGAATAGAAGGTATGATGGCTTTAGAACTGTCATTATGTCTCTGGGGTTTTGTTGTATATCACAGTCTGGGCTCTTTCACTACCTAATCCTACTTCCTTATCCTACAATTGTTGATCCCAAGAGCACTCCGGAGACACTCCCTAGTCACCTTCCTATATATTAGTCCCCTTGTCAGGGTCCACTTCCTGGGAAGTGTGGTAAGACAGGAAGTCCTAACACAGAGCCAAGACAAAGAAGATAGAAAGAGAGGAAAATGAGAAAAGTGTGATGTCATGAAAGTCAAGAAAAGAAAGTATTTCAATTTTGAAGGATGGGAGATCAAGGGAAGTAGAAATGAGATTAAATACTATGAAAATGGCCTGATAGAGAAGCAAAGGTTGAAGACAGAAGATAAAACAACACATAGCGAAAGTTTCATAAAAGAAGGCGGTAGGGAGGGACTGAGTGCAGGGGATGAGATTGGCCAATTACTCCATTTCAAGAAAATTAGGAAGGAGGAAAGTACTGGTATAAATCTGAAAGGGAAGGAGGTGGGTCTGAAAGTGAGAAAGTAAGGTAGTTTTTTTAAGAATATATATGATTTTAGTGAAATTATAATATAATAGAAAATAAAAATTTAACCTGTCTTCTCATTGATTCTGTCATCTATGCTAACTAGTTACCAACAGATATTTGAGAACTCAATAAATGAACTTTGACATTCCTTTTGTTTTTAGTAAAAATTCCAAATGATCACTTCCAGCCAGCTTTTTGAACCACCTATAAATAAATCATTTCACAGTTGCTAAAGTGGAGCTTGGAAGTCCCCTACACAAATGTAAACAGAACGCTCTCTCCAATTCACTTAATCTCTCCCTCTCTCTCTCTTTTTAAACCTCATCAGCTGGACCTAAAACTTCCTTCATACTCAGCATGAAAATTAGAGAGAATCAAGTGACTTTTTATAGTCCCCATGGACAATTGTCATTTTATGTATTTTGTGACTATGGTCTCTGATCTTGACTTAAGCTGGTAAAGCTGCTCTCAAGTTTTTGTCTTTTGAAGAAAAAAAATGTTAATACAAAAGACACAGAGATTAAAATAATAAATTCCTATATACCCACCCCAGCATCAACAAATACATTTAGTCACATTTATTTCACATATTTTTGTTTCTGCTAAAAAGCATAAAACATAACCAGTAAAGTTATGTTTGGGTACAGAACAAGGAAATAATACTGTGCTGCAAAATCAGAAGATGGAAAGATCAGTCAATACAATTCATGCTATGCTCTGTATGACCCCTACTTCTGGATCAATGTTTGAGTGAAATGATTGCTAAAATACTTTTCAGGATGATATGTGATGATTTTATGGCATTTTGGTGATAGCATAAAACACTCAAGACTTTGGACTCATTGACTGTCACCATTCTTCCTCAAAGCTGCCATGAGCATTGAAGTTAATGCTTGCAAAATTCATCTTTAAAACAGAGGGGCTCTGTCACAGCTCACAAGGAGGAGGAAAACACTGAAGTGTCGCAACTAGCCAAGCTTTCCAGTCCATGAAATGGAACCAAATTACAGTGGTTGGTGCTATGTTGAAACACCCTGGCTCAGAGCATTCTGGGGAGAGTCATTGGAAGCCTTTCATAATTTTGGTCCACGCAAGGATAATGCTTATGATACGTACTGTGGAAGGACCTTGAAACCACTTACGGTAATTCTTTCATTTTTCCAGAAGATACTGATTCAGAAGAAATTAAAGAGATTTGATTAAAATCCCAGAGGAAGCAGTTTGCTGAGCTACAACCATGTAGTTTCTTTTTACCTACTGTACCAAGCAAGGATTGTTTCAGATACTCTGTTTTCTCCAACTTCCTGAGCACACCAACTTCCTCCTCAGATTCAGCAAGTAGATGGGCTAAAATGAGTTTTTCTCTCACGCATACACACAAACCAAAACAATAAGACAAAAACTTTCTGCCACCAACTCCGAATCTTTCTTCCTTCTTCCCTCCTGTTCAAGGAAGGAAAGGCCTCCCTTTTTTCCTAGGCTAATCTTTTGCCCTGTGCTCTGTCACTATTTTCCCCAAAACTGCCCTGAGCCACCAATCACCTTCTTTATTATGACAAGTATAAGCTACCAGGAATGTGACAGCACAGATACTCTCTCTGTCATTGTTAGAGTGACAGCAGACAGACTATGTATACTGGTTAGATGCAGCGCAGAGCCACACTTAATCCTATTGAACTTCCTTTAGCAGCAGCAACAGTAGGAAAAACCACTTTGCTGGTCTTTTTCCAGCTACCTCTTAGTTAGCTGAAGTTTGTCCTTCAGTAGTTTTCTTAAAAAGGGCTGCTAGGAACATTAAGTTATGAGTTCTTGTATGTCTAAAACACCCTTTTGCCTTCATCCTTGAATGCATTTGGGCTGGATTTTCCCCACCACAGATGACCAGTCATTGCATCCCTTCCCACTTTAAAGAAAGGTAGCATAATCAAGAGGATAGTTACCACTATTATTTGAAGGGCTATGAGATTTTAAAATTAACGTTCAATGCAATTATACTCTTGCACTCACTGTATTTATGCCTTTAGGGAAAGCTGTGTTTGTTCTCTGAGAACTGATTATTAAAACAAGAACAAAATATTTTAGATGAGTCTTGGCTGGAGATTACATTCCTAACTTATTTGTTTATTGTTTGGGGGAACAAAAGAAACTACTCTGTGAATCTGAAGATTTGACCACTACATATTTGGTTAGTGTTCAGCCATTTGGTCAGTGTTAATTATTAAAATCCCACTCCTATTTGCCAGTGAGTATTGACTCTAAGTTACTATGGAGAACAAAAGAAACTTCAGTAGTCGTCTCTTTGCCATGGAGAAATATTCATGACAACACAGTATTGTTCTCTGTTATTGAGACTATGGTAATAAAGCTCTCTGATCAACTGGAAAGGACTTTTTCCTTTAAATTTCAACACAAACTAAGTGAGCTGCTAACTTTGTTGATTCAAGATAAAAGTCTTTTTCACTGCAACCCTTGCATTAGGGAGAATAATGAAAGTCAACATACTTGATGTGTTCAGAGGTGTGTGACTTTAAACAATCTAATATTTTGAGTCCTGAGTTCACCCTACCTTAAGAGATATTTTCTGCCCTTTATTAACCTTTCTCACTAGGAACTGAAGTATAACTAATCTTACTACGGTGAAAAAACACAGTGGGATCATGGAGTCTCAAGAGTTGGAACAGACAGCAGAAATAATCTAACTAAATTCACTAATTGTCCAGAGAGGAAAGAGCAATACAAATTGATTAATAATCTTTCCAAGATCCTATAACCAATAGATGTAAGAGTAAAGCCAGGGCCAAAAATGGTTCATGTTTCCTCATCTAAAGTGTTTCATGTCACTCCATCCCAAACTTAGTATAGAAAACAAAGACGAAGAATTTTTTTTTTTGGCTTCCTGTAGTTTTAGTCAATTTGAAATCTTTGCCCTTGACCCATCACACTCTCCCAAAAGATTGGAGAATTACTGTCACCAGATGGGCCTCTAGGAGGTCCCCCAAAATGAGACAGATCAACCCACCCCAGCCATGGAGTAGGTAATAGGTTTACTGATTCACATCATGGAAGAGCATTTCGGGATGTGTCAGTGAGCAGCACAAGCAGATTTACTGGGCATAGCTGTACAGTGCAGGCCCTTGAGAGAGAGGCACTTTATGGTCTGGGGCTGGGAATATTTATATGTTTTAGGGGGTGTCCTCAAGGTAGGTGATGTAGGGTGTGTGTTCCTCCTATTTGTCAGGTTACCCATAAGTGGGCTAGTTAGATGCAAGCCATTTAGAAGAAGGAGAAACAACTTCAAACACATTCAGCCACCTTATCTTTGACAAAGGGGCCAAACACATTTACTGGAAGAAAGTTAGCCTCTTTAATAAATGGTGCTGGAAAAACTGGCTTTCCACATGCTGAAGATTAAAACTAGACCCACGTCTATCACCATGCACTAAACTAAAATCAAAATGGAGCAAAGATCTAAATATTAAAACAAACACTAAATCTGCTAGAAGAGGGAATAGGTAGAACTCTTGAAGATACAGGTGTAAGCAGAGACTTCAGGAACAAAACTCCAAAGTTTTGTTTCCTTTGCTGCAAAGGAAATACTACAAAGAATCAACAACAGGGATCTCATCTTATAAAAAGCTTTTGCACAGCAAAAGAAATCACAAACAGAGTGAAAAGACAACCCACAGAGTGGGAAAAAATTTTAGCCAATTGTCCCTCAGACAAAAAAAAGACTTCTATCTAGAACATATAAAGAATTGAAAAAATCAAACCCCCTGAATATAAAGACTCAATCCAAAAATGGTCATCTGAGATGAATACACACTTCTCGGAAGAAGTGCAAATGGCAAATAAATACATGAAAAATTCTTCAACGTCACTGATCATTCGAGAAGTTTAGAGCTATAAGTGTATGCAATTAATATTGCTGTTTCCTTGAGGGTGGAATTTGTGGAATCTATAGTATCAAAGGAAAAGCACAGGCCCAATTTATAGGCTTATTGTATCTTTAAGACCCTCAGGATTTTTTTTTTTTTTTTTAGTGATTTTTCCTAGAAGGCAAAAAAGGCACTGTAACCTTGTGTAATTTTGATCGTGTCCTAGAGTTGTGTAACTGAATGCAGGTGGCAACAAGACACTGTCGTGTGGTTCCCATGTGAGGTCAGCTGGAGGCCAAGCAGAGTCAGAACCAGAGGCAGGGGAAGCTGAGAGATCTGAAGCGGTGCTCAAGAGGGGTGATCCCGGGGCTCCCCAGGGAGGGAGAGATGCTACATGATAAGCACGGGGCTGCTCTCTTCCTGCTGTGGACAGGCACTGTGAGCACTGGGCTCACATCCCAGGCAGTGTGTTGCTAATGCTTGACATGGGCAGGTGTAAGTGGCCAAGTCGATCTCAGTTTACCTAAGTAATATGTATTTCCAGTATTCTACACCCACTGATCCCTATCATCCTAGACTTCTATTTGACCAGCTCTAGGCTGTTTCACGCTTCTCATTTCCAACTGGTTTTCCCTTTCTCGTTATTTTTCTGTGTTTATTGATAGGCAGTTCCATTTTGCTGATAAAACTATCTGATCTTTAAGTTCCACTGGCCTAGAAAAAAGCAATTTTTCAGAAACTTTAAGTAAATGCTCAAAAACACATCCGATCACTTTACAACTACATCAAAGTAGTTGAAAAAGTCACACTGTTTCTGAGTATTTATTAACTTAAAGTTCAGAGTCAGAGACACATGTCAAATTTTGCCTGTGCCAAAATGTATGTATATGTGTAAATTTTGAAAGATTAAATAAACAGTGAGGCCTATATAGTAATCAAAACTCGGGCAACTTCAGAGTCACTTCATCCTCTCTGCTTCACCTTACTCTTCCCTTTATTCCTAGATAATCAGAAAAATACCTCCTCTTATCCTGCCTGCATGTGAGTCTTCTTCAAATCTTTGTCTCTATTCCAAGTGGCCTATCAAGAAATATCTTTTGAACCAAAAAAAGTGCTCTCAATGAAAGATTCCATGCAATTTGTTCCATTTCATTCCGTAGCACTTTAAAATTATCAGAAAAATGTAAAGTGTAAAGTTTTATCTTCCAGGTACTGAATCTTATCATTAATATTTTTATTATTATCAGAGAAAATACGAATATTTAGGGATTGATGAAAGAAGGAGGAAGACTTTGAGAGGCCTCTAAAAATCACAGCCCTGTGAAAGTCAAATCTGCCTTGATGTGATTAATACTGGTAAAGAATTTCACTTTTACTGGTACTTTCCTCAGTGTAACAATTTAGTCTCAGAATCTTCTCCTGACTTTCAGATTATGAGGTCGTTGGGAAATAAAGTGTTCCTAGCGCTGCAGAGGTACAATGAGTCATGACCCCTTTGAGTGTTTCCTGGGGTCAGGACTATAAACAAAGCAGTTTGTTATAATGGGATGTGTGATTTTAGAAAACAGTCAAATGATGAGACTGTGGTTTTGCTTGTTGATAGCTTTGTATAGGCCAGACTAAGAGCCTTTGCTACACTTCCCTACTTCCAACCTTTGGCACCTCTGTTTCTTCTGACATTTTGAAGGCATTATGCTCACGAGTTTGAAAGCACGCAGCTCACCTTTTCTGCCATTTTTCCCAATTAAAGCGTAGGTAGCAAGACTGACTGACTTATTTGAGGAAGCTGAGGGCATGTCCACAGGAGAGTGTGAGAAAGGGCAAGTCACTCACATGTGTAAGTAATAGTGTTCTTACCACACTTATACTCACACTTTCATCTGAAATTGATGAGCTTGGAAATCCCGTCCAAGCATCACTAAGCTCCTACATAAAGAACTGTAGAAGAAACATAAGTTAATAAAAACACAGTCCTTATTTATAAATTGCCCATCATCTCACTGGGAAGTAACTATCATGCCAGGCAAAATGCAGTGAGGCTGTGACAGCAGGATCAATAAAGGAGGCCTTACTTGGAGTGGTGCCACACACTTATAATGCCAGCTACTCAGGAGGCTGAAGACAGGAGGATTACAAGTTCAAGGCCAGCCCGGGCAACTTGGCAAGACCCTGTCTTAAATAAAATTTTTAAAAGGGCTGGCCCTAGGTACGATCCCCAGGACTGAAAGGGTGGGGGAGGTTTGACTCTTATTGGGTGGACAAAGAACAACGCCAGGGCTTTGAAGATTATGTTTCTACCTACAAATATAAGGGGAAATGACATTTTCGTTAAAGAGCTTAAGAGCCAAGTTGTGGAGATGGCAAGTGTATTGCGTGGAGGTGAAGCTTAAAGAGTAGAAAATCTTGGAATAGAATGTGGCAGCATTTCAAAGCCTTACAAGAGGACTGGTCCCTGATTCTCCTTCACAGAACCTATCCAGGCTGGTAACTACATACTTGTTAATATTCTTGTCATCTAATTTGTTTCTGTTTTTATTATTATTTTAAAGAGAAGAAGAAAAATAGAAATAAAATAAAACAGAATTTGTCATCTAACTTCTTTGTAAGTTTATGGATTTTTTTTTTAGCTATAAAGTGAAATTTTATTTAGAAAGACAAAAAAAAATTGTGAACTTAATAAAAGTGTACATATATGACAATATTGAAACAACTTAGAAAGTTAACATAATTTTTTTAATGTTTAAGGACATTTTATTTTTTATTTTATGAAAAAATAAAATAAAATTTTATAAGAAAATAACAATTGTTAATACACAGTATTATCCTCAAAGTAGTTACTCAGGGTACCAGACATAGACAAGAAAGATTCTTTCCTACACAAAAGAAACACAATTGTGTTATGGAAAGCAGTGTGTGTGCATATGTGACCTGCCACACACGCTGCTTTTCATTTCTAGTAAGAGTTCTTGTGTTAGAGGAGACAAATATTTTAATTGTCATTCCTAAAATTTCAGTTGTATATTACTCTTGCCAATTTTCCATTTAAATTTTCAAAGCTATTTCTTGAGAAACCATTGTTCCTAATGAATCGATTCCCTCTGGCTTCTATTGGGACGTCTTACCTTCCTCTCTGGGGGTTTGCAGCAGCATATTTTCTTCCATTGATTTTGGTTTTGCAGGACCAGCATTAAGTCCACTCTTACTTTTGTTCAAAGAGACAAAGGAAAATGGTCTTACTATGCATTCCTTAGAGGTGGCAGAGCACTAATAATTCAACCCATGAATATAGGAGGCATTTACAAATGTAATTGAAACTTTTTTTTTGAATTATTTTAAAAATTCAAGAGAATTTTTTGGTTGCCCTCAAAAATTATAAGACTTTCATTTAGTGATTGTATAACAGCATTGCATTTCGGCCATTCATCCTTGGCTTAATCCTCCAAAATTAGTCTTTGTCCCAACCTTTTGATCTGTGAAATGCAGTCTATAATTTTTTTAAGGAGAAAAAAAATAAAACAAAATTTCAAACCAAGATAATAGGAGGGTAACAATGGTTAATACATTGCGTATTGTTATCTTTAAATTAGTTACTCAGAGTACAAGATATAGGCATTTAATTGTCCAAACAATATTAGCACAAACCTTCCTTTTCAATGAACTAAGAGAAATTAGTAGTATAACTATCTTAACTATCTTTTATATATATGTATATATATATATATATATATATATATTTTTTTTTTTTTTTTTTTTTTTTTGTTTTACGTTCCTTCTTTTATACGTTCCCCAATCCCAGTTTCTTTCCTTTTGAAGTTTCTTGCCATTTTACAATATCAATTGTACATTTTGGATCTTATTTACTCTTTCAGCTTCTCACATTAGGGAGACAATACGATGTTTACCCATGTGCATCTGGTTTATTTCACTTATGAGTATGGTCTCAAGTTGCATCTATTGACCTATAAAAGTCTCAAGTTTTTACTTCTTTATGGCCAAGTAGTACTCCATTGTATAAAAGGACCACAACATTTTTATCCATTCCTTGGTTGATGGGCATTTGGGTTGTTTCCAAGATCTAGCTATTACAAATTGTGCTGTTATAAACATGTGTGTACATATATCGCTATGCTATGATGTTTTTAATTCTTCTGGGAAGATACCCAGAAGGGAAATAGCTGGTCAAATAGGACCTCCCATCCTAGTTTTTTGAGGCATCTGCACACTGATTTTCACAGTGGTCACACCAGTCTATACTTTTACCAACAGTGGAGAAGTGTTCCTTTTTCCCCACAGCCCCTCCAGCATTTGTTATTGGTTGATTTCTTGATAATAGCCATTCTTTCTGGGGTGAGATGGAATCTCAGTGCTGTTTTAATTTGCATCTCTCGAATGACCAGTGATGTCGAACTTTTTTTTTTTTGTGGGTACCGGGGGGTCGACCTCAGGACCTCGCGTGCCAGCAGGCGCCCATGCCACCGAGCGATACCACCGGCCCCTTTTTCGTATGTGGGTTCTGGGAGTCGAACTCGGGCCCTCGCGCTTGCCAGGCAGGTGCTTACGCCACTGAGCCATCTCACCGGCCCAAACTCTTTTTTAATGTATTTATTTGTCATTTGTATTTCTTCATCTGAGACATGTGTATTCATCTCAGATGCCCATTTTTGGATTTGGTCTTTAAATTTTGAGAGTCTGATTTTTTTTTTAATTCTTTATATGTTCTTGATAGTAATCCTTTGAGGAACAGCTGGTAAACATTTTTTCTCACATTGCGGGTTGTCTCTTCACTCTGTTGATGGTTTCTTTTGCTGTGCAAAAGCTTTTTAATAAGATGAGATCCCAGTTGTTGATTCTTTGTGATAGTTCCTGTGTGATCAGGGTTTTATTCATAAAGTCTTTGCCTACACCAATGTCTTCAAGAGTTTTACCTATTCTATCTTCCAGCAGATTTAATGTTTCTGTTTTAATATTTAGATCATTGATCCATTTCAAATTTAGCTTAATGCATGATGAAACATATAGGTCCAATTTTAATCTTCAGCATGTGCAAAGCCAGTTTTTCCAGCACCATTTATTAAAGAGGCTATCTTTCTTCCAGTGAATGTGTTTAGCACCTTTGTCAAAGATAAGGCACGAGTGTGTCTGGAGTTGCTTCTGCATTTTCTAATCTGTTCCATTGATCTTCGGGTCTGTTTTTTGCTAGTACCATGTTGTTTTTATCACAGTAGCTTTCTAGTATAATTCAAGTCAGGGATTGTGATATCCCCTGCCTTGCCTTTGTTGCCCAGAGTTGCCTTTGCTATTCTAGGTCTCTCCTGGTTCCAAATGAATTTTAGCAGTTTTCTTTAATTCTGTGAGATATGTTGTTGGAATTTTGATTGGAATTGCATTGAATCTGTATAACAGTTTTGGAAGTATGGCCATTTTCACTATATTGGTTCTTCCTACCCAAGAGAAATGGATATCATTCCATTTTCTGATATCCTCTTCAATCTCCTTTTTCAGAGTACTGTAGTTTTAAATGTAGAGATCTTTTACATCCTTCACTAGCTTGATTCCTAGGTATTTCATTTTTTTGGATGCTATTGTGAAAGGTGTTGTTTCTCTAATTTCTCTTTCAGTGAGTTTGTTATTCATGTACAGGAAGGCTATTGATTTTTGAGTGTGGACTTTATATCCAGATAGGCTACTGAATTTGCTTATTAAATCCAGCAGTTTTTTAGTGGAGTTTTTGGGGTCTTCTGTGTACAGTATCATGTCATCTGCAAATAATGATAATTTAACTTCTTTTTTTCTTATTCTCATTCCTTTTATTTCTTGCTCTTGTCTAATTGCTTTGGCTAAAGTTTCCAGGACTATATTGAGTAAGACTGGAGACAGTGGACATCCTTGTCTTGCTCCTGATTTTAGATAGAAAGCTTTCAGTTTTTGCCCATTTAGTATGATGTTGGCTGTTGGTTTGTCATAGATGGCTTTTATCAGATTGAGGTAAAGACCACCTACTCCAATTTTCTGTAGGGTTTTTATCATGAATGGGTGCTGGACTTTGTCAAAAGCTTTTTCTGCATCTATTGAGATGATCATATGATTTTTGTTCTTGGCTCTGTTAATATGGTGTATTACATTTATTGATTTACATATGTTGAAACATCCCTGTATCCCTGCGATGAATCTCACTTGGTCATGGTGTATAATCTGCTTGATGATTTGCTGCATTCTGTTTGCCAGTATCTGATTGAGGATTTTTGCATCTATGTTCATTAGGGAGATTGGCCTGTAGTTCTCTTTCTTAGTTGGGTCATATTCCAGTTTTGGTATCAGGGTAATGTTTGTTTCTAGGAATGATTTCAGAGTATTGCTTCCCTTTCAATTTCATTAAAGAGTTTGAGAAGTAGTGGTGTTAGGTCTTCTCTAAATTTCTTGTAGAATTCAGCAGTGAATCCATCAGGGCCTGAGCTTTTCTTTGTTGGTAGGTTTTTAATTACATCTTCAATTTTATTGATTGATGTTGGTTTATTTAGGATTTTTATATCTTCTTGATCCAGCTTTGGTAATTCATATGTATCTAGGAGTGTGTCATTTTCTTCTGCATTTTCCATCTTATTAGAATACAAGTTTTTAAAGTAGGTATAGATGATCTTCTGGATTTCTGCAGGGTCCATTGTGATTTCACCCTTTTCATTCCTAATTGCATGGATTTGACTGTTTTCTTTCCTTTTTTTGATAATGTTGGATAAGGGTCTGTTGATTTTATTTAATCTTTCAAAGAACCAATTCTTCAATTCATTTATTCTTTGTATTTTTTTAGTCTCCAATGCATTGATTTCACTCTGATTTTTATAATTTCCTCCCTCATAGGAGCTTTTGGCTTAGCCTGCACTTCTTCTTCTAGAAGGTTGAGGTTCACCATTAAGTCATTTATTTACTCTTGCTCTGTTTTCCTGATATGGGTATTCACTGCTATATATTTCCCTCTTAGCGCTGCTTTCATTGTGTCCCATAAGTTCCATGTTGTACTGTCATTATCATTTAATTGTAGAAACTGTCTAAATTCTTCTTTAATTTCTTTTTTTTTTTTTTTTTGTGGGTACCAGGGGTCGACCTCAGGACCTCGTGTGCCAGCAGGCGCCCATGCCGCTGAGTGATATCACCAGCCCTTTTTTCGTATGTGGGTTCCGGGAGTCGAACTCGGGCCCTCGCTCTTGCCAGGCAGGCGCTTACGCCGCTGAGCCATCTCACCGGCCCTCTTCTTTAATTTCTTCTGTGACCCATTGGTTGTTCAGGAGGGTGCTATGTAATTTCCATGTGTTTATGAAGTTCTTGTGGTTTCTTTTGCCATTTATTTCCCATTTCATTGCACTATGGTCTGATAATATGCATGGTGTATTACATTTATTGATTTACATATGTTGAAACATCCTGTATCCCTGGGATGAATCTCACTTGGTCATGGTATATAATCTGCTTGATGATTTGAATAATAGAACTCCAATGAGTTCAATTAATAATTTCAATTTCTTTGCATTTACTTAAGCATGCTCTATGAGCTAGTATGTGGTCTATTTTGGAGAATGTCCCATGTGCAGCTGAGAAGAATGTGTATTCTGATGTTGTGGGGTGGAAAACTCTGTAGACATTTACTAAGTCCATTCACTCAAAAGTTTGGTTTAGTTCTAATATTTCATTGTTGATTTTTTTCTAGCTGATCTGTCTTTATGTGACAGTGGGGTATTGAGATCCCCCTATACAATTGTATTAGTGCTTATTTGATTTTTCATATCTGTTAATATTTGTTTTGTATAATTGGGTACACTGGTATTTGTTGCATATATATTTATGATTGTTATCTCTTCCCTTTGGATTGTTTCCTTACAAGGATGTAGTGACCTTCTTGGCCTGAAATTTACTTTGTCTGCAAATAGAATAGCTACCCCTGCTTTTTTCTGAGTTCCTGTCACACAGAGTATTGTTTTCCATCCTTTGGCTTTCAGTCTATGAATTTCTTTTTGAATTAAATGTGTTTCTTGTGTATGCAGCACATTGTTAAATCTTGCTTCTTGATCCATTCTGCCAGTCTGTGTCTTTTGATTGGTGAATTGAGACCACTGATTGTTATAACTGATATGTATTGACTTATCCTTGTCATGTTATTTTCCTGTTGTTGCCCCCCTCTTTCCTCCCTCTGTTTAATTATTTGATTTCCTTGGTGGATTCCTTCTTTTTGGGTTCATGGAGTTGTAGTTCTTGTTATCTCTTTCTAGGATGTCCTTTAAAACATTTTGGAGTGCTGCTTTGGTGGTCATACATTTCCTCAGATGTTCCTTGTCATGGAAGTATCTTATTTCTCCATCAGTTTTGAAAGATAGTTTTGTGGGATACATCAACAGTTGTTGAAGAATTGAAGGTTGTTTTCCTTTAGAGTTTGAAATACTTCACTCCAAGCTCTCCTTGACTTGAGGGTTTGTGCTGAGAAGTCAGCTGTAGTTCTGATGGGCTTTCCTTTATAGGTGATTTGTTTCTTTTCCCTAACATCTTTTGAGATTCTATTCTTATGTTGACTTTCTGGAATCTTGACTATGATATGCGTGGCTGTAGATTTTTTTTTTTTTTATGTGGGTACCAGGAGTTGACCTCAGGACCTTGCACTTGCCAGCAAGCACTTGTGCTGCTGAGCAACATCACCGGCCCTTTTTTTCCTTTATGTGGGTACCGGGAGTCAAACTCAGGACCTCACACTTGCCAGGCAGGTGCTTATGCTGCTGAGCTATCTCACTGGCCCCCCCCCTTTTTTTTTTTATTGTGGCTAATTGGAGTTCTATGTGCCTCACTTATCTGTATGTCAAATTCTTTTTCCCTACCAGGGAAGTTTTCTGCCACGACGTCTGTGCTATCATTTGTGGTTTTTTATATCATTTGTGCTATCTCCTGCTTTTTCATTAACTACAATCAATCTTAAGTCATTCTTCTCATCTAGCAACTGCTGGATTGATTTCTTATGGTCCCTTGCTATTTTTTTTTTTTTTTTTTTTTTTTTTTGTGGGTACCAGGGGGACGACCTCAGGACCTCGCGCGCCAGCAGGCGCCCGTGCCGCTGAGCGATATCACCGGCCCCTTTTTCGTATGTGGGTTCCGGGAGTCGAACTCGGGCCCTCGCGCTTGCAAGGCAGGCGCTTAAGCCGCTGAGCCATCTCACCGGCCCTCCCTTGCTATTTTTAAGAAATATTTCTTTTCATGATCGCTAACTGCAAGCCTGTCTTCTATATCTGAGATCCTGTCCTCTCATTGGCTTATCTTGCTGTAGATACTTTCAATGGAATTTTTATTCTCCTGGATATCTGCTTGAATCTGCCTTATGGATTCTATTTTTTTCCTATGCTGAGCATTCATGGCTTCCATAATTTTCTTAAGCTCCTCTAATCTTTTATCTGTACCTTCTCTAGAGCTACTAAGCATGATTTTCATTGTGGACAAAATCTCTGTAGTTATCTGAGAAATTATTTCTGATTTGATTTTTTCTAGAGCCTCATTCTATTGCTTTGTTGTTACTACTTCAGAGAGGTCAGGTGGGTGGCTTTTGGATTGTCCCACCTAATTGCCCCCTGGGTTTGCCTTTGGTGAACTGGATGTGTGGGGTTGGATCTTAAGGGTCTTCTCATTTTCTTTGCTTTTCTTTCTGTCTTTTTTTTTTTTTTAGTTTAATTCCTGGGGTGATGCTTGTAAATTGCCTATGGTGGATTGCTTTATTGCTAGTATTTAGAACCCTTAGGAAATGACTACTTCTCTGAGGCATCTTCCAGGTGTAGCTGCTTTTTGGATTTTGAGTGTTGCAATATCTTACCTCTTCAATTTGCGGGGGATGAGAAGTTGCTGCCTACTTGGCCCAGCCCCTGGTTCTTTGGCACTGTGTGACAGTATTTTCTATGACCCTTAGTCAATCTCAGTCTTGGAATACCAGGAAGAATAGCTGTTTAGAACAATATGTCAATTTTGGCTAAAGTGATACCATCAGCAATAACAATAGCATCAAACACAGCCTAGAAAATGACAAACTGAGGTAACCGTTAATTTGCCACCTTTAACTGTACGAACTAGATTTGTGGCTCTATAACAAAATCTGAAACAAACCAGAAAATTATATGCAGTACATAAGTCCTTAATATGTCAATTTTTCCCTCAAGGGTTAAAATTTAAAAGGGGTTAGGGAGAAAACAGAGAAGTAGAAGAAGAGGAAGAGATTAGAAGTAAGGCTGGAGGACAAAAGGGTTCATGCTAACTTTGGGAAACTGGTGCAGATGACTGGAGGGAAAAAGAGAAGGAAGAGATAAAAAGAACAGGACAGAACAAGAACCATAAAGAGGCTAGAAACCATGTTCATACTCATAAAAAAATAAGATCAAACAATGAAGGAGAGAAACAAACAAAAAACAAAAACAAAACCACCACCACAACAACAAAAAACAAGAGAGAGAAAAAGAAAAAAAAGTCCATTTCCAGGTTTGTCTAGGCTGTCTCTGGTATTCAATGTGTGGAGACAGAGTCCAGATCCGTGTTGATTTATCCCAGTAGCCCAGCAGTAGCTTTTTGGTGGGGTAGTGGATAATCTCAGTGAGCCTGCACCTTCTGGCTGAGACCAGACTCATTCGGCCTGCAGCCTTCAGCACACCTTCCATGGGCCTGAGCCCAGCTGGGATCCACTAGATGGAGCTGGCAGCCACTCTGAGTTCTGAGCTCCGCAGACCCCTTTCCAAGTTGGCTCCCGGCCAGTCGCTCTCTCCCACAGGACAACTGAACCCTCAGCACTCACCACCAGCTAGCGCAGTCCCTCATGTCCACTGCTCCCCTCCACTGTGCGTCTCTCCTTGGAGGCCTCTGGGGTCTCCTGCAGTCACCATGTGTCCGCAGGTTTGAACCGCTCCTCTCACGCAGTGAGTCCTGTCTCAGGGAGAAGGTGCCCATGGCTACCTCCTTCTTCTTCATTGAAGTTTCTCTCTTCATTCTCTCCAGGGGCTTCAATTCACACTTCAGATCCTTCCTGGGTCCAGGGGACCCACTTCCCTCTTTCTTGTCTTCCTCACTTTGCTATATCCCAGCGTCTGGACAGCGACTCTCAGAGAGGCGCTTTCTCTGCTGCTTACCACTCCGCCATCTTGGTGCTCCCCCCGGGCTCTAGCTTGAGTAAAAATGTGGCATAGACAAAGGATTTTGTATCTGTCACTCAAATTGAGGAAATATAACTTTAGCAAAATGTGTAATTATCTCTGAAAGACCACTTATCAAAGAAAAAATAGAATTATTGCCTCAGATACCAAATGTCATGATACTACTCTGATCTTTTTGGTATTTGAATGTCAAATACCAATTGAATAATACATGTACACTGGATAAATACAAAATTATGTAACATGTTTTAAACAACCAATTTTTCTTTGGTTTGATGTTTTTGAGACAAGGTCTCACTCTGTAGTCCAGGCTGGCCTTTAACTCATGAGCCTCCTGTGTCAGCCTCCCAAGTGCAGGGATTACAGACATGCAACACCATATCCAGCTCTTAGATAGCCCTTTTGTATTACTTCTAGATATTCAGTTAGAAGTAAAATCTTTTAAAGAAACTGTTGATTATGTCTCCATCTTATGTAGCTTTTTTAAATTGAGTATAAGTATGCAAGACCTGAAAAGTTTCACTTTTTAAGAAAGAGAATGAACAAAAATATTGCTTAATGGGAAACTGTTCTATAATGTAAAGTGAAAAGGGGGATAGTCATATAGTGCAAAGACTCTGATATTCCTGGATTTGAGCAGCAAATAGCCCAGGCAATCTGAAAGGAATGTGGATGGAGAAGCCAGACCCATGTGTTCCTTTAGCCAAAAGGATGAGGAGCCAGAACCAGAGAGGAAAGCTCAGGCTGAGAGTAGACAGGCAAGGTGTCAAGTCAAGATGATATGCCAAGCTTAGAGACATGGACTCAGACAAGGGGTCTGAGGTATCAAGAGTCAAACGTTGGCCAAAGAGTCTGGTTATTATGCATAGATCCCTGCCATTTGGATACTGAAGCACATCACTAACTGTAGTCCCTGTTCCCCAGCTTTATCTTAAGCTCTGGTCATTGGCCAGGCTTTGCCTGACTGAAACATAACACCTCATCACAAAACCCCCACTGTGTGTAGTACAATCATAGAGACCTGTTAACTACAGAGATTCAGGACATGGGGGCAGAGCAGCGCTCGAGCCCCACACCTGACTCCAATCTTCTGGCATGCGATCAAGTGGGTTTCTGACGGGACGGCTTAGATCTGACATCAGAAAGAGGAATAAAAGATAGTGGCCATTAAGGTCACGGCTGCTGTGACCCTTTCCCTGAGCCTGCCCTGCACTCTGCATGGCTTCTTTTTTCTACTTTAACTGCCCCACGCTAGCTCTGCAGAACACTTCTTTTCAGAGCATTTTTTCTTCTTGGGCTCTTCTTTTGTGCTTCTTTTTCTTCTTTTGCCCTAAATAAATGTTAAGCTTTCACATTCATCCACTGTTCATCCAATTCTTTGAACCAGACAGTAAGAGTCTGGAAAGGACCTCTGGTCACTACAATGCCTGATGACACCACCAGACTCAGGTAAGGAACCATGCTTAGTTATGTTTGAATGCCCTTCATGTAACTCAGTAAACAGCGGGCACTCATCATGTACTTCAGTAAATGAGGGTATAAAACAGAGCAACTTGCTGGTTAATCATAATGGGTGCCCAAATCCAACCTCCTCACCTAGATAAGGTCCAGGTGTGGATGAGGCTTGGAGGGATTTCCTTAAATACAGCTCCTTGGGTATAATTCTGCTCCTTCAGTACATCCTTGAGCCTGAAGAGATAGTAATCTGCCCCACCTACATTCAACATATGGTGATGGCACAGGTACAGAATGATTGCTGTAGTTATTCTGGATTGGGAGCGGGGCACAAAGGAGTCACTGCATGTAGTACTTCTGAAATCCAGCAGAGCTTTTGGAATGTTGGAAGTTCTCTGATGAGGTGTCAAGGCCTGGGAATAATTCACCCTTTTTCTCAGCTCTACATTCTCCAGGCTCTTGGTGCTGCCCCTCTGAGTCAGGAAAAGAGAGTGTTGCTGAACCTTAGGATTCTTGCCCATTGCCAAGCCAGCATTGAAGGTGATAGAGGGTCCTCTTTGTTGCCTCAGATCTGTCTTAGCAGGCTCATGGGTTCAAAGGGCTTTCATGTGAGGAAAGGGGCTACCGTGAGAGAGTGGGCAGGAAACCCCCGCGCTGGGTAGGCCTCTTTTTCAGAGTGTCCTGTGTTCATGCGGGGCATTTTCAGCTCTTCTTCCTCATCTAAAGGAGACTGGATTTCAACCCCCTAGGGCCAACACCTACATTTTCTTTTCTCTGCAAGTCAATTGCTAAGAGCTTGGAGGGGGGTATTTATAGAGGCCTCTCTTTAGAAATTAGAATAACATGTGTAAGAAAGATTATTAAAGGATGTGGGGATCAGGAAGAGAGGGAATTCTATTGAAAACATTTTTTTCCCTAGAAAGTGGAAGGTAGGAGCTATTAAGGTAGGAGCTATTCATAGGTAAATAATTTTCTCAGCCTTCTCCCTGCAGAATTTTGGAAACCTAATGGTCTCTTCTCATTTGTTCTGACTCTCCCTTTCAGTGAACACCAGCAGTGTTCTTTGAGATAGTTTTCTCAAAAAACTTTGTGAAGCTTCTGTGACATTCACTGGAGTTCACAGCATGAGACAAATGCCACAGACCTGCAGACGTCTTTCACATGAGCTCTTCTCCACGCTGGGCTTCTGCTGAGAAGGCAGGGAGAACAGTATGCTTACCACAGGCCTTATTGTTTGAGATCTCTGAGATCTGGCCTTAATTTCTTTAAAAGGGTTGAATAATAACCTTGCCCTTTGATCTTTCTGAGTTCTTAACAAAATGTTTTATATTCACTTGCTTTCTCCTAGACCTCCTATTCCTGACAGTCCTCAGTACCATAGCATCAGTCAGAATTTCCTTTCTTTTTAAGGCTAATATTTCATTGTATATGTATACCACATTTTGCTTACCCAGTCATCTGTGGTTGGACATGTGGATTATCTCTACATTTTAGCTATTGTGGATAATGCTGTTATGTATGTGGGTGTATAAGTATCTCTTCAAGACCCTACTTTCAATTCTTTTGTATATTCACCCAGTCTCAGAATTGAGCTCCCATAGGGGGTCCCCTCTGGGTCCAGACTTCTACTAACAGTTTATTCAAGGCAACTTGGGCTTTCTTTATCATGTTCCTCCAACATACTTAGGTATTTGTTACAATAGCACCCCATACCTCATCCCAAAATATGTATTAGTTGTATACTACTGCATAAAAAAATGAAAACTGGTGGATTAAAATAACCAGCATTGAGTCATGATTTCTATGGCTCAGGCATCCAGGTGCAACTTGGCTGGGTGCTCTGGCTTTTTTTCTCACCAGATCGGATCAAGGTGCCAGAAGAGACTGCTATCTTCTAAAGGTTCAAATAGAAAAGACTCTCTTCCAAGCTCCTGCAAGTAGTAACTACCTGAATTGAGCTCCGTGCAGGGTGTTGGCCTGTGGGGGTCTCGCTTTGGTGGTTGTTAGTCAAGGGACACCCCCAGTAATTTTCCATATGGCCGGCCCTGTCAATAGGGCAGCACACAATATGGTAGCTTGATTTATCAGAGTGAATAAGTTAAAAGTCAAAGAATTCAAGCAAGACAGAAGTTGCCATCTTTCATAACCTAATCTCAGAAGTGACATACTCTTATTTTTTTCATAGGCTATTCATTATAAGCAACCCTCTTGGTCCAACTCATATTTGAAGGGACTGATCTTACACAAGAGTATGAATACAAAGAGGCAGAGATCATTGGGACTCATTTTAGAAGCTGCTTAACACAGCAGGTAATCACTAGACTTTCATAAAAATACATAAGTGTGCACTTATTATTTTTAAATTAATATTTTCCAAAGCTTATTAATATGCCAGCCACTCACTGTTCTAAGTGCTTTGCATGCATTAATTCATTTGATTCTCAAAACAGCCATATGGGGAAAGTACTATTATTGTCCTTACTTTATGTATGAGTAATCTCAGAATTTAAATGTAAGTAATTTAAATTTAAAAGTTTAATTTGCTAAGGATTTACAGCAAGTGACAGTTAAGCTAAAATTTAAACTGAGGCAGTCTAGCGCTAGAGCCTGAACTCTAGGTTAACTACCGCAATATATATTTTGTTATAAAAAACATAGAAAACTAGTTGGATCTGGACATCATAAAGTGCCCATTAAGTAAAACATTTTAGAGCAATTTTCTTCTGAACTTTTTGTGGTGATGTTGTGTAAAAGATGGGATAACTATCTTTACACTAACTTTACAGTTTCATAAACCTTTCTTGGGAATGGTAATGACTGGAGAGATTTGAGTAGCATGCCTTAAATTACAAGACTGGACGATCCTTTGTTCATTTTGTATCATAAATGTTGTTTCATATGATTAAACATTCTCAAAAAACACAATGTCTACTCTTCTTGAACTTTAGTTCAGTACTCATACCACATTTCTTCATTGACCATGGTACCTTGAAAGCTGATTTTTATTTTCTAGAGATCAGTGAGTGAGCTGCTCTGCTATATAGGAAACCCGATCCCAGAAGCAGGTCATCTGTGAATGGTTTAGTGCCAGGTTCCCCACAAACATGTGCTATGTGACAGGAGAGAGGGTCCTCCTTTCCTGCTGCAACCAGTTTCCCAGGGTGAAAGGCTCTCTATACCTGACCCTGGTCATGGCATCCAGTGGGGCACCCCATGCCAGTGTTGCCCTCTTTCTCATAACCAGATATGAGGACAGATCTCCAGCCTCTGTGACCACATCCTCAGCATCAGGATGGATGCAGAAAGAAAACATGTGAGCACCTTCGAGGCAACTCACCAGAAATTCCATAGAACATTTCTATTTACATACAGTCCAGCTTTCAGTGATTTCATCACACCTAGCTGCAAATGATGTTTTAGATAAGTGGCTAGTTGATCTGCTGAAAGCTGGGGCCCCGTAGAGGAAAGAAGGAAGGAGTGAGTGGATATGGGAAGTACTTAGTACTCTCCTCAACAGTATATAATACTGTGACAGTTTTTGAAACGTGACTAAAGTATCATATCATTTCATCCAGAAATACTTTGATATATGCCACCAACATGTAAGGAAAACAACATAAGCACAAGAACCAACAAATTACACCCCCAAAGTTGACAGCCTCTCAATATATAGGTCATGTTCAGCTTTCCTACATTGTCTGAAAAAGCATCCTTTCACAGCTCATTTGCTAAAATCAATGTCTGCCCAAAATCCCACACACTGCATTTGGCTGATATGTCTAGGAAGACTTCCAGTGACAGGACAGTCACCCCTCACATCCTGGAGATTGCCGTTCCCACTGGATTCTGTCATTAATCAGAAAATGCTCCCATGGGGAGCACTAGACTCAGAGACACAGGAGACATAACCCAACCTAATGCGTGGATCGAGTTTAGATCCTAGTTCAGATAGACAAGATAAAGACATTTTGAGACAATTCAGGAAAATTGACTATGGTCTAAATACCAAGGCATTGTTCGTTTCATTGGGCGATGATGGCTTAGGGATGACATAAGATATCCCCACATTTCCAAAAGAGTAAAATAAGAAAGGGTGCAATGACTTCATGCCTGGGATTTGTTTTAAAATATTTCAGCAAAGGAAAAAAATAGATGAAACAAATATGACAAAATGGTGATAATTGTTGAATCTAAGTGATAAGTTTTTTAGGAGTTTGTTGAACTACTCTACTTTTGTAAATGTTTAAACTTTTTCATAATAAAATTTTCATGAAAAAAATGCCTAACCAACTTTAAGCTGAATCACCAATAAACTTTTTTTCATGGAATAAATATTTACATGTTTTTCTTTTATTTTCAGTGAACATTTTCTGTATGTTGACATCACCATTATCTTTCCTTAGCCTATTTTAAGAAGCTATAACAAAAGATTACCGACAAAATGTCCATGGGTCAACAGAGGCTATTTATATTATTTTTGTTTTTCTTTTTTCTTTTTTTAATACAGAGGCAGCTGAAATAGACACTTTTCAGAATAAAAAATACAAACGGCCTATAAATACATGAAAAAATATTGAACATCACTGGCCATTAGAAAATGCAAATTAAAAGAACTATGAGATTTCACTTACTCCAGAAAGAACAGCATCACCAAGAAATCAAATAATAAATGCTGGCGAGGCTGTGATGAAAAGGAACCCTCCTACATGGTTGGCTAGACAACCACTGTGGCGATCAGTATGGAGATTCCTCAACTAAAAATAGAAATTCCATTTGACCCAGCTATTCCCCTACTAGCAACCTTTCTGAAAGAGTTAAAGACATCATATTATAGGAATACGTGCATACCAATATTTATAGCAGCACAATTCATAATAGCCAAATCTTGGAAGCATCCTGAATGTCCATCAACAAATGAATGAATAAAGATAATGTGGTATTTATACACAATGGAGTACTACTCTGCCATAAAGAAGGATGAATTTGAACTATTTGTAGGAAAATGGCTGTGCCTTGAGACCATAATGTTAAGTGAAATAAATCAGATACACAAGCTTAAATATTGCATGGTTTGTCTTATATGAGAAACCCAAAATATAAGGAACAAATTTAAAGATAGATAATAGGAAACAGGGAGATAGATCTACTGCAAATGGGAAGGGGACCAGGATATGAAGGGGGGAGGGGACATAAAAAAGAATTAAGATGTGTCACATACATATACCAAATACTCACAATGAAAGTAGTCATTATGTATCACAAACATGTACTAATAAAATCGTTTTATAAACAGTGTTAATCGTGCCAGTAACAAGTCCGGATGAGAGAGAGATGGATGGAAACAGACATTTTATTCTATACTTCTTTTTACTGTTTGATTTTGGAACCATGTAAACATTTCACTTATTTAAAAAGTGAAATAATGAACAACATAAGACAGAAAAAAAAAAAAAAAAAAAGACAGGTTCTTATTATGTGTCCCAGGCTGGCCTTAAACTCACTATGTAACTCAGACTGGTTTTGAACTCACGATTCTTCTGCTTCAGCCTCCTGACTGCTGGGATTACAGGCATGTGCCACCATCCCCAGCAAACTAACACAGAACACAAAGCAATACAGAAGTCCAGTAACAAAGTATAGTATGTTGGAATTATTTTCTATTATTAGAAAATTATATGGATGTTGAAAGAATTTTTGTAAAAATTATAACAGCATAGAAATGATTATCATATCAATTTTTTAAAAAGCAGAAAATGAAAATATGAGAAAGGCAGATGATAACTAAAGGCAGGGCTTCCCTAGAAAAATTGAAATAATAGAGAAAATTGTATGGAGAGTCTCCTTAAAATTTCTCCCAGAAAACTATCAAGATAGAAGAATTTGTGTATTTATCAAGTAGGGGTGGAGTTGGAGAAGGGAGTTTTCACAATCAAGATTAAACCCATGTTCAGGCTTCAGTTGTTTATTTTTTCTTTCCTCGTTTAAAAGTTGTATTATATATTGACAAATTATAATTATTATATATATTTATAGAGTACAAAGTGATTTATGAATGCAATGTGGAATAATTAAATAAAGCTAATTAACATATCCATCATCTCAAATAATTTTTTTTTGTGCGGTAGGAGCACTTGAAGTTTCCTCTAAGTATTATAAGATAGGCAAAAAACTGTTATTAACTATGTTATTAACTATGTTACTATGTTTACCATACTGTGCAATAAAACTCCAAAACCTTCCTCTTTCTGTCTGAAGTTTTGTAGCCTTTGACCATCATCGCTCATGCCCACGCCCATCTAGTCTTTGTGATCACCACCATTCTCTGAGTTCAATTGTTTTATATACTACCCCAATGGAAGAACATGATGTGGTAGATTAACTAATGATCAACTTGTAACACCCAGCTGAATTGAATCAGCATGGTGCTGGGTGTGGAAGGCCCACCTGAGCACTGTTGCCAACAACATAGAACTGGAGGGGAAGATGGTGTGCTGTTGATCCTCCTGGAGAAGCTTGTTGTGCTGGCTCTCCTGATATGAACTCAGCTGTTCTCATTGTCAGAGGAGCTCAGGTCCTCGCTGTCGTGGAGGATGGCTGTGGCTCTTTTCAGGGGAGCTGTTGTCCTTACTTTGAGTGTTGCTTGCTGGCTCCAGCGCAGATCCCTCAGCCTGCTGGCACAGATCCTTCCTCCCGGTGGTGCAGACTTTCTAGCTTCCATCACTGACCTTTGGGCCTTCCCAGTGCAGATCCTTGATACAGACTTGCATGAGACACTGTCGCAGGCTCTAGGCCTCCAGCTGGATTTGTGGAGGACATTGCTATGGGCTCTAGGTCTTCAGCTGGACTCATACAGGACATTGCCATGGGATCCAGGCCCTCAGCTGGATTATTTGGGTCTCTAGTGTGTGGACAGGTCTCTTGCACTCTTCTCCATTTGACTTTTTGGGTGAATATTATAAAATAATCCTGTAAATTATGTGTCCTGTGTTAAATCTATTCCCTTGCAAACCCTGACTACAACACATGAGATATTTGTCTTTTTTCTTTTCAATCTTTATTTTAATTTTTATTAACATGTATTAATTATCGATGCTAAGGTTCAATGTATTTCCATACTTCTGTATAGCATGTGCTTCAAATCCAGCCTACTTTTATCCACCCTTCTCCCTACTTCCTAATCTTTAACAATCACTATTCTACAGTGTTTCAGGTTGCATTTTTTTAGCTTCCACATATGAGACAAAACATGTGGTGTGTGTGTCTTTCTGTGTCTGGTTTATTTCAATTACACAATGACCTCCAGTTCTATCTATATTTTTGCTACAAATGACAAGATTTAATTCTTCTTTATGACTGAATAATACTGTATTGTGTACAAATTCCACATTTTCTTTTTCTTATTTTAATGAATTTTATATATGTATATTTTATATTAGTGCATATTAATTATACAGAATACTGGGCTTTAGTGTGGCATTTTCATAAATGCATACACCACACTTTGATCATATCCATACCTCCTTCCCATCCCTAGATCCCCTTCCTCTTGTTTGTCTCCCTTCTACTTTCATGCTGTCCTTTATATGCTCAAAAGTGGGATAACTAGATAGAGTTTTACTCTTTGGAGGAACCTCTGGTTGTATTTATTTACATTCTCCAAAGTGTGTAAGAGATCTTTTTTCTCCACATCTTTGCTAGCATTTCTTAATTTTTTTGATAGTAGCCATTCTAACTGGAGTGAGACTGCATCTTATTCTATTGACTTGTTTTTCCTTGATGGCTAATGATACTGAACATTTTTCATATCTTAGTGACTTGTATTTCTTCTTTTGAGAAATAATCTATTCAGGTCATTTTTAACATGCTGGCTTGGTTTTTTGTTTGTTTTTGTTTTTGTTTTGTTTTGTTTTGTTTTTTAGTTCTTTAGAGATCCTGGACTTTAGCTTTCTGTCACATACATAGTTGGCAAATATTTTCTCGCATTTTGTATGTTGTCTCTTTATTTTGTTGATTTTTTTTCTGTTCCAAAACATTTTAGTTTGATATAATCCCATTTGTCTACTTTTGCTTTTGTTTCCTTGCTCTTGGGAGCCTATGCTGAAAAACCATTGCTTGTAGCAATGTTTTGAATTGTTTTTCCTACGTTTTCTTACACTTATGTCATCAGTCCATCTTGAGTTTATTTCTATACAAAATAAGAGTCACGTTTCAGTCTTCTGCCTATAGATATCCAGTTTGCTCAGCACCATTTATTGAAGAGGTTGTCCTTTATCCAATGTATAATTTTGGCACATTTGCCAACAATCAGTTGGCTATAGATGCATAGGTTCATTTATGGGATCTCTATTCTTTTCTGTTGGTCTATATGTCTTTTTTATGTCAATAACATGATGTTTTGATTACTATCTTGAAATCAAAGTAATGCTTCCAGTTATTTGGTGTTTTGGTGGTGGTGTTGTTCCAGATAGCATGGGCTATTTGGAGTCTTTTGTGCTTCCACATGAATTTCAGGCTTTTTCCCCTAATTCTATGAAGAATGTCATTGGTACATTTAATCTGAAGTTTACTTTGGGTAGTATGACATTTTAACAGTATTAATTCTTCCAAACCTGAACATGGGAAGACTTTTCAGGTTTTTGTGTCTTTATTTCATTAGGGTTTGTAATTTTCATTGTAGAGTTCTTTCACTTCCTTGGTTAAGTTTATTCCTAGGTGGTGGTGGTGGTGTTGCTATTGCAAATAGGATTGCTTTCATTATTTCTTTCTCAGCAAATTCATTGGTGTAGAAAGGCTACACTCCACTTTTTCTACACTGATTTCCTTTTATCCTACTACTGTATTGAATTTAGTTAGCAGTTCTAATAGTGTTTTAGAGGAATCTTTAGGTTTTTCTATCCATAGAATCATATCTGCAAACAGTGACAATTTAACTCCTTGCCTTCCTATTGAATGTCATTTATTTCTTTCTCTTGCCTACTGGGCCTGGCTAAAACTTCCAGTGCGTGAATTAAGAGTGGTGGGAATGAGCCATTGTCTTGTTCCTGATCTTGGAGGAAACGTTTTCAGCTTTTACCCATTCAGCATGTTTGTTGTATGTTTGTCATATATAAACTTTATCATATTGAAGTACGATCATTCTATACCTACTTTGTTCAGGGCCTTTATCACAAAGGGATGTTGAATTTTTATCAAATGCTTTTTTGTACCTTTTAAGATGATCATATAACTTTTATCCTTCATTCTGTTGATGTGTTGTATCATTATTTTTAGATTCACATATGTTCAGCCATCTTTTTATCCCTGGGATGAAAATGACTTGATCATGGTAAATGTTTTTGATAGGCTATTGAACTTGATTGCTAGTGTTTTGTTGGTAATTTTTACATCTATATTCACCAAGGATATTGATCTATAGTTTTATTGTTTTTGTTTTGTCATTGTCAGTTTTGATAATAGGGTAATGGTGGCCTCATAGAATGAGTTTGAAAGGGTCCCCTACCTTTCAATTCTTTGGAATAGTTTGAGAAGCATCAATGTTTGTTCTTCTTTTAAAGTTTGTTAAAATTCAGTATTGAAGCCATTTGGTCCTGAGCTTTTCTTTGTTCGAAAATTGTATTACTAATTTGGTCTCATTACTTGTGATTAGTTTATTGAGGGTTTTTTGTTTATTTATTTATTTTTTTTGTGTGGGTACCAGGGGTCGAACTCAGGACCTCGCGCGCTAGCAGGTGCCTGTGCCGCTGAGCAATATCACCGGCCCTATTTTTGTATGTGGGTTCCAGGAGTCGAGCTCAGGACCTCGCGCTTGCCAGGCAGGTGCTTAGGCCGTTGAGCTATCTCACCGGCCCTATTGAGTTTTTTTTGTCCTCATAGTTCTATTTTGGTAGCTCATATGGGTCAAGAAATTTGTCCATTTTTTCTAAGTTTCCCAATTTTCTTCTAGGTTTGCCATGGAGTTTTCCAAAATTCCTAATGAGCCTTCATATTTCTGTGGTACCAGTTGTAATGTCTCCTTTTCCATCTCTGATTTTATTTGCTTGAGTCTTCTCCCCTCCCCTCCACCTCGGTTTGGTTAGTCTAGCTAAATTTTTGTCAATTTTAGTTATATTTTCAAAACAAGCAACTTTGTTTTATTGATCTTCTATGTTGATTTTTCAGTCTCTAATTCTTTTATTTCTGCCTGGTGCCTGCAATTTTTTTCCTTCTGACTTTGGGTTTGACTTGTTCTCGCTCTTTTAAATCTTTGAGGTGCACTGTTGGATGTTTCTTTGAAGTCTATTTTGTATGTAGACACATCGCTATTAACTTCCTTCTTAATACTGCTTTTGAGGTAGCTCGTAATTTTTGGTATGGTGTGTTTCCATTTTCACTTGTTTCAAGAAATTCTTTTCAAAAATGTATTGTTGGGGGCTGGTGATATGGCTCAGTGGCATAAGCTCCTGCCTGGCAAGCACAAGGTCCTCAGTTCAACTCCCGGTACCCACATATATAAAAAAAAGGTATTGTTTAGTCTCCCTGTATTTGTGTGATTTCTAAAATTTCTTTTGTTGTTGAATTCTAGTTTTATTCCATTGTGGTCAGAAAATATACAGAATATGATTTCAGTTTTTTTCTAACTTGTTAGAACTTATTTTTGGCCTAATGTTCTAGAGAGAGTTCCATGTGCTGATGCAAAGCATGTGTATTCCACAGCTCTTGGATATAATGTTCTATAAATGTATGTTCATTTGACCTGTGGTATAGTTGAACTCTGATGTTGATTTATTGGGTTTTTTTTTGTTGTTGTTATTGTTGTTTTTTGGTCTGGATGATCTATCCATTGATGAAATTGAGGTCCTGAAGTCCCCCACAGTTATTGTACTGGGGCCTGTTACTCCCTTTAGATGTTGTTTATATATATATATATATATATATATATATATATATATATATATATATTTTTTTTTTTTTTAATGAAATTGGTTTCCCTGACATTAGGTATATATAGGTTTATAATCTTCTGGTTGAATTGTCTCTCAATCATTATATGGTAAACTTCTTTGTCTCTTCCTACAGTTTTTATCTTAAAGTTTATTTTGTCAAATATAACTATAGTACTCCTGTTCATTTTAGGTTTCTGTTTGCTTGGAATATCATTTTGCATCCTTTCATTTTCAGTCCGTGTGTCGTTACAAATGAGATGAATTTCTTATAAGGAGTTATTGTTGGACTGTGTTTTCCTTATTCATTCAGCCAGTCTGTATCTTTTAATTGGATAATTTAATCCATTTACATTTAAGTTTATTATTGATAGGTAAGTATTATGCCTATCATTTTGTTAATGTTTTCTAGTTTTTTAAATATTCTTTTTTTTTCTTCTCTTTTTCACCTTTATGGTTTAATGGCTTGCTTTATTGATAATATCTGAGCATTTTCTTTTTCTCGTCTTCAGAAAAATTTTTCATGGTACTGAGAATTGAATCCAGGGCCTTTACATTGAACTACATACCCAGCCCTTTTTTTTTTTTTTTTTTTTTTTTTTGAGACAGAATCTTACTAAGTCACTAAGTTGCCCAGGCTGGGCTTAAACTTGCAACCCTCCTGCCTCAGCCTCCCAGAGTACTGAAATTACAAGCATGCACTACCACATATGGCTTCTCTATTATATAGTTACCCTTCTTATATTTTCACATGCTTTCTTGATGCTAGTTATCTTTCTTTCACTTCTGGTTGTAGGACTCCCTTAAGTATCTTTTGTAAGTCTGGTCTGGTTATCAATTTCCTCAGTTTTCACATGACTTTGAAGGATATCCTTGCTGGGTATATTATTCTTAGTTGCCACTTATTTGGCTTCAGAACTTGGAATACCTCATTCCATTCCTCTGGCCTACAGGGTTTCTCCTGAGAAGTTGGTTAGTCCAGTGGAATTATCTTTAAATGTGACTTGGAGTTTTTTTATTATAGATTTGAGAATCTTTTTCTTTGTCTCATATTTTTGAGTTTGACTATAATATGCCACAGGCAAGATGTTTTCTGGTCATGTCTATTCCAGGTCCTATAAGTCTCATGTACACGGATGTCCACATGTTTCCCAAGATTAAGGAAGTTTCCTTCCATCATTTCATTCAATAAATTTTCTATGCCATTAAGCTTTTTCTCCTCTACATGGACAGAGATGATGAAAGGAGCCACAGCACCCTCTCTGTGGTATTCACAGCAAGTCCTGAGAGCAGTGTGTGGTCAGATGAGGTGCAGGGACACAGTGATGGTAACAGCCTCATAGGTGGGGTGGCAGCAGGAACTGTGGAATTTCCGCTCTGCTGGCTGCAGTGTACACCTGGGAGTGGGACCACAGCTGGCACTAGACAAAGCTCCTCTGGCTGTGCATGCCCAGAGGCAGGGCAACAGCTGGAGACTGGGCTTCCTACTTCCTCTCCAGTGTTTCCTGCCCACCCTGGTAGGAAGAGGCATGTAAAGGTGGCACAGAGGGAAGGGGCAGTGGGAATGTCATGGGCATCTGCCTTCAGTCCTGGCACTGGTGTGAGTCCACACATGGTCTTAGAGGGCAAGCAAGCTGATGCTTCTGAAGAAGTAGTTCTCAAGGCAGAGCCTTCCATTCCCTTTTGTGTCAAACACCCATCCCCTACAGTCCAGGGCTCACAGACTCAGGTCACAATCATTTGGTTGGCGTGATCTGGGTTCCCAAGGCAGCTACACTCATCCCCAAGCCAGTACAGTAGAATGTCTGTGGAGTTCCCGAGATGGGAATAGGCAGGGTTTCTGACCCTGAGAGCACACCAAGCCCAGACAATAGCTCCCTTCTCAAGAAGGCTCTGGCTGCAGCACCCTGGGTGTTCTCTGGGTGTTGACTGGTTTGTTCTTTTCCAGTGCAAGGCTACTGTACAGATTTCAGGTTACTCATCTAGGTGGGACACAAGCCTGTGAGACCGTGAAGCTTTCCAGTAGCTAGGATTGCTGGCATCTGCACTAATGAAGTTTGCTGCGAATCTCTCTTTCACTCTTAGCCTGGCAAAAGGGAGACTCCTCCTCCCCACTGTGGAGCTGGGTGGCACATGCCAGGGTGCTTTGTTTCTCTTACTATATTGTTATCCCAGGACTCTGGATCTTACAACGTCAAGTCTCTGTGTCTGTGTCTCTGTCTGCCTGTCTCTCCCTCCCTCTCTCTCTCTCATTTCTACTATTTTCCCATGGTCCCTGAACTGAAAATACTGCTACTTATACTTTCGCCTTTCTTTGAGGAGGAAGTGATGCGTGTTAGGTGCCTCTATTCAGCCATCTTTGCTTTCTCAATATTTGTGTCTTTGTGCTTGGTTTGTTTCACTTAACGTAATATTTTCCAGTTCCACCCATGTTGTTGCAAATGACAGAATTTCATTCTTTTCAAGTCTGACTAGTACTCCATTGTATGTATGTACCCCATTTGCTGTGTCCATCCTTCCTCCCTTTCTTGTTTGGTGTTGAGGATTAAACCTATGGACACCCACGTGCTAGGCAAGCATTCTACTACCAGAATAAGTCTCCAGCACCTGTACCACATTTTCTTTTCAAATTCATTCATCGGTGGACACTGAGGCTCATTCTATGTCGTGGCTAATACCGGTAAACCTGCAATGATGAAGTAGTACAGACGTCTCTGACCAAAGCATGTTGACTTCCTGTCAGAGAAGGAGCTTCTGAGAGGGGAGGGCATTTTAGAGAAGGAGAAAATAAAGACAAGTTTCATCCAATGGTAGTATATTGGACTTTGCCATCAAGGGGAACTTATGTCTGAGAGTTTGAATTTGTTCTCTGACTCGGACGCCTTACTCCTCACAGCTCTCTTGAGAGTTGTTTTAAACATATGTCTCTGTTTGCAATATTAGAAGCATAAGGCCACACTGCCTTGGGAGCCGAGTCAGATTTTGATAAATGCGGGGTCATAAACCCACTTAGACTCCGTAGAGGACAGTATGAGCCAGGACAGCCTGGAATGGGGGCATAACAGAAGACAGCCAATACTAAAAGGACAGAAATGGCACCAGCAAGCCAATTTCCAGGATCAGCCGCAAGGCCATGACAGTTTCAACATGATCTTGGGTACGCCCGTGGCTTAGCATGTTGCAGCTAATTCGGTAGCAGTAGGAGGCAGTCTTACAGCCAAGGGCAGCGTACAATGCTGTGGATGGCAGTCTTGACATAGCTTTGGGGCACTAGTGTCCTTCAAGGTCAGTGAAGGTTGTGAGAATTTATTCATGATTATATTTGAATGGTATCCTTGACTTGATCCCTTTGCTCATCCTTTGTTCTTTAATCGTGTGTACTTTGAAATTCATCTCTATACTATTTTATTTCAATCATTTAATTTTTATATGCATTACATAAAATCAGATTTAATAGGCTTAAGTCTCTAAGAAATCTCGTTTCCCACATAGTCTCAAGATGTAGGGGTTAAGGTTAGGGTGAGGAAACATCCAGAGTCTGGGGGATCCGTGGCCATCTCTGCTATCTATTCTTCACCCCAGGTATCACCCTATCACCGGGCTTGCACTGTCTCCAACCCCACCAAGCAAAGTGTCCAGCTCAACCACCAAGGTGGAGAAAAAGAGTGTAGGATATAAAGCTTTTCCCCGGTCTCCCTGCATCAGTGGCTCTAGGTCCTCTCTACTCTGGTGTACCATTTTCTTCCAACACCAGGACTCAACTACCTTTATGGTTCCTTAATTTCTCAGCTTCTTTGATTTCTCTTCTACTTCTGTATATTTCTCTAGGACTGGATTTTATTGAGGATGCAACTACTCCGACTATTTTGCCTTCTTTGTTGAAAGATAAAAAGAAATATTTTCTAAATTTAAATGCAGAATGGAAACTATTTTATAGGTCTGAACCCAGCAAAATTTTTCACAGACATAAGTCCCTCCACAAAGAGTCTTGTTAGCATTACCCAAAGAAATAAAGATACCTGGGGCTGGTGAGATAGCTCAGTGGCATAAGCGCCTGCCTGGCAAGCGTGAGGTCCTGAGTTTGACTCCTAGTACCCACATATGAAAAAAGGGCCAGTGATATCGCTCAGTGGCACAGGCGCCTGCTGGCACATGAGGTCCTGAGGTCGGCCCCCGGTACCCACAAAAAAAAAAAAAAAGAAATAAAGATACCTTTAGGAACATTCAACACCATGAGAAGTATTGCCTTTGATAGATACAAGGAACCCATCACTAAAAATGCTGTCCTACAAAACTTCATTAAAAAAAAACCTTGAAAGTAGAAATGAAAAGCTCCCCTTAAATCTTTCTATGCAGAAAAACAGTACAAGAGAAATGTAGCATCTGGTTCTATAGCTTCCCCACACAGAGCTAGCAGATGGGGTCTGAAGTCTTGGCAGTCACTACCAGATGGACGGTGGGTCAAAAGGAGTGGGGTGAAAAGGAAAGCAGATAAGGTTAAGGAGCAAGATGGTGATATAAATATACCCATGAAACAGTGAGTGCTTAATGACTGGATAAATGCAGACTTTTTAGAGAATGGAAATATATCTAGAGAAAATCACTGAGAAAACCTCTATATTGCATGCATTGTAAAATCCTACAGTAATGGTCTATCTTATTCCTAAAGGCACCTGAAGTCAAATTTGTGTTTTCATTTCCTGTGATTCTGTGCAGGACCTTGGCCACTAGGACTTTGGCTTCTATTCAGAACATTGGTAAATAAATTAGTTTTCCTCTCTTTGCTCTTCCAAGTCATCAAATCCTAAGCATCTCAAGTGTATCTTTTAACACAGCCTCTGTCAAAGTGGATTCAGGAATTACAAATAAAGGGGTTTCAAATAAACTTGGGATGGATAGGGATGTACAGCTTAACATGAATCATTTGCTGCAGGATTTCTTGGAGCCTTTAATACACAAATATGTACTGTGATTCCCCAAGAAAGAGATACGGTGTGCCACATTACTCAAATTTGACCACAGAACACTTTTTCTCAATGCATCTCATAATATTGCTATTTCATGGACCAACCTCTAGGAAATATTCTAATGGATTGCCTAGCTTTGTTTCTTGAGTTAGAATGGGGATTTAAAAGACATGGCCATGGGGCAGTTTCCTCGTGGCTGTTATCAAACAGCATCTTTCAAAATGCATTCTTCATCATATTACAATCTAGAAGCAATTGATTTAACCCTGAGCCTGTAATCTGCCAATATGCATGATCATATTCAATTAAGTAATTTATTTGAAAGCCTCTTGTATTGTTTTCTCTGAGGTACTTTATGTGATTGGTCTCACTTAAGAGCATGTAAGTTCCATAATGGTAGGAATCACATGTATACCTTTACTGAATCATGCGTAGATATCGATGATGCATGTCAGATGCAAAATCAAGATCCAGTAAGTACATCTTACTAGAAAAAGTGCAGCAGAAGCAGACTTTATAAACTTGACTTTACATTTGAATGTGCATGATAAGATAGATGACTTTTAAATATTTTTGTGCTTCAATTGTTACTTTCACACACACACACACACCCTTTTTCTCTTTGCCTTTTTACAGCAGTAAATATTCCCTGGAAGGAAAATGGGGGTCATAAATCTAAGCAAAGTGGCCCTGAATAGTCTTTTTCCTATTTGTTCTGATTTAAAGGACATACATCATTGGTTAATAACTTAAAACTATGCCAATTAGTCTTTTGCTTGACTCCTACCCAGTTTATTTATTAATTGACCATTTTTTGCTTCTACTTTTTCATGGATGTGTTTTCCTTAAATTTAAAATATAGTATCTTTCAAACTTCTTCATTCTGCAAGGAAGGAAAAATTTCCCTACCCTCCCATTCTGAAAACACTTGGAAGGTAAACTCTGTTATCATATCCTTGTATATGAAGGCCCTTAGCTCAGTCTAATGGTGTTTTGCCAAGTAAACAATTTACAGTCTATTATTCCCACTGGAAAGTCCCTTTATCAAATTGAAGGCTTTCTCAATAAAAAAAAAAGAGCTATGACTCATTGAAATCCTAAGTTCTCCCTAGCATAGTATTTGAGGTTCGCAACTTAATGAGGTCAGTATCCATATGACCAAGTTAGTAATACCAATACATTAAATTTATAACAGAAAAATTAGGACAAAGTAGTTCTGTGAATGCTCCGTCATTCCCACTTCCCTGTCTGCCTGCTCCTCCTCCATCTCCTTCACTTCTAAAATCACTGGCTCTTCTGCCCGAACCTCTCCAGGCCCTGCCCTTGGTATCCCCTCAGCCTCATGCATGACTTTGAACTTTTCAGGTCTCCTTGCTGCTTCTTATCAACACCCCCTGCTGGCTTCTCTCATTGTTTCTTTTCCAACTCCAAAACTGTCTACATACTTCCTCTTTCTTCTCAAGCCTCCCAATTAGTGGACTTCCTTTTGTACTCCAGCTCAAAAAACAAGCCAAGAGATGTGGTTGCACACTTTGCACTCCAGAAAGCTTCCAACCATAGCTTCAAAGTGTAATAATAATCCCATTTTCTCTGCTTATGTGAGATTCTCCCAACATTCCCATGGTTGTCCTCCATCAGCCTCCAGGGCCCTCCCTCACCTTCCTAGAAGTCAAGCTCACCATTTTCACTACTGTCACATTCCCTATCACCATATAGGTGGGGCACAGTATCCCACTTGACCATGTAGCCAACAGCCTGGGTTTCTAGGTTCTCAGAACTTTGCTCTTCTGTGACTTGCCCTGGGTGTCTCCCTACCACACTTGCACACATACATACACACAGTCATGCCATAGAGCTTTATGTTGAGTACCAACAAGGTCTTAGATCTTACAACGGCTAACTAAACAAGCTGGACTCAGCAGGAGGGACATAAACTTGCTTGACGTTTATTTTCACACAGCTGTCTTTGACTACGGGCGTCATTCAGTTTTCCCCATCCCTAGATAAAACTTTAGGCAGATGCCTTAACTTTTCTACTTACTTACTGCCAGGTATTAATAAATAGCTTTAACTTCTAAAACTTTAGGCAGATGCCTTAACTTTTCTACTTACTTACTGCCAGGCACTAATAAATAGCTTTAACTTCTAATTTACTAAAGAGTCAGTTACAGCTAAGTATAGTGGTGCATGCCTGTAATCCCAGCACTCAGGAGACTGAGGCAGGAGGACCACCATGAATTCAAGGCCAGCCTAAACCACATAGTGTGACACTGTCTCAAAACCAAACCCAACCCAAATCCAAACCCCAAACCAAACCAAACCAAACCGAAAAAACCTAAACAGTTAAAAAATATCTCTCAGTCCATTCCCTTCCTCCCCACTTTGGGCTACTTCCCTTTACCTGCACCTGTTACTGATTAATTAGTAACTCATTCTGACTCCTAGGGAAGGAGACACGGTAAAAGGGGAAACTTCAAGGAAAAGAAGACATCTCATACCACTGGTGTCAGTGAAATCTCTGTGTTGTCTCTCAGGTGCTGGTCCTTTTTTTAGTGTTTTTGTGAGTTTTTAAGACACTCATTCCTGTAAGAATTGACATCACCCCTGATGGCCACACATGACAGAGCTCTCAGTCCCAGGCTTTTGGTGGCCTCTCTCTCTTTGACCTTCTCACTTTGCCAACAGCACATATGGGAAAGATCTAAGACAACTCAAGGTCTAGGGGGTGGGACTGAGTGGCAGAGCCCTTTCTGGTGTGCACAAGGCTCTGGGTTTAATCTCCAGCACTGCCAAAAACATCATTAGGACAAATTCAAGAAATACTCAGGAATATAAAGGTAACCCAATTAAACACTGGACCCACATTTTGAATAACTTTCCAAAGAAGATAAATGGGCAATGAGCATATGAGAAGATGCTCAACATCAATACTATCAGAGAAATATGAATCAAAACTACAATCTGATACCACTTTATACCTACTAGACTACAAGAAAAAGATGACCAGTGACAAGTGTTGGCAAAGATATGGAGAAATTCAAACTGTCACATTCTGTATTTCTATTGCTAGTGGGAATGTTTAACTGTACAGCAATTTTGAAAACAGTCTGGAATTTCCTCAAAAGGGTGAACATCAGTTATATAAGGCTCTGTTACATTGATCTACTCCCAATTCTTCTCCCAGGTATATACTCAAGAGAACTGAAAATATGTTCAAACTGAAACTCGTAATATGAGTGTTCATAGAATTATTTGTAATAGTCATAAAGTAGAAATAACCCAAGTGCATCTTAATTGGGTAGACAAAATGTGGTAGTGGTAGGTACATCCATACAGCAGTATAGCCAATATCATGGAATATTATTCAGCTATAAAAAGCAATGAATTACTGATTGACACTATGATATAAACGAACTTGGAAAACATTTTGCTAAGTAAAAGAGGCCAGACCAAAAAAGGCATTATATAATTCCATTTATATAAATGCTCATAATAGACAAATGCACAGAGGCAGAAAGTAGATTAGTGATTACCTACAGCTGGTGGGGTTATGACTAATGGATATAGTGTCTCTTTTTATGGAAAGGTTCTACAGTTAGATAATGGTGATATTTGCACAACTCCATGAGTATATTAAAATCCACTGAATTGTATACTCTTGAAGGATGACTTTTATGGTATGAGCTACATCCCAATAAAACTGAAAAAAGAAGAGAGGAAGGAAGGTGAGAAGCAAGTTACTATATCAGTGGTTTCTGCCATTGTGGCCCCTTCTTACTGTAAGCAGTCACATTTTAATGAGACTATTTCTTCAGAAACAACTCAAGAACAAGTCCCTGTGTCACCCAAATTTCAGGAAGCACATGTTAAGCTCACAGAATGACTTTTCAGCTCTCCCTCACCTGGCTTCATTTTGGGAATGAGGATGAGGATACATGTCCCCAACTTTCCCATGGTGATGTAGCAAGCTAATGCTCCAAATAAATCTTTACTGTGTCTGAGAACTCCTGGGCTGTTATCCCTCTCTGAAGCAGCTGGTGATGGGCTAATGGAAGGAGAATTGGATTGGAAGTCCTTTATAGACAGAGTAATGGTTGGTTAAACCAGGGATCAGTAAACTGTGGAAAGAGGCAGGTAGTACAGATTTTAGGCTTCATGGTCTGATATATTTTCTAAGGGAACTATTTAGTTCTTTGAAGTATGAAAATAGTCATACACAAAAATAAATGAATGAGCACAGCTGTGTTCCAATAAAACTTTAATTACAAAAACAAATAGTGGCTGATTTAGTCTGTTTAGTTTGCTCTAGAATCACTTGGAAGGGTTTCAACAGTGAAGGTGGGTATTTGGTGTCCTTTGTTTCAACTAGAAGGACTCATTTTAATGTCCTGGTATAACATCTTTATCGTCTAGATGATAAAGACCTTCTCTCCAGCTAAAACTGTCTCGTCAGGCACTTCTAAGTTTCTCACAACCCTGATCAGCCTCATCGGCCTCATTACACCCTCCTGCCTCTTCATCCCTCCCAGTAGACCTAATGGGTTAGGTAACTGCATCCTCTCAGTCCCCTCCTCATACTTTGGACCACTGTCTCAGCTTTGCCATAATTTCATCCTAGGTTCACTGACCCCTTGAACTTCTCCAGGTTTCCTGACTCAGAAAATCCAGTGAAGTAGGATTTTTCCTGCTCCCAGACTGCCAAGAGGTGCCAAGGCAATCTCACACCCATGGCACAGGTTGTTTTGCCACACAGTGTGCCCTCCGGCTTCATCAAGGCCCTGTAGTGAGCCAGCAGGTTTTGCAGCATCGACTTCTTAGCCTATGTTCATCAGCTGGAATATTTTCACAACTATTTAAGCCTCCAATTATTTTTCTCTAACTTTCAACCAGTATACTTGACTTGTGTTTGGCGAAGATGATAGGGACCACCCTACATTCTACAATCTAGAAGTGCTACATATCTTTATCTATACCTGCCCAAATGTGGTGTCCACTAGCTACACAGTTTTTGAGAACTTGAAAAATGTCTGTTGTTGACAAGGAACTAAATTTTAATCTTTAATTTAATTTAAACATAAAACATGAAGCAATGTAAAATACTTTCTGCTATTTTTTTTAGTTTGATTTCTTTACTTAATCATTGAAACTTTAGCATCTAAATTAAGATGTGCCATGAAATATACACTGAATTTCAAAGGCTTAGGAAAAAACATGTGAAGTATTTCATTAATATTTTATATTGATTACCTATTGAAATTATTATTTGGATATGTTAACCTAGATATGTTATTAAAATTAGTTTTACCAGTTTTCTTTGTCTTTTTCAAGTGTGGCTACTAGAAAATTTCAAATCCCAAATCTCTACATGGCTCATCTGTTTCTACTGGTCAGTGCTGCTCCATACTCCTCAGTGCTTCCTCTATTTGACCCACAATAGATTGACATTGGTACTGCTGCTAGTTACATCTAGCTAAGCAATAAGAAGCTTGATCTGAAATTTAATACAGACTGGATTTCCAAAAACATTCTAAGATAGTCTGCTAAGTTGGAATTCAGGGGATGAGGCTATGAAATGAAATACCTACTTCCATTTCCATGAAGACCAGTAACTATACATGTTTCAAAAGGGATTTTGCTGCTATTTATTGTTCTTAATAGTATTTTTTTATTCTGGATAATTGCTAACAGGAAAGGGGGAAGAAGAAATGATAAATGTGTAACCTCCTTGAAGAGGTAGGGAGAAAAGAAATTATGTTTCTCTCCTCCTGAGACTCACTGAGAGCTAAGCCCAGCTTCCAAGTGGAAATGAAGGCCAACAGTTCATATGTGTTGGCACAAGGCCAACAGTCCTGGGACATGTAGGAGAAAAACAACTGCTAACCACTTCAAGGGCCAAGGTGCAGGCCCTTTTATTCTTCAACAAAGAAAAAGAGCCAGGGACTCATATTTTGCTAACATTTATCTCCATTCTAGCTTGTTTCAACACTAGCTTGTTTAAACACTAGTAGCTTGTTTCAACTTTGGGTTTTATCTTTGAGTTTCATCTTTGAATGTACTTGAATGGTGGCGGGAGAGAGATCCCATTTCAATCTATAGTCCCTAATAAACTTCTGGAGTAAGAAGAAGGTCTCATTGATGGCTTAGGTTTTTAATTTGAGACACTCGTGTGTCGATTTTGGAATCTCTCTGTGGAAAGATAAGGGGGCATATTGTGTGTGATCATTTTTGCATCTGTGGATACCTATATATGACACAGGTAAAGAAAGGAAGATCAGAATAAAGTTTAAATGAAACTGGAATTTCAGAGCACTTTGAATTGCTCTCAAAAGTAGGTGAATCTGACTTGTTTCCAAAGAGTACAATAGGGAAAGGGAGGGGAAAAAAGAGTAACTTGATGATGGAGAACTCTGATAAACACTATCTCAGGCAGGTGGCCAAGGTCAACATAAACAGTGATAAGTCATGTTCGTAGTATCTGACACTTTACCCCTGTGGGCTCCTCCCCCAAACACATAAACCCCAGTCTAAACATGAAAATAATCCCAAATGAGAGACACTCTACAAAATACCTAACCAGTACTCCTTGAAACTGTCAGGGTAAACAAAAATAAAGGAAGCATGATAAACAGTCACAGTTAAGGGGAGCCTAAGCAGATACGACAGCTAAAGGTAATGTGGTATCTTGAATGTGATGCTGGAGCAGAAAAAGAACCTAAATAAATCTGAATAAATTATGGGCTTATACTAAATAATGTTCCAATTTTGGTTCATTCATTGTAAAAATAAGTATACCATGGAAAATATTAATAATATAAAAACCGGGTATGGGATATAAGAGAACTCTTTTTCTTCATGTTGCCCTAAAATTATTCTACAATAGAAAGTTTATTTAAAATAAAAATTAAGGGTATTATTTGCCCTATTGTAGGCCCTAAACGCAACTGTAAAGGAAATGAATGCAAATAATTTGTTGTGAACCTAGCTATAATAACGTCCTTGATTCCATGCAATTAAATTGTAAGTAAGATCATTTTAGGAAAAGGTTTTTTTTTTTTTTTTCTGATGCATAATTACCCCAAAAGTATCCCTTCCATGATCCCCAACAAAACTAAGTGAATCTATGGATCACATTGAATATGAACTGATAAAAGCTTCATCCTGGCCCTTATATTGCCCGTTCTAATACTGGCCAAATCACTGTTATTTAATACCATTAATACTTGCATTTTCCTGGGGGAGGTATTTCTCGATATAATAAAAATACCATAAAATGTCAAACCCTGAGTAACAATAGTAAACTTTTTTTTTTGAGATAGGGTCTCACTATGTAGTCCAGGCTGGCCTTGAATTCACTAGGTAGGCCAGGTTGACCTCAAACTCACAATCATCCTGCATCAGCCTCCTGAGTGCTTGGTATACAAGTGTGTACTACCACACCCGACTTTAGTCAACTTTCAATAACCCAAACTGCTCCCAGTTACAGAGTAAACCAATTTGGAAAGAAACCTGTAGACTTATAAAGTGTTTGTTTAATATGCTAACCATTTTTCCATTCATTTTTTCCTCAGTTTAGATAAGCTAAAATTATAAGTTGACTAATACTAGTTTCCAGTAAGAAAGTAAAATCTATTAATTTTGTTTCCATTACATCTTTGATTCTAGAATGGAAAACTAGGTTTTTGAAAAAATAAATGTTGCAAATTGAATAATATGGTATTATACTTTTACACCTGATTGCCTGCCTAGAAAGCTTAATTATCATTAAGAGTGTGTGCAAATTTTTTAGTTAGAATACAAAAACATGGTAACAAGAATAACAGATCATTCATGTTACTCATTAAGAAACATTGAGTCAGCATCTGCTATGTCCCAGGCCCTGTGCTGAGCACGGGAACATAATGGAGGGCAAACAGACACATGAGCTCTTGTGCCGAATGGCATTCAGCAAGTGAACTGTGTCAAGTTATATAACCAATTTGACCGAGCAGTCTCGGCAGCTTGGGGATAAACATAGGACTGTTTTATTTTTCCAGTAAATGTTTTCAACTCTGCTCTGTTCATCCTTTTTAGTAGATAGCAGGACCCCAATATGATCTCGGTCCTAGTCCATATTTCCCTGTCCTTTTCAGTTATTAAAACATAACGTGGGCTGGGGATATAGCTCAGCAGCACAGCGCCTGTCTGGCAAGTGAGAGATCGTGAATTCGATTACCAGTATCTAAATAAGTAAATAAATAAATAAAATAAAACATAATGATTTGCTTAACACTCAGTTCTGTCCTGAGTGTTAAATTGAAATCACTTACTTAATCAAGGACTCCCTTTCCTCCCATGTGACCAGACTTACAGCTTAGGGGGAGTACAGATGGAGAGTGGTGGGTTCTTTCACATCGTATCCCCCTTCCTACAGTCTTGATCCTTCCGGGTCCAACCCACAACTGTGAGAAACAAATCCAGTTAAGGGATCGCCCAGGTAATGCTAATTTCCCTTTCTCCTGTTATCATCCGTGATGAAACCATGATATCATAATTGACAAACTGTAGGGAGCCACTCCCCCTACTGGCTTATGGATGAGGAGTTCATTCAAGTAGCTTCAGCAGCTTTGGTGGTCTCATGAGAGACTCAGGCACATCTTCCCACTGGCAACCCTGTACCATATTCCTCATATACACATATCCCTTTGCCCCACGCTAGAATATGCAAGCCTGCAAGCCCACATCTTAACTCTGCACCACGGTCCCAAGTCTGGAGAGTATAAGCATGACAACAGATCCATCCTCTGTACCTAACTGGAAACTCTCATTTCCTGTCTGGCCTGGCACTACAGACACTATCTCTTCTGTGACATCTTTCCTCTCTCAGACAGAAACCGATCAAAAGCCCAGCAGCACAGAGTACATCCCTCTAAGAAAGGAGATGTCAGTCTCCAGACACACTTGTATGTATTCACCAGCAACCGTCTGGATCACCATGTCCCACTTCTTGGACTTCAGGAAGAACTGATCAAGTCTCTTCCCTATAAAGAAATGACAGAAGGGAATTGTTTCATGCTGCTGTCTTCAATGGCCACTTGATATATCAACTAATTGAGCAGTCACCCATTCCCCAGCCTGCAAGATGCCTGAAGCTAGCAGGCCTCCAGATAGGAAATGTGGGAAATTACAGGTGAAGAGAAATGTGTGTGGGAAATAGAGCCTGAGCAATCCAGATGCAGAGTATCTGTTTTGCAGTATCTATTAAAGCTGGACATCTGACTGCGTTATGGCCCAGCAATTCTACTCCTCGTTACATACTCAACAAAAGTAAGTACATATGTGGCCCAAGAGATACAACAGTGTTCATGGCAGTATTTTTCATAATAGCTCCAAACTTGAAAGAAATGTAATAGAATGGCTAAACTGTGGCAATCACACAAAGAAATATTTTGGAGCAAAGAAAAGAAATTGCTTTATGCAACATGGGTGAAATTCACAATATAATATTAGGAGTTAGGAGACAGGGATGCTACAAATGTTTTATTTTTAGTTAAAGTGTGTTCATTGAGTTCTACACTTTAAGCAGTTTCCTGTAAAGTAGGTGAATTTTATGTTAATACAGGTTTTACTTTTTAAAAAGACAATGTACTTCTTTCTTTAAAAAAAGTTATTGTATAAAAATTATGTCCAAAGAAGCCAATTTAACACATGCAGCTTCTGAAGTTAGTGCTAGCATATCCCTGGTGAAGCATAACTTTTTATTTATATCAAACTTCAAATTATTTCACTCATTTTCAATTCCAAGTATCCTTTGCATGTACAAAATGATGTGGGAACAAGGGATGTGTTAGCTCCATTACAGGAACTTCTCAAAGTGTTAAATGATGCCAGTTTTATATCAAAGTCTTCAGATGCTTCAAAGAGAAAGTCAGGTTAAGTCCAATAATAGCTCCTCATTGTTTTCATCTGCAGGAAATCGAGGTTGGAAGTTCATTCTGATAAAAGTGAAACAGCTCTCTGTTTCAATGCTATTGTAAATTCAGCTTAAAATGTCAACACTGGAGATAAATTTACTTAGTTTCTATAGTTACAATATTTTTATTTAGTGATCAAAATTTAAGGTTAAAATCACAATACTTTGACTAATATTTTGATTACAAACATCTATCTAAAAACTACATTAAAATCATTAAAAGAGCTATTACAATCACAATCCTTGCTTCCCATTAACTTTTAACAACAGGGGATGGCAACACTAAGAACCAGGAATCTCCTGCATTTCAAATACACTCTTCCCTTCAGGTGAGAGCCTTCAGTGCATTTTCCCATTGTCCTATTCTTCTCAACAACCCGTTCTCCTGTTTCATCCTTGCAATTCACAGCTCCACTGAAGCCTTCCCTCTGGTCAAGTGATTCAAATCACCCTACTGGCTCCTCACTCTTAATTTCCAACATAGACCTAGCCAAAAGCCCTCAACAGTAACCATGCCACCATCCCAACCAGGAAATGTCTCTAAACACAAGCAAAATGCAGGCCAGCTTCCTGCCAAAGCACAACATACACCAGCTGGGATCCAGCAGCCGATGCAGTCCTTCTCAATGGAAGACTCCTGAGGATCATCCCAACTGGCAGCATTTCCATTAGTGCTCTGATTTTCCAGGCTCTGACCAGAGTATCCCATATAGTTTACAGCATACAGAGGCTGTCTCTTTGGCCAGTCTTTCAAAACCTTTCCAAATTAATTCCCAAGGCTCTTAAGCCACATGGCCAGCAATGTCACAGCAATGACCCCACTCTCCTGGTACCAATTTCTGTATCGGTCAGTGTTTTGCTAGAGAAACAGATATAACATGAGATATACAAATATATAAGAAATTACAAGATTGGCTTACAATAGTCAGCCACAGAGTTGGATGAGGAAGTGTGCAGAGGGTGTCTGCACACTGGAGGCTGAAGGTTTCAGTCCAAGGTCTGGAGCTCACTGCAGTGTTCTGTTCAAGTCCATATCAGGAGGCCAATGGGTCTGCACCAGAAGGCTGAAGAGTCTGCGCTGAAGGATCTATGTTGGAGGCTGAAGAGTCTATGCTGGAAGATTGAAGGATCCAAGGTGGAAGCAAAAGAGTCTGCACTAGAAGCCAGGAGATGATGTCTAAAGGGGAAGACTGAACCTCCTCCAAAGAACAGAAGCCAGTCCGTCCTTCCTCATTTTCCTTTCATACCTTCCATGTGACGAGTCCCTAGGGTGGATCCTCTATACCCGAGGGTGCAGACAGCCACCATAGGGCAGGTCCTCTACACCTTAGGGTGTAGAATTGCTGAGCCAATTTAGTTAGGCTTCTAAACTTCTCAAGTTGACACAATCAACCACTACACTCTATCAACCACCAAATCTTACACCTCAAAAACATCTCAAAGTCATCCTTTCCTTAAGAAGTTGTTACAAAGATACAGATGACATGTGCTAAGTGAAACCAAGCTTTTGCCTTTAACATTCTATCCTCTGCAGTTGTCAGAATTATTTTCCTAAAAGTACAAATGGGATCTTATCCTCCTGTCTGCTGAAACTTTTTAGGGATTTTCCACTGACTGGAGAATAAATTTCCAAATTTTTAGTTGAGGTAGATTTTTAAAGTTTATATACCATAGGGCTTTCCACCCTCTCTGCCTTCCTGCTTCTTTCCCCTTCCTTGTCCTGCCACCCAAGATGGACTAGTTGCCCAAATAGGATGTGTACTTCTCAAATTGGGAAGAGTATAAGCAAAGCCATGGGAGTTTGAATGTTTTTTCACCACCATTACATTGGGCAGGTTTACCACAACAGCTTTGAGTAATTTGTTCTGTCTGAAGTAGGGAGGAGAGACTGGAGATGGGTTGCTTCAAAAAGGAAGGGTTGATTGGATGATTAACCTATTGGTCATGGCTGAAGAGACCATATAACTTGTATTTAATTGATCACCCTTCAAATATTTTGCTTTTAGTGTGGGAATGACTGCAATAAGAATTGTATGTATGTAATTGTTAATGTAAACCTGAATAGGCCAAGACATGTTAACTTTTCACAAATCTGCCACTGGAGACTATGGTTTAAGGAAATGTGTTTGGTTATCAAGTTGACCAGGGGTGGATAGTGGTGGATTAACTAATGGTCAGTTAGAAACACCCAGCTGAACTGAATCAGTGTGGTGCTGGGTGTGGAAGGCCCACCTGAGGACTGTTGCCAACAACATAGAACTGGCGGGGAAGATGGTGTGCTGTTGATTCTCCTGGAGAAGCTTTTCATGCTGGCTTGTCATGCTTTCCTGATATGAACTCGGCTGTTCTCATCACTGAAGGAGCTAGGGACCTCGCTGTTGCTGAGGATGGCTGCAGTTCTTTTCAGGGGAGCTCTGGTCCTTACTTTGAGCATCACTTCCTGGCTCCAGTGCAGATTCCTCAGCCTGCTCACACAGATCCTTCCTCCGGCTGGCACAGACTTTCTAGCTTCCATCACTGACCTTTGGGCCTTCCCAGTGCAGATCCTTGACCCAGACTTGCATGAGACATTGTGATGGGCTCTAGGCCTCCAGCTGGACTCGTGGAGGACATTGTTATGGGCTGTAGGTCTTCAGCTGGACTCGTGCAGGACATTGCCATGCAATCCAGGCCCTCCACTGGATTCTTTGGGACTCTAGTGTGTGGACAGGTCTCCCACCCTTTTGCATTTGACTCTTTGGGTGACTATTATAAAATAATCCTGTAAACTATGTCCTATATTAAATCTTTTCCCTTGTAAACCCTGACTACAACATAGGGAATGGGGTTAATTAAAAAGTATACGTAATCCACCTAGTTTAGAGTAGACATACAGTAAAGATTTATCTTCCTACCTCTTTAAGCACATATACTTTAATATTGTGCTTTTCCAGGTACTTGATTGCTGGAATAACTAGTTCTTTTTTAATTAAATAATAAAGATAAAAAATGCTCACACCTCAAGATCCTGAAGGTCAGTTTGTGGTTATAACCCCTAATAAAAGCTTTAAATCTGTTAGTATTAATAAGAGGCTGTATATATGAGGGGTGCACAGGAGGTCTTAGTTATGACATCTAATTTCTTTTTAAAAAATAAACAAGTATGAAATAATGTTAGGATTTGATAGAGGATACATTGGTGTTTATTCCAAGACTATTATTATACATTTAAAAGATTTTGAAATAAAAAGAAAAATGTGGAATAGTCAAATATCTATTGTCCTCTATGCTCTAGAATAATATTCTCCCCAGTATTTGCTAAAGGCTTCAAGACAGAAGCTGGGTCACATCTTTAACCTTGAATGACCTCCATAGAAGCAGCAACCACCTTGGTACACTAGACAGGAAATTCTGAGTGCTTGTTTTGGCTTTGATCTTGAGTACCTCAACAATTGTTTTGTGATCTTGAGCAATGCATTTTAGTCTGGGCCTCAATTCCTTCACCTTTAGAAAACCAATCAATAGTGCTAAGGTAACAGCTTGAGTCTTATAGTGAATCTTGAAAATCATAAGGATAGAGATTCTGGTAAGCACTTTAATTTGGCCAATTAAATGGGACAGGACATCCAGGTCTTGTTATTATCCCTAATCTATACATCAAATTGAGGAAATTGAGAATTGAAAAGGTTAAATGACTTGCCAATATGTACAAATAGAGCAGGGATTTTAACCCAGATATATCTGTCATTTTCTGACTGAGAAGTCCAGGCCTGGTTTTAACCAGATCGAAGGACTCCTACTAGGTCAGATCCATACTATAATATGAGCATCCACTAATGCTCTGAATAGGGTGGTCATATAATTTACCTTGCAAAACAAGACACTTTGAGAGTAAAAGGGAGCACTTTTAATAATTACTCCAGGACCACAGGCGTAATCCAGGACTGTTTTGCGTAAACACGTGGTCACCACAGTTTTGACTCTTTAGCAGCCTTTTCAGAGGTATCATACGGGATGCTAGTAGTAGTTTGCAAGCAGATGCATTTAGATTCCCAATCTAAGGTTTCATGTCCTATTAGCACCAAAAGTCCTCCTAACCCAGCTGGCGGAAATAAATGGTTCCAATGGTGTCTTCTGATGGCATCTTCATATGCAGCTGCCATTCTCAGGGACACAACAGCTGCTCCGTAGTCCACCCAGGGGTTATCCCTTAGTGCCTTATTCACCCTCTGGAGCAAAGAGTTTCTATTTCTTCCCTTGCTGAGGCAGTTTTTAAAATCCTGTCTCAATAAACAGGATTTACTCCTAGAAGCCTTTAATACAGCATAAGAATGGGATGTTGTTGCCCTCTGGTGTTACCAAGGAGGCAGTGAGCCACTGCAGAGCACTGGTCAGGGCAAGGATGGAGGAGGTAAGGAAAAGCAGAACACTAGCCCTTACAGAGCAAATGCATTTAACACATCTTCCTATTTAATCCTTATAACGACTTTGCAAAGTCCATTTTTATAGATAAGAATACTCCAATTTGAGTGCAAATTTCAATCCATTTCTTCACTGTGTGACTTTCAATTAACTACTCAGTCTATCTGGCATTAAAAGCCCTGGGTCTGTCTTTATCACTGTGTAGGCCTTATGAAAACTGGGTCATTGGGCCGGTGAGATGGCTCAGCGGCGTAAGCGCCTGCCTTGCAAGCGCGAGGGCCCGAGTTCGACTCCCGGATCCCACATACGAAAAAGGGGCCGGTGATATCGCTCAGTGGCACGGGCGCCTCCTGGCGCGCGAGGTCCTGAGGTCGTCCCCCCGGTACCCACCAAAAAAAAAAAAAAAAAAAAAAAAAAAAAAAACTGGGTCATCAAATATTCAAAATTGAACACTCAATTATGATTTAAAAAATGAACATTAGGATAGGTCGACTTATTCCAAAGAGATCTCAGAGTACTTTAAAATGAAGTATGGTGGGAGAGGTGCCTTGATACAAGTGCTTATGTGATTTCTTTAACCAGCAATGACCTTCTACATTTTTTGGTAATATTTTCCTAAACCTTCATAAAAATTAACTTTTTCACTGATCCTTGTCTCTCTGGCTTTTGATCTTCCTACCATTTTCTCTACATCAGTTTTCTCAGTCACTTTGTGTTAGTTGTGGTTTATCTGATTCCTCTGTCCACAATCCTTGTCTAATAAACTAAGAGCTGAGATTGACTTTTCAAAATTTCAAATCTCTGTAACACCTCTCACAGTGCTCCTCTAAGAATAGACCCTAGACATTTGCAGAATTTGGACTGCAATTGATGTTAGCCATCGTCTTTGATGAGATTTTAATTCCAAGAGGTTAATATTTTCTTCCCACTTGGTAACATCTCATTGTGCCCTCTTACAACATAAACTAGCCATGCTAAACGTCTAATAGCTAGCAGAATCGGAGCTCTCCAACTCATATCCACATGCTGTGGAAAGATAAAACAACAAATCTTGCAGTTGGGAAATGGGCTGGAGGTATGGTCTCTTTCCATATCTAAGAGTGGAGGCTGTAGGGCAGTGTTCTGCCATGATCATTTGTCTTTTTGTCTTCTTTCATTTTCCCATCCTCTCCTCTGTATTTAGTATTTATTCTGTTCTACTCTAGCACCATCTATCCTCATTCAATTGTCCCTTAAATAGAACCTTTCTGCTTTTTCCTTTCCCTAAATGGCTTTCACTAATCCTGACTCTAGCACGTCCTCTGTTTTCAGGGATATGTGGCTAACCTCCTCACCTCTAATTCTGCTACAGCTCAGCTGCCTTCCCACAGGCTATATATTAACCCTGTTTAAGTAACTCTTTAAATTCCTGGCATGCTCAGTCAGCAGCATCATTAGCCGCAGCACCATTTGCTAGGAGTTTAACCCCTGGCTCCCTGGACTTTAATGGTAGAGGCAGATTAGAAACCCAACCTCTTAAAACAAAACAAAAAATGAAAAGAAAAGAAAGAAACAAAACCCAACCTCTCATATATGTCTAGGTATAAGTCACATAATATCAAAATGCTCCCCCGAAATTCCACTCAAAGTGTTAACAAAATAAATTTTGATGCAGAAAACCAAAATTCTAGTGCACTTATGGTAGTTTTGGTATACAATAGCAAAATATTAGAAGCAATTTCAATACTCAATAAATACAAACTTTAGCCATATGATAGCACAACCAAAACATTTTGAATGACATCATATTATTCTGTGTGTTTGAAAATTAACCTGGAGAAACACTTATGTTATACAGGAAAAAAGACATAAAATGAATTGAAAAGTAGGAACCATGATATATTTTATGTATTTTCATCCATTTTTCTACATTTTTAAAACATAGAAAAAGAACTGTTAATAAGATTAAAAAGCATGTTTACGTGTTCATAATATAACAAAGCTATGTCAATATGGTAGCTGTGTTGTAGGTACAGTAGGTTAACAAAATAAACCCATAGCCAACAGAAGGGATAAAGCATTTTATTGCTTCTACCAGTTTCTGGAACTCTTTGTTCTATTACCAATTCTTTAATACCACCAACATAAACAAACAAAAACTTTCATTTCTCTTCTTTCTACCCTTTCTTCCTGAGTTACCCCAGGTCCTCTTCTTGGCATCTTTCTGTCAAAGATAAGAAAAATGGAGGAGTAAAACAGAACAAATATTTGTCCCCCCTCATCTCTTCTCATTATATCCCTGAAAAGTCACAGGTCACTGTCACTAGAGAAAAGCTCATGACCCATGAGTACACAATTCCACTGGACTGTGACAGTTCTACCACTGTAGCTTCAGACAGACAAGATCAGAACTTTTATAGTAATTGCCTAATTTTGGAAAATGGGCAAAATATCACATTTACTTTTGAAAACCATAATGTAAGATACTCTCAGTCCTTTGCCACAAATGCTAAAAGCATCTTTTAAAAAATTTCTGTCTCTGGCATTTGTTTTCAGGAAGTGGCAAGAGTCCCTAACACTTGTCCCTCCAAACAGCTGAGTATTTCCACAGATAGACAATGGCATCTACTTGAAGGAGCCTCTTTAATGTGTATTTACAGCAAATGTTCAAAACACAGTTCAGTTCCATCAGACAAAGAGCCATTTCCAGTTATTCCATTAGGATTCAAAACATAATCAGATCAAGAAATTCTCCTAAATAACATTAGAGAAAATGTGAGGTCATCATGGGTCTGTAACTAAGACCACCACTGTGGCTTGGAATTTGGGGAGGATGTATAGAGAGAAGTGTAGACTCAGTTAATTCTTTGATAAGTTTTCTAATCAAGTAAGTTCCCACACTTGATTTCATATGATTACTCTTATTCTATTACAGCAAACACATATGTACATTACCTCCCAGCTGTGGATTAAGTTTGAATATCTACAAAATAGAAGTTGAATTTGAGAAACTTAAAAGCCTAAAACACAAATAGGGTTGATGGATTGAGATTAATACCAAATTTATAGAAGTTCCTTAGATAAAACAATGGCACAGTAAATACACTATCAGTGACCTTTTGTACAATGTAACTGACAATAATGGGCCTGTACTTACTAGAATGGACAGGAGAAAGGTAAGAGTTATCATGTCCTACTGGTCATTCATCTACAATATGTCTGACTGAATTCCCTTCCATGGTGCTTCACACCTTAGGAGTATTTTACCCTAGCTAAGAAATACAAGAGGAACAATAGGCCTAGTGATGGAAGGAGTCATTTAATTTTGAAAACAATGTAATTAGGTTTCCCCAGGAATTTCCAAAAAGGCAGAAATAGAGGATCCCAAGTCATCTTTATTTTTCTGAAGGCTCACAGAAGAGAATAGTTAAAAAATGATAATAAGGGCCGGAGAGATGGCTCAGCGGCTTAAGCGCCTGCCCGGCAAGTGCAAGGGCCCGAGTTCGACTCCCGGAACCCACATACGAAAAAGGGGCCGGTGATATCGCTCAGCGGCACGGGAGCCTGCTGGCGCGCGAGGTCCTGAGGTCGACCCCCGGTACCCACAAAAAAAAAAAAAAAAAAAAAAAAAAAAGATAATAAAAGGATACTTATCATGGTTGAATTACTGCAGAAGGGTAGAAGAGGACCAGCCAGGATCATTGATTTGATGCTCAGAAATTGACAGACTGTCTTTGATTTCTGGATTCACTAACAAGCTTTCAGGTCCAAAGGCTTTAAAGAGGATATGAAGGAAACAAAGAACAATAGGAAACCTCTCCTTTTCCTTTACTATCAAGTTCATTACTTCCCATCCCATCTTCTTTCAAGAAGAAAGGTAATGGAATCAAATTAACTTTCTACAGAATGAAAGAGGTTTAATTATGTTGTGATTGTTCAAATATATATATATCACATATTTGATGAACATTTTGTTAATGTCATATTGTGACCAACTTTCCTTGTCCATAAATTCATATTATGTCTAAGTTTTCCAACATATAGGTACAGCCCTGGAGAAAGGCCTGTCTCCAAATTCCAGCTATATTTTAATTTTTTGCAGATTTTGAAGGCATTTTTATTAAAGAATATGAACATAAGTATCTTGATGAAAACTGAATATGCTATGATTCTAAAAGGCAGAGTCTGGAGGCCAATCAGTAATCACTGACCTGATCACTTATAGAAATCATGTATTCTTCTCCAGAAGTAATAGCAAGGAAGTCTCTATGTGGTCAACTTTTAAACTTCATAGTAATTTAAGCATTCTCATTCTTATTCTGTGTGAGTTCAAGGGAAGGAACAGTAGGGTATCTATTAGAAAGGGACTCAATACTTAATTTCTTTCCTATATAATACTTTCCAAGCAGTTAAAGCGTGTCCTATTTCTAAGTCTTCTTTAATAAGTTCATTTAACAAATACTGTTCAAAGATGAAAGAAAAAACTGTCCCAACCTCCAAAAATGAGTCAAAAGAAGTATTTAGACTTTGGTATTCACTCATCTCCATAATGTACCCTATGCATTTCCTAATGGCTTTATGCTTTCTCATTTTTCCCTTAAAAAATATGCTAGGTACTGGCCTGCATATAGGAAGGTAAAAGAAATATTCCTCTTTTGCCTTCTTCACACTGAATCTAGCATTCAATGTCACATATTTTGTAAGTGGTGGGTTGGAAAAGTCAGATGTTTCTGGTGATCAAAGCTACTCCTTTGGTTCTGAAGGAAGTACTCTTCAGAAACAACTGCTTGGCCAGTTGTGTCAGTTGTGTCAGAGAGAACTCAAGCTAGAGGGCTAAGACAAGTAGCACATTCTTATGCTAACAGTCTCTCTAACAAATCTTTCCTCCTTCCACTGGGGAAAAAAGTAGAAGACATGTCATGGATTAAGTCAAGGTCTGAATCTAACTTCCTGGTCACCAGGTACAGATTCATACATTCAGAACATAAAAGTCCTTTTTCTTTTTTTAAAAAGCTAGACATAGAATGTAAATTATCTAAATACAAAGCTCCTGAATTCATCATTTTCTTATGTAAAATATTATTTGAGAAATGATTAAGGGCATGAGCAAAAAAATTGGCAAGCATATTTCTGGCTTTATAAAGACTCTTAGAAGGAGTTCCCTCTGCCTCCTCCCCAAAATATTTATAATGTGAAAATATTAAAAATAAATAAGGTCTTAGTGGAAATAAGTATCTCAAAGTAGGATCTGCCATACTCTTTCCTCCCTGTATGTTTAGTATCTCATTCAAAGCTCTAAAAGGTTCACCCTCACACATCGTTCACACTCTACTAAATGTAGACAAATTGTTTAGCTATGTAGTTGCAAATTACTAAAGAAAACCAAGTTTATAGTAGGGAAAATACATGCTGTCATTTGGGTTCAGAATAAGGAAATTACATAATTAAGTAGAATTTTACTTAAAAGCTTGCTACTGTAAGCTATTTTTATCCTCTATAAGATATTGATAATGATTTCTTCCATATATAAAATATACCTAAGTAGGCTTATCAGAAATAATACTAGGATTATACAAGATTTGGCACTCATGCTGTCATTACTGACATAAACACGTTGTATAAATACACATTGTACAAATACTGACATATACACGTATATTTATTTATAAATATTAATATATTGTTAGCTTCTCTGAAAACTTATACCATATCCTATGAATCCACACAGCATCTAGTGTGTACATGATTACAAAAATTTTTGTGCTGGTCATTAGCCTGCTTTTGCTGATCCATCCCTATCTTGCCCTAGTTTTGCCTATATCTCAGGGTCTGCTTTCTCCAGACTCCTTGACAAGTTGCTTCTGAGTAGGTTTGGCAAATGGCAATCACGGCTGCATTGCCTGGGGCTGGAAGAAGAAAAGCCTCTTCACTCCCTCTTTAGTCTCTCTCCCTCTACTACCACATCCCACCCGCATCCCTCCATTCCTCACATCACCCCACCCCAATATACACACCAGGCTGCTCCTCACACTTTGGTGACATCTCTGGCAGTGGCTGTTTCCTCCATAACACCAGCTCCCATGGGATAATCCTATCTGTTTCAGCTGAGTGGTTCTAGCTCAGTGGTGGTAAACCTATGGCATGCATGTTAGACCGGCTGTTTGTTACCATCAAAATCTCTAAATGGTTCACCATCACTAGTAGGTCCTGCTAGATGGCTCAGTCTCTAAGCTCTGGTAACACTATGCCCTCCCCTCCACCCCACCAGTCCAAACAGTAGCAGTTTCCTGTTTTTCCTAATTTTAGGATTGCTTCGATATTTTATTTGACTTCCCAGCTCTTCCATTAACTGTATAATCATTCCCCTTGCACTAAATGTCTTCTATCTGCTATACCCAGAGTAACTTTTGTTTTACTACGAGTTGCTCCTTAGTGATACAACACTTGGTACCAGGAATAGTCCAGGAAATTGATACTCAATATAGAACTTTAAGATTGTGTTGTCATCTCTGAATTTAGTAATAACCTCCTTACAGGCAAGAAACAGGACAGTAACTTATGGCACTCAGTGATTTTACAATTATTTAAACTGTAAGCTGTGGTTTCTTGATACCCAGTGCAAGCAGAAGGCAAGGCTTTGGTCAAGTAACTGCTGCATTTGATCACTGTGATAATAATCATGATTAACAAGGATTAATGATTACATAAGATGGAAACTTATAGTGGTGGTACATACATGTAATAACAGCACTTTGGGAGTCTGAGGCAGTAGAATCACAAAGTTCCAGTCCAACCTGGGCAACTTAGCAACTTACTGAGACTGTGTTCAAAAAGGGCCCTGGTTTCAGTCCCCAGTACTGCAATAAGTGAATGAATGAACAGATACTTCTTACTGCTCTGAAGAGTGTATAGAAAGAAAAGGTTAAGCCTAAAATCTTGAATTTTTAATCCAAAATCAAGCCATGTAGCCACACATCACAGCTCTGTACCAACAGGCACATACAGACAATTAGGCCCAAGGCTGAATAAAAGAGGGTGCAAAGCTACAACCTCAGTTATGTGTACAGTTATAGTCTTATTTTATGCTAAGGTTAGCATCCTAGTTAGAAAGGGTTATTATACTAAGAATTTGAATAGTAATATTAAAGCAGACAGAGATGAAGTTTTAAACTTCCCAACTCCCTGAACTGTCCTCACTGCAAAAGCAGTTCTTTAAACTCTTCTCAGTCAATTTAACACCTTACCTAAGGCAATTAACTTCATTTGCATAAAAACCTTTGCCTGATTTCACTTGCGGTAGTTGCCTTAGAAGAGGAGGCTTGGCGGAGTGGTGGCACACACTTGTAATCCCAGCACTCTGGGAGGCTGAGGCAGGAGGATCCGCTGCAAGTTTGAGGCCAGCCTGAGGCTACACAGTGAGTTCAAGGCCAGCCTGAACTACATAGCAAGACCCTGTCTCAAAAAAACAAAAGAAGACGAGGCTTACTCTCTTGGAATTCATTTGAACTATCCATCATTGTCACTAGTCTGAAAACATGTTTGATCCCAAGATAACCCAGATTGAAAAATGAATGTCCTACCACAGTATGAGATAGTAAACATATCAAAGGTGTTGCAGAACTTTATCAATTTATGTTAAAACTAGGGAACACATGCGAATATATTCTAAGCCTACTTAGATGAAATACAGATTGGCTCAGGCTGAATTTACTGACATGGATACACTTCCTGAAATTCAGGATTTGTGTTGGCTCAGGCAACAGGGATGCTATCAGCTACCTGCTAGGTTAGTAAAATAAGGCCAAAAAGGTCTAAAGATGGCAGAACTTGTTTGCCATACTATGTTGTCAGAAACATGGGAGTCATATATTTAGTAGCTACAATTTTTCTATATGAGGCACATTATGGTAATTTGATACATGTAAACAATGTGTAATAATTGAGTCATGGTAAACATTACCATCTCTTCAAAGATTAATCTTTTTTTTTTTTCCAGGGGTCGACCTCAGGACCTCGCGCGCCAGCAGGCGCCCGTGCCACTGAGCGATATCACCGGCACTTTTTTTCGTATGTGGGTTCCGGGAGTTGAACTCGGGCCCTTGCGCTTGCCAGGCAGGCGCTTATGCCGCTGAGCCATCTCACCGGCCCTTAATCTTTTATTTGTTGGAAATTTTATATTCTTCTAGTCATTTTTTTTGTGTGTGTGTGGGTACTGGGGGTTGAACTCAGGACCTCGTGCGCCCTCAGGTCCGGTGCCACTGAGCGACGATATCACTGGCCCTTTTTTCGTATGTGGGTACCAGGAGTCGGAACTCAGGACCTCACTCTTGCCAGGAAGGTGCTTTACGCTGCTGAGCTATCTCACCGGCCCCTCTTCTAGTCATCTTCAAACATATAGATTATTTTAACCGATAGTTACCCCACTGTCTACAGTACTAATTCCTCCTTTCTGTGTTTTGGTGCCTCTTATTCAACTCCTTTCCACCCCCCTTCCCCCATCCTTCCCTCTCTGTAGTGACCACTATTCCATTCCATTCTTCTACAAGATTACTTATTAGTTTCTACAAATGAACAACAACATATATTTGTCTTTCTGTATCTGGCTTATATTTCACTTAATGACCTCCAGTTCCATCCATATTGCTGTAAATGACAGGATTTCACACTTCATCGTGGCTAATACTACATTGTGTATCTATACCATATTTTCCTTATCCATTCATCCACTGATGGGCATCTAGGCTAATCCCGTATTTTAGCTAGTGTGAACAGTGCTGCAATAAACACAGGAGTGCAAGTATCTTTTTGATATAATGATTTCATCTCCTTTGGACATATATCCAGTAGTAGGACTTGTAGGGTATGTGTGTATGTGTGTGTGTGTATACATATGTAGTTTTTAAAGACTCTCCATACTGTTTTTCACAATTGCTATACTAACTTACATTCTCTCCAACAGCATACAAGAGTTTCCCTTTCTCCATACCCTAACCGACGTGTTATTGTCTTTTTGAAGATAGCCATTCTAACTAGGATGAGATGGTATCTCCTTGTAGTTTTGATTTGTACTTCCCTGATAACTAGTGAGATTGTATGCCTTTTCACATACTTGTCGGCCCACTTTTAAATGGATGTTAGTGTTACGCTTTTTGAGCTCCTAATATATTCTGGATACTAATCCCTTGTTGGATGAATAGTTGGCCAAATACTTTCTTTTGTCCTACAAATTATCTCTTAATTCTGTTGCTTCCTTTGCTAGGCAAAAGCTTCTTAACCTGATGTCTATTTGTCTATTTTTACTTTTGTTGTCTGTGCCTTTGGGTTCCTATCTAAAGAATCACTGCCTATACCAGTGATGGCCAACTTTTTAGAGCTTTCAATGATAATAAAGAGCTGGCTGCAGCCATATGTGCCATAGGTTCACCACTGGCCTATACTGATGTTTTGAAGTGCTTCCCTTGTGTCAAAAGTGATCACCTAAAGTCCTTTATAACACGAGCTAGTGGATACTGTACTAAGTAGCACGAGACAGGCAAAAGAGTCTGGAGAATCTCAGAAATGGGAATTTGTAATGGATTCACAATCTTCTTAGCCACTCCAACGCATACCCTTGCCTCAAAGGGCACACTTTTCACCATAGTATAGTCATGCACTGCAAAATAATGTTTCATTCAACAAGCAGTAGCGTATACAACAGCGGTCCCATAAGATTAGTAGTAACCTCATTAGCCATCTTAGTTTGTGTACATACATTCTATGATATTCACTCAACAAATTCACCTGACATATATTTTGGAACATATTTCCACCATTAAGTAACACATGACTATATTAAGAAATGCATATTTGTATAAAGTATTGGTGCATCCTGTTACACAGCAGCATTAGCTTACGAATATATTGAAGTTGAAATGGTTAGAAATGTGAGAACAGATGCTAAGTAATAAAAACAGTAGTGTATGCTGACCATTTGCTTGCATTCTTATACATTCCCTATGATTCCTCTCTTCTGAATGGATCAAGACAAAAGCATTTTCCAGGGTTTATCAATCACTTCTGGTTAGGTTAGCAGTAAGAGACATGGTATAAAAGTGAAGAGGGAGGGGAAGCTAGGGATTTCTCTTCCTCTTATTGCTTCAGGTATCATTTCTAGCATTGAGTTTTCTAGCATCCCAAACCCCAGAGATAGTGTCTGTGTCTCTGTCTCTCCCCTACCCCTCCTATGGACAGCCCATGCCACAGTTCTAGCTTCTGAAAGATCAATTCAGTTTCTTGGACATTAACTCCAGCTTCCTACACTCCTTGCAGATGAGAAAGTGAGTCCTGAAGTGGGAAATCAAGACAGTGTACCTCAGCTACTTAGCATCACCTCAGGCTACTTAGGTTTCTGTAATACATTGTGAAAGCATCTCTTTTCCCCTCTCCACCAACACCCAGGGACATGTACAAGGAAAAGGCTGGTAGATAATATATAGCCTCTTGGGTTGCAACTGTTCTGGGGTTAAAATTGATATTCATCAACTCCCTCCTCCATGTCCCCTGTTCTTTGGCTAGATCCTCTGTTGGTCTTGGTGGTTGACTGGTGGGAAGGGGTAACCCAGAACTTGATTACTGTGCCCCTTTCACACCACAATTTAGTACTCATCAATTTAGCATCAACACAAGGAAAAGGAGTATCAAGAGTTGCCTATGTATACGCCTGGGTGCCATTGTGTAGAAGTACTATGTAATAGCAGCTGAGCCTCTAATACCACTGGTCCACAGGGTCCCATGGCTCAACAGGAACGGCCACTTGCACCACAGCGCAGACATACTGCATAACCCTTTCCTGCTTTCTGCACCAACTTGTGCCCAAGATCACACAGTTATTATCAACTTCTCTGGCCTCAATTTCATCTAAAAAATTAAAGAGAATTACAGTGTATATAAATTGCAACATGTTTCTGTGAGTTGTGAAGTCTGAATGAGTTAATGTATATGAAGTACGCTGTGTCTGGCATATATGATCCTTCAATGGTATGTTATATTTTTGTATTAATTTATATATTTGCCAAGACCTATAAACAAGATCCCTTGTATCCCTACAAACATGTATACTATGCTTAGAAAACACAGGACTGTGCTCAGATTTTCAATACAAACTTTATCATTTACTGTTGTAATTAAGCACATTTCTTTGATTTGCTTCAACAGAAATTCAAAACCCCTTGTTGTGCTGTATTTAACGAAAAGCCAAACCTGGATATGTGAAGTTAGCATCTAGGTAAGTGACCTTGGACTAACGGTGTAGAGGGGCCATTGGGTAAATACTCTTCTACACTGGCGGGCATTCTGAGGTGCATTTTACATCACTCCTCAGGAAGTTCCTCATAGGATCAAGCCTCAGTTGTCTACAGAAGTGATTAACTCAATAACTCACTGCTGTATTGGCTTTCCCTTTTCCCTGACTCTTCCTAGTCCCCATTCTTGTTTCTTAAGATCATAATCCAAGTTACGGTAAGATTTCAGGCTCTGTCCTTTGTGGGAAGTTAAGCTAACAGTACCAGAAGTAGCCCAGGAAACAAAGGCTGAATGTGGAATTCTGGACCAGGATCATTCTCTAGTTACCTCATTGCTAGCTGCTGACCCCTGGCATGCCTTTACTCGTGATGGATTTGAGGTGGAAGTAGAAAGGAAGCACTGGTTTATGTGGGAAGCAGCAGTACTTAAATGGTATGGGCAATGGTAAATATAAGGATCATGGGGCTATTTGGTTTTCAAAGCTAACTTCAGATACGTTGAAAAATTAAATGACAGATTGACCATCCACCACTCAAGGTATACTGCAAAAGTTAGTATGCATCCAAGATCGTGCTTAAAATAATATTTTTCCAATGGCTATTATTCAAGGGCAAACAGTATTAAAGATCAGACTCAGGATTTACACAATATAAAAACAGACATAAAAAATATGGACATGGTCTTCAAGGCTATGTGAGCAAAATGAAATACTAAAATCTGGGATGGGAATATTTGGGTATGAAAACTTGAGAAACTTATATCCCCAGGTATCCTTAACTCTCATGGCTTTTGCTAAAGAAATCTGCTATTGGCTGGAAAACCCACAAAGTTCTTACCTGTGGCAGATGCCTCCCATAGTGATGGCTCTCCTCCCTTAGATTCAGCCCTACCTCTTCTTATTGATTAGAGACCTACAACCATAGTTGTTACATCACAGATCATAGTATCTATACCAGAAGAAAATAGTTTATTCACTCAAACTAGAGAAACAAGTGGAAGTGAACCTTCAAAGTATGGGCTGGAGACCCAAGTAATTGATGTGGTGGTACTCTCTAGTAAATCAAGATTTAAGGAGTCCTGGAAGCAGTCCTAAGATACTGCTGGGATGACCCCATTGAAACTCAGTGTTGTAGGTTGTGTTCCTTGGGGAGCAGACTCTGAGATGGAGTTGAGTAAGCAGAAAACTATCAGTGAGTGTTGAGTCAAACCCTGTGAAATACAATTCATCCTCACCATAGCCCTAGCAACTTGACACATACAGGTGTAACTTAATGCTTAATGCATTTTGCCTGAGCCATACCAAGTTTCTTGCTTTCAGTACCCCCAACCTGACTTTTCCACTATCACTATATGGACACGTGCAGAAATTTGTTAGTTTGATACATGCACAAATATTAATGGGAGGGAAAAGGAATTCACACCCATGGAATTCCTTGCTTCAGGGACATAGGTATCCACAAATAAATTCTCTCCTTTCCTATCCCTCCCGTAAACAATGCGAAAGAGCATTTGCAGTCTTCAGAGGGTTCTTTGCAGGTTTATGCCCCTGTAAACCCACAGAGGTGATAAGCACAAAAGTTCTGCTTTCCTTATTTCTTTCTTCCTAATCATCCATTTTTCCTAGGATCATTTATGCAAATAAACTTGTCTTGGTCTCTGATTTTGAAGAGAATGCTTTCATGAGATTTTATCTCCACTTCACCAATTGGCGTACAATTTGCCGAGTGTCACAACAGTGAATGCTAGGACACCTGGTGAATGTCTTTGATGCTCTATCCCAGGAGTCTTATCCAAAAGGCAGTTACTGTAAACCTAAACTTCAAGGTATGACTTCACAGGTGACTGTTTCTGGAAGACTCATTAAAGACTGGCCCATATAAAGGCTCCTGTAAAGACAAGGCCCCCAGGGTCAGCAGCAGGTTCACTTGGAATCCTCAGTTAAAATGGCTGAGTCAACAGGTACCGAGCTTTTGACCTAGAGAGCTCTGTTGATGTTCCAAAATAATCTGTCACTGTCTCCCCAAGCATTTAATAAGCTGATCTTCTCAGTTTTTCACTGTTACAATAATGTTCTGAATCATTTTTCAGCTGAATATCTTCATAGTGTGCAGAATTTCTAATTATTTCACTGTGTAACCTTTCTTTCCCACCCTTTTCCAAGATCCTAAGATTTTTATTCTAACTAAAATACTTCTGTAGCTTGTGTCATAAATAGATCTGGATTGTACTTTCTTTGAAGACAGGGAGCTTGTCTTTCAATCTTTATATCCTCCACAGCATCTTGATCATAGAGGATACCTAAAAGTGTGTTAAATGAATTTAATCTAGGTCTTGGCAGGTGTAATTGTAGAGTGTGGGCAATTCTGGTAACTCAGCTTATCTGATGGTTGTGTATCACTCAGGATAAGCTAAATTTAAGTGCTAATAACCTTTATTATATTACAGACACAATTTTAGCATATGTTTCTTACTGATTTTACTACATGTCTAAAAGTCATCAGGGGAGTCCTAGTCATCCAAGCCACTTAAAGATCTAGAATGAGGTGTTCATCCCAACATACGCTTCCATAATCACCAATGCACAAGAAAATGAACACAGCAAATCACATATTGGCTCTTTAAGTTCCACTCAGAATGACACATGTCCCTCTGCTTGGATTTCTTTCTGGCAAAGAAAGCCACGTAAGTAGATTCAAAAACTATTCTAAAACAAGTTCTTGTTTAAGTAATATTTTTGCGAGAAAAAAAATTGTAGCATGAATTTGTAATCATTTCACCTAAATTGCCTTGGCTCCCTAGCTCACTTTCTAAGAGAAGTACCAATCTGAAAGCAGAAACTTACACTGCACAAATACAGAATCAAAAACCAAGACAAAAGTATGCAGTTGCAAAATGGCCATTTATTGCCTACAGGGAAGGAAAGGGAGGGAGAAAAGGAGAAGTACACAGGTGCAAGGAAACAAGCATATATTTAGCCCTATACATCATGTGTGAGCAAGTACCCAATCTCCAAAATGGAAAAAAGTTTTTTGTCTTCTGACAGTAGTTAAGGTTCTTAAGCACCTCCCTTCTGAGCTGCCACAAGATATAAAAGGCAGGACTGCTTTGTTTAGTCAATGTTCACATTAATGAAAAGATACTACCACCTAACTGTCCTTTTACACACACATTTTGTACAGTGTCTATTGTGAAAAAATCTTAGCTGAGCAGTTTGGTCAAGATTCAGACTCACCAATTGTTTAATAAATAGAAAAATAAAGCAGCTGGTGATTTTGTCAGAGAGAATGTGTTCAATAAGAATAGAACCACTTTCTCCAGGGATGACAGTGTTAAATGTTTAGAACACTACAGAATCGGTCTATTAAACATTAAACACTAGCAAGCTACAATTACATGGCACTTCCTTAAATCATCTAATTTAAAAAAGAGAATCTTAGATTTTAAACTGATTATTGGAACACAGTAATAAATTGATTTAGCATTTGGCTTTTCTTCAGACAAAATCAAAGTAAATAACCCAAAACAGTAGGATTCATTTTGGAATAGCATTAACAGAAACTATCAAAAATGTTCAGGTGAAAAATTACTAAACACCTTGCTCGATTTTAAAAATTGAGCAAATCATGTGCTTTGCTTTCTGACCATTAGAATTAGTTACAAAAACATTTTATATGCCATAAAATGCATAAAATGTATGCAAAACAATGAATTAGTTAATTTAATGCCAGGTAATGAAAATGAATGGACTCTTCCCTACTCAAATGGTAAACTGAATAGAAGATAGCCACATGGACAATTAGTTGGCACTTATTTGGTTGAAAGAAATCACAATAGAAGATATAAATTAATCCATAGTGAATTTGACCAAACATCTGGGCCCTTTCAAAGAAAACATAAATACATTCTCTTAAGTCGGGGGGGGGACCCCCCTCTATATTGTCCCACTTCAGAGGCAAAAAAGTTGAAACATTTGTCCTTCTTGAAATACTGCAAATACTCCTATGGAACTCTGTAACTCAGCTTCTCTTTTATGAAACTGTTTGCATTTGGACAACTGTACCAATGCCCATAGTGCACTTTTCAGTGCTGCTGGTGTTTTAAGAAATTTGCCACTCACAACACTGAACAGTTCCAGATCCAGTGTGCCGTAACACAGCCATCCAAACTACCCCACCCAAAAGTTGGCAGAGCACCGCTCAGGAATTTCACAGGTAAGGGAATATATTTTTAGCAAGTCAAGCACAGAGAAAGGACAATATAGTTTCCGAATAAATATAAACCCAGATACTGCGTCACTCACTGCATCAAGATTGAAACAAGCAGTAGGTTATGCCTGTTGAGTAAGAAGCAAAGCCACTGTTTGACACATCAATGCTGAGCCCGTTTTGTGAGTTTAGATAATTACAGGCAAATTAAACAAATGTGGTACATATATATAACAATTGATAACTTCAAAGAAAACATCAATAATTTAACACTAAACTGAAATAAGCAAGAAAGGACCATTTCTGAAAAGACTACTATGATTCTTATCCTTCAGAGTTAAAAGTAACAAACACAGAAATAGAAATTATAAGGGAGATTGTTATAACAAAATTAACTAGTAAAAGGAGCCAAATTATGCCTTTTAAAAGATTCTAAAAGCCAAATGTACCATGCTACCATGCCAAAAGAGTCATATCACTTGGCATTTGCAAGCCCTCAATCTAATGTAGTTTATTTCTGACGACACTTCTAATTTCAGTCCAACACTACTCATTTGGTATAATGTGCCATAAAAAATTAACATTTAATAGACATGTTCTGAATTCATTTTCTTTGAAAGTAAAAACTTTTACTTAAAATGCTCCATTACTGGGCTGGTGAGATGGTTTTGCAGCGTAAGTGCCTGCCTGGCAAGTGCGAGGGCCCGAGTTCGACTCTCAGAACCCACATATGAAAAAAAAGCCAGTGATATAGCTTGGCGGCACGGGCGCTTGCTGGCGCGCAAGGTCCTGAGGTTGATCCCCGGTACCCACAAAAAAACAAAAACAAACAAACAAAAAAAACTCTATTACTTCAGTGTTATGTTTGATGAATGAAAACCTTAACATGCTTATTTTCCTTTGGTCTAAGAATAATTCAAGTCTAACCAAACTTATACCAAAATATATTTCTTGTTATTTCCCTATTTCTTCCTTCAGGACTTTTAACAGAGAAATTTGCATAAAGAAGGTATTTGGTTAAAACAAGAAATATGCATGCTCTCCCTTACCTCTTTCTTGAAAACCATTGCGGTTTTTGTTTTGTTTTGCTTTGCTTTCTTCTTTCTGTGGCTCTTGTTCAGAATATCCTGCAGTGATAGATGTAAGGGCTTTCTTTTTACCCTTAGCTTTTAGGTGGCAATTATGAAAGATGCCCTGCGTATCCTATTCTTAAACAGATTACAAGTTTGGTAAGTGAGCCAAGTTAAAGATACACTCATTTGCTTATTTTTTAATTTGAATTTGGTGATCATGATGGCATTACAAAATTACAATCGCCCAAAGCAACCATAAAAGCTCCCACCTGTCTACACATTCAGTAGAAGTTCCTGGCTTAGAAAAATAATTCTAACTTTTCTGGTTAATTTGCTACCTATATTTCACAGAGTTATACAAATGTCATATAATTCAAAAGGAAAAGAGGTAAACAAATCTTAACACATAAGAAAGATGATATTTTTAAGAGGGGAGGGCAGGTAAAAGAGAAAGCCTTACAAATGTGAAAATTCACATTTCTGTCAAAATAGACGCATGACTGTCATTTTGAAACATGCCATAAAGTCTTTGTTCTCTATAAAACCATTACTGTAGCAAAAACTGATCATGTTTTTCTATGACTGTAGCTACTCAGCATATTTTGCAAAGCTATTCAAATATATCAAACTTAGAATATAAAGCTTAGAATCAAGTAAGTATTGGGACAGTGTCAATTTTTAACACTAGAAAACTGTATGAGGAATGGCAAACCACATCTCTGGTACCTCTGGTTCCATCAAAGAACATATCTAACCTATTTCTCCTTGTGCTTTCTCTATTTCTTGCTGTTCTATATTGGAAGTATAGATGGCGTTGGTGAGTTTTAGACATTTTTGGAAATACAAATACAAGTTTTCACCCATTTAACAATACATATTTAGGAGGCAGAATTTTTAAATGAAATACAATATATGTTTGCCCATGTTCCAGTTTTAATCTACTACACCCTCCATTCTAATGTAATCTGTCATAGAATCAAGTGATATGAGTCTTAGATATCGTCCAACTTTCTCCCTTTCATCTCTGTGATTTAATATATAACTTTTATGACAGCAAAAAAAGGAGTAAATAAGAAACAGAGCTTTATATTTTCTACAAACTACAACACTAAAACACAGTGGCTTTTTAAATACATTCACACAGGATGCTTATTAGTAAAATTAAATATCTGTCTATGAATATCAGAAAAGTAATTTGAAAAGAAAGAGCTTGGAAAAGGCAAATGGGAGGGGGAAAAAGCTGGTCTCAGAACCCATTGTGCCATACCTGACTTTAACATGTGATATTCAAATGAACGTTCACACGCCTTAAAGAAATGAAACAAAAATATTCAGCTATGTTGTACAAAAAATTTCTTTACATAAAACATCATAAATCTTGAACAGATTTACTATATCTGAATTCTAAAAAGTTGCCTATAGAATGGTGCTGGGATTCTGTTCTCTGCTTGCTTTTAGGCAGTGCTGTTGCTTAAAAGTTGACACCAGGCACAATATTTTAAAACAAAGTCAACAAGCAAGGAGCAGTAAGTGGATTTGAGCCTTTTTCAGATGTCAGTCCTGAGGATGCTGCAATATTCCCCATCAAAATATGTAAAGCTATGAGGCAGATACTGATGCCTGAGAGAGTGGGTGACTTGACATGCGCTTGTATGACTGATAATAGCAAACAGTGCAGTTTTCCCTTCCTCAAACAACACTGTTTTAATAAATTTAAAGAACACTCCAGTTCTTTAATATCAGAAATTATGTTTAACAGTTTTTAAAAAAAAAATACCATGATCTTAAAATGCCCAATTTTCTTTCATGTTCACATAAAATATGCAGCAGCCCAATGGCATAAAACTTATTAACTTATTCTGAGAACTAGAAAGTGTATAAGCATATATATTTTACTTTTGTTGAACACATACTGTATGTCATTCACCTCTTCCTTTTGGCTTCTTGCTGCCGAAGTTCCAAATGGCATGCATTTTAACAAGACAATGCTGAGGACAGCAGCACTTCTGATCATCTGAACTGGCAGCTCAAAACAGATACCACTCCTTTTACAAAGGGAACAGTGGGTGAAGGGTGTTGTGAAATTTGGGCAGTGGGATAAAGGGAAACCGTGCACATGAACTTTGGGTTACCATGCCCCAAGTGTGTGCGCCACCCAAAACATAACACAATTACCTATTTCAACAAAGCTACTACCAACATTTACTGAAACCACATTAAAAGTACACAGGATAATGACTGGTTTGAAAGAGTGCATTTGGAAGCAGAGAGAACCCAATTACACACCTTCCTGCAACAGAGTGCCTCAATCATACACAAAATAAACTTAAACTGTTTACAATGTTTCCCAATTTTTTTTATTTTTCCCTCTACATTTAACTATTAAAAAAGTTTTTTATTAATAAATGGGTTCCTCTGTGGTTCATATACAATCATAAGTGAACTTTAAATTCCATTTTATACAAACATCTCAAAAATATTGGGAGTGAAGTATGGTAGGAAATATTGCTCACATTGCTAATTAACATGCCCATATGAAAGGAGGAAAATGTTTTGTTAGTGCATATACCTCCCAGCAGAAAACCCACCCAAAATAAAAGACCCCAAATAAAACATACAGTAGCTGATTACAAAAAAAGGTAATGTCCACAAAATTAAGTTTTTCATGCTATTCTACTTTCCAGTACTATGCTTCAATTTGCATGGCTAGATGTTGGACGCTTGAGGTATATAAGAAGGGGTACCTGCATATGGAGGAAAATCTGTTGTCTTAAGGGTTGTTTTTGTTTGTTTATTCTGATACTTTAAGATATTTAAAAGAATATTTTACTTACATCAAACTTCACTGAACTACAATGACACTCCAATTATAATGACAAACAACGCCTCTATCACTAGGCACTTTTGAAAGGGGATTTAGGGTTTAGGCTTCACAGAACCCTCTGATACAATCTCATACATGTTATTTATTACATCATCCCACCACCCTCATCCCATTAAAATTACCCTTTAGGGAAATATTACCGTATATAGCCTGATTAATTTATGCAAGAAATTAGTATGAAATAACCAAAGGAAATGCATCATTTAAGACTAATGAAACCACCTAACATGTCAGGTTTGGAAGAGACAAATTGTATATATTTAAAAGTAATTAAATAATTTAAATTTGACTTATACTTTATATATTAGCAAGACACAAATATAGGCTATTTCTTTTAAAATTTCATTCACATAATGGAAAATTTGTTTATTAAAAATATCACACTTTGAGACTAGAAACAGTAAAGTGCATGAAAAGTTTAAAATATAAATTTCAGAAAATTCTTATAGCAGCAAAAAAGCAGAATAAAGAAAAACTTAAAAACACAGACACAACCTTTTCCTGTTACTGTGCCATAATTAACATCAAGTAGGCAACCAATTTTTTCCCCAGAAAGCAATGTTATGTTCACTGCCTTTTGAGCCACCGATTTTAAAATGGCCCTTCCTGGGCAAAAAAAAAGAAAAGAAAAGAAAAGAAAAAAAATGCCAACATATCTAAAGGCATCAACTGTTGGGAATAAACCAGTAGCTTCTTAATTCAACCCTGACAGACAACAGAAACAAAGATTAAAAGCATATGATGGCCATTTGGCAGCTAGAGTCAGGAAAAATTATCCAAGATTTTCAACTACTGCCCCCAAATCAATTCTTTCACTCCCTCAAATCTTTTCCATTGTTACCCAAAAAACCCCAAACCAACAGATACTTAACTTACTTGGGGAAACACATGAAATATTTGTATGGCTTTCGCCTTCTGAAATTTTGATCAGGGCTTCTTTTCAGCAGTGTGATAAACATTTGACTGTAATGGCAAAAAATGATATATAGATCATATAGTATCTCTTTTTCCAGTACAACCAGACAGAAAAGTGTAGACAAGAATATGAAAAACATCAGACACAAATTTTGTGGGCATTTTAAATATACCAAATTCTGTATTCAAGAAGTATGATAGTAAATTACTTGCTATTTCCCTACAAATGAACTGGAGAGACAGGCTTAGAATACTTCTAAAAAGGTTATAACTAAACAGGGGAATAAAAAAAAGTGATTCCTCAAAGCAACTGGTGAATCTCCAACAAACTGTCATGTGCTATTAAATGCTTGATTTTGAAGGCATATTGTGCAATCATCTTTTAATTTCTCAAATTTTCTTATAGCTAGAGGCTATATTGTAGTTTATGTACAGATCAAGAAAATTTAAGTGCTTTGTTAATGTGCAAATGACTTGGGGAGCCAAAAGTCAGTTTTCATAAAGAAAAACGGAAATTCAAAAAATTTTCCCCTGCAAGGCATGCCATCATTCAATTTAAAATTCTGTACTTACAGTTTTTAAAAATTTCCTTTTATACAATGATTGGCTCACTTGAAACCACTCACAAATATGTGTTTTAAGAAAGCAAATACAATGTTTTTGGGCTTCGAATTGGTGATTTATCAATTATGAATACTGACAATATAATTATGAAGAAAGTCCAATTTAAAAACATGTTAAATTAAAATTTTTGAAAGACAGTACTATTCTGGTTCCAGCCCTAGTGCCAAATGATATCAGTATGCACAAAAACGTACAAAGTCTTATAGCAAACACATAATGAAAGGAACCTGAAGAAGCAGCTTAAGGATGGCCATACTTCACTCCTACATACTTTGATTTACAACTGTACAGGTCCATAGCAACAGGTCCCCGTCTTTGCGGGGTAGTACTCCACTACCTCCGATTAGGCAAGTGAACACCATTGACAAGAGGCAGGATTGGAGGGTGGAGTTCAAGTTGTGTTAACAGTGAGAAGTGGTCTGAAGGGATGTGAGGGTGTGGACACCCAGTGATGTTGTTCTCAACCAGCCATTGAGGATCTAAAGGCCCCAGGACACCAAGCACGTTCATATGAGTCTTGGAATAGAAAATGTAGTCAATCACACCCTGGAAAGAGATTGGGGATAGGGGGAAAAAAGAGAGAAAAATATATGCTTAGGAATAAAACTATGTATAAAGAACATCCATAATTTATAAAATCCAAATAACAAAGAAACCTGTATTTCTGGTACCTGTTACCTTGACTGTGGGTAACTAAGGCTCAGATCTTCAATGGGTATCAATGAAATAAAGCTGGCACAATAGGAACACACCATATCCTACTGAATCAAGACAGCCCAGCATTTGCGCATAAGTAATAAAATGAGAAGCTAAACATACCAAATTATGTCTAAGCAGACTTAGAATGAATTGGACTGCTTGGCTTAGTAAAACCTAATATATCAGTATAAATTTTATAGAAACTATACTGTCAATGGCAAAAAGTAGAAACTAATATTTATATAAACATAGTTAATGAAAAGATAGGACTCAAATTCCTTTAATGAGAACTAGCATTATTTTCAATTATTTACACATTGAGACATCCAAACACACTCAAAGCCATCATGAAGCATGTTTCCAGATTTGTAATCGTAATTCGGTTTTCCCAGATTTGTTACATACAAACTACTACACACTTAACTATTCTATTGTTCTTCAGTTTAAAAATACTAATTTTTCACAAATCCTGATATGACATACATTCTGATTTCCTTGCTATATAAGATTACTTAAATAAAAAATCATTTAGCAGGGACCCATACATATCAGTTGTATCTTTCAGAGTTAGATGAATTATTGGATCAGTAAGTCTCAAAACCAATGTGGACTTGACTGTTCCAGACTGTGTATATAAGACAGCAAAGCCAAATTTCTTCCCAGACAGTTATTATCTAAATCAAGAGAGCAGAAACCCAATTAGGGAGACATATTTCTACCCCTGAAACTACCTATTCACAAATACTATACAAGCGGGGCATGGTGGCACATGCCTGTAATCCCAGCACTCAGGAGGCTGAGGCAGGAGGATTGCCACAAGTTTGAGGCCAGCCTGGGCTACACAGTGAGTTCAAGACCAGCCCGGACTACACAGAGAGACCCTGTTACAAAAACAAAACAAAACAAAACAAAACGAAACCCAGCCAAGAAGACGAATACTATAATGAATTTTGATCATATTCACAAAGAATGTCATGGATTAATCCAATAACAAGATCCAATGATTTTTAGCCTTTTTGATTCAGTTTCTTTTTTAAAAGACTATAATGTGGTAAATACATTCTGTATGTTAATAAAAACTACCCTGTATAAGTCTGCAGAACTTAGTCAAAGTGTATGAGCTAGTATTATGCTAAGCTTTGTTTTTTTTGAAAGAATAAGAGAAGTTACAAATTTTACAAGGTAACAGGGAAAGGCTTATTACCTGACATAATGGAGAGCTGTCTTTCCTCTTTTCATTAAATGATTCATGCCTTTAGACTGGATGTGGACGTGAAGTGAGGAGCAGCAGCAGGTTTGAATCAGGTTTATTAAGCTAACCTGGTCTGCAAGTCATGTTGAGAAAGGTAATTCTAACTGCTTATCCTTCACCCCGAACCAGATCTAGATTAAAGGACTCTGAATTCTAAATACCATTTATTCAACAACCAAGAAAGCAAACAAATGTTAAACCAACTAAAATTAAACATCTCACTGAAACAATGGCAGAATACCGTGTATTGTATTTAATGCTGATCACACGACATTTTATACTTGATGTTACCTACTCTTTTGTATTGATTGCCTTCAACACTAGGACACCATTTATTAAAGTCATTGTATAAACCTGAAAAGTTCATTGTCTATTGCTTGTACTAAAAGCTCAATTATCTAGTCACATGGCCCTTAGTTCTCTAGCCATTCTATCTCATTCCATCCTCTCATTCATTGATTCAGCAAGCCTATATATCTTCCATATTTGCCTCTTCCCCAGCCATTTCTAGCTCTGTCCTATCTTATCCCATCCTATATATCCAAATATCAGACACTCTCTGAGCCAGGCATCTCTGGCTTTTTAACTGTACTTCTTTGGACCATGTAAGTGGCACACGATTTTTGATTCAATTATTAACATGTATAAAATGAAGAAACATCAACAAAGAATTTTAGACCTATTCAGATGACTGATGAAGATGGCTAGACAGGAAATTTTGTTTCTCTGATTTTTGCCTTATAGACAAGGAAAAGATAACCTTTAAAAAAAGTGAGGAAGAAATAATATATATTTTATTTTACCTACACACATAATAAGACAGTAACACAGTAGTAGAATTTCGGAACACTTATTTTTGGGAATTTTCATTACAGGTTTTTCTGGGTTATGCTGGCACATGTATTCCATATCACTAATGTTACAAGGACAGGATTTAACTTGTAGTAAACTCTATCATTCAATGTAGATATGTTTTTTAAGTTTACACAAGAACAGTGGTGTGTTAGAGCTGGCTAGTACCAATTATCTTTGCACCCCTTTTCATTAACTGCATTCAAAGGCATCATGTTGGAAGCTTGGAACCTATAGCAGCAGAAGTACTTAAACCATAGAAATCAGCAAATAATACAAATCAGGGCTTCTTTCCCTAGAAAGCTAGCTATTAAATATTTACCAGCACATCACTGCATGAATGACTGAAACAAACTGAACTACCACTGAATAAAATTATCTAACTGCAAAAATACTAAATTAGATTCAACTTTTTTTTTTTTTTTTTTGGTGGGTACTGGGGGTCAAACTCAGGACCTTGTGCTTGCCAGGCAGGTGCTTATGCTGCTGAGCTATCTCACCGGCCCTAGATTCAATTTCTAAGCAACTTTCTCCCACTTCCTGTCTACAAAAGCTGATTAATAACATTAATACATGAATCTATTTCCTCTTATTTGTTTCTTGGAAAGAAGGATATTGGAGCTGTGAAAGAGCCAGTTTCATAAATTCCTTGGTATTGTATTAAATACTCTCTTGGCTTCTTTTACCAAACCACTTTCTATAATCTCTATGTTTTGGGGATAGTATAAGGTATTAGTACAGATGCCTGAAATGTCAGAATGTCAAACAGAGATAAAGTAAAACAGGAGTGCTCCAGATAGACAAACTGATCAGAAAATAGGCAGTAGTAAAGTGATCACAAAAAGCGATTACAATTACTCTTTTTAAAAATTAGCTGGTGCTGTACAATGGGCCCTTCGATTTACCTTTTTCTTATTTAAAAAAAAAAAAAGTGTCTTTCTTTTCCTGTTTTAAAGTTTCAGTGTTCCACTGCATGGGAATGCATTGGTATGACTACATGGATATAAGATAGATGTGAAATACAACTTTCTATAATTAACTACATGCCTAAAAGAAACTTGGAAAAATTTAAAGATAAGTAAGATCAGTAGAAAGTACTAAGAAAATGTTGACAGAATACTATATAAATTCTTTCAAGGTGAACTTAGCTATATTAGGTGCTTATTATTTGGATTCTTGTTAAAAATTAGGGATGGTGGGCCGGTGAGATGGCTCAGCGGTGTAAGCACCTGCCTGGCAAGTGTGAGGTCCTGAGTTAGACTCCTGGTACCCACGTACAAAAAAATGGCTGGTGATATCGCTCAGCGGCACGGGCGCCTGCTGGCACGTGAGGTCCTAAGTTCAACCCCTGGTACCCCCCAAAAAAAAAAAAAAAATTAGGGATGTTATGGACGGGTGAGGAATAATTATACCATGATATACTCAAGTGAATTTGGGGGGGGGCTCTTTTTGACACAGGTTCTCACTATGCAGTTCAGGCTGGCCTTGAACTTGCAGTGATCCTCCTGCCTCAGTCTCACAAGTGCTGGGATTACAAGCATGCAACACCTCACCTAGTTATACTCAAGTAATTTAAACAGTGTCCTGCACGTGGTAAGCATTTTAGGAGTATTTGACAGTATTATTTGAACTTGAACAAATGAAGTTTCAAAAAGAATTCTCAAGACAACAACAATAACCATAACCTAACAAAATTCCTTTGTTCTGGTATATATGAAGACTAGACATTTTGAGAATTTAAAAATTCTTGAAGATTATATAATTAACTATAAAAGTGATTTCCTATAATGAATGTTATCATTATACCTAAAATGTACCAATAAACTTAATAAAAAAAGGTTACAGTTTTTTTGGTCACATGCTCATATATGTAATTTCTACACCAGCCCAGAGGCTGCTACTCACTTTGAAATCAAAGGTGTAATTGGTATAAGGCATCAAGTTATTTTCATAGGCGCTCTTAAGTTGGAAGCCATGTGTGATTCTTCCTTCTGAGCTTCCATTCTTTCCATTGCAGCTGAAGTTCATAAGACACTCATTGTACCTTAGTTCCTTGAAGTCTTTATGGTTGTCAGCTACTCCTCCATTGCTTAAATATTCCACAACACCTAGTAGAATACAGTAAGGATCACTACCATTTAGCATTTTGTCCTTATACAAGGCTATAAGCTAAGACCTGTTGCCAAGTAAAAGTACCAGGCTCAGAGTGGTTTATTAGGTTGAACCATATGAAACTACCTTTTTTGTTGTTTTAAAGACTAAATGCCAGCTGGGCATAGTGGCATACACCTATTATCCCAGCACACTGGGAGGCTGAGGCAAGAGAATTGCAAGTTTGAGCCCAACCTGGGTAATTTAGCAACTTAGTGACACCCAATCTCAAAATAAAAAATAAAAAGGCTGAGAATATAGCTCAGTGCAAAGGCTCTGTTAACCTCCACTACCACAAAAGCAAAAACATCAAGTATCAAATTGAAAGGTATCTGCCTATCTCAAGATAAAGTATCAGGATCACCCAGGAATATGTTTAGTTTCTTAGTGGTTCTTCTGGGTTTAGATGATTTCCAGCAGGTAGGTGGCATTCAACAGAAAGGTCTTAACCTGAAGTGTTTGGGGACTATTATTCTAAACCACTATCTCTTGAGTACTTTTTCATTCTACACAGTTAATCAACAAGTTTGGGAATATAAAAGATGTGTGGCCAAAACCCACAGTAAATGTTTAAATTTTTAAAAAATTTATTACAGTAAAAGACACACTGCCATTAATCCCCCTTGAAATACTTTCCCTTGCTTTGAACACACTTATTTCATCATTCTTGCCACAATCTGAAGCAGTTCTAGAAGACCTCTTTCCTGAGTGTTAAAAATACGGAAAGGGAGGTTCATAGTAACATTAAGGTGTTGTCCTCATCCATCTGGTTCACCAGATCTGGCACCATGTAAATTCTACCTCTTCCCCAAAATCACAGTAACCATGAAAGGCAAATGTTTTTAATTGATTCAGAACAAGACAGCCACATCAACACAACTGAAGACCCTCACTTATATGGTGTTACAAGTAATTTATTAATAAAATAAAGTCTTCAACATTTATTCTTGCTTGGTTATTAACTTTAATGAGAACTTTGAGTGGGATGATCTCCCTCCCTTGTTTCAGACACATTCTTGGATAAAAAAGATAACATGAATAAAAGCTAGTCTTTCATTGTGCTGTCATGGCTGTCTCAATGCCCTGAATAGATTCAAAACATTTACCTTTCACGGTCATTTGACTTTGAAGAAAGAGCCAGAAGTCACATGGGGTGCCAGAATTAGGTAGTAAGGTGGATAAGGACACACCATCATGTTTTTATGAGCCTGTCTTTCCAATGGATGGCACTTGGCAGCAGCATTCTGTGTATTTCTTTTTATCACACCTTGTAAACACACTCACGGAAGAGGACTCCTAGAATGGCTTCAGGAAGTAACAAGAATGATGGGATAACTATGATCAATAACAGTGGGAGTACAGTAAGAAGAATGAACGACAATGTGTCTTTTGATCATATCTTAAATACATCATACATATTAAAAACATTTACAACAAAAACAGATGTTGCATCAACGTTTCAATGTCCACAGTCAGCTAGATAATATCATTTTAAAATAGCATACATTTTCTCAGTCTGACACTATAAAGAACCTTATATGCCAAAAATATTAAGATGTGTCATGTCTAAAAAGCTGAAGTAGCAACATTCAAAAAAATTATAACCCTTACGATGATGAGGATTCATGAAAACTAATATTACAGTCATCTCTCTTTGTGATCAATAATGACAGCAACATATAGTGAGTGATGAACAATAATCGTGAATAGCTCAAAAGGAACTATCATTTATCTAGCAAATGCCAAGTACTGTATGTACTTTACACACTTGGATTCTACAAATAACTCAATGAGGTGGATAAAATGATTATCTTCTTATTAAAAATTAAGAATTTAGGGGTAAGGATACAGCTCAGTGGTACAGCACTTGCCTAGCATGCACCAGGCCCTGGGTTCAATCCCCAGCACCACACACAAACATGCACATGCATAAGAGGAATGTGGTCACAGACTGCGCAGGTGGTCAGTATCAGAACCAGGATCCAACCCTGAAAGTCTGGCTCCATAGTCAGATCACTACTTTTTGTGACCAATGATAACTAATTAGCTTTAAAAAACCAAATGAAATAGGAGAAAAACTTGTGCTTAAAAGCAATTTAATTTATAAAAAAAAGAAAAGAAGAAGAAGAAGAAAGGAGAATATGGTTAAGGTGCCATCTGCCTAGAGGTCAGAAAACTGACATTTGTAAAAAAAAATTTCAGCATTTATTTGCTAAGGTATTTAACTTAGTAACTTTAAAAAATATTCCAAGTATAGATTTTTGGGTTTTTACATTTATTGTTGAATGATTATTTTAAATAGCCTAATAATGATAATAAACAAAATTTAGAATGTGCTTTGGTAATAGCAAATGAGCAATATTTTAATATTTTACAACTGAGAAATTTAGTATCTGAAATGAAATTAAACAGTTTTAGACATAAAGTAGTTCAGCAGTGGTCAAGAACAAAATATCCTAGGAGAAATCTTGATCATTCTTCTATATCTAATATTAGTATTCAAATATAATGAATTTACTGAAAATTTGCCTAAGTTATTTAACTAGGTACCTGTGATATTTTCTGGTTGTTGCTTCAGGTTACTCTTCTTCACTGTACTCTGTGCCTCAGGAAGCTCATCATTTTTTTTTTTTTTTTTTTTTGTGGGTACCGGGGGGTCGACCTCAGGACCTCGCGCGCCAGCAGGCGCCCGTGCCGCTGAGCGATATCACCGGCCCCTTTTTCGTATGTGGGTTCCGGGAGTCGAACTCGGGCCCTCGCGCTTGCCGGGCAGGCGCTTAAGCCGCTGAGCCATCTCACCGGCCCAGGAAGCTCATCTTTATTGCAAAAGTGGCAAACCCCACCCCTACAGCTTCTACTTGAATTTGGACAATAAGCAGCACTGGCAGATCAGTGAACAGGAACAGTTAGGTAGAGGTCTATTTTCCCCCTGCGTTCCTTCCTTGTTGGTCTGGTGGACAGTGATTGCATCATATTACATAGCATCTCCTACAACCATTAACTAGTTTTTCCAAGTTCTGATGACAGCTCCCACCACCTTCCCTTTAAGAGTGCCAAAGAGAACAGAACTCCCTTAGTGGCAGAGTATTGCAGTATTCAATGTTTTGTTTCTATTAACCCTGATCACACCTTTAGAAATCGTTTCTTTATAAAACTTTCCCGAATTACCCATTATCCCATCCATGAAATTCTCACTGATATACTCCCTAATTTAGAAGAGAAATCTCTAATCAAAAGTGAGAGAAGGGAAGGAGGGCTAGGAATGTAGCTCAGTGGTAGTGTGCTTGCCTGCATACATGAGGCCCTGGATTCAATCTCCAGTACAAAAACAAAGTCCAGTACAACACCCCCACCCCCACCCCCAAACACACTACCCACCCACACACACACAAAATTAGGGACAAGATGGCTTTTCAACTAAGTCTAAAAGCAAAACTGCAAGCAAGGAGGAAATGACTTAATAAATACCTGAATCTGGCAATGAGTTAAGATCTGCACATAGCACCAGCGGGATGGAATTAGGATCTGCAGTTGGGCTGCCAGGCCTACTCGAGGCTTTTTCCAGAATGTTTTTAACCTCTGAGACAAACATCATGGTCTGGATAAGTTTCACATCAGAATACTCTGGGTCCCAATGCATGTGGGCATTTGCCACTATAAGCAGCTGTTTTTCTGCAGCATGAATAGGCTTCATACCTACATTGAAACATTAAAAAAATAATAATAAATAAATAAAGCTACATTTTGTCTCAAGAAAAGTGGTATCTTAAGGTTTTCTCAAAAAGATCCACAGCTATTTCTTTACTCCTTTTCCATGAATTCACAGCTCTTTAATCTCAAACTAGTTCACAGAAAAAGTGCTGAGATTCTGGTAATTCTAACATGGGAATTACTCTTGTAATCAAATTGACAAGTGGTAATGCATGGGCTAAATCTGGCCCACCACATGTTTCTATGTAGGCTGTGTGAGCTAACAATGGTTTTACATTTTTAAAGGGTTCTACTACAACAACAACAACATCACCACCACCACCACCACCACCACCCACAGGAAAGGACTGTGATTAAGACTGCATGTGACCATGAGCCTACTTACTATTTATTTAGCCTCTTACGGAAAAACTTTGCTGACCCCTGCTTTACATGCCCAAGTTAGGAATTTTATCATGATATAATCAAGATTTGATTTATAGTACCTTGCGTTTGCTGGGTTCTTAGTTGAAGCAAGCACTTTTAAATATGTCCACCATTTAAATGGCACAATGATTTATGAGGTGGGTTTTTAATTATTTGAATCACCTAAGCCCTCACTTAAATTAACTTCACTACCCAGTACTCATTCATCATGCATTTCCTAAGCTTAACTATGATATGATAGATCTGTAGTAAAAAGCAACAGTATTATATTTACCTATACAAAATAAAATTAGAATAAATTTACTACCCAAACAAATCATACCACACATATAAACAAAGTAAATTTAAAAATGAGAATTAGGTTCTTCCTACCCAAGAACAAGGGATATCTTTCCATTTTCTGATATCCTCTTCAATCTCCTTTCTCAGAGTACTGTAGTTTTCAATGTAGAGGTCTTTTACTTTCTTCGTTAGATTGAATCCTAGGTATTTCATTTTTTTAGATGCTACTGTGAAAGGTGCTGTTTCCCTAATTTCTCTCACAGTGAGTTTGTTATTTGTGTACAGGAAGGCTACTGATTTTTGAGTGTTGACTTTGTATTCAGCTATGCGACTGAATATGGTTATTAAATATAGAAGTCTTTTGGTGAAATTTATGGGATCTTCTATGTAGAGTACCATGTCATTGCAAATAATGATAATTTAACTTCTTCCTTTCCTATCCTTATTCCTTTAATTTCTTTCTCTTGTCTAATTGCTCTGGCTAATGTTTCCAGAACTATTTTGAATAAGAGTGGTGACAGTGGACATCCTTGTCTTGTTCATGATTTTAGAGTGAAAGCTTTCAGGTTTTGTCCATTTAGTATGTTGTTGGCTGTTGGTTTGTCATAGATGGCATTTATCAGATTGAGATAAAGACCATCTATTCCAATTTTCTGTAGGGGTTTTATCATGAATGAGTGTTGGACTTTGTCAAACGTTTTTTCTGCATCTATTAAGATGATCATATTATTTCTGTCCTTGGCTCTGTTAATGTGGTATATTATGTTTATTGATCTGCATATGTTGAACCATCCCTGCATCCCTGGGATGAATCCTACTTGATCATGGTGAATAATCTTCTTGATCATTTGCTGCATTCTGTTTGCCAGTATCTGACTGAGGATTTTTGCATCTATGTTAATTAGGGAAATTGGCCTGTGGTTCTCTTTTTTTGATTGGATCCTTCTCTGGTTTTGGTATCAAGGTAATGCCTTTTTCCAGGAATGAGTTAGGGAGTAATGCTTCCCTTTCATTTTCATTAAAGAGTTTGAGAAGTAGCAGCATTAAGTCTTCTCTAAATTTCTTGTAGAATTCAGCAGTGACTCCGTCAGGACCTGGGCTTTTCTTTGCTGGTAGGGTTTTAATCACATCTTCAATTTCATTGATTGATATTGATTTATTTAGAATTTTTATATCTTCTTAATTCAGCTTTAGTAATTCCTATGTATCTAGAACCAATATAGTGAAAATGGCCATACTCCCAAAATTGTTATACAGACTTAATGCAATCTTGATCAAAATTCCAACAGCTTATCTCACAGAATTAGAGAAAACAATCCTAAAATTCATAGGCAAAGGCAATTCTGGGCAACAAAGGCAAAGCAGGGGGAATCAGAATCCCTGCTTGAAACTGTACTACATCCTACTGTGATAAAAACAGCATGGTACTGGCAAAAAAACAGACCCAAGAATCAGTGAACAGATAAGAAGATGCAGAAACAACAACAAACATACTCAGCCTCCTTATCTTTGACAAAGGAGCCAAACACCTTTCTTCACTGGAAGAAAGACAGCCTCTTTAATAAAAGGTGCTGGAAAAACTGACTTTCCACATGCCAAAGATTGAAACTAGTCCCATAGCTTTCACCATGCATTAAACTAAAATTGCAATGGATCAAAGATCTAAATATTAAAACAGAAACCTTAAATATGCTGGAAGAGAGAATAGGTAGAACTCTTGAAGACACTGGTGTAGGCAAAGACTTTATGAACAAAACCCCAATCGCATAGGAACTGTCATAAAGAATCAACAACTGGGATCTCATCTTATTAAAGCTTTGCACAGAAGAGAAAACACCAACACAATGAAGAGACAACCCACAAGGGGGGAAATTTTTTTTGCCAGATGTTCCTCAGACAAAGGACTAACATCTAAAGCATAGAAAGAACTCAAAAAAAATTAGACCCCCCAAATTTAAGGACCCATTCCAAAAATGGGCAGCTGAAATGAACAGACACTTCTCAGGTGAAGAAATAGAAACAGCAGATAAATATATGAAGTGTTCAACATCACTGGTCATTCCAGAGGTACAAATTAAAACAACACTGAGATTCCATCTCAATCCAGAAAGAATGGCTATTATCAAGAAATCAAGCAGTAACAAATGCCGGAGGAATGTGGGGAGAAAGGAACCCTTCTCCACTGTTAGTGAGAGTGTAGACTGGTGCAACCACTGTGAAAATCAGTGTGAAGATTCCTCAAAAAACTAGGACTAGGGGTCCGATTGGACCCAGCTATTCTTCTTGGTATCTTCCCAAAACAATTAAAGAATCACCACAGTGATACATGTGCACCCATGTTTATAGTGGCACAATCTGTAATAGCTACATCTTGGAAACCCAAATGTCCATCAATCAATGAATGGATAAAGATGATGTGGTTCTTTTATACAACAGAGTACTACTCAGCCATAAAGAAAGATAATCTTGAGACATTTCTAGGTAAATGGATGCACCTTGAGAGCATACTCTTGTGAAATATATTGGACACGCATGTGTAAATACCATATAGTTTCTCTGGTGTGAGAAAACAAAAGTGTAAATAAGGACCAAAATGTAATATAGATATTGTGAAATGGGAAGAAAATGTTCAAATGGGAAGGGGAGCTGTATGGGGGAAAGGAAGGAAGGGAAAATGAAAAAAAAAAGGAAAAAATGGAAACAAATCTTTTGTAAATAGGGAGGGCAAGAGGGGTTGCAGGGAGGGTAAGGGAATGGGGGAAAAAATCAAGATATATCATGTACAGGTACAAATTCCCTATGATGAATGTGATCATTATGTATACCTAAAATATACCAACAAACTTAATTTTTAAAAAATGAGAATTAGGGACAGTGAGATAGCTCAGTGGCATAAGCGCCTGCCTGGCAAGCACGAGGTCCTGAGTTTAACTCCCAGTACCCACATATGAAAAAAGGGCTGGTGATATCGCTCAGCGGCACAGGCGCCTGCTGGCGCGTGAGGTCCTGAGTTCGATCCCCGGTACCCACAAAAAAAAAAAAAAAAAAAATGAGAATTAGGGTATAATGTGCTCTTGAAGGTTCGGGCACTTGTGTTTTAGATCTGGCTTTTTTACTAATTATTTGTAGTATCTCAGGCCAGTCAGTCACTTAACCTTCTCATGTACATGTGGAAAGTGAGAAAACCACAAAAATCTCCAAGGTTCTTTTATCACCACAGTTCTATGTTTTATTTGTCAAGATAAACAACTATTTTGTTGTACTTTCCAAATGGTGGACCAAGAGATAATACATTAAAAATTGTGAAAAGTATACTTTAAATATATATTTACAGGGCCAGCGGCACAAGCGCCTGCCTGGCAAGTGCAAGGTCCTGAGGTCAACTCCCGGTACCCACATTAAAAAAAAAAAAAAAAAAAAAATATATATATATATATATATATATATATATATATATATATACACACACACACACACACACACATGTATATATATATTTACAGAAAGATGCCTATAAAACATTCAAGGAATAAAGCTCAGTACGCATGGTAGGATCTGTATAGAGAAATTAATGAGTTTTCCCAGACGGTATGACTGAGATGGGGGGGAGGGTTGTCTACCACTTTTTAATTTTTATATGTTTTTGTACTGCTAAAATGTCAGTGAATATTCAAATTTAATTTTACTGCTAAAATTTTTATACAAATACCCCTTAAATTTTTCTATTGAAATATAAACTCTAGAGAAAAAGACCTAATTTTCTGAGTCTACTGTTTTGGTAAAGTTTCCTTCCTATATTACAGAGCTAATTACCTTCAATGTTGAGAAAGCAACTAATTAAAGTAATCTATTACATGTGACAGGAATCATTTTTAATATAATCTGATCATAAGATAAATACTTGCAGCCAAAATCTTTTGCACTGTTTTCTTAGAAGTTTTATAGCGTCACTCGTGGCTGTAGATTATTCATTATATGAAATATTAAAAATTTGTCCCATCAAAGGAGCCATAATCACTTTCTATACTACCAAATTCCCCTTCCAGGAGTATAAGAGATACACAGTTCACAAAGTAGAGGTATCTACTATATAATTTAGAATCACTCTTCTGCGAATTGAAAGAGGAATAACACTCCAAAATAAACTCAGTTTTTATAACACCAGAGCAAAAAGTACTAAAAGAATGGGATTGGAAAGGACCTAAGAAAAGATTAAAAATGGAAAGGCTAAAAACAGAAGACAATTCAAAATCTCATACCAAAGGCTAACTGTCTTTGTTAATGGATAAGAGGAAGAATGGCAGGAAGAAGGTTTGACGTATATACATGGCCTGAAAAATTCAAACCAATACTCCAGGCAAAAAGTGCAAGGAGGAAAAAAGCCTTGATGTGTGGCCTCACCTCCATGCTCTGGCTTAAAAGATACCAGTAAACAATGAAATGCTCAAAGGCAGGCAATAGAAAAGGTAAAAAAACTGGGTAATGCAAAGTATATAATGAGTTTCTGACTCTGAAGGAAGCTATAAATAATGTAAAAAGCTAAAAAAAATATACCACATAGGTATAAAAATTCCACATTTACCACGTCAATGACTGAGTTATAACGAAGAAATGAAAGGAAACATGTCAAGTATTTAACCTTAAAGACAAAGGTTCACATTCAAAAAGCTTAAAATATTCAAAAGAGGTTTGAAAGAGGATCAGTCATTGTAATTTGTAAATTCAGCTTAACCAAAATATTCCCTCTTTCAAAGAAACCTTTATATTAATGGCATATTAAAAGATTTTACACCTTCTACCTGGTAAGTAAAAAGGACTGGCAGTAACTCATTCCAAATCCCGCCAAAAATATGATGTTTTTTTACAATTAGTGCTGTTTTTTGGGTCATCTCATTTAACTTGCCTTAAAAGACAACAAAGTAACTTTGCAATAAATAAGATTCTCTTCACTTGTTTCGATATCAGAAAACTTGGGATGGTACTTACTTTTGGTAAGAATATTTTAAATTACACTCACCTGCTCCAAATAGTTCTTTGTGGACCTCTAATACCACAGCGACACCAATGTTATCTTTTGTCATCACTCTGTTCAGCATAGCTTCAGATCCATCTGAATTAGCCATTGCCACCTGGTTAAATTCTACTGTATGCTTCTGCACCAATGTAAATCTGAAAGGTACAATGCACTAATTATGATGATGTAGGCACTTGGACTATTGTGCTAAAAGGCATTAGGTGACAGGGGCACAATATACAAACACCATTCATCATCATTGGTCATTTTCTAGCTACAAGTGGCCATGTGAGCGTTCTGGCCAATGAAACACAAGTCTGGTTTCTATAAAAAACATTCCCGAAGCCCCCACCTAGCAAAGATAGCATATGATACTCCCCTACCTTTTTACATCTTTGCCCCTTCCAGCTGATGCCAGGAGGAATAATAACCATCTTGTGACCATGAAGCAGCGGAAACAGTTCTGAGCTGCCTATTTCTACACTTATTTAAGAAAATCACTCTCTCCCCCAACTGCTTAAACTAGTGTTCAGATTTTCTGGTATTTCTTTCCTTTGTAACAAATTATTGTAGAGTTGAAGGATTTAGTAGAATTAGCCTAGTGCCAACATTTAATAGCAGTGTAAACTTGGCCAAGCCGTTTAACCTGTTTTACCTGGATTTTATTAATTTTGTGAAATAATTATAAAGAACCAAACCCTGCTAAAAAAAACTATTTTCTACTGGATGTTAAATCTTTGCTCTCATTAACAGTGCCCCCACCTTCTTCCTAGTTTTGAAAACAGAATCATACACATCCCTTCAAAAATACTGTTTAAAAGCTTACTATGCTGCTGAATGTTGTGCTAGATGAAATAACACTTCCCTTCCTGCTCCAATTCTGAATGTCTCCAATGTGTTTAGAAGTATAAAGGGTCTAGTTGGACCTATTTCTAACCCAGAGCACTTGAAGGGAATATAGTTTCTACCCTCTACTTGAAAGAAGTAGTACTTAAACTGAAATACAAAGAACCAGCAAAAGAATAGGATTTAGAGTCTTCCAGGTAGAAGAAATGAAAAATTGTGAGACAGCAAACAGGTTTGTAAATTTATGGCTTTGAGAAGAAAGGAAGGGTTTAAAAAATGTTGGAGATGAGAGGAATAAGAATAATTAAAAGTTCTAAGCAAGGACATGATATTATTTGATTTACATTAAAGATCACACTACCTACTTTGTGGAGAATAGACTATAGGGGCCAAAACGGGAATTAATGGATCAAGCAGAAAATTTTTGATGTTGTTTAGATGAGATGATGAAATAAAAAGTCAGCAGATTTAAAATACATTTAACAGACAGGACTAACTATCCTCCATATCAGACATCTTCAAATATTTTTAAGCAGTGGAATTCTTTCAAACAATTTCCAGTGAGATTCTCATATATAAAATGAGCAAAATAGTATATTAGAATAAATCACAGAAAACCTCTTGATGAACATAAGAACCTGAAGGTTTAGACAATAAACACAGTCTTGTATTATTCTCAGACTATATAGATAATTATAGTCTTGTATCAGTCTCAGTATCCAAATGATTTCTGTATTTCATTTTTGTTAGAAAGTACTATCACAAAGACACACAGATACCAATAGTACATAACTGGTCTTGCACACAGAAAAGCCAAACAAGCAGGCAAAAATATGTTTCAGAGATCTGTACCAAAACAAGTCAACTAAACGGCACATTAGGAACAAGTCAGTGAATTCCTAAATGATAAAATGTAGTACTCTATTTGAAATATGTGAGTGAACATTTTAAAATTACAGTTGAATTATCTGAGTTTAACTTTCATGATATCTTCTAAATATTCACAGAACTTCTATGGCTTATTTATAAGAAATTAGACTTCTGCAAGACTATCTAAAAGTCCTGCTCAATAGTAATATTTTTATTATTGGAACAATTTTAGAGTACTTCTACTTGTCAGATCATTCTTTATCTGGGGTAAGAAGGAGAACAGAACTCAATAATAGGTCTTCCTTAATTAAAAATTGCTTCCTTGTATCTTTCTTCCACTTCCTCCACTAAACATAGATTTAGATATTTTCTTTCCAAGAACAGAGAATATATCTAATTCCTCTTCCATGTGACACACCTTTAAATACATGTCAATGCACTCCTACCCTAAAGTCTTCTCCAGAAAAGAAGACTAATTTGTTACATAGTATTTGGGTTAAGGCAATTGTTTATTTGAACAAAAGTTTACTTAAAGGTACATCCTATGGTTTGGATACGGTTTGTTCCCCAAGAGTTGATGAGTTAGAGGCTTGGTCACCTAGTATAGTGAGTATAGTGATGTGAAAGCTACTAGAACTTTAAGAGGTGGAGCCTAGGGGGAGATCACTGGAGGGATCACTCTCAGAAGAGATGAAGCGAGTTGAACATTTTTGCATGTATTTATTGGTCATTTGTACTTCTTCATTTGGGAACCCCGGTAAGTTCTGGTTGTCATAAAAAAGCAAGACTGGCCCCTCCCCAGTCTCTCCTGGCCTATCTCACCACGTGATTTCTTCTTCTTGTAGGCATTCCTGACATGATGTTATCCATCCTGAGGGCTTCACCAGAGCCAAGATGATGCTATGCTTGTAACATTACAAGCTATGTGAACATCTTTTCTTTATAAAACACCCAAGCTGAGGTTTTTTGTTACAGTAATGGAAAACTGAGTAATACAGTGTGCTACCTAGAACTAGGCATAAATGAACTACCACCATATCATTTTTTACTGTATTTTTGTTAAAAACTAAAACTGTACTTTAGAGATAGTCATATTAATTATAAGCCAAACAGGAACTAATATACAACTAAAACTTTTTGGTCTTTTTACTCTTAAACCAGGTCTCCTCAGTCTTGCACTTACAGATTTCTTTTAAAGTGGGAAAAAAATGGGCCGGTGAGATAGCTCAGCGGCGTAAGCGCCTGCCTTGCAAGCGCGAGGGCCCGAGTTCGACTCCCGGATCCCACATACGAAAAAAGGGGCCGGTGATATCGCTCAGAGGCACGGGTGCCTGTTGGCGCACGAGGTCCTGAGGTCGACCCCCCGGTACCCACAAAAAAAAAAAATAAATAAAAAAAATAAAGTGGGAAAAAAAAACTATTAAATGTTTATTGTAGTGCTTTGGGAACAAGGAAAATATTTAAAAATTAAAAGTGATTTATAACCTAGCTCCATTAACAAGTCAATATATTTCCTTGGCCTTTTTTTGAGAAGTGGCAGCATGAGATTTATTTACTTTTGTGTCTTTATCAAGTTAATTATCACAAACACAGATAAATAGCCAGACTCATAGACAAAAAAACATATAAAACACATAAAACGATTATAGTAAATCAAGGCACACTTTTAGATATATTACCATGCTGGATTACAATAACTTTCTTTTTCCTATTTTATTTTGCACTTTATTTACATATCGATTTTTCACATGAGAGAAACCATGTGAAATTTAAGCTTGTGTGTCTGATTTATTTCATTTAATATTATGATCGCAAGGTGCACCCACGTTCCTATAATGACTCGGATTTATCCACCTTTATGGCAGAGTAGTACTCCTTTGTATTTAAATACCACACTTTCTTCATCAATTCATCTGCTGATGGACACATAGGCCGCTACCAAGATTTAGCTGATATGAGTTGTGCTGCAGTAAATATGGGCATGCACATATCACTGTAGCATGATGCATTTAATTCTTTCAGGAAGATACCTAGAAGGGAAATAGCCTAGTCAAATGGAATTCCTACTTTTAGTTTTATGAGGAAACGCCACACTGATTTCCGTAGTGATTATCCCACCAACAATGAAGAAGTGTTCCTTTTCCTTCCCCACAACCTCTCCAGCATGTTATTATTTGATTACATGAAGACAGCCATTTGTTCTGGAGTGAGGTGGAATCTCAGTGTTATTTTAATTTGGATTTCTCCAATGACCAGCGGTATTGAACATTTTTGCATGTATTTATCAGTCATTTGGAAAGTATCAATTTCAGCTGCCTTAAATTTGGGAGGGGGGGTCTAATTATTTTGGGTTCTTTATATATGGAGACATTAGTCCTTTGAGGAGTAACTGACAAAAAGTTTTTCCCACTTTGTAGGTTGGTTTTCCCTTCACTCTGTTAGGAGTGTCCTTCACTGTGCAGAAGTTCTTTGATATGATCTCATTTTGTGGATTCTTGGTATTATTTCTTGTCCAAATAGGGTTCTGTTCAGAAAGCCTTTGCCTATACTTATGTCTTCAAGAGTTTCACTTTATCTTCCAGCAGATTAAGTGTTTCTGTTTTAGTATTTAGTTTTTTGATCCATTTTGATTTTAGTTTAGTACATGGTGAGAGATAGGAGGCCAGGTTCAATCTTTGGCATGTGGACATGGACAGCCAGTTTTCCCAGAACCATTTGTTAAAGAGGCTTTCTTTCTCCAGCAAAAGTATTTGGCCCCTTTGTCAAAGATAAGGTGTGCCTGGAGTTGTTTCTGCATCCTCTATTCTGTTCCATTGATCCACAAGTCTGTTTTGGTTTGTGTGTGGGGGCGGATTATTTTGTTTTTGCTAATGCTATGCTGTTTTTATCACTGTGGCTTTGCAGTACAATTTAAGTCCAGGTTTGTGATGCTTCCTGTCTTGCTCTTATTGTCCAGGATTGCTTTTGCTATTCTAGGTCTCTTCTGGTTCCATATGAATTTTAGAATAGTTTTCCCTAGTTCTGTGAGGAATGCTATTGGTATTTTGATTGGGAGTACACTAAATCTGTATAACAGTTTTGGAAGTATGGCCATTTTCACTACATTGGTTCTGCCAATACAGGAACAGAGGATATCCTTCCATTGTCTGATAGTCTCTTTCATCTCCTTTTTCAGAGTACCGTAGTTTTCATTTTAGAGCTATTTCACTTCCTTGGTTAAATTAATTCCTAAGTATTTCATTTTTCTTGATGCTATTGTGAATGGTGTTGTTTCCCCAATGTCTCTCTCAGTCATTCTGTATTGGTGTACAGAAATGCTACTGATTTGAGTGTTGACTTTGAGCATAATGTTACTTAAAATACCCTCACTGGCTCTCTGCCTTCTCATTTCCACCAAGTCCTTTTTCTTAATTTTCTTGACAATGATTATACTCCTTAAAACTTTTTAAAATATAACTTTATTTTTAAAAGTTCTTTTAAAATGAATCCTCAATACGATTATTGGGTTTATTAGATGCCTCCAAATGTCTTTTTCACAGATATAATTTGTTACTATATTGCCATACTTTTCACTTTTAAAAGTTTCCAATCCTCTTGAGGTATCTTTTCAGTGTCTTTGGTTTCACAAAGTCCAGAAAAATAAAACTACTTTTCCTAAACAGGGCACATACATCATTATAACTAATTTAGAAAATGTAAAGGGGACAGAGTCACACTCTCTCAAGTCTTTGTCACTTCAGATTCACCAACAGTCCAAGAACCAAACAGTTGAGAACTAAGGAACCAACAAGAGTTCTTTTATTCTTGTCCGAAGTAAGAATATACATAAGTTTACTGAACCGAAAGGATTTCTTAGGTATTCTGTTCTTAAAAAAAAAAAAAAAAAAAAAAGGATTTCCAAAGGTAGGTGCAGTGGCACACACCTGTAATCCCAGCATTCTAGGAGTCTAAGGCAGGAGGATTGCAACATTGGGCAACTTAGCAAGACCTTGTCTTTTTTTTTTTTTTGTGGGTACCGGGGGTCGAACTCAGGACCTTGTGCGCCAGCAGGCGCCCGTGCCACTGAGCAATATCACTGGCCCTTTTTTCGTATGTGGGTACTGGGAGTCAAACTCAGGACCTCGCGCTTGCCAGGCAGGCGCTTGTACCGCTGAGCTATCTCACCAGCCCAAGACCTTGTCTTGAAATTAAAAAAATAAATAAATAAAAAGGGCTGGGGATGTCGCTCAGCACAAGGAAATGGGGGGGAATCCAGCATTTATGCTGATAGCTGTAATTTTGTACAATTTACTTTGTTTCACTGTTTATATTATACAGTATGTATTTATAATTCATTTTGTAATATAGTAAAAAAAAAAACATTTGATCCACACTACCTTAACAACATTACTACTTACTTTCTTTTCCCACACCCAACCAAATGTATTCCACTGTTTCTACTTTTTGTCTCACAGAAACATTTTGAAATACACATCTTCCTCAGTCCCTTTTATATTTCTTTAGAATAAGATATACTGCCTTATAGTTACTTTCTAGTCATTAATTCATGCCACCCAAGTCTTGGCAATACACAAAATCTTGTCTTTCTTTTAGTACTTAGAATTCATTTAATACTCATACTCTGTGGCTCATATGCAGATGCAATAAGCACTATTCCTGATGCTATTTAATTTTATGGTAAGAATTCTTCATAATCACTTTTTTGAAAAATCTAAACAAAAGCTCAAATGGGTTTAAGAAAGCATAAATATAATGAAAATTGACATGACCACAAAATAAAGAAAATAACTTCTTACTGACTGGTAAAGATATTAGGTTGCATGTTTCATGTGGAGGAAGAACATGTCCAAAACAAGTCTTCCAACAAAGAAATAACTCAATTTCTTACAAACTTGTGGTTTAAAAGTACTCTGATGGGCTGTCCTGTGATACATTAATGCTAGGCAGAGGACGGTAATGCTAGGCAGAGGACAGTGAACACCAACTACGAACAACTAAACAAATCAATAGTTCTTAAGTAATATTCCAACCCCAAATTCATTTATAAGCAAAAAGAAACAATGTAGTACATAGTCAAGAAAAATGTAACTATGATCACTCCAAAGCTAAAAATGTAACTATAATCACTCCAAAATACCTTCTTTTTCTGGAAGATATGTATCACTCTTAAAACAAAACCAAATTGGGCCGGTAAGATGGCTCAGCGGCGTAAGCACCTGCCTGGCAAGTGCGAGGGACCGAGTTCGACTCCCGGAAGCCACATACGAAAAAAGGGCCGGTGATATCACTCAGCGGCACGGGCACCTGCTGGTGCGCAAGGTCCTGAGGTCGACCCCCGGTACCCACACACAAACAAAAAAAAAAAAAAAATAGAAATTTTTACTCTATATTCAGTATAAAATACTATAAAAATGTTCTTGCATCCCTTAAGTAATCATGAAAGTGCCAGAAAATAACTAGAAAAAGCAAACTTATTAGAGACAAGGATAAACAAAGAAGAAAAATGAATAAGCACCATTTTCTATTTGCACAGTTCTTTTAATCACTGAAAGAACATCTACATTATTTTATCATTTTTGCCCCATGAGAAACCTCCAAGTTATAGGAAAGTTATTATTATCCATATTTGAAGGGTAAGGAAACAAAGCTATAATTTTATGTTCTATTTTGAATTATGAAAAGTTAACAAATGAAGCCAGGAAAAAAAACCTCATTTTTTATAAAAATCACATGAACAAGTTTGAAATGCAACTACCACCTATGACAGAGGAAATTGATAAGAGAGACCAATGAGATAGGAATAACACAGTAGGGTTTTGAAAAGATAAATATAACATTTTGGAATGATACCATAACCTCTGAACACCCTCTTCCAAGCACAAAACTACCTGTAACAATATGAGAAGAAAAAGCAAAGACCTGGCCTTCCCTAGTACCTGAAACTAGAAGCCAGTTAGAAAGCAAAACAATACAGCAAGGACTAAGCATCATGACAACCTGAGCTTCCAATCCTAAGGTAAGAGCCTGCTTCCTGACAGTGTAATAGCCACACTGTTACAAACTGCTGTTCTCATCTTTCCCCTTCTCTTACATTTAAAATAAAGCAAGATCAGGTGATCAGAATTGCTAACCTCAGGAACAGCAAATAATTCTAGTAACTTTACTCATCTCCATTTCTTCCCATTTTGGACTTCTTCAAGTTATGTCCCTGGTTCTAAGACCCCACTACTACTAACAATCCAGAGTATAGAACAGTGGTGGCGAAACTATGGCATGTGTGCCACAGCAGGCTGCTTATATTACTGAAAGCTCTAAAAGGTTCACCATCACTGATGTCGGTAAAAAGAAAATGAATTCTGAGTCTAAAAAAAAATTTGTCTATAAACTTAGTTTCTATTCACAAACAATATACAACATTCAAAATGCTTTGGACTATAGATAATATTTGAGATAAAAGAAAGCGAGGGCCGGTGAGATGGCTCAGCGGCTTAAGCACCTGCCTGGCAAGCGCGAGGGCCCGAGTTCAACTCCCAGAACTCAACGGCAAAAAGGGCCAGTGGTATCGCTCAGCGGCACGGGCGCCTGCTGGCACGCGAGGTCCTGAGGTCGACCCCTGGTACCCACCAAAAAAAAAAAAAGAAAGAAAGAAAGAAAGCGAAATCTGATTTCTGGTATTTTATCAATCAAACTTCTATTTTCTGCAATCTCTATGCATGTAACTACTTCCCAGAAATGGTGTTCATAATAATGACCAAAGATGCTACTAAATCCTAAGGTACCTACTGAATTTCCCCAAATTAAATTAATTTGGGTTAGGGTATAGCTCATTGATAAAACACATGCTTAGTGTATACAAGACCCTGGGTTTGATTTCCAGTGTAAAAAACAAAAACAAAAGCAACTGAAGTAGAATATTTTATTATAATCTAATTCTCTGAATACTAGTAATCTGTGTGCTTGCCTTAACTTATCAATATCCTATCCTTTCAACATGATGGGTAAGTATTTTGCTAAACAGTACAGTAATTATAGTTTCTATTTATTGTTACTCTGTACTGCTATTTTCCATGCACGATTAAATAACCATTCATTAAGATTAGAAATTATCTGATACTCTGAGAGTGAATGTTTCAAAATGCATGCAGAGTCAGAGCACTCTTTTACAGCTCTCTTTTGACTGTTAGTTTTGTAAACAGCATTAAAACATGGTCTTATACCGGGTGTGGTGCGTACACCTATAATCTCAGCACTGGGGAGCCCGATGTAGGATGACTACTATGAATTACAGGCCAGTCTGGGGCTACATTATAAGTTCAAGGCCAGTGTGAACTACATAGTGAGACCCTGTCTCAAATAACAACCAAAGATCTTACATGGTAAGAATATACAAAGAAATAGATTTAGCAAGAGTAAGTGACTCATATGTATCTAGATAAATAGGAGAAACATCTGACTTCTTTGCACTATCATTTCTCCAATCTGAAGAAAGAATGAAGGCAGATAATGAACTTGGTGTTATATTTGGAATAGCTTTGTATTGGATGGTTGGCAAATATGGCAAGGATAAATATTTGGTACCAGGACAAAGAATGGTTTTATTCTACACAGGAGATAGTTCTGCCATTCCAGGAAAGACGTTCAGAAGATATACAATGAAATAATGCATCACACTCAAAGTCTTCACCTGTTGTGGATTGCATGGTACCACTTAGGATGAGAGTTGAGAAAGGAAAGAAAAACAGAATACACATCTAAATATTTTCTGTGTACTTGTTTCTGAAATAGTTCACAGCACTTTTAATAATTCAAGGATCAATTTGCAAATACCCAGTCTCTAAAGCTTCCCAGAGAACAGCTATAACTGTGTTTTCAAAACCTTAACCTACCTCTATAAACCATCACAGAATTTTATCTTTCCTCTCAAAACTGTGAGGGGAATGATAGCAATCTATATTGTCTTGAAAGAAATAATGGAAAGTGGAAAATGAGCTCAGTATTAGATGCCACAATATTACCAGTTATCTTTAAAGTTACGATATTTCAAAGATACTTGTTATGAACACAAGTAGCAAATGTCAAATTCAAAGCAAATTTTCTAAATGAGGTAACCTTATAAAAAGTACAACATGAGAGAAAAAAGATGGCAGATGAGTAAGAAGCACACAGAGAAACTCTCTAAAAGTTGCCATTGGACTAGGGAATATAGTGACCGGGAGAGCGCAGGAGGGGGGGCAGATGCCCCCCCGGGACCCAGAAAAGTTCTGAAGCGCAGCTTGGGACCCCCGGCACCAGTGAAGGGTACTTTTCAACAAAGAAGGAGCAGACCGCTCCCACGCACCTTCTACCATCCCAGGAATCACAGCGCGACAGAAGCTCAAAGCTGCGGACGCACGGTGACAGCTGGCGCCCAGGGAGCCCCCACGGAGGATCGCGAGACAGCGGCAGGGCAGGGGAGCGGTGGAGAACTGCGCTGGCCGGCGGTGAGTGAGTGTCTCTCAGCCACAGCTGTCCCGCGCCAGAGAGCGACTGGCCGGGTGCCATTGTGGGGGGTGCGGCGAAAATCTGAGCGGCTGGAAAACTGCTCTGGGAACTTGTGCTCCGGACAGGGCAGCGCGGTGCCTCTCAGCCCCACGAAAGTGCGCTGAGGGCGGCGGGTGAACGAGACTGGTCTCTCAGCCACACCTGTCCCGCGCCAGAGAGCGACTGGCCCAGCGCCATTGTGGGGGGTGCGGCGAAAATCAGAGCACGGGAAAGCAGTGCGCTGACAGCGGCGGGGAAAGGAGACCGGTCTCCGCCTGAAAGTCCACGCTCTGCTCACCGCCAGCCAGAGGGCCGCTCCTGGCTCGCTGGGACGGACCTGCACATAACAGGACTCTGTCATCGCATGGTGCCTGCCTACAGCAGAGTCAACACCTGGAACTGATTCTTTTTATTTTTTTATGTTTTTTTTTTTTTTTTCCTCTCTCATTAGTTTTTTGTTCTGGTGAAGGGGTTTTTATTTTTGTTTTTATTTTTTTTTATTTATTTTTATTTTTATTTTTTTTTTCTTTTGTGGGGTTTTATTTCTGTTTTATCTGTTTGCTTTGTTGTTATTGTCTTCATTTTTGTTTCTGTTTGTCTATTTGCTCTTTCCTTCATTATTATCTCTGGCTTTTATATGAGTGTATACAACGCCTCTAACCTCTTTGTGATTGTGGTTGTGATCTGTTCTTCCTTTTATCCTTTCCTTCTCTTTTTCCCACCAGTCCTCTGCACCAGTGTCCCAATGTTAGTGGGATCCCTCTTGGTCCTCTAACCTTACATCTAATTCCTTCCTCTTCTCACAATACTCTATTTCCTCCTTAACTCATTTTAAATTTAAACTCCTGAGGGGAAAAATTGACATACTAAGGACTTGTATACTGCATATAATTTTTCTGGTGTGTTTTAGATTTTGTTATATAACCACAACTCTACTTTATACAGCTAAAAGTGGTAAATAACTGGTTAGCTCAGTCTGTCATTTTCTAGGCTGTGTTTGATGCTTCAGTTACCATTATAGCCAAATGTAAAATAATTGTTCTAAACAGCTTTCCTTCCTGATATTTCATGATTGAGATTGACTAAGGGACACAGAAAATACAGTGGCACAGTACCAAAGAATCAAGGACTGGGCCAAGCAGGTAGCAACTTCTCACATCCAACGAATTGAAGAGGTAGGATCTGGCAGAAAGCTCAAAACCCAAAAGCAAGCTTCACTTGGAAGATACGGCAGAGAAGTAGTCATCTTCTAAAGATCTTGAACACTAGCAATAAAGTAACCTACCATGGGTAATTTACAAACATCACTCCAGGAATTAAATTAAAGAAACAAAAGAAAATGAGACGACACTTAAACAAGATGCAACCCCACACATCCAATTCACCAAAGGCAAACCTAGGGGGCAATGAGGTGGGACAATCCGAAAGCCACACACCTGACCTATCTGAAGTGGTAACAACAAAGCAACTGAACGAGGGTCTGGAAAAAATTAAAACAGAAATAATTTCACAGACAACTGCAGAGATAATGTCCACAATGAAGACCATGCTTAAGGACACTATAGCAGATACAGACAAAAAAATAGACGAGCTTAAGAAAACTATAGAAACCACGAATGCTCAGCATAGGAAAGAAATGGAATCCATAAGGCAGATTCAAGCAGATATCCAAGAGAACAAAAATTACATTGAAAGTATTTGTAGCAGATTAAGTCAATGTGAGGAAAAGATCTCAGATATAGAAGACAGGCTTACAATTAGTGATCATGAAAAGAAAGAATCTTTAAAAACAGCAAGGGACCATGAAAAATCAATTCAGCAGCTGCTAGATGACTCAAAGATAAACAACTTAAGAATAATTGGAATAAATGAAAAAGCAGGAGATAGCATCAATGACATTAAAACCTTGTTCACAGACATTATCAGGGAGAACTTCCCTGGAAGAGAAAAAGAATTTGATCTCCATATAAACGAGGCTTTTAGAACTCCAACTAGACATGATCAAAAAAAAAACTTCAGCCAGACATATCATAGTCAAGATCCCAGAAATGCAACAGAAGGGCAGAATCTTAAAAGCTTTTAGGGAGAAGAGACAAATCACCTATAAAGGAAAACCCATCAGAATCACAACTGACTTTTAAGCACAAACCCTCACGTCAAGAAGAGCTTGGAATGACGTATTTCAAGCTCTAAAGGAAAATAATTTTCAACCCAGATTGATGTACCCCGCAAAACTATCTTTCAAAATTGATGGAGAAATAAAATACTTTCATGACAAAGAACATCTGAGAAAATTTATGACCACCAAACCAGCACTCCAAAATGTTCTGAAGGACATTCTAGAAAGAGATAACAAGGACTACAACTCCAGGAACTCCAACAGAAGGAATCCAACAGGCAGGGCAGATAATTAAATAGTGGGAAAGGGAAAAAACAAAGAGTGGGAACCAACAACAGGAAAATATCATGACAAGTATAAGTCAATACATATCAGTTTTAACCATCAATGTTAACGGTCTCAATTGACCAATCAAAAGGCACAGACTGGCAAAATGGATCAAGAAGCAAGATCCAACAATATGCTGTATACAAGAAACACATTTAATTCAGAAAGAAATTCATAGACTGAAAGTCAAAGGATGGAAAACAATACTCCATGCCACAGGAACCCAGAAAAAAGCAGGGGTAGCTATTCTTTTTGCAGACAAAGTGAATTTCAAGCCAAGAATGATTCAGAGAGATAAAGACGGTCATTACATCCTTGTAAAGGGAACAATCCAAGAGGAAGAGATAACAATCATAAATATATGTGCGTCAAATACCAGTGCACCCAACTATATAAAACAAGTACTAAAGGACATGAAAAATCAAATAAGCACTAATACAATTATATTGGGGGATCTCAATACTCCACTGTCACAAAAAGACAGATGAACTAGACAAAAAAATCAGTAATGAAATAGTAGAACTGAACCAAACTTTTGAACAAATGGACTTAGTAGATGTCTACAGAGTGTTCCACCCCACAACATCAGAATACACATTCTTCTCAGCTGCACATGGGACGTTCTCCAAAATAGACCACATACTAGCTCATAAAACCTGCTTAAATAAATGCAAAGGAATTGAAATTATCCCATGCATATTATCAGACCATAGTGCAATGAAATTGGAAATCAATGGCAAAAGAAATCACAAAAACTCCCTAAACACATGGAAATTAAACAGCACCTTCCTGAACAACCAATGGGTCACAGATGAAATTAAAGAAGAAATTAGACACTTTCTACAACTGAATGATAATGACAGTACAACATACCGGAACTTATGGGATACAATGAAATCAGTCCTAAGAGGGAAATTTATAGCATTAAATACCTATATCAGAAAAACAGAGGAAGCGCAAATAAACAACTTAATGGTGAACCTCGAACTTCTAGAAAAAGAAGAGCAGGTTAAGCCAAAAGCCCGTACAAGGGAGGAAATTACAAAGATCAGAGCAGAAACTAGTGTATTGGAGACTAAAAAAACAATACAAAGAATCAATGAAGCAAAGAGTTGGTTCTTTGAAAGAATAAATAAGATTGACAAACCCTTATCCAACCTTATTTTAAAAAGAAAAGAAAAGACTCAAATCCATGCAATTGAAAATGAAAAGGGTGATATCACGACGCACCCTGCAGAAATCCAGAAGATCATCTATACCTATTTTGAAAATTTATACTGTACTAAGATGGAAAATGCAGAAGAAATGGACAGATTCCTAGATACGTATGAATTACCAAAGCTGAATCAAGAAGATTTAAAAATCCTAAATAAACCAATATCAACCAATGAAATTGAAGATGTAATTAAAAACCTCCCCACAAAGAAAAGCCCAGGCCCTGATGGATTCACTGCCGAATTCTACAAGAAATTTAGAGAAGACCTAACGCCACTACTTCTCAAACTTTTTAATGAAATTGAAAGGGAAGCCATACTCCCAAATTCATTCCTGGAAGCAAGCATTACCCTGATACCAAAACCAGAGAAGGACCCAACTAAGAAAGAGAACTACAGGCCAATCTCCCTAATGAACATAGATGCAAAAATCCTCAATCAGATACTGGCAAACAGAATCCAGCAAATCATCAAGAAGATTATACACCATGACCAAGTTGGATTCATCCCAGGGATGCAGGGATGGTTCAACATACGTAAATCAATAAATGTAATACACCATATTAACAGAACCAAAGACAAAAATCACATGATCATCTCAATAGATGCAGAAAAAGCTTTTGACAAAGTCCAGCACCTTTTCATGATAAAAACCCTACAGAAAATTGGAATAGAGGGTCTTTATCTCAATCTGGTAAAAGCTATCCATGACAAACCAACAGCCAATATTATACTAAACGGCCAAAAAAAACTGAAAGCCTTGCCTCTAAAATCAGGAACAAGACAAGGATGTCCACTGTCTCCACTCTTATTCAACATAGTTCTGGAAACTTTAGCCAGAGCAATTAGACAAGAGAAAGAAATAAAGGGAATAATGATTGGAAAGGAAGAAGTTAAATTATCATTATTTGCAGATGACATGATACTCTACACAGAAGACCCCAAAAACTCCACTAAAAAACTGCTAGATTTAATAAGCAAATTCAGTAGTGTAGCTGGATACAAAGTCAATTCTCAAAAATCAATAGCCTTTCTGTACACAAATAAACTTATTGAAAGAGAAATTAGGGAAACAATACCTTTCATAATAACATCCAAAAAAATGAAATACCTAGGAATCAACCTCACAAAGGATGTAAAAGACCTATACACTGAAAACTACAGTACTCTGAAAAAGGAGATTGAAGAGGATATCAGAAAATGGAAAGATATCCCTTGCTCCTGGATAGGAAGAACCAATATAGTGAAAATGGCCATACTTCCAAAATTGTTATACAGATTTAATGCAATTCCAATCAAAATTCCAACAGCATATCTCACAGAATTAGAGAAAACAATCCTAAAATTCATTTGGAATCAGAAGAGACCTAGAATAGCAAAGGCAATTCTGGGCAACAAAGGCAAGGCAGGGGGCATCACAATCCCCGACTTGAAATTATACTATAAAGCTACTGTGATAAAAACAGTATGGTAGGGCCGGTGAGATGGCTCAACGGCGTAAGCGCCTGCCTGGCAGGCGCGAGGGCCTGAGTTCGATTCCTGCAACCCACATACGAAAAAAGGGCCAGTGATATCGCTCAGCGGCATGGGCGCCTGCTGGTGCGTGAGGTCCTGAGGTCAACCCCCGGTACCCACAAAAAAACAGTGTGGTACCGGCAAAAAAACAGACCTGAAGATCAATGGAACAGATTAGAAGATGCTGAAACAACCCCAGACAAACTAAGCTACCTTATCTTTGACAAAGGTGCCAAACACATTCAGTGGAAGAAAGATAGCCTCTTTAATAAATGGTGCTGGAAAAACTGGCTCTACACATGCTGAAGATTAAAACTAGACCCATATCTTTCACCATGCACTAAGCTAAATTCAAAATGGATCAGAGATCTAAATATTAAAACAGAAACATTAAATCTGCTGGAAGGTAGGATAGGTAAAACCCTTGAAGACATTGGTGTAGGCAAAGACTTTATGAATAAAACCTCAACTGCACGGGAACTATCCCAAAGAATCAACAACTGGGATCTCATCTTATTAAAAAGCTTTTGCACAGCAAGAGAAACCACCAACAGAGTGAAAAGACAACCCACAATGTGGGAAAAAATGTTTGCCAGCTGTTCCTCAGACAAAGGATTACTATCGAGAACATATAAAGAACTCAAAAAAATCAGACCTCCCAAATTTAAAGACCCACTCCAAAAATGGGCATCTGAGATGAATACACATTTCTCAGATGAAGAAATACAAATGGCAAATAAATATACAAAAAAATGTGCAACATCACTAGTCATTCGAGAGATGCAAATTAAAACAACACTTAAGATTCCATCTTACCCCAGAAAGAATGGCTATTATTAAGAAATCAACTAATAACAAATGCTGGAGGGGCTGTGGGGAAAAAGGAACCCTTCTTCACTGTTGGTGGGAGTGTCGACTGGTACAGCCACTGTGGAAATCAGTGTGGAGATTCCTCAAAAAACTAGGGTTGGAGGTCCCATTTGACCCAGCTATTCCCCTTCTGGGCATCTTCGCAGAAGAATTAAAAACATCGTACCACAGCGATATATGTGCACCCATGTTTATAGCAGCACAATTTGTAATAGCCAGATCTTGGAAACAACCCAAATGCCCATCAACTGAGGAATGGATAAGAAAAATGTGGTATTTTTATACAATGGAGTACTATTCAGCCATAAAGATGGATAAACTGGAGACTTTTATAGGTAAATGGATGCAACTCGAGAAAATACTCATAAGTGAAATAAACCGGATGCACATGGGTAAGCATTGTATTGTCTCTCTAGTATGAGAAACTGAAAGAGTAAATAAGATCCAAAATGTACAATAGACATGGTGAATCAAAAAGAAACTGGTCAAAAGGAAAGAGAGACTGGAATAAGGGAATAGGGAAAAAAAAGAAGGGAAAGGGAAAAAAAATTGTATATGTATATAAGATGGTTAAGATAGATACACTACCAATTTTACTTAGTTCATTGAAGAGTAAGGTTTGTGCCAATAATGTTTGGACAACTGAATGCTAATGTCTGGTATCCTGAATAACTAACTTAAAGATAATAATATGTAATGCATTAACCATTGTTACCCTCATATTATGTTGTTTTGAAAATTTGTTCTTTTTTGATTTGTTTTGTTTTTTCTTCTCTTTAAAATAAAAAATAAAAAAAAAAAAAGTACAACATTGGCTGGGGATATAGCTCAGCAGCACAAGCGCCTGCCTGGCAAGTGCAAGATCCTCAGTTCGATTCCCGACACCAAAAAAAAAAAAGAAAATAAAAAGTACAATATTATATATACCAATAGCCCAGAATGAATACATTTATTATGTATTGTAAGCATATACTAATATATTTTTAAAACAGTTAAGAAAAAAAAAAGTAGTAGAATAGTGGAAGCTAAAAAAAAAGCCTACATATTTTACTTATAATAGTTATGTAAAAGCAGAGAAAATGAAATCAGACTACTGTGTAACCTTGAGTAAGTTACTGAATCTGTCTGTGCCTTGGTTTTCTCATCTACACATAGCCAGCAGTGGTGGTGTAAGGACTGCAAGTCCAAAGTCAGTCTGGGCAACCTAGCAGGACCCTGTCTCAAGATAAAAATAAAAAGGCCTGCCTGGCAAGGGCAAGGTCCTGAGTTCGATTCCCGATACCAAAATAAATAAATAAATAAACATAAAAAATAAAAAGGGTTGCAGTTGTAGCTCAGTGGTAGAGTACTTACAAAAGGTGAGGGTGGGGGAATGATACTTGTTTGCCTTTCTTTACATGTTGCTTTAAAAACTACAATCCACATAAATAATTCAAGAAGGCCTGACATGTAAACATTATGGGAAAATAGCAATTCTTATTCTAAAATTCATAATAAATTACAGAATTCAGTATATTTTGACCTCAAATACTATAGGATTTGCACTAAATATTAACCAAAATGAGATTAGCTCTACTAAAAATTCATGGAAATTAAGTGCAAATAAATAAACGGACCAAATATCTTTCAAGTTCACTGTATTTATTTACTTAAAATAGCCACACTGATAAGATATCTGATCAACAAAAATATTCAAAAATATTGAATAAGAGGAATTAAGCAAGAAAATATTGGAAAATAGCTACGAGTGTGTATATGTCTTCCTTTAAGTAGGTTCCCTACTTAATTATGTCAACTCCAAATTATTAACCATAAGATTTCAACCTCTATCTGACTTTTCACATTTTTTATTTGCCTTCTCAAGCAATCCTTCAAGTTCCCACTTCCCTAAGTTCTGTGCCTCTCTTGTGTCCTCCTTTACCTGTATCTATGCATATGTTTCTTAAATATACACCATATTATATTGTAATTATCCTATGTGCCTATCTTTTCCTATTGGACTTAAGCTTTCAGAAAGATCAGGAACTACATCTTGTCTCTGTGTCTATCATACCTAGCACAGGGCCTGTTACAAAACAAATGCTCAGTAAATATTAAGTGAGTAAATGATTTTTTAAATTATGAAGTGTTAATTAAAAATGATGAAAATGTTAATAAAACTGATTCTGAAAAAGGCCAACTTCTACGAAAGAAAAAAAAAAAGAATAGAAACCCAAACCAGTTACTGCTAATCTTAAAAGGTGCCACTTTTATATAAAAACTAATATTTTACTATATGAAAATATATTTGGAAGATTCTAAGACCATATTCAAGTCAACAATTCCTACAATTTTTAGTGCAATTTGTTTTTTTTTTTTTTTTTTTGTGGGTACCGGGGGATCAACCTCAGGACCTCGCGCACCAACAGGCACCCGTGCCGCTGAGCAATATCACCAGCCCCTTTTTCGTATATGGGATCCGGGAGTCAAACTCGGGCCCTCGCGCTTGCAAGGCAGGCGCTGACGCCGCTGAGCCATCTCACCGGCCCAGTGCAATTTGGCAATAAAAGCATAAATAATACAATGAACACCTTTATTTCCAAAATGCAGCCTAAGAAATAAAATATTAACAATAGTTTTCTATATTGACTACTTAATAGCTTTTTCTTTATCTTTTAGAGTTGAACCAAAGAAAAATTTATTCATTTTTTTTGCAGTGCTGGGGATCAAACCCAGGGCCTTGTGTACACTAGGCAAACATTCTACCTGTGAGTGCCCAAAGACAATTTTAAATGTGTGATAATTAAGTAAGTTTACACTATTGTACTTTAACTCACTTTTCCGTTTTGAAGAATATTGCACAACCGTCCACATGCTTTCTCTCCTGCTCAGACATGATTTTGGCACGTGACTTTGGAGAAAAAAATCCATCATATCCACGCTCCTTCAATGCTGGCAGAAAGAGAGTGAAGTATTGCTCTGTTTCCACTTCCTGAGATGAAAGAAAAGTTGTTATCTACGCTACAAAAGTAAACATGGATTAAGACATAAAAATATTCAGCATTATGTGATTAAGTTAAAACAATTCATGCAATAGATATTATCTTACCTCATGGTTAACAGCTGCCAACGGCAGCTTCTTAAACATAAAAGCATCAGAAAAGTGACATGATTTTTCTCATGTCCACTCAGCTAGGAGCGGGATTACATTCCAGGTCCCTTGGCTCCTGATGTAGAGTTCGCGCCAATAGATTTCACTTCCTCAAGACTAGTAATTCAAGTAAGTTGAGCATACAATAGATTAAAGCAGTAGGGAATAATAAATTTCACATATAAAGAAGTAATTTTCAAAAATTATTTTTTCTTCTGAATCATAGTTGATATGAATGATACCCAAAAGTGAGAAACATAAAATGAACCAAAAAAAAAAAATCTACTTCAAGGAATTTTTAAGTTCTTAAATATCAATCACACAATGAGTCATTAAGTTAGACCCTTCAACTTAGTAAATATTTTTAACAAATCCTTCCATATGAAATAAATATGAAGATAACGATTTATGTACGAAGATGCTCATAACACCATGATTTTATAACACCATAAATCTACAAGCAACTAAATGTCCAATAATAGGGAAAAGGCCAAATCAACATATATTCATATAATTGGTTTTGAAGAATTTTAGTGACATGGAAAATGCATTAACTGCAGTAAACACGCACCAAAAAAATGCCAATAGTGTGTTCTCAATTTTATTTTGAAAATATGTCTATAAATAAGTCAGTAAGTGAATAGAAAATTTGTATAAGAAAATACTCCAAAGTTTTAACACAGCAACTATTTTTAGGAGATGGGAATACATATTTTCCTCAATCGTATTTTAAATTTCGTCAAAATGTTCAACTTTTGTAGAATGAAGAATTTATAATATAGTATTTCTTTTTTTTTTTTTTTTTTTGTGGGTACCAGGGGTCGACCTCAGGACCTCGCACGCCAGAAGGCGCCCGTGCTGCTGAGCAATATCACCGGCCCTTTTCTCATATGTGGGTTCTGGGAGTCGAACTTGGGCCCTCACACTTGCCAGGCAGGTGCTTACGCCGCTGAGCCATCTCACCGGCCCCAATATAGTATTTCTTATGTAACAGAATTTTCTTAAATTATGATTAATCCTTAAAACTATACTTAAAAGAATGTGGAGCTGTTATTACTATACATCAACAAAAATATAAAGTAATTACGACAGCCTAATTTTATGTGCATCTTCCCCCTAATTCTGTGGCAGTCTGTGTCTACCAAAAAAAATTTAATTTTTGGAAGATTTTTTACTTTCTGTTATTTTACAGGCAACATAACTAACCAAGGTACCCTATTAGCAAATAAATACTTAAAAGTCTTCATTTTTCTTCTCAGGGTATGTTGAAAAGAATGTGTGAAATAAAACATAGAATTTTTTAAGCCCTTTTAAGAAACAGTAAATGAGGTAATGGGTATGTTAACTGGCCTGATGTGATCATTCTACAAAGTACACATGCACTGAAATATAACACTATATATCATATATACACACAATTACTATTTTTCAATTAAGATTTTAAAAATATCTCCTTAGGCACTTACTATGCTTTGAAAGTTGCTAAGAATAAATTATTTAAAACTATCATAAATCTTTTAGGCTAATCATTATTGGCCAAACATTGAAGTGATAAAACACATTTCATAAAACTTTTATTTCCTCTTCAGTTAAGTTCATTATTACAAAGTATTATTAAACAGAAGGTTCCAGGTTATATAATTTCTACTACTGGGCCCTTTAAGCGGCCCTTCATTAGTGGTTTGCTCCCTGGGAGACCTGAGCCCTTAAATGGTCTTTAAAGGAAGCAAGACTGTTATTTTCATTACTTTTAAAAGTCCAACATACATTACAAATTTCCCTAAAATAAAACTGCATGAACCAACCAAGAGAACAAAAGAAAAAGAGTTTAAATTTAAGAGGTGGCTTATAAAATAAAGCAAAAGTGTGTATTTTTTTCTTTGTTCATCTTTCCTTTTTGTCAGTGCCGGGGATTGAACCCATTTGTGGCAAGCATTTTTTTTTCCCCTGGACTCTTAAGGAGTTAAATTTATATTCCTGAAAAACTGGAAATCTTCTGCAGTTTCCTTTTTCAGCAGTACCAATCAATGATTTGCTCATAAAGTGAAATGTTAACATGGATAATGGGTAAAATTATAACTTTGGAAAACAACGAATGTAAATGCATGGCTGCACGCAGCAAAACAGTTTCACTGTGGAAATCTCAATGCTTATTAAAATTGTCCTTTTTTAAGAAAGAAAGGAAGGAAGGAAGGAAGGAAGGAAGGAAGGAAGGAAGGAAGGAAGGAAGGAAGGAAGGAAGGAAGGGAAGGAAGGAAGGAAAAGAAAAAAGAAAAGAAAAAATTCCTTTTGAATTTTTTTTTAATACAGGGTCTCTGCCAGAGGTAAGATCTTCTATTATTTTTAAATTCACCTTTAAGTTAAACACAATTTAATTTCTATAGAGTTACCTGAAGACTAATGATATCTGCGTCACAGTTAACAATTTCTTCCATAATTCCCTTTTTCCTGTATTCCCAGTTTAATGCCCAGGATGGGCAATAGCCATATAGCTGCCGTGTAGCGTACTTATCACATAACACATTGTAACACATAACCGTGAATGATGCTAAGAAGTGGGAAAGAAAACAACAGACAAAAGGAAAAATTAGACAACTTTTTCTAAAGCAGTTGTCATATGTACACCAGCACAAGCACACACATATATCCCCTATAGTTAGTGTAAGATTTTGGTAAGATACATCTACTAAAACTTTATTGGAATCCTTCATACAAAAGCTTAGTAGTCTACAATTATATTACTCATATTTGAGAAAATTTTAACAAATTAAAAAATTCAAAATTAAATCAGAGTACTAATGTTTTGTATGTTATTTGCATAGGTTTTTTATAGAAGTGGAACGAAAAGTAAATTTTGGTCTCATTCTAATGAAAGGGCTCTAATCTCATTACTTATTATCAAAATACCCATACTTAATACTTTTGGGGGGCCTATTACTGTTCTGAGCCATGAGAGTGTGAACTAACAAACTTTATTTAAAAGGAATCCTTTTTGTCAAATGTTCACTTCTAAAATAAAATTCTCAGCCAAGCGTGGTGGTGCACTCCTATAATCCCAGCACCTGGGAGGCTGAGGCAGGAGGATCACTGTGAGTTTGGGGCCAGCCTGGGCTACATAGTGAGTTCAAGGCCACCCTGAACTACACAGCTAGACCCTGTCTCAAAAAAATAAAAATAAAATAAAAAATAAAATAAAATTCTCATTTAAAAATTTTCTTGAACAATAAAAAGACTGGGCAAAATAACAGTCCAGAGAAGATCATTTATTTAAATAAAGTCCTCATTTTAAAATTTCCTTGAACAATAAAAAGACTGTGGGCAAACCAACAGTCCTGAGAAGATGGTTTGTATCCTCACTACGCAAAGTGTGCTCTTAGGCCCAGCACCATCAAGCATCCTCTGGGAACTCAGAAATGAAGAATCTCTAGCCCCAGGAACACCTATACAACAGAAGCTGCAGTTTAACAAAATCTCCCAGGTGATTCATATGCACACACCTGATTTTTATCAGTAATTCCCTATCATGGGTGCCCATTAGAATCACTTAGAAAAAAAATAGACTGATAACAAAGGGTGTCACTCCAGATTAACTAAATCAGAGTACTATATTAAGTTCTAGGTGGCTTTGATCAATCTTTTTTATTAGTACCTGCTTGTAGTATATAATGATGGCACTCCTTGTGGGGAGTTGGTACATGTATATATAACACATCAATTCTTTTTTCAATCTCTTTCCTCCCCCCATCTCCCTCCATCTCTTGTTCTCCTTCCCTCTTGCAAAAGATCTATGACCTACTGTCTTTTATTTTGTTCTTTAGTTATACCATACTTTGGGTTTCTCATATTTAAAAAAAACCATGTGATATTTAAGCTTGTGTGCCTGATTTATTTCACTTAACATTATGGTCTCAAGGTACATCTATTTTCCTACAAATGACTCAAGTGTATCCTTCTTTATGGCAGAGTAGTACTTCATTGTATATAAATACCACATTTTCTTTATCCATTTATCTGCTGATGAACATATAGGCGAGTTCCAAGATTTAGCTATTATGAATTGTGCTGCTATAAACATAGGTATGTATGTACCACTGTAATGTGTCTTTAATTCTTTTGGGAAAATAAGTTCTACACATTTTTAAAACACATACTAGGTGATTATAATGAACAGACATGGTTGAGAATCACCTATTAAAACAAAATGTGAGGAATCTAAGGTGAAGAAACGATTGATTTAAGTTGGTTCCATTTCAGATGATGGGAAAGGTATTAAAAGAAACTCAATTCAGTGGTCCGCTAGGCTGGTGGTCATTTTGTAAACAAGGAACTAAATTTCAGCTTAAGTTATTTGTATTCTCTGATTATCTTGGAACTGATCCAAAACCATTTTCAACCCTGTACATCAAGAGCACTGAGTTTACTCTGCTTCTCTGGATTTGAAATGTTCTTTGGAAGGAAGAGAAAGAAGAAAGACAAAGACAGACTGTTATTTGCTTCACTCATATTTTTTCTAAGATTTTGTGAAGTGAAATTTTACAGAAAAGACCAGAGATTATTATTTTTTAATGTGGGTACCAGGAGTCGAACTCAAGACCTCGCGCTTGCCAGCAGGCACCCATGCCGCTGAGCGATATCACCGGACCCTTTTTCGTGTGTGGGTTCTGGGAGTCGAACTCGGGCCCTCGCGCTTGCCAGGCAGGCGCTTACGCCGCTGAGCCATCTCACCAGCCCCCAGAGATTATTATTTCTATAAAACTGTATATACAAAAATCTATCAATGCAATGTCTACAACAGTGATGGCGAACCTTTTTAGAGCTTTCAATGATTCAAACAGTCCACACCACTGGCCTACAATTTTTAAGCAGAAGTAAAAATTAGCTAAGTTGCTGTATCATTACTCTTATACTCCACTTCTATCTGTTACCTTTTTCATTATCTGGGGTTGATTGCTACATAGTTTATCATCATCACTGTTTGGCTATAAATGACTTTTAACCATCGTTAGTTATTAAACACATCCTCCCCATGCACCAGAAATAAAAAGCATTTTTATTATCTTTTGTTGGTACTCAGAATCTACTCAAGGAAGCACAGTATGTCCCAAGAAAAATCCTTACTAGTTTTTCCATAAAGGAAACCTCGAGAATACATTCCTTTGAGAATTTGCCAACTGGTGAGAACTTGTTTCTGTTGTTCCTTTTCTTAATAGAAATGTAGCTGTTCAATATTAAGAAAGCATTTCAGGGCCGGTGAGATGGCTCAGCGGCATAAGCGCCTGCCTAGCAAGCATGAGGTCCTGAGTTCAACTCCTGGTACCCGCATATTAAAAAAAAAGAAAGCATTTCAAGATTATGCCCACTCATGTTCAAAAGAGGATTATTAAGAACTAGAAAATGGAGATTTTAGTATTAGAAAGGGAATAGGCAATGACTGGGGAAAGCAAAGCATAAAATAAATCTACCTAACTCAAGGCTTTGTAGAAAACCTTGGGTGTTCCTTTTTTAGACCATCAATGTGCATCCTTTTGTAGAAGTGCTATGCACAATAACGATGACACAGTACCTCTTTTATTTTTTATATTTTTGTTTTTTGAGACAAGATCTAACTATGTAGTCCAGGCTGGCCTCAAAATCATGGTGATCCTCCTATCTTAGCCTCCTGAGTGCTGGGATAACAGGCATGCGCCACCATGACTGGCGACACAGTGCTTCTTGTAACAGGCCAATACTGTGGTTCTAGAGTGTTGTAATTTTAAAATTATTACTTCTGGTAGACATAAAACTGTACTGTCTATTTCTCAGTTATTAAAATACAAACAGAAACATGAAGAGGATACAAGAGATTATATTTCCCAATACTATGACAAATGTTTTGTCCCAAAACCTCTTAACTTTTTATAAAAAAGACAAAAGCAGAAGGGCTTTATATTGTACAAAATGTACATAATAAATTCAGTGACTTAACCTTTAAAGGTTATTAAAGTAGAAATGTTCAGTGACTGATGTAACCTTCTATTGAAACAGTAAGTCTTCATTTAATTTTAAAATGAAAATCATTTTAAGTAGAATTCCCAAGTCTAAAATGTCTAATATGTAGTAAGAAGTCCTATAAATATCAAGCCATGACTACTAGTGTCTACAAAACGATAAAGGTTTGTATTTTCTACATTATTACTGTTCTAGACATGCTAGGTTATATCTTTAATTACTCAGATATTCACCTTGTCCATTTCTATAACACTGGACTGGATTATTTTGTTGCTAGGACCATTAACTTAACCTATTATTAACTGTTATCAGTTTACCTCTCAAGAAAGACAAAAGCACCAAAGTAGTTCAAATTTTTCATTTCCGAAGAAAATTCATTATTACTCATTTTCTTAAATCACCCAATACCATATGGGAAGATGCCATTTGGAAAGCTGTATAGCAAGGAATACTTTTTTTGTTTGTTTTTTGAGGGTTTTTTTGAGACAAGGTCTCACTATATAGAGCTCAGGCTGACTCTGAACTCACTATGTACCCCTGGCTAGCCTCAAATTCATAGCAATCCTCCTGCCTCAGCCTCCCAAATCTGGAATTACAGACATGTACCACCATGCCCAGCCCAGTGAGGAATAATCTAAAACCAAGACATGCATCACTGTGAAGTATACAAAATACTTGTACATCTCACTATCAAAAGGTGAATTTTGTAAGTCTATCCATCAATATTTCTAAACTTACCTACCCATAAAAGGTAAAATGAAGGCCTATTATAGATCATGGAGCCCAAATCGCATTTGAAGCACATCTGAGAACACCCAAGAAACTATGAAAAAAAAAAACTACCTGATGGCAGAATTTGGTCTCGTTCTTTTAATGTAATCCATGGCCTCGGAGGAAGCTGCTCTGGATGAACTGAAAAACATTTTGTAAACATCAGTTAATTTCATGTGTTTCTAAAATCAGTATCATTTAGTTTATAATGTGAAATCAACTTGTTTTTTATTCAGCTATAGTGGCCCACAAACTGACTTAAAATCCAATACTAAAATTTAGTGAAGATTTAGAAACCAAAGGACTTTTAAGAAAAGTTACATAGAGAAGATAAAACTAATATCAGAAAAGAACATTAGGAAACTCATTAATGCTATTTTTACTTTCATGGTATTTATGAAAAGTAAAATCTTATGTCTCATTTACATATGTAAATTGTGTTGACCTAGCCTTGGGAAATCAAAGCTATGTGAAATTACAACATGCTGATTATTAAAACACTCAGACATCCTGAAGATAAAAAAATATATATATATGAATATATAATAAAGATTACTGAAACTTCTAATGGGGCTTTCATTTCACGCTCTTTCTCTTTTTATTGTGTTGATGCAAAGCAAGAGATAATAAACCTAGGCTGTACAGAAAAAAAGGCATTGGTTAAATATTAATTGTTCAGACATGGTTATCACTATCATGGAACTAAATTACCAGATAAAAGAAAATTCACTAAGTTATGATTTAACTACTTCCTTTTCTCCTTCCTTTTAAAACTCTACACAATTACAGAACAAGAGCATTCACTGTTCACAGATTTGCCCATGGTATTAATGGCTGAGTAATGTGTTTCTTTAAAATAAAAACACTCCGGGCCGGTGAGATGGCTCAGCGGCTTAAGCGCCTGCCCGGCAAGCGCGAGGGCCCGAGTTCGACTCCCAGAACCCATATACGAAAAAGGGGCCGGTGATATCGCTCAGTGGCACGGGCGCCTGCTGGCGCGCGAGGTCCTGAGGTCGACCCCCCGGTACCCACAAAAAAAAAAAAAAAAAAAATAAATAAATAAATAAAAACACTCCATCTTTATCCAACTCTAGAAACTTTCACCAAAGTAGCCCATACCTTAAAAAGTATCACTTCAATAATGATTTTGGTGCTCCAAAAACCTATTGAAACAACCGCTTTTTGCAGAGTGCAATAAACATTATTCTGTATAATCCACATCTTTCCAGGAAAAAAAATGAGTTATCTTAAAACAACAAATCATCCAGCTGGTTCAACATATTTAATCCTAGAAAATAATCATGCCTCCTAGGAGTATCTGAATAATAAATTTACGGCAACTGTCTCAAAAATGGAAATATGGGCTAGAGGGATGTGGACTTAAGCGGCTTTGCATCACAGGATGGAGCAGCCCTGGGCTGTCGCCACACCAGTGGCAGGTGCAGAAGGTCAGCCCACAGCACCCCACACCACCTCACCCTGCAACAAGCAGCAGTGGCAGAAGTACTGACTCAGCAAGGTTACCAACCACAGCAGAAGTAGTGGTGGTGGTGGCAGAGGCACCAGTGAAAGCACGGAGTGGAACAGCACGACCCTTCCCACCCTGGTACCACTTGCTTGAGGGACGCGGGACTTAAGCAGCACTACACCATGCAAGCAACAAGTGGGAGGTTAGCACTCCCCCCTCAGGAGAGGAAATAGAATTGGGACTGAGCAGCCTTGGACAGCAGCGGCAGGAGAAGAGGGTCAGCCCACACCACAGCACCCCACTCCACCCCACAACAAGCAATCCTAAAGGACAGACATGTGCCAGTGAAAGAGGAACACAGGAGGCTGTGAAAGGACCAGGAGGAAAGAACTATACACGGGACTGGGAGCAGCCCTGGGCTGTCTCAGTCAGAGGGTGACAAAGCAACTAGGAGAGAGATGCAGAGACAAATAGGGTAAGGAGTGGGCAGGCCACCAAGGGACATAAAGGAAATACTAGCTGAAGACTCTGGCCCCAGCCTCCCACATCTGGAGGCCAAGATCAGCCCCACATCCAGCACTAATTCTACTGCAGACTTGGTGGGGTTATGCAGTAGTTTTGGGCTCTCTGTGGACACCAGAGGAATTTTATTCTTTATTATATTTTTTTCTTCTTTCTTCACTGGTTTGTTTCATTTTTCTTCTTATTTGGGGGGGGGGATTTCTTTACCTATATTTTTGTTCTAATCTATTTGTCTTCCTTCTCCCTTTCCTCAATTATCTCTCTTGATTTAATGATATTTTCATGTGAATGAACATTCTCTCTAGTGTTTCTGGTTAGCTTCAATAATCCTTTGCTTACTCCTTCATTCTTGCTTCTTCTGCCCTCTTCTCTAGTTCCCCAAAGCTTCTGTGATTATCCTTTGTCCTCCAGCCTTGCTTCTACTATATTTCTCTTTATTTATATGTATTATCCACTATCCCTATTAAATTTCCCCACCACAGGGTAAAACCACTTTACAAAGAGGAAACGCTTTCTATACAAGCTCCCAATTTATGTTGGATTTTGTTATATAACTGTAAATCTTGCTCCTATGGTTAACAGTACCAAATCAATAGTGACCACATTTGTCAGTTTCTAAGCTGTGCTTGATGCTAGTGTTATTGCTAATTGTTCTACTTCAACCAGGATGTCAGAGCTGTTATAATCAGTTGTTCTCCCTTGTATAACAACACTGGGAAGGTCTAAGGTAATAACCATCACCACACTGTAGTACCAAAGGACTGGGGCTGAGCCAAATACATACCAACATCTGACACTTAATAAATTGGGAAGGCAGGATCTTGGGACAGACACAAAAACCAAGAACCTCCTATACCTTGAAGATATACCTGAAGAGCAGACATTTCCTAGGGAAGCCTCAATATTGGTAATAAAGCTATCTACTATAAAAAGTTGAAAGAATCAACACAGAAAACAAAATAAAATTTTAAAACATAGAAAATGACAAGACACAGAAGCAAAATGCAGCCCCAACCTCCAGGCCATCCAGAACAAGACTAGCAGACAACAAGATTGAGAAAAATGGACACCACAAACCTGAAATTTCTAAAATGACAGCCAACAGAAGTAAAGAATCAAATCCATGAGGCTATAGAGGAAATCAGATCAGAAATAATCTCTCAGGTTAAAAAAAGAGATGGCAACCATAATGAAAGACTTGCTCAGTAAATCTAGAGTAGATTTACAAAACAAACAAACAAAAAAAACTAGAGGAGCATAAGAAAATGATGGAAACCATGAAAGCCCAACATAGGAAAGAAATGGAATCCATGAAACAGATTCAAACAGATATCCAGGAAATAAAAAAATCCCACTGAAACTGCAAAACCATATGAATGAAAGTGAAGACAGAATATCAGTCCTAGAAGACAGGATCATAACTAGTGATCATAAAAGGAAAGATCTCTTAAAAATAACAAGGGACCATGAAAAAACAATTCAACAGCTGCAAGATGATATAAAGAAGAACAACATAAGATTTACTGGACTCAATGAAAAGGCAGGAGTCAGCACAAATTACATAAAAATACTGCTTGCACAAGTAATGGAAGGAAACTTCCCAAGCATGGAAAAAGAATTTGACATACAGATAAGGGAGGGAGACACACTGAACTCCAATTAGCCATGACCAAAATAAATCTACACCAAGGCATATAATAATCAAGATCCCAGAATTTCAGCACAAGAACAGAATATTAAAAGCTGTTAGAGAAAAGAAATAGATAGATCACCTATAAAGAAAGGCCAATAAGAATCACAGCAGACTTCTCAAAACAAACCCTCAAGTCAAGAAAAGCTTGGAGTGAAATATTTCAAGTCTTCAAAGAAAACAACTTCCAACCCAGATTGATGTATCCTGCAAAAGTATCTTTCAAAATTAATGGAGAAATAAGATATGTCAATGACAAGGAACAACTGAAGAAATTCATGACCACTGAACTAGCTCTACAAAGTGTACTGAAAGATATTCCAGACAGAGATAAAAATGACCACAATTCCAAGAACAACAACGGAAAGAAACTACCAGGCAGGGCAAGCAATTGAACAGAGGAGAAAGACAGGAAACCTACAGCAGGAAAATAACATGAGAAGGATAAGTCAGTAAATCTCAGTTATAATCATCAGTGCAAATGGTCTCAATTCGCCAATCAAAAGAAACAAGACTGGCAGAATGGATCAAGAAGCAAGATCCAACAATATGCTGTATACAAGAACCATATATTTTTTTTTTTTGTGGGTACCGGGGGGTTGACCTCAGGACCTCACACGCCAGCAGGCGCCCGTGCCGCTGAGCGATATCACCGGCCCCTTTTTCGTATGTGGGTTCCGGGAGTCGAACTCGGGCCCTCGCACTTGCCGGGCAGGTGCTTAAGCCGCTGAGCCATCTCACCGGCCCACAAGAACCATATTTAACTCAAAAAGGAATTCAAAAACTGAAAGTCAAAGGATGAAAAATAATACTCTACGCCACAGGAACCCAGAAAAAAAAAAGCAGGGGTAACTATTCTATTTGCATACAATGTAAACTTCAAAGCAAGAATGATCAAAAGAGATAAGGCCACTACATACTTGTTAAGGGAAAATTTCAAGAAGAGATAACAATCATAAATATATATGCACCAAATACAGAGCACCCAACTATATAAAACAAATATTAATGGACATGAAAAATCAAATAAGCACTAATACAATTGTAATGGGGGACCCTAATACCACACTGTCACAAATAAATAAAGTAGACAAAAAAACCAGCAAAAAAAAAAAAAAAATCAGAACTGAAACAAACCTGTGAACAAATACACTTAGTAGATACTTAGTACTTAGAGTGTTTCACCAACAACATCAGAATACACATTCTTCTCAGCTGCAGATGGGACGGTCTCCAAAATAGATCATATACTAGCCCATAGAAAATGCTTAAGTAAATGCAAAGGAGCTGAAATTATCCCATGCATATTATCTGACCATAGTGCAATGAAATTGGAAATCAGTGGCAAAAGAAACCATAAAAACTCCATGAACACATAGAAATTAAATAACACCCTCCTGAAAAACCAATGGTCACAGATGAAATTAAAGAAGAAATTAAACAATATCTACAATTGAAAGATAATGCCTATACAACATACTGGGACTTATGGTACACAATGAAAGCAGTCATAAGAGGGAAATTTATAGCAGTGAATTCTCACATCGGGAAAACAGAACAAGCTCAAATAAACCACCTCATGCTTCTAGAAAAAGAAGAATAAGTCAGCTCAAAGCCTGTACAAGGGAGGAAATTATAAAGATCACAGCAAAAATTAATGCAATTGAGATGAAGAAAACAACACAAAGAATCAATGAATCAAAGAGTTGGTTCTTTTAAAGATTAAATAAAATTGACACACCCTTAGCGAACTTTATCAAAAAAAGGAAAGAAAAGACTCAAATCCATGCAATGAGGAATGAAAAGGGTGAAATCACAACGGATCCTGTGAAAATCCAGAGGATCATCAATACCTACTTTGAGAATGTTTAATAAAATGGTAAACACAGAAGAAATGGACAGATCCCTAGAAATGTATGAATCACCAAAGTTGAATCGAGAAGATATAAAAATTTTAAATGACCCAGTATCAGTTAATAAAATTGAAAATGTAATTAAAAACTTACCAACAAAGAAAAGCCCAGGTCAAGATGGATTAACTGCTGCATTCTACCAGAAATTTAGAGAAAAGCTAATGCCATTACTCCTTAAATTCTTCAATGAAATTGAAAGCGAAGCAGCATTCCCTAACTCATTCTTGGAGGCAAGCATTACCCTGATACCAAAATCAAAGACGAACCCAACCAAAAAAGAGAACTACAGGCCAATCTCGCTAATGAACATAGATGCAAAAATCATCAATAAGATACCGGCAAACAAAACGCAACATTCACCATGACCAAGTAGGATTCATCCCAGGGATGCAGGGATGGTTCAACATACACAAATCAGTAAATATAACACACCTTATCAACAGAGCCAAAGACAAAAATCACATGACCACCTCAATAGATGCAGAAAAAACATCTGGCAAAAATGATAAAAACCCTATAGAAAATTGGAATAAATGGTCTTAATCGATAAAAGCCATCTATGACAAACCAACAGCCAACAACATACTAAATGGACAAAACCTGAAAGCTTTCACTCTAAAATCAGGAACAAGACAAGGATGTCCACTGTCACCACTCTTATTCAAAATAGTTCTGGAAACATTAGCCAGAGCAATTAGACGAGAGAAAGAAATAAAAGGTATAAAGATAGGAAAGGAAGAAGTTAAATTATTATTATTTGCAGATGACATGATACTCTACATAGAAGACCCCAAAACCTCCACCTAAAGACTTCTAGAATTAATAACTGAATTCAGTAGCATAGCTGGATACAAACTCAACACTCCAAAATCAGTAACATTCCTATACACAAATAACAAATTCACTGAGAGATTAATTAGGGAAATAACACCTTTCACAATAGCATCTGAAAAAATGAAATACCTAGGAATCAATCTAACAAAGGAAGTAAAAGGCCTTCTACATGGAAAACTACAGTACTCTGAAAAAGGAGATCAAAGAGGATATCAGAAAATGGAAAGATCCCTTGCTTTGGGTAGGAAGAACCAACATAGTGAAAATGGTCATACTCCAAAAATTGTTATACACATTTATGCAATCCTAATCAAAATACCATTAGCATACCTCACAGAATTTGAGAAAATAATCCTAAAATTCATTTGGAACCAGAAGAGACCTGGAATAGCAAAAACAATTCTAGGCAAAAGATGTAAGGCAGGCAACATCACAATCCCTGACTTGAAGTTATACTACAGAGCCACTATGATAAAAACAGTATGGTACTGGCAAAAAGCAGACCAGAGGGTCAATGAACAGATTAGAAGATGCAGAACAACTCTGAACACACTCAGCCACCTTATCTTTGACAAATGGACCAAACATGTTCACTGGAAGAAAAATAGCCTCTTTAATAAATGGTGCTGGAAAAACTAGCTTTCCACATGCCAAATACTAAAATTAGACCCACGTCTATCACCATGCACTAAACTAAAATCAAAATGGAGCAAAGATCTAAATATTAAAACAGAAACACTAAATCTGCTGGAAGAGAAAATAGGTAGATCTCTTAAAGACATAGGTATAGGTAAAGACTTCATGAACAATACCCAGGTAGCCTGGGAAATACTACGAAGAATCAACAACTGGGATCTCATCTGATTAAAAAGCTTTTGCACAGGAAGAGAAACTACCAACAGAGCGAAGGGACAACCCACAGAGTAGGAAAAAATTTCAGCCAGTTGCTCCTCAGACCAAGGAGTAATATCTAGAACATATAAAGAACTGAAAAAAATCAGATCCCCTAAATTCAAAGACCAATCCAAAAATGGCCATCTGAGATGGATACACATTTCTCAGATGAAGAAGTACAAATGGCAAATAAGCATATGAAAAAATGTTCAACATCACTGGTCATTCAAGAGATGCAAATTTAAATAATGCTAAGATTCCATCCCACTCCAGAAAGAATGGCTATTATCAAAAAATCAACCAATAACAAATGCTGGCAGAACTGTGGGGTAAAGAGAACACTTCTCCACTGTTGGTGGGAGTGTAGACTGGTGCAACCACTGTGGAAATCAGTGTGGAGATTCCTCAGAAAACTAGGACTAGAGGTCCTATTTGTCCTAGCTATTCCCCTTCTTGGTATCTTCCCAAAAAAATTAAAAGCATCATATCACAGCAATATCACACCCATGCTTATAGCAGCACAGTTTGTAATAGCTAAATCTTGGAAATAACCCAAAAGTCCATCAACCAATGAATGAATAAAAAAGATGTGTTTTGTTTTGTTTTTATATAATGGAGTACCACATGGCCACAAAGAAGGATAAACTTGAGATATTTATTACTAAATGGATGGACCTTGAGACCACAGTCTTAAGTGAAATAAATTGGGACACATATGTAAATATTGCATTGTCTCTCTGGTGTGAGAAACTGAAAGTGTAAATAAGAACCAAATTGTATAACAGATATCGTGAAATAAGAAACTGTTCAAAAGGAAAGGGGAACTAGGGAGGGGGGAGGGGAAAAGGAAGGAAGGGAAAAGAAAAAATGAGAAAAGAAGGATAAATGGAAACAAAGCTTTGTAAATAAGGAGGGGAAGAGGGGTTGAACAGAGGGGAGGGGAATGGTAGGGGAAAAAAAGGTATATCATTACAGGTACAAATTCCCTATGATGAATGTGATCATTGTATATACCTAAATTATACCAATAAACAATTAAAAATTTTAAAATGGAAATATATAAGTAAAATGAATAAACCAAAAAAAAAAAAAATCTAAGCGTTGGTACTCTTGCTACTAAAATCTACCTAAGTTAGCATCAGTAAAAATTCAGAAATCAAAAAGTTTCTCAAAAAATGAGTAAGGTATTATTAACATTTGTTGCTTCCCAAATCTTAACTAGCACATCACAGTGCATCAGTGTAAGTGAAAGGCAGTGTTCACCAACAGTATTCAAAGAGCCAAAAACATAAGAAATGATAATCTCCCCACTAACCAAGAGATTAAAAAGATGAGACAAAATTTTTTAAACAGGTTGACCCAAAATTTTAAAGTTTAATTGTATCCAGGGTTGGTGTTGGTGAAAAGAAATAGCTACTTGTAGCCAGGTGGGGGTGGCACACGCCTGTAATCCCAGCTATTCAGGAGGCTGAAGCAGGAGGTTCTCTAGTTTGAGACCAGCTTGGGCAACTTAGTGAAGCTCTGTCTCAAAATAAAACAAAAAAGGGCTGGGGATGTAGCTAAGGGGTAAAATGCTTGCCTAGCATGCACAGGGACCTGAGTTCAATCCCCAGTACCACATACACACACACACTGAAAGCTACTCTCATGTATAACTTCTAGGAATATAAATTAAAACAGCTATCTGGAGAACAATTGGCATCATCTTCTAAAACTTAAAACATCCATGTCCCTATGACTTAGCAACTGTATGTCCTGGGATCTGCCCTATCTGCTAACGCAGCATTCAAAGGACATTCATTATACTATTGTTTATAACACCAAAAGCAAATGTAAATGGGTAAGTAACACCCATTTAAAGAAAATCTATCATACAGTTTAGAAGAAAAAGTGCGTGTGTGCGTGCATGTGTGTGTGTGTTAAATGGAAACATATCCAAGGAATACTGCAGACTAAACAGAATTTAAAAATGAGGAGTAGAAGTGATATAATTTATCAGAAGATTTTAAAGCCACACACTAAAAGTAATTCTATAAAATCTGTCCTGGTACAACTTCTGTATATAAATAACTACCAGAAAGTAATCCAACTTATAAGTATGATTACATACATAAAGGAACTGGAATTAAAGGTCAAAGAAAAATTTAGCCCTCATAGAAATTTTAAATATTTTATAAGGAAGATCATATATTCATGTGAGACAAATACTTAAAATCAATTTTTAATTTTTATTTATTTATTTATTTATTTTGTGGGTACCGGGGGTCAATCTCAGGACCTTGTGCACCAGCAGGTGCCCGTGCCATTGAGCGATATCACCGGCCCCTTTTTTCATATGTGGGTTCCGGGAGTTGAACTCAAGACCTCGCACTTGCCAGGCAGGTGCTTACGCCGCTGAGCTATCTCACCAGCCTAAAATCAATTTTTAAAGATGGAACATAATCAATTATCCAATAAAACAAAGAAACAAAGATATATGGAACTATCACAGAAAATAAATATACTCGTGACCCAATCTGCCAAAAGCAACATCTCCAGCAAAGCCCAAAACAACCACCTCATCTCACTTCATACACTGGCTAGCAGCAATGGGTCTGATCTGCACCCAGTGAGGGTGTCAACTGAGCCTGGAAGGGACAATAGAACTTACATGCTCGACTTAAACCTGACAGTGGTCTTTAAAATTGCCAAATTAAAAAGGATCAAGAGGTCAATATGGCGGAGCAGAAGCAGGCAGCTAACACAGCCTCTCTGTGACCTGTAATGGAGACAGCTAGAAAACAGCTACTAAACAAGGAGAAAGGGAAGAGCTCCAAGAATCAAGAAAGAGCGGATAAGAAAAGGAAAAAAGCATGGAAACAGAAAGGCAACACAGAAAAGAACAAAGCAGGTTGCGAAATCAACCCCAACTCCCGGGGGGGAGAGAAACTGAGTCCATAAGCACAAGGGAAGCCCAGACAGGGCTGGCAGTCTCAGTGGTAAACAACAGACCAGAACATTAGCCCAAGTAAAAACTTAGTACAAGCTGTAAATTCATTGCGTATTTACTATGAAAGTGACTCCTCTCACATGGTAGGCTAGCTCTCTAGAAGAAATCTATTGCAGTACCTGCCATTCCCTGGAGTGGCATGACCAGGAGCCATTTGGATAGAGGGGCATACTGTTTGAGACTGAGGTACTTCAGGGATCAGAAGTCACAGAACCAACACATGTTAGGGTTCCTATGTACACCTTGCTGCAGTGACTGGCAGGAAGACAGCCCAAAAAAAAAAAAAAAAAAAAAAAAAAGTGGAGAGGGGAATGGCTCATCACAGATACCCTGAGAAGTTTGAGCAGTAGAGAGCTCAGGCTGTGGAAGGCACAGATGGTCGGCAACACCACTCTCCATGGTGAGGAGCCAGGCCTAGATGTGGTTTTCTTAGGGGGCAGAGTCTGAAAACATTGGGATCAAGTGCAGCTGATTACTTGGTTCCCCTCACTGCCCCTATACAGCACAGAAATCAGTGTCTGTTTGCTTGCCCCAAATGCCAGTGTATTTGAGAATACACCTCTGCATGGACATTTGCTACATCCCAGAGTACATCCTACGAGGAGCCTCTGAACAAGTAGGGTACCTTTGCAGCTCACAAGCTGCAAAACCACATGGGGACAGCAGTGGTACAGGGTACAAACTGTACCCTGTGGTACGTATACAAACAGTAAATGTCCCTGGAATTAATATAGCCCTGCAGCACACAACATACCACTGAATGGCCCCCACAGCGGGTAAGCCCAGGCAGACCTCAGCTTTCACACAGCAATGGCCTGTCAAGTGGGTAAAAACAAAACAGGCCCTAGTTACAACTCACTATCAAGGCAAAGTTACTGGTGGACTTGAATACTTCAGGTCTACAAAGAAACTTTACCTATTCAAACACATTGGTATAGAGGACTTTTTTGGACTCATATTTCTTTTTCTTCACTTTTTTCCCCTTTTTTTCTTCCTTCATTTTTTCTTTCCTTCTTTAATGTCCCTGTGACTTTTACATATTTTACTTTATTCATTAATTGGATCTGTATCTCACTTCTTTCTCTTCCTATCTTACTACCTTCATTTGTTTTCTAAATTTTACTTCTTCCACTTTTCCCTTTCTCCAACTCCTTTTTCATTATTATTACTTTATTATTACTAACCTTTATGAAATTTTAGCCTTTCGGTTTATATTATTGCTTTTTTCTACTGTAAATGGTGGTATAGTTGTTGCTTTTAACTGGTTTTTACCGTATGTCAATATCAGGTTTGCCTTTGTGTCATCATCACTCTGAGCAGTGATGGGGATCACACCCTCAAAATAAGACTGTACCTTAAGAAGACCTTCACATAAAATTAGAAGATATTCGTCCCAACCAATGCACAAATCTCGCCACAGAAATAAAGTATAAAAATACAGGGGCCGGTGAGATGGCTCAGTGGCGTAAGCGCCTGCCTTGCAAGCGCGAGGGCCCGAGTTCGACTCCCGGATCCCACATACGGAAAAGGGGCCGGTGATATCGCTCAGCGGCACGGGCGCCTACTGGCGCGCGAGGTCCTGAGGTCGACCCCCTGGTACCCACAAAAAAAAAAAAAAGAAAAAAAAAAAAAAAAAAATACAACATACTGTAACTCTTCCAAAGGCCCAAAATTTGTCAATAACTGAAAAAAAAAAAAAAAAGATACTGAAGTAAATGAAATGCCAAAGAATTCAAAAGACTGATTTTTAAAATAATCAATGATGCCATAGATGATGCAACCAAGTGGCTTAATGAATTAAAAAAGACAATGCAGGTTATAAAGGACTAATTCAACAAAAAGAGATTCTGCAACAAAGAGAGATCCTGAAAAAGAACCAAACAGAAATCTTGGAAATGAAAAGTGCAACAAGCCAAATCAAAAATTCAATTGAAAGCTTCATGAATAGGCTGGACTAAGCAGAAGACAGAATTTCAGTGCTTCAAGATAGCGATGAATTATCATACTCAGGCACTTAGAAATTGTGGACAAAACACCCAAGAACTCTGGGACATGCTAAAAGACCAAACTTACGAAGTTTTGGTGTAGAACAGAACACTAAGGTTCAGACTAAGGGAACAGAAAATCTACTCAACACAATCTAGTCAACAAAAAATAACAGAAAACTTCCTAAACCTTGGATAAGATATGAGTATCGAGAAACAGAAGGCATTTAAAGCGCCAAATAGGTGTGACCAGAAGAGAATCTCCCCCATACCACATTACAGCTAACAGGGCAAAAATACAGAACAAGGAAAAAACATTGAAACCTACAAGAAAGAAATGCTAAGTCACTTGTAGAGGCAAACCCATCATCTGTAGAATAACTGCAGACTTCTCTGCAGAAACTCTAAAGGCCAAGAGAGAATGAAACAATGTATTTTAAACCCTGAAAGAAAAATACTGCGGGGCTGGTGAGATAGCTCAGTGGCATAAACGCCTGTCTGGCAAGGGTGAGGTCCTGAGTTTGACTCCTGGTACCCACATACGAAAAAAGGGCCAGTGATATCACTCAGCGGCATGGGCACCTGCTGGCGCACAAGGTCCTGAGTTCGATCCCTGGTATCCGCAAAAAAAAAAAAAAAAAGGAAAGAAAATAACTGCCAATCTAGATTATTATATCCATCAGAGCTACTCTTCAAAATTGAAGGAGAAAGACCTTCCAAGATAAGCATAAACTAAAGAAATTCATGAAAAGTAAAACAGGATTGCAGAAGATACTTTTTTTAAAAAAGTCATACATGGAAGAGGAAGAGTAGATAACCTATTGAGAATCAGGAAATGAATCAATTAAAAAATGACAAAATGACAGCAATTAGTATATAACTTTTTAAAATAACTCTGAAAGGAAATGGTCTTAACTTTCCAGTTAAAAGACACAGGCTAGTAGATTGGAATAAAAAACAAAACCCAACACTTTGCATGCTTGCAAGAAATACACCCCCACTAGCACTGACACAAGGTTAAAGGATGGAAGATACTACGTGCAAATAGAGTACAAAAGCAACGAGGATTAGCTATACTCATACTGAATCTGACAGAGCAGACATCAAGACAAAATTAGAAGAGATAAAGACCACTATGTTCTCCAAAACAGATCATATTTTAGGCAATAAAGCAAATTTTAAATACAGGGAAAAAAAAAAAGAAACAGCCTCTCACATCTTACCAGATGACACAGAAAATTAACAGCAAGAAAAACTACAGAAACTATACAAACACATGGAGACTGAACAACTCACTTTTGAGCAATCAGTGGGTCACTTAAGAATTCAGGAGCAAAATTTATAAATTCCTAGAATCACATGAAAATGGAAATACAACATACCATAATCTGTAGGCCATGGCAAAGGGAGTTGTAAGAGGAATGTTTATAGCGATGACAGCTTACATAAAAAAAAAAAAAATTAGACCTCTAATAAATAAATAAGGATGCATCTCAAGGTCTTGGAAAAAACAAGTACAAACCAAAAACCATGCCCAATAGAAAAAAAGAAACAATAAAGATCTGGGATAAAATGAATGAGATAGAAAATAAAGAACAATACAGAACAATACACACAATAAATGATACAAAGAGTTGGTTCTTTGAACAAGATCCATCAACTCTTAGCTAAACTAACCAAAAGAAAGAAAAGACCCAAACCAATACAATTAGAAATGAAAAGGAAGATGTTACAACAGACAACACTGAAATCTATTAAGTCCAAGGCCTTCACACTGAGCTACATACATCCCTATCCCATGTTGTGTTGTGTTGTGCTGTGTTTTTCGAGACAAAGTTTCACTAAGTTGCCCAGGCTAGGTTTGAACTTGCTATCCTCCTGCCTTAGCCTCCCTCCCAGAGTACTAGGATTATAGGTGTGCACCACCATACCAGGCTGGTAACAATTTTTATGAAACAGAAATGCCTATATAGTATCAGATACAGTATATTTTAGAGGAAAGAAAGTACTTGGAACACAGAATATCATTACATAATGATAAAAATTATCAATCCACAAAAAAAAATAGCAATCAAGTATGTATACACCAATCAATAGAGCTTAAAAATACTTGAAGTAAAACATAACAAAGCTCAAAGAGAAATAAATGCACAACTATAGTTGAGGATTTCAATACCCCAATACCACCAGATAGGACTATTAGGTAGGAAATTGGAAAAGATAAAGAATTGAACACCAACATCATCTAACTTATAGATTACTTGACCCCACACCTGGAGAAAATACATGTTTTTCAAGAGCCCAAGGAACACTCTCAAACAGTATACCAAATCATAATACAAACTTCAAATTTAAAAGAAATGAAATAATAAAGGATATGTTTTCTAACTGGTCCCAAACTAAAATCAAACAAAGAATGAAGAGAAGGGGGCCGGTGAGATGGCTCAGCAGCGTAAGCGCCTGCCCGGCAAGCGCGAGGGCCCGAATTCGACTCCCGAAACCCACATATGAAAAAAGGGCCGGTGATATCGCTCAGTGGCGCGGGCGCCTGCTGGCGCGCGAGGTCCTGAGGTCGACCCCCGGTACCCACAAAAAAAAAAAAAAAAAAAAGAATGAAGAGAAGGACAACAGGAAAAGTTTAAAAGCCTTGTAAGTTATATAACACAATCTAATAATCCATTGGTCAAAGAGGAAGTCACAAAAAAGAAGTTAGTAAAATACACTGAACTGAATGAAAATGAAAACAAAACATACCAAAATTTGTGGGGGTGCATCTAAAGAAGTACTGAGGGGAATTTATAACATGATATGACTACATTAAAGAAGATACAGCAAAGTGTGGTGGTGTCACACCTATGATTCCAAGACTCTGGGAGGGTGAGACCAGATCCCAAGTGCAAACCCAGCCTGAGCAACTTAGTGACTGGGCAAAACCCTGTCTCAAAATATAAATAGCTGGGGATGTAATTCAATGCCAAGGCCTTGGGTCCAATCCCCAAAACAACAATCAATCAATCAGTAAATAAACAAACGAATAGAGAAAAGAGTTTCACTCATGGATGGACAGATGGATGGATGGATGGGAAAAATCTCAAAAAACTTGAATTCCTACCTCAAACTAGAGAAAGAAAAAACTACACCAAGCAGAGGAAGGAAATAATGAGATACAAAAAGAAATGAAAAAAAAAAAACCCAAAAACAAACAACAGAAAAGAAATACAATGGAAGTTCAAAGCAAAAGGGAATTCATGTAGCTTCCCCCGCCACCACTTAGTTATATTAGTATCAAAGTAAATTTTAAAGAAAAGAGCAATATAGTGACAAAAGATTTTAATAACCAGGAACACATGAAAATATACCCTTAACATTTATAATTAAAAGACTGAAAAATAAGAAGAAACAAATATATAATCAAAAGGGGACATATTAATATAGGCCCACAAGTACTGAAAAAAATCAAAGTAACCATTAAATATACATAAAATACATTCAAATAATATAACTGACAAACAAACTGGTATATGCAGAATTCTCTACTAAACAACTACAGAAAGCATATTCTTTTCAAGTACATGTTTAACATTTACAAAACATAAGAATGTGGTGGTAACAACACATTTTAAAAACTTAATCCAACTTCATGATCACCCTGGAACTAAGCTAGAAATCTCTGACAAAGAAAACTAGAACTCCTCTGAAAATAAATTAACTTCTAAATGACTCACAGGACAAGAAAGAAATGATAAGGACTATTAGAAAATATGCTGAACTAAATAATGATAACACTACAAATTAAAACTGTGGGGTATAGCTTAAAGCCATGTTTAGGGATAGGTTTATAAATGAATATATTGGAGAAAAATGACTAGAAAAGTAACAATTTAGATTTCATGTTGTTATAAAAATAACAACAAATGACACCTAAAGAAAGCAGAAGAAAGAAATAAAGATAACTGATATTGAAAATGACATTATAATAAAGAGGACCAATGAAGCCAAAAGTTGGTTCATTTTTAAAGAAAATATTAATGAATACCTGACCTGAGAGCATGACTTGCTATGAAGTATGCAGAAGTAACACAAATAAACTAATTTCTCAAATGGAAAAATGACTTCATTAAATTTCCTATGGATGGGCCGGTGAGATGGCTCAGCGGCTTAAGCGCCTGCCCAACAAGCGCGAGGGCCCGAGTTCAACTCCCGGAACCCACATACGATAAAGGGGCCGGTGATATCGCTCAGCGGCACAGGCGCCTGCTGGCGCGCGAGGTCCTGAGGTCGACCCCCCGGTACCCAGCAAAAAAAAAAAAAAAAAAAAAAATTTCCTATTGACATTAAAACACCATAAGAAAATATTCTGAAACATTTTATATCAATAAATTTGAAGATTTAGATGAAATGCGCAAATTTCCAGATAACACAACTTTCAGAAACTGATACTAAAATGGTAATGAGAATACTTCTATAGTTATTTAAGAAATTAAATCAGTAATTTAAAACTCCTTACAAAGAAACCTCATGTCCAGATGTAGTTTGCAAAATATTTAAGAAAGAAAAAGCACCTCTCTTAAACTCTTCCAAATAATAGAATTCTTAACTAATTTTATGAAGCCACTATAGCTTTAAAATTAAAACTTGACAAGAACAATGAAGAAAGGAAATTACTGGCCAATCTGACTCATACACCCAAACACAAACAATCCTAAGTAAAATATTACTAAAGTAAACCTAGGGATATATAAAAAGGTTTATAATAGATCACAACCTATTTTGATTTATTCCAGGAATACAGGTGATATAACATGGGGGGGAGGTCAATACAATTACAATATAACAGAATAAAAGATAAAAATCATCTACTTATGTCAGTAGAGAACAGGCATTTAATAAAATTCAACACCTACTCATTTCAAATGTTCTAGCTGAGCCAGACATGGTGGGACACACTTATAATCCCAGCACTTAGGAGGCTGAGGCAGGAGGATTGCTGTGAGTTCAAGGCCAGCCTGGGCTACACAGGAAGTCCAAGGCCAGCCTAAACTAAACTACACAGCAAGACCCTGTCTTGAAATAAAGTTCTCCTAGTTAAAATACAAGGGCACACGCTTATAACCCCAGCTACACTGGGGGCTATAATGGACAGATCACACGTTCAAAGCCAGCCTTAAGAATAGGTTGAAATTGGGCCGGTGAGATGGCTCAGCGGCGTAAGCGCCTGCCTTGCAAGCGTGAGGGCCCGAGTTCGACTCCCGGAACCCACATACGAAAAAGGGGCCGGTGATATCGCTCAGCGGCACGGGCGCCTGTTGGCGCGCGAGGTCCTGAGGTCGTCCCCCTGGTACCCACAAAAAAAAAAAAAAAAAAAGAATAGGTTGAAATTGCATCTCAAAAAAAAAAAGTCCAGCAAACTAGGAATAGAAGAAAAACTTACTCAGCCTGATAGTTTACATCTATCTTATTTAATCACAAATTATTAAAAATTAATATATTAGGAAATGTGACAAGAATGTCCATTATCACAACTTTCAATTAACACTTTACTGTTAGCCCTATCAAGTAGAATAACTGCAAGAAATAAAATAAAGATTATTTTTATTTTTTTTATTTATTTTTTTATGTGGGTATCGGGAGTCGACCTCAGGACCTCGCACTTGCCAACAAGCGCTTGTGCCGCTGAGGAATATCACCAGCCCTTTTTTTCCTTTATGTGGGTACCGGGAGTTGAAACTCAGGACCTCACGCTTGCCAGGCAGGCACTTATGCCGCTGAGCTATCTCACCGGCCCTAAAATAAAGATTAGAAAGAAAATAATAAAACTGTAATTTGATGATCTGACTGTAAAAGCTGAAATTAAAATGTACTAGGATTATGGAGCCAGGCATAGTAGCACACACCAGTAATCCCAGCACTTGGGATTGAGGCAGGAAGAGCACCAGGAGTTCAAGGCCAGCCTGAACTACATAGCAACAGCCTGTCTCAAAAAACAAGTTATTTGGATTACAAGCAGTTTGGCAAAGTGGCAGAAAATATATACCTATATGTATACATATATACATATAATGTATGTAGCGAGCTAGATTAGATAGAAAGTAGGTAGGTAGGTAGGTAGGTAGGTAGGTAGATAGATAGATATTTGGGTTTTTTGTTTATTTTTGAGACAAGATCTTACCACTTAGTCCAGATTGGCCTCAAACTCTCAGTCCTCCTGCCTCAACATCCTAAGTGCTGAGTCATGCATACCAGGCTTGAAAATATGTATTAGCAAGTGTTCAACACTGAATATTAATAAATGGTGAGTTTTTTTTTTTTTTTTTTGTGGGTAATGGGGGTCGACCTCAGGACCTCGAGCGCCAGCAGGCTCCCGTGCCGCTGAGCGATATCACCGGCCCCTTTTTCGTATGTGGGATCCGGGAGTCGAACTCGGGCCCTCGCACTTGCCGGGCAGGCGCTTAAGCCGCTGAGCCATCTCACCGACCCCGATTTATTTTTTTTTTAAGATGAACATCAGGGCTGGGGATGTGGCTCAGTGATAGAGCACTTGCCTAGCGTGCACAAGACCCTGGGTTCAATCCCCAGCACCACAAAAAAAAAAAAAAAAGAACATCAAAAACGTTAATCCTTTGAATTAATATACAATGTTCAAGACAACTACACAGAAACCTAAAACTCAAAAGAAATTACAGAAGGCAAAATAAATGGAAGAGCCAGGCCTAGCGTTGTAGACATGTCGATTCCACCAATGCAATCTATTTGGAAAGAGGAGAGATCCGAAAGCTTAATTCTCAAAATCTTAATAAAAATACAACGTAAAGGAATCACATGCACAAAACTTCCAAGATTCTTTGCAATCAGATCAAAGGAGAAGATTTACTCTATTTGAGCACAAGTTTTATAAAGCTATCATAATTAAAGACTCTGTTACATTGCCCAAAAGACTAACAGAGCCAGGTGTCATGGCACACCCCTGTAACTTCAGCCACTGGGGAGGTTGAAGGAGGAGGATTGCAACTTTGAGGCCAGCCTGGGCAACTCAGTGAGATCCAGTTCCAAAATAAGGAATGAATGAAGGAATGAAGGAATGAAGGAATGAAGGGAAAGGGAAAGGGAAAGGGAAGGGAAGGGAGAAAAGAAAGAAAGAAAAGTAATGACAGAGAACAAGAGAATTCAGAAACAGCCCTACCCATACAGTGACACTTGATTTATGGCAAAGAAAGCGCTAAAAACCAGGAGTGAGCCAGGCATGGTGGTGCAAGTCTGTAATCCCAGCTACTCAGGAGGCTTAGCAAAATCACAAGGTCGAGGCCAAACTGGGCAAACAAGCAAAACTCTGTCTCAAAATAAAATAAAGGGCTGGGAATGTAGTTCAGCACTTACTGGGTTCAGTCTCCAGTACCACCAAAAAAAAAGTCTCAATGATAAATGATTCAGGATCAATATAATATGCATATGGAAAAGTCATTAAATCTAACTCTTACCTTTCACAAACATTAATTCCAAGAAGGTTTTAGCTCTAAGTATTGTAAGTAAAAATTAAAAGTTTCTATGTGATAAGATAGGATATATTAATGTGGTACAGAAAAATTCTTAAAGAGGACATCATTAAGTTGGAATAAAATTTCTTCTGTTCATCAAAAGACACAGGAAAAATAGCACAGAACAAGATACATGCAACATACATACCATTAAAGAGCTTATATCTAAAACACATAAATTCCTTAAAACTTACATATGGCTTATTTAAATAGCATATCTATACAGACAAGAGATATTTTAATGCAAGTTGGAAATAGCACATACATACTACGTATACAGATTAAACTTTCACATATTCCTAATTCCTTACTATAAGACCTCTGTAATAAATTTGCTAATTTCTCTACCAATCAACTTTATCAATCAACTTTATCAATCAACTTTAAGTCTTTTAGCCAAAAAAATTTTAGATGCTATTAAATGGTTTTTCCTTATGGTAAAGCTTACTTTGCTTTTATGAAGGGGAAGGTGTCTTTCATGACACAGAGAAATTCAGAGTATAGCCAAAACATTGTGACAAGGGCCCCTTTATAGAAAAATACCAACAAAAATATCTGAATTCAGCAGTATTACCACACTTTTGCATATATTTGAAGTGCTTAAGCAACAATAACAAAAAAAATGTTTAAGTAAAATACTCACTAGCCTTCTTATATAAGGAAATTTGCATCTGGAACACAACCATTTCAGTCCCATAACTCTGGCATTTTTAAAAGCATGCTTACAAAATTTCCGCTATTGCACAATTAATCAAACTACAGATGCTTCTTGATTTACAATGCTGTTATGTACTGATTATCATGAAGCTGAAAATATTCTAAGTCAAAAATGCATTTAATACACCTAACCTACCAAACACCATGGCTTAGCCCAGTCTGTATTAGCCTACAATCAAACAAAATCATAATCTGCACCAAATTCAAGCAGATAATAACTATACATCTTTGTGACCAAGAGCAAGACAATCTTGGTTCATAGTGCTGGCATTAATTACCTGTATGTAAATGGCTACTCTGTGAATCTCCAAATTTGCATCTGTAAAATGTGAGTACAAATCTGTACAATTTAGGTTCTTAGAAAAACTGAACAAGCTAATGTAACTAAAGCTCCTAATACATTGTCTAGTAAACAGAAAGCACTCAGTACATGAAAAGAATATTCTGCTATCATGGGATATACTAAAAGCAAAAATGCCAAACCTATAAGCAGGTATAAAAGCAACCTGTGACATATTAGCCAATAATAGTATCTGTAGAGTTTACTGGTTTGTCATTACTAGTTACCTGCAAGATTGTCAAGCATGAAATTCAGTAGCTTTCGGGTTCCATCTGGGTCCTGGTACAAATTGAGAATATCCTGTGACAAAGGATTGCCTAAAAGATAAAAATAAAACCCATAAGACTTAAAATTGAAAGACAAGACAGAAATGTATACTGTGAAACAAAATACTAATTTTCTAAATTGATTCTACTGTATTTAATCTATTACTAACATTCAAAGATATTATATGAATTTAAAGAAATACACTTTAAGATACTCATCTTAAATTCAAAGTTTTTTTCCCCTAGATTTCATTATTATGAACCTAGAATTTGGGCTCATCAAACACACACACACACACACACAAATATGTATGAAGTAATCTTAGTCAATTCTGAATCAACCCTATAAGTTGGACATTCATCTTTGAAGACTAGATTTCTAACTGAAAGACAAATACTCTGAACAAGAAAGAATGCGTGATATCATAAAGAAGAAGAGGTCATCTTAGAACACATGGGGAAAAGGAAAATATTTCAAGTGAAAACAAAACCTACTGCCAAATGAGTTAGTGAATTGTGGGAAGAAAATAAGAATTCTATGTCCATAAATTCAACAACTTAGAAAAAATGGACAAATTCCTTCAAAGACAGAAATTACCAAAGCCTACTCAAGAGGAAATGGATTTAAAAAGTCAGCAAAAATAGCAGAGTAAGGACCTTCAAATATTGCCACTCCATAAGAGCAAAAATAAAACAAAACCTAGTAAAAACTGTCAAAAATCATCTGTCATGAAGGCATGACATTTCATCAATTACAGACTGCACATATAATGGTAGTTCCATAAGATTAAAAGGACCTGAAAAGTATCATTCAAGTGTTTGTAGTAATGCTGGGTAAACAAACCTACTGTGCTGCCAACTTACAGCATAAAAGTATACAGCAGATAAAATAATGACAATTGAAACTTGTGTGAAAGTATACAACACATACCATTACATACAAGGCATGACATTTGATAATAATAAACAAGTATATTACTGGTTTTCATATTTACTATCCTATACTCTTTATAATTGTCTCAGAACATACTCCTTCAAAACATTATGCCCTGTTACAGCAGCAGCAGCTTTACATATCTCATGTTTAATATGCCTCTTGATTACATCAAGAGGCCCTGTTGAGTGACTGACCTACACTATTAGGTTTGTGTAAGTACATTCTTTGATGGTCATGCAATGATGAAATTGTGTAACAATACATTTCTTAAAATATATCCCTGTATTTAAGTAATGCATGACTATATCTGAAACATCCAGGAAGGATTTATTTAAGAAAAAATGTAGATTCTTGTTAAGAATAATGATTTGGGGGCCGGTGAGATGGCTCAGTGGTGTAAGCGCCTGCCTTGCAAGCGCGAGGGCCCGAGTTCGCCTCCCGGATCCCACATACGGAAAAGGGGCCGGTGATATCGCTCAGCGGCACGGGCGCCTGTTGGCGCGCGAGGTCCTGAGGTCGACCCCCCGGTACCCACAAAAAAAAAAAAAAAAAAAAAGAATAATGATTTGGGGCCGGTGAGATGGCTCAGCGGCATAAGCGCCTGCCTGGCAAGCGCAAGGGCCCAAGTTCGACTCTCGGAACCCACATATGGAAAAAGGGCCAGTGATATCGCTCAGCAGCATGGGCGCCTGCTGGCATGCGAGGTCCTGAGGTCGACCCCCGGTACCCACACACACACACACAAAAAAAGAATAATGATTTGTAGAGTTTTTACTTGTGATCTCACATTGCCAGGGCAGCTTTAAAGCCAAAGAAACAAACAAAACCAAGCTGGAACTCTTTCAAAGCCTCTTTCCCAGAGAGTAATGATTATCTGACCTGGGTGGTGACTCTTTAACTCTTGTCCAGTGCTGGAGGAGTTCTCCTTGGAGCAGGAGGTTGAAGGAATGTTTGAGGAAACCATCACAGGCAAATGTTTATACTGTGGCAATGTGAGTGATTTAAAAGTTGGGACAAATGAGAGATCAACCAAAAAGTTTAAAATAAAAAGTTTGGGAATGAGGTGTCTACAGGGACTCTGAAAATATTTGCCATATTTCTGGCAATTTAGAACTTCATACATACACAGAGAGCTATGCACTGCTTGGGAAAGACCTAAAAATAGCATTAGCTCTCACTTCTATCTGACCTTGAAGCTATGCTCAAGCAGGAGGTGAAGGTTAAGGGAGAGTTGTAAACTTCCTGGCTTAGCATTGAAGGTGTGCCCCAAACACAGAGTCACTTGGCAAAGAGTAGGAGATTTACTGGTTCCAGACATGTAAGGAAATCTCTGTTTAATCATTAGCTGAATCATTAGCTAAGTAGAAACTTCAGGGGCCACACATGAAGAACACAGAATTAGTTCTGCCATCAATGAACAAAAACTAGAAGAAACGACAAATAAGCATGGGATGCAGTTCTGATTTCAAGCCATCACATTTACTTAAAATGTTAGTTCTCAAGAAAAAAATTAAGAAACATGCAAAGAAATGATGAAGTATGTGAAATGGGGGAGGGGGTCAATAAAAACTTTCCTTGAGGATAAGTACTCAACTTTAAATTTAAAACAGCTACTTAAAAACAGGTCACTGACTTTGGATAGTTCAATTTAATTATTTTTTAACTTTATGATGGTTCAAAAACAAGATGCAAGCAGGGCATGATTGCATATGCCTGTAATCCTCAGCACTGGGAGTCTGAAACAGAAGGATCAAAAGTTTGAACCCAGCTTGGGCAACTAAGAAGACACTGTTTCAAAAGGGGGGATTGCTGGGGTGCAACTCAGTGTAAAGCCCCAGGGGTTCAAGCCCCAGTACTGTGCTCCCCCCATAAAGGAGAGAAAATGGCAGAGTGAAGACTGGCATATCACAGCCTCTCCTAGATCTGAAATCCAGACACCTGTAAAACTGACTAAAGAAAAAAGGAACAAGAGCTCTGGGTATTGGGGAACAGCAGAAAGGAAAACTAGAAATTACAAAGAAACTGAAGACAACCCAGAAAAAAGAACAAAGCAGTCTAGAACACTACCCTGGGCTCCCAAGGAAGAGGTCCTGCCTGCAAACACAAGGTAAACCTGAGAAGGTTGGCAGCCCCAGGGAAAAACAACAAACTGGCAGAGCTAGCCCTAAGAAAAGCCCACCATTATTGTAAGCTACAAACACAGTATAGGGTTTTACCCAGAAAGTGACGCCTGCATGGCAGGTTAGAGTTGAAGAAGAGATAAAATGCCGGGCAGCCATTTTGGGAGTGACTAATTAAGGAGTCATTTGGGGGAGGGGTTAATTGTTTAAGCTACTTTGGAAATCCAAAGTCACAGAACAACTACACTTAAGGATTTCTGGAGCCACCCTACCACAGTGACTGGATGGGAGCTGGCCACAGGAGGCACCTGCGGAGAGAGGGGAGGCTCGTTATAGACCCCCTGTAAGTTTAAGCAGCAGTGAGCTCAGGCCAGGAAGGACATGGTGATCCCACTCTATGCAGAGAGAAGCCAAGCTGGTCACAAATGGTTTTCTGAGGGGGCTGAGTCTGAAAGTCATGTCATTTTAAATCCAGCGAACTGCTTCACCTGCCCCCTCACTACCTACATCCAGCACAGAACCTAGTCCCCATCTGCCAGTGTGATCAGGGATACACCTGGCCTCCGATGGTTACCATGCCCCAGGGATATATGGACACAGGCCTCTCTGGAGTAGAGGGAAAAGGAGGCTCTGATGGCTACCATACCCCAAGGGTATATGGACACAGGGGTTTCTGAAATATGGGGACCAGGAGCACATCACAAGATGAAAGGCCACAGAGGCAGGCAGAGATAAAGTACGGGGCACACGGGGCAATGGCCATGAAACCCCAAGAATGAATACAGCCCCAGGGCAGAAACCATACCATTCATTGGCCCCTCACAACAGGAAAGGCAGGGCAGGACTCAGTATACACAATGGGGTGTTCACACGTGTTGTGCACACACACACCAAAAGTGGGCATGGAAACAAAACAGACCGTAGTTGTGACTCATTATCCTTCCCCCATATATGGATTCCAACACAATGGCCCCTGAAAAACCACTCGGCCAAAAAGACAGAGGGATTTGGGGGATTCATTTATCAGTTTTGTATTCCTCTTTTCTTTTTTTTTTTTCTTTTGCTCTTTGGATTATGCTTTTCCATACCTTTTTTTTTTTATCTAGTTCTACTTCTTTTCTTCTTCAAAAGATTATTTCACGTTTTTCCTCCTAATCTTCCCTTTCTCAAAGGTCACTTCTTTCATTTTCTACTTGCTACACCCCTTCATGTTCATTACTATTACAATTAAGGTTTATCAACTTTTTAACCATTAAGATGACTAAATGCTCTTATTGCTGAACTCTTTTCTATTGTTAATGATAGTATAGTTATTGCGTTTAGTAGACATTTACTACATGTCAATATTTGCTATCTTTGTCTGTATCATTATAAATCTATTTTATATTGATAAGCATGGTACAGTTGTACCTTTTATTGGTTTGTACAGTATGTCAATGTCTGATTTTTCTCTATTATTATGACACATCTCTTTGCTATTGCAAATAGAGGCTTAGTTGTTGCTATTAAGTGGTTTTTAGTGCATTCCCAATACAATATATGATCTATCTTTGTGTAATCAATATTACTGTGGTCCATCTTCTCTCTGTGTGGTGGCTGGGAATCAATCCCCAGAAGGCTGGACACTAAGAAGAACCACAAATATTATACTAAATATGTTGAGGAATATAAATATAAAAATATAACCCAAAATGTGCACACATCATCACAGGGAGACAGACTATAACTAAAGAGATCTACACAGTAGGGATAGAGTTTCTCTACCCTAATGGATCTTCAACTTGCAGTACAACAATGGAAATATCAGAGAGCAAAAAAAAAGAAATATCAGAAAGCGAGGCAATAAGATGGCCGTGAAAACCCTTATCCCTTCACCCCCCTCAAAGGTTGATCTCTCAGAAATGAAGGTGAGGATGTCACAGGCGAAGAACTAAAACAAAAATGGTCAAAATGTCTGAATAGCTCAAAGAAGAAACATCCAAGTAATTTCATAAGACGTTTAGTGAACTTAAAGAGGATTTTACTAAACAGAGTAAGTATGTTGCTAGTAAATGTGCAACAAGCTTAGAAAAAGAAAGAATAAATTAACTGAGTTAACCAAGACTATACAAGATATGAATGACCAATTTGGTAAAGAACTAGAAATTATGAAAAGAAAGCAAGGAGAAATATAAGATATGAAAAATTCAATAGGAAGCATATCAGCAGATTTGACCAATATGAAAACAGAGTGTCTGAAACTGAAAAGGTGGATGTAGATCATAAATTCAATGATAGCCTAAAAACAAAAAGATAGCATGCAATCAAAATCTAATAGATGCTAGGTGACTCAAAAAAAAAAAAAAAAAAACCCGCATCAGAATTATAGGAATAAAGGAAAACTTACAAGATGACTCAAAAGGTGTAAAGCACTTCTGAGGAAACTTTCCAAATCTAGGGAAAGAATTAAATATTCAAGTACAAGAGGCATAAAGAACTCCAAATATCCATGACTAGAGAAGAACCCCTCCATGACACATTATAATCAAAATTCCATACATTCAACAAAAGGAGAAAATACTAAAAGCTGTTAGAGAAGAATGTCAATTAACCTATAAAGGCAAGTGTATCAGAATCACATGGATTTTTCAACACAAAACTTAACACCTTCACAATGGGAGCTGTAATTCGTATGTCTCACTGTCAGGTGGCTCTGATATGAATTTGATTGTTCCCACCAGCTTGAACCACTGGTGTGGTACATGCGTGACTAACCCATCAGACAGCTTGTACCACTTCTCAGGCAACCTTTGAAAAGCATTAATTTAGCAGATCAGATGTCATCATATTACAGTTCCTTAAGGAAAATATTAAAATGGAACAAAAAATTGTAATACAGGTAATCTGAGGTACAGCAGTTGTAAATGCATATTATACATACTAGCAATGGGATACTTGTAAGACTTTTTATGTTAAAATTTAGAGAATTATTGATGAACTATAAACCTGTGAAAAATGCCATGTGCATAAATTACTTGAAAATAAATGTGTAATAGTTTTGTAACTGATATGAATAGTTAATTAATATTTATATTGTGGCAGTAATTATTCAAATTCAAGCAACCAACTAGATTCAGTCTATTTATAGACTTTTTATTAATTTTACTAGTAAAAAGACTAATAAAAGTGATTAGATCTGTTTGTACCACCAGTGATACAAGCCACTTGATAGGGCAGTCAGACATGTACCACCAGAGGTTCAAACTGGCAAAAATGTGTTAAAGACCAAGAGGGGGCCAGTGAGATAGCTCAGCGGCATAAGCACCTGCCTGGCAAGCAAGGTCCTGAGTTTGACTCCCAGTACCCACATAAAGGGAAAAAAGGGCTGGTGATATCGCTCAGCAGCACAAGTGCCTGCTGGCAAGTGCAAGGTCCTGAGTTTGACTCCCGATATCCACATTAAAAAAAAAAAAAAAGAAAAGAAAAAAGAAGTTTTTTCAAGTGAAGTTTTTCAAGCCCTAAAAGAAAACAATTTTGAACCCAGGCTTCTATATAATGCAAAACAAGCCTTCAAAATTGACAGAGGAAAAGTAAAGTTTTTCCACAACAAAGAAATCCTAAAGAAATGCATGACCATTAAACAATCATTGCAGAAAATACTTAAAAGAATCCTTGACAGACAGATGGAGCCACTAGCACCAAAGAGCAGAAAAGGAAAGTATACATCTAACTGGGAGAAAACTTAAAACGAAGAGGGGAAAAAAAGGGAATCAGCACTGGGGAACTAATACAACGACAGGGTATCAGAAACATGTTATAATAACAACTCTTTTTGTCAATGGTCTTACCTCCCCAATCGAAACTTACAGACTAGCAGATTGGATCAAAAAACAAAATGCAACTATATACTACCTACACCTCAACCAAAAAGGAACTCACAAACAAGAGGTGAAAGGATGGAAAATAATACTCCATGCATTCATAGCCTGAAAGCAAGTAAGAGTAACTGTCTTATTTTCAGACACAGCAGACTTCAAGCCAGAAGTGGTCAGAAGAGAAACGGCTGGGCACTACATACTGGTAAAGGGAAAAATTCAACAGGAAAAGATAACAATTACAAATATCTATGCACCAAATGTTGCTGCCCCCGTCTTCATAAAACAAAAACTACTGTACATAATAGGATAGACAGAACCAAATGCAATCATAGCAGGGAACTTCAGCCCAATCCCACAATTAGGTCAACTGACAAAAAATTGACAAAGAGATACTAGAGTTAAACTACACCACTGAACAAATGAACTTAATAGATACATGCAGAGTGTTTCATCCAACAATATGATACACCTTTTTCTCAGCAATATGCAGAAATTTTTACAAAATAGACCATATCTTAAGCCATAAAGCAATCCTAAAAAAATACAAGAGAACTGAAATAATCTCCTTCATGCTATTAGGTCATAGTGGAATGAAGCTAGAAATCAACAGCAAGAAAAACCACAGAAATTACATAAACAAGATGAATGTAATCACTACGTACTGCAAACATATACTAATAATAAAAATTTTAAAAGAAATTACAGAAACACATGGAGATTAAACACATTACTAAATAATCAGTGGATCACAGAACAAATCAGGGAAGAAACAAAAAAAGTTACTAGAATCAGATGAAAATGGAAGCACAACATGCCAAAATTTATGAGATACAATGAAAGCACTTCTAACAAAGAAGTTTATAGCTGTGAATGCACACATTAAAAGCACTGAAGATCCCAAAACAATAACCTAATGATGCACTTCAAAGTCCAATAAAACAAGAGCAATGCAAATCTGAAATTAATAGAAGGAAAGAAATCACAAAGATCAAAGTAGAAATTAATGAAACTGAGACTATTAAAAAAGTACAAAAGAAAAGTACAAAGGATGAAGGAATCAAAGAGTTGATTCTTTCAAATGATAAACTCTTGGCCAAACTTACCAAAAAAAAAAAAAGAAAGAAAGAAAGAAAGAAAGAAAAAAAAAAGAAAAAGAAAAAATCCATATCAATGCAATTACAAATGGAGGTAAAATCACAACTGATACCACCAAAATCTAGAGTATCATAAAAAATACTTCAAAACTTACATTCCAAAACATTGGCAAACATAGAAGAAACTGAGAAATTCATAGACAAATACGAATTACAGAAACTGAACCAATATATAAAAACTCAGAATAGAACAACAGGCAAAGAAACAGAGGCAGTAATAAAAACTCTACAGAAAAGAAAAGCCTAGGACAGTGGTGGCGAACCTATGGCACACACACCACAGTAGGCTGTTTGTATCGATAGCTCTAAAAGGTTTGCCATCATTGGTCTAGGACCTGATGGCTTCACTGCAGAATTCTTCCAGAACTTAAGCAAAAATCTAATGCCAATACCTCAAATTCTTCAATAAAATTGAAAGGGAAAGAGTACTGACAAACTAATTCCTGGAAGCGAGCACTACCCTGAGTCCAAAACCAGACAAGATTTTAACAAGAAAACTACAGAGGAGAAAAAAGATGGCGGATTTGTAAGAAGCAGGCAGTGAAACTCTCTGAAAGTAGCCCTTGGCCCACTGGAATATAGTGACCAGGACAGCGCAGGAGGGAGGGAGGTGCCTCCCCTGGACACAGGAACGTTCTGAAGCGCAGTTCAGGACTCAGGGAGTGAGTGAAGGGTACTTTCAACAAAGAAGGAGGAGTTGACCGCGGCGCCTTCTCCCTGTCCCAGGAACCGCAGCACGACAGAAGCTCAAATCTGCGGGCACACGGTGACAGCCGGCGCCCCCAGCGCCCCTGCCCCCGCCGCCCCCGAGGATCGAGAGACAGTGGCGGTACAGGGGAGCAGGGAAAGACTGCGCTGGCCTGAGGTGAGTGCCTCTGAGACGCAGCTATCCCGCGCCAGAGAGCAATTGGCCTGGCGCCATTGTGGGGGGTGGGGTGAAACTCAGAGCAACGCCAAAACACAGCGCTCGGGACTCAGCGCAGCACCCAGGCCTGCGGAAAGTGCGCTGAGGGTGGCAGGCGAATGAGACTGGTCTCTGCCTGAGAGTACACGCTTCTGCTCACTGCTCGCCAAAGGGCTCCTGCCAGCTTGCTGGGACGAACCTGCACAGAACAGGACTCTGTCACCACACCGTGCCTGCCTACACCAGAATCAACACCTGGAACTGATTCTTTTTCTTTTTTCTCTCATTTGTTTTTTGTTCTGGTGAAGGGGTTTTTTCTTGTTTTGTTTTGTTTTGTTTTGTTTTTTTGAGGGGTTTTATTTTTGTTTTGTTCGTTTTGTTGTTTTTGTCTTCGTTTTTGTTTCTGTTTGTTTGCTCTTTCCTTCATTATTCTCTCTGGTTTTTATATGAGAGTCAACAGAGCCGCTAACCTTGTGATTGTGGTTCTGATCTGTTCTTCCTCTTATCCCTTCCTTCTCTTTTTCCCACCAGTCCTCTGCACCAGTTTCCCAATGTTAGTGGGATCCCTCTTGGTCATCCAACCTTACATCTAATTCCTTCCTCTTCTCCCAATACTCTATTTCCTCCATAACTCATTTTAAATTTAAACTCCTGAGGGAAAAATTGACATATTAAGGACTTGTATACTGCATATAATTTTTCTGGTGTGTTTTAGATCTTATTATATAACCGCAACTCTATATGGTTAAAAGTGGCAAATAACTGGTTAGCTCAGTCTGTCATTTTCTAGGCTGTGTTTGATGCTTTAGGTACCTTATAGCCAAAAGTGAAATAATTGTTCTAAAAGGCTTTCCTTCCTGATATTCCATGACTGAGATTGACTAAGGGTCACAGAAAATACAGTGGCACAGTACCAAAGAACCAAGGACTGGGCCAAACAGGTAGCAACTTCTCATATCCAACAAACTGAGGAGGTAGGATCTGGCAGCAAGCTCAAAACCCAAAAATAAGCTACACTTGGAAGATACTGCAGAGAAGTAGTCATCTGCTAAGGATCTTAAACACTAGCAATAAAGTAACCTACCACAGGTAATTTACAAACATCACCCCAGGAATTAAACTAAAGAAAGAAAAGAAAATGAGAGGACACTTAAACAAGATGCAACCACACACATCCAATTCACCAAAGGCAAACCTAGTGGGCAATGAGGTGGGACAATCTGAAAGCCACTCACCTGGCATATCTGAAGTGGTAACAAAGCACCTGAATGAGGCTCTGGAAAAAATTAAATCAGAAATAATTTCACAGATAACTGCAGAGATAATGTACTCAACAAAGACCATGCTTAAGGACACTATAGCTGATACAGACAAAAAAATAGACAAGCTTAAGAAAATTATAGAAACCATGAATTGTCAGCATAGGAAAGAAATGGAATCCATAAGGCAGATTCAAGCAGATATCCAGGAGAACAAAAATTCCATTGAAAGTATTTGTAGCAGATTAAGCCAATGTGAGGACAGGATCTCAGATATAGAAGACAGGCTTGCAATTAGTGATCACGAAAAGAAAGAATTCATAAAAATAGCAAGAGACCATGAAAAATCAATCCAGCAGCTCCTAGATGACTCAAAGATAAATAACTTAAGAGTAATTGGAATAAATGAAAAAGCAGGAGATAGCATAAATGTGACATCAGGATCTTGTTCACAGACATTATCACGGAGAATTTCCCTGGTAGAGAAAAAGAATTTGATCTTCATATCAATCAGGCTTATAGAACTCCAACTAGCAACGATCAAAAAAAATCTTCAGCCAGACATATCATAGTCAAGATCCCAGAAATTCAACAGAAGAGCAGAATCTTAAAGCTGTTAGGGACAAGAGACAAATCACCCATAAAGGAAAGCCCATCAGAATCACAACTGACTTTTCAGCACAAACACTCAAGTCAAGAAGAGCTTGGAATGACGTATTTCAAGCTCTAAAGGAAAATAATTTTCAACCCAGATTGATGTACCCCGCAAAACTATCTTTCAAAATTGATGGAGAAATAAAATACTTTCATGACAAAGAACATCTAAGAAAATCTATGACCACCAAACCAGCACTCCAAAATGTTCTGAAGGACATTCTAGAAAGAGATAACAAGGACTACAACTCCAGGAACCCCAATAAAAGGAATCCACCAGGCAGGGCAGATAATTAAACAGAGAGAGAGGGGGAAAAAAAAAGAAAGAGAGGGAACCAATAACAGGAAAATAACATGACAAATATACATCAATACATATCAGTTTTAACCATCAACGTTAATGGCCTCAATTCAATCAAAAGGCACAGACTGGCAAAATGGATCAAGAAGCAAGATCCAACAATATGCTGTATACAAGAAACACACTTAATTCAGAAAGAAATTCATAGACTAAAAGTCAAAGGATGGAAAACAATACTCCATGCAACAGGAACCCAGAAAAAAGCAGGGGTAGCTATTCTTTTTGCAGACAAAGTGAATTTCAAGCCAAGAATGATTCAGAGAGATAAAGACGGTCATTACATCCTTGTAAAGGGAACAATCCAAGAGGAAGAGATAACGATCATAAATATATGTGCGTCAAATACCAGTGCACCCAACTATATAAAACAAGTACTAAAGGACATGAAAAATCAAATAAGCACTAATACAATTATATTGGGGGATCTCAATACTCCACTGTCACAAAAAGACAGATCAACTAGACAAAAAAATTAGTAATAAAATAGTAGAACTGAACCAAACTTTTGAACAAATGGACTTAGTAGATGTCTACAGAGTGTTCCACCCCACAACATCAGGATACACATTCTTCTCAGCTGCACATGGGACATTCTCTAAAACAGACCACATACTAGCTCATAAAACCTGCTTAAGTAAATGCAAAGGAATTGAAATTATCCCATGCATATTATCAGACCATAGTGCAATGAAATTGGGAATCAATGGCAAAAGAAATCACAAAAACTCCCTAAACACATGGAAATTAAACAGCACCTTCCTGAACAACCAATGGGTCACAGATGAAATTAAAGAAGAAATTAGACACTTTCTACAACTGAATGATAATGACAGTACAACATACCGGAACTTATGGGATACAATGAAAGCAGTCCTAAGAGGGAAATTTATAGCATTAAATACCTATATCAGGAAAATAGAGCAAGCGCAAATAAACAACTTAATGGCGAACCTCGAACTTCTAGAAAAAGAAGAGCAGGCTAAGCCAAAAGCCCGTACAAGGGAGGAAATTATAAAGATCAGAGCAGAAATTAATGTATTGGAGACTAAAAACACAATACAAAGAATCAATGAAGCAAAGAGTTGGTTCTTTGAAAGAATAAATAAGATTGACAAACCCTTATCCAACCTTATTTAAAAAAGAAAAGAATCAAATCCATGCAATTGAAAATGAAAAGGGTGATATCACGACGGACCCTGCAGAAATCCAGAAGATCATCTATACCTATTTTGAAAATTTATACTGTATTAAGATGGAAAATGCAGAAGAAATGGACAGATTCCTAGATACGTATGAATTACCAAAGCTGAATCAAGAAGATTTAAAAATCCTAAATAAACCAATATCAACCAATGAAATTGAAGATGTAATTAAAAACCTCCCCACAAAGAAAAGCCCAGGCCCTGATGGATTCACTGCCAAATTCTACAAGAAATTTAGAGAAGACCTAACGCCACTACTTCTCAAACTTTTTAATGAAATTGAAAGGGAAGCCATACTCCCAAATTCATTCCTGGAAGCAAGCATTACCCTGATACCAAAACCAGAGAAGGACCCAACTAAGAAAGAGAACTACAGGCCAATCTCCCTAATGAACATAGATGCAAAAACCCTCAATTAGATACTGGCAAACAGAATCCAGCAAATCATCAAGAAGATTATACACCATGACCAAGTTGGATTCATCCCAGGGATGCAGGGATGGTTCAAAATATGTGAATCAATAAATGTAATACACCATATTAACAAAACCAAAAACGAAAATCATATGATCATCTCAATAGATGCAGAAAAAGCTTTTGACAAAGTCCAGCACCTTTTCTTGATAAAAACCCTACAGAAAATTGGAATAGAGGGTCTTTATCTCAATCTGGTAAAAGCTATCTATGACAAACCAACAGCCAATATTATACTAAATGGCCAAAAACTGAAAGCCTTCCCTCTAAAATCAAGTACAAGACAAGGATGTCCACTGTCCCCACTCTTATTCAACATAGTCCTGGAAACTTTAGCCAGAGCAATCAGATAAGAGAAAGAAATAAAAGGAATAATGATTGGGAAGAAAGAAGTTAAATTATCATTATTTGCAGATGACATGATACTCTACACAGAAGACCCCAAAAACTCCACTAAAAAATTGCTAGATTTAATAAGCAAATTCAGTAGTGTAGCTGGATACAAAGTCAATTCTCAAAAATCAATAGCCTTTCTGTACACAAATAAACTTATTGAAAGAGAAATTAGGGAAACAATACCTTTCACAATAACATCCAAAAAAATGAAATACCTAGGAATCAACATCACAAAGGATGTAAAAGAACTCTACACTGAAAACTACAGTACTCTGAAAATGGAGATTGAAGAGGATATCAGAAAATGGAAAGATACCCCTTGCTCCTGGATAGGAAAAACCAATATAGTGAAAATGGCCATACTTCCAAAATTGTTATACAGATTTAATGCAATTCCAATCAAAATTCCAACAGCATATCTCACAGAATTAGAGAAAACAATCCTAAAATTCATTTGGAACCAGGAGAGACCTAGAATAGCAAAGGCAATTCTGGGCAACAAAGGCAAGGCAGGGGGCATCACAATCCCTGACTTGAAATTATACTATAAAGCTACTGTGATTAAAACAGTGTGGTACTGGCAAAAACACAGACCTGAAGATCAATGGAACAGATTAGAAGATGCTGAAACAACCCCAGACATACTAAGCCACCTTATCTTGGACAAAGGTGCCAAACACATTCACTGGAAGAAAGCCTCTTTAATAAATGGTGCTGGAAAAACTGGCTCTACACATGCTGAACATTAAAACTAGACCCATATCTTTCACCATGCACTAAACTAAATTCAAAATGGATCAGAGATCTAAATATTAAAACAGAAACATTAAATCTGCTGGAAGGTAGGACAGGTAAAACCCTTGAAGACATTGGTGTAGGCAAAGACTTTATGAATAAAACCTCAACCACACAGGAACTATCACAAAGAACCAACAACTGGGATCTCATCTTATTAAAAAGCTTTGCAGAGCAAAAGAAACCACCAACAGAGTGAAAAGACAACCCACAATGTGGAAAAAATGTTTGCCAGCTGTTCCTCAGACAAAGGATTACTATCGAGAACATACAAAGAACTCAAAAAAATCAGACCTCCCAAATTTAAAGACCCACTCCAAAAATGGGCATCTGACATGAATACACATTGCTCAGATGAAGAAATACAAATGGCAAATAAATATACAAAAAAATGTGCGACATCACTAGTCATTCGAGAGATGCAAATTAAAACAACACTGAGATACCATCTCACCCCAGAAAGAATGGCTATTATGAAGAAATCAACTAATAACAAATGCTGGAGGGGCTGTGGGGAAAAAGGAACTCTTCTCCACTGTTGGTGGGAGTGTTGACTGGTACAGCCACTGTGGAAAATCAGTGTGAAGATTCCTCAAAAAAACTAGGGTTGGAGGTCCCATTTGACCCAGCTCTTCCCCTTCCGGGTATCTTCCCAGAAGAATTAAAAACATCGTACCACAGCGATATATGTGCACCCATGTTTATAGCAACACAATTTGTAATAGCCAGATCGTGGAAACAACCCAAATGCCCATCAACTGAGGAATGGATAAAAAAGATGTGGTATTTATATGCAATGGAGTACTACTCAGCCATAAAGAAGGGTATGAGACTTGAGACTTTTATAGGTAAATGGATGCAACTCAAGACCATACTCACAAGTGAAATAAATCATACTCACATCTGTAAACATCGTATTGTCTCCCTGGTGTGAGAAACTGAAAGAGTAAATAAGGTCTAAAATGTACCACAGATATTGTGAAATGGGAAGAAATTGCTAAAAAGGAACTAGGATGCGGGAAACAGGAAAGGAAAGAAGGGAAAAAGGGAGGGGAAAAATGCAAGTTAGTTATACTGTTAGTGTCTCTTAGTTCAAAGAAAAGGAAGGTTTGTGCTAATATCGATTGGAGAATTTTTTATGCCTATATCTTATACTCTGAGTAACTACTTTCAATAGTATGCAATGTATTAAATATTGTTATTCTATCATCTTATGAAATTTTGTTTTACCTTTTCTTCCATAAAATAAAAAAATTTCCCAAAAAAAGAGACTACAAAGGTGATATTATAGCTGATCCTACAGACATACAAAAGTTCATTAAGGACTATTATGAACAACTATATGCCCCTCCAAAATATGGAAAGCCTGGAAGAAATGAATCCCTGAACACAAATTACCAAACAACACCTGACCAACAAGCAACAAAATTGAATCAATAATAAAAAGTCCCAACAAAGAAAAGTCCAGGACCAGATGGGCTTCCCTGCTGACTTCTGCCAAACTTTTAAAGCACTAACATCAACTCTTCTCAAACTATTCCCAAAAAACTGAAAGGAAGAAAAATCTTACAAACTTATTCCACGACCTCATGCTCCCCAGGCAGGCACTGTGCTGCTGAGCTACATCCCGGGCTAAACTTATTCCATAATGCCAGCGTTAACTTGTTTCCAAAACTAGACAAGATACAATAAATGTATTGGCCAACATTCCTGATGAGCATAAATACAAAAACTTTCAACAAAAGAATAACAAACTAAAACCAACAGCACAATAAAAACATTATTCAACAAGTCCAAGTAAAATTTACCCAGAGGAGGGGGGCTGATTCAATATACGCAAATCAATAAACATGATATATCACATCAAAAAAAAAAAGGGAAAAAAACAATCATCTCATTAGAAGTAGGAAAAGCATTTAATAAAATTCAGTGTCACCTCCCTCTCAGATCAGATATAGAAGAAACAGACCTCAACACAATTAAAGCTATACATGACAAAACCACAGCTAACATACTTAACAGAGACAAAAATGAAGATCATATCTCTAGGATCTGGAACAAAACAAGGATGTAGACGTCCACCACATTTTTAAATCAACATAGTCCTGGAAGTCAGAGCCAGAACTGGGCAAGAGAAACAAAGAGCATCCAAATTGGAAAGGAGGATGTCAAATTACCCCTGTTTACATAAGACATGACCTATGTACAGAAAACCCTAAGAAGCCACTGAAACAAACTATTAGAACTGATAAGTAAATTCAGTAAAATGGCAGGATAAATGAACAACACCCAAAAAAAAAAAAAAATCAGTAGCATTTATATATACCATTAACAAAATAGGTGAAAAAGAAATCAAGAAAGTAATTCTATTTAAAATAGAATAAAATAAAATATGTAGCTAGGAATAACCAAGAAGATAAAAAAAAATTCTACAATCAAAACTCTAAAACATTGATGAAAGAAACTGAAGACACAAAAAAAGGAGATACCCCTTGTTTTATAAATTGGGAGGATATTGTAAAAATGTCCAAACTACACAGAGTGATGGACAGATTCAATGGAATCCCTATGAAAACACAAATGACAAACTTCACAGAAATAGGAAAAACACATCTAAAACTTATACGAAACCATAAAATACCCAAATATATAACGCAATCCTAAGCAAAAAGAACAAACCTGGAGGGGGCCAATGAGATAGCTTGGCGGCATAAGCACCTGCCTGGCAAGCACAAGGTCCTGAGTTCGACTCCCGGTACCCACATTAAAAAAATAATAATAATAAAATAAAGAACAAACCTGGAGGCATTTCACTACCTGACTTCTAAATACACTAACAAAGTTATAGGAACCAAAACAGCATGATATGAAAACAGACACGTAGACCAGCGGAAAAGAACAGCAGACCCAGGAATAAATCCATGTATTTACAGCCAAGTGATATTCAATAAAAGTATTAACCACACACACTGGAGAAAAGAAATGAAATGTGATAAGAAAACTGGGTATCAACAGGCAGAAGAATGAAACTGGACTCCTATCTCTCACCATATCAAAAAAATCAACTGAAAATGAGTAACTGACTTAAATCCAAGACCCACAACTATGATACTACCAGAAGAAAACATAGGGTAAATACCTCTGGATGTTGGTTTGGGCAAAGAGCTTTTGGATATAAGCTAAGTGCACAGTAGTAAAAGTAGACAAATGGAATTTTTATCATACTAAGAGCTTCTGCACAGCAAGGGAAACAATCACCAAACTGAAAAGATTACCTACAAAATGGAAGAAAATGTTTGCCAACTATTCAGCCAACAAAGGATTAACACTAGAATATACAAGGAACTCAACGACATAATAAATAAAAATAAAGCACACTCTGAGACTTTTGCTTTGGCTGCAGCAGCTCCAGTTGTGGGTCTGACCCAGATGACTCTGCCCTGCAGCTTCTCTGGATGACAGTGCCCCTCTGTAGCCCGATATCCTCACTCCCATTCCCAAGAAGTACCTCTTCTACCCATGACTAAGCAGAAAGTCTACAGTTATCAAGCAGGATACTGCACATGTATGAAAACATCTTTTCTGTCTATACAAACAGCCAGCCTTTCCTTCACCCTTATAGAACAGTTTGTGTATTGCTTCCTCTTATGCTTTTTTCAGATGGTTTTTATTTTGCTATTCATGATTTCTCTCTCTAGCAGAGTAGTCTGAGCTGGTTACACTAAAAGTTGGTAACACTAAAGGCTGCTCACCCTGAAAGTGGCCAGCAGCCAGGGTTGGTGACACTGAGGGCAGCTAGCAGCCAGAGAATGGCAGGGAACAATGGAGAGCTGCTAGGAGCTACTAGTTTCAGCTACTGGAAGAGTTTTATAGAGCCGTCATGAAAGCAGAGAAGGTGACCACAGGCACTAACACAGCTGAAAGCTCCTGCCATTTAAAGCTCAGAACTACTGATACAAAGAGGACTGTATTTTTGCATATTTGTGATATCTATCCAAATTGAGTAAAAACTTTCAGCAGACAGATAACATAAGTATTATAAAGTCTCAGAGCCTTCATAGTTCTTGATGGACATTGTCAAATTAAACCCATCTATGTTTGCAAACATATTAACAACATGACCGAGTTGGGTTTATCTTAAAAATGACCATGTTGCTTAAATTGGGGGAAAGTATGTGTACTTAGAACTTATTAACCTTTGGAATGAGAAAAATAATCATCTCAATAGATGAAGAAAAGCATTCAATAAACTATCTGAACAAGGATTAACAAAGTAGAAATGAAACTTCTAAAATCTAAAGCTTTAATCGAAATCATAACACAAATATCACTGTTAATGAAAAAAATATTAGAAGCATTCTCTTTAAAATTAGAAACTGAAGCATGCCTAGAATAATTCTAATTTAATACTATATGAAATATCCAAGTCTTTCTTTAATTAAAGAAATTAAACAAAGTCCACCAAAAAAAATTGTATACACACTTCAAAAAAGAAAAATAGTATGACCTTTTTTTCAACAAATGGTATTATCCTCATACGGGGGACCCTAGAGGATGTCATATATCACATAAAACCCACTACACTGCCGGCCCTTAGAGAAGAAATTAGAAAACTATGTGCAGCAATCTCAATGACCAAGGTTACCCAAGCAGCAGTTTGCCATACTAATAAATGTCTGAAAGTTAATGGCCACCACTTTGAACACCTATTGTAATTATAGAGGCCAAAGGTAACTTGTATTAATCTCATGATGTCTTGATAAATTTAGTATTAAAATATTTATACAAGTTTTTCTTTTCCTGAAGTATGTATACATTTTTTGGCAGACTCTATATATAAAAATTTGAAAGGAAAAAACAAAACTGTCACAGGACATAAAGTGATTATCTGTGTGCAAAGCCTCAAAACAATTTGCAAACTTTTAGAAAGAATGAGAAGTTAGTTAAGAAGGCTTACTATGAGATCATTTTTTAAAACTAACAAGGGTAGAGGTAGAGCTTAATGATAGAGAACTTACATATCATGCATGAACCCTTGGTTCAATCCTCAACATGGCAAAATAAGACAAAACCCCATCAGCAAATGCACTTTTTTTTTTTTTTTTTTTTTTTTTGTGGGTACCGGGGGTCAACCTCAGGACCTTGCGCGCCAGCAGGCGCCTGTGCCACTGAGCGATATCACCGGCCCTTTTTTCATATGTGGGTTCTGGGAGTCGAACTCGGGACCTCGTGCTTGCCAGGCAGGTGCGTATGCTGCTGAGCCATCTCACCGGCCCCCAAATGAACATTTTAAAACATAAAAAATCATGGTTTCAAAAGGAAAGAAAAAAAAAAAAAAGCCACAAAAAATGTGCTTAATCAGTGTTCAGAAAGTTGTGGGCCGGTGAGATGGCTCAGCGGTGTAAGCGCCTGCCTTGCAAGCGCGAGGGCCCGAGTTCGACTCCCAGAACCCACATACGAAAAAGGGGCCGGTGATATCGCTCAGCGACACGGGTGCCTGTTGGCGCGCGAGGTCCTGAGGTCGTCCCCCCGGTGCCCACAAAAAAAAAAAAAAAAAGAAAGTTGTAACATTTTATTCTGATATTAAACAGTCTAAAAAAATTAAAAGGGAGCCAAATTCTTGAATAGAAATAGTCAATATAATTAAGAAAGTTAATGCTTCCTCAAACAGTCCAGAGAGGTAATGCTACTCTAAAGTTGCAACACATGATTTCTTTGTGTGTGAAACTGAACAAGCCATTTCTTAGCTATGAGGAAGAGCTAAGGAACCTAAACTATCAAAACATTGCTACAGAAGAATGTGAGAGGAGTTCCCAAATGAGATACTACATCTTGATATAAAACCATAAAAATAATTAACATAGTAACTGGTGCAATATTAGACAAACTGACACAAGAACAAAACAGATCTCCAAAGTAGACTAGACATAGCAGATAAGAGAGGGGTAACTGCCCCACGTGGTAGCACACACCTGTAATCCCAACATTCAGGAGGCGGAGGCAGGAGGATCACTGTGAGTTTGAGGCCAGCCCAGGCTACATAGTGAGTTCAAGGCTAGCCTGAACTACATAGTGAGACCCTGTCTCAAAAATAAATAAATAAATAAATAACAACAAAAAAAGAGAGGATGAGTTTACTAATAAGTGGGAAAAGGTAAGTCTATGGGAAAAGGTAAGTCTATTCAATAAATGATACTGAGACAACTGGTTACTCATAGGACATAAACATAATTAGATCCCTATCAAAAACAGATCCTTGTAACACACTTAAATATGAACACCAAATGAAATAAAGAATTATAAAGAGCAATACTTTACAACTTTTAGAATGTATGTTTAGAAAACATATTAATTTTAAAAGATTTTAAAATTCATCTAATCAAAAATATATTAAAGAGGCCAGTGAGATGGCTCAGCGGCATAAGCGCCTGCCTTGCAAGCGTGAGGGCCCAAGTTCGACTCCCGGATCCCACATATGAAAAAGGGGCCGGTGATATCGCTCAGCGGCACGGGTGCCTGTTGGCGTGCAAGGTCCTGAGGTCGACCCCCCGGTACCCACAAAAAAAAAAAATACATATATATATATATATATTAAAGATACCATAAAGAAAACTAAAAAGAAAAAGCCATATGATGGGAGAAGACACTTACAATAAAAGACACAAAACAATCCAACTGAAAATAGGCAAAAGATATGAATAATAACTTCACAGAACACATATTAATGGCCAATAAATAAAAAGTTTTAAAATGTTCAATTTTAGCAATGAGGAAATGTTAATTAAGAGCATAATTTAAAACTACTTCATACTCAATAATTCACAGAACTTTAAAAAATCTGACAATACCACCTACTGAAAAATGAAAACTATATTATTTTAGAAGTGTAGTTTAGTAAAAACCACTTTGTAAAACCTTATGGCATTACCTAACAGAGCTAAGGATGCGGGATTATGCAACCCAGTAATTCCGTTCCACTCACAGGAACTGTATCAGGAGACATATACTAGGGTGTCCACAACTACATTGCTTATAGTAGCCAGAGGTGGGTGGCAGGGAGACAATCTGAATATTGATAGTGAATAAACACATTATAGCACGTTTATCAGAATATAATATTGCAATTAAGCAAATAAAGCATAATTACAAGTATGCATCAACATGGATAGATCATAAAACCTTAAATTTTGAATAAAAAGCAAGACATAGGAAATTATATTCGGGAGTCCATTTATGTAAAAGTTAAGACATCTTTAACAAATGCATACATAATCCCAATCTCTAAAATAAATCAAATTTATATAGTAAAATAGTCTTCCACTAGTACAGTCTAAGAGATAAGATAGAATTTTTTCAAATTGTTGAGATCCAATATAATTTATGAGGAGATATTAACATTTAATTCATAAGGACATCACATTGGCTCATATGTCAGAGGAAATATTTTACATCTCAGGACATGAATTTTAAATTTTTTTTAAAAACTGCATGAGAATATTTTTTCTGGTACTAGGAATTGAACTCAGAGCCTTTCCACTGAGCTACATTCCCATACCTCTTTTTATTTTGAGACAGAGTCTTGCTAAATTGCTAAATTACCCAGGCTAGGCTCAACCTTGAGATCCTCCTGCCTTAACATGCAGGGGTGTTGGGATTACAGGCATGCATCATCACACCCTGCTGAGAATTGCTTTTATTTATGCCTTCTCTTCCATAAAATTAACACACTTTTGTTCTTTAAGAGACCACTTCCAACTTACTGGGTTGGTCATGATCACATGAATAGAAAGTGGCACTGACTGAAAACTAAACATTCTCAAAGACAAGAAAAAATAAATAGAAATATAGGTTGAACATTCCTAATTTGAAAGTCAGAAATGCTTCCAAATCCAAAAGTTTCTGAGCACTGGTATGATGCCACTAGTGAAAAATTCCCCACATTACCTAATGTAATGAGTCACAGTCAAAATGCAAGTGCACTAAAAATACCACACAACACTACCTTTCACCTATGTGTAAACAGTGTATGTAAAACATAAATGAATTTTGTGTTTATACGTGGGTCTTACAACCAAGACATCTCATTATGTATATGCAAGCAAAATACCCGAACTCTGAAAAATTACTTGGCCTATATTTAAAACAGAACAAACTGAAGTTTAATGAAAAGTGATTTATCCATAGACATGAACAAAGCTCAGTTACAGTTGGTGAAGCACAGCTGGTTTCTGATTTGACAGAGAAGGCATCTAAGAAGAGATTTTAATGAATGTATTTCAGTAAACAAAAGGGCACTACAGTAGAAGGCCAACCAAAAACAGTAGTTTTAAGATTAATACTTTAGGGCCGGTGAGATAGCTCAGCGGCATAAGCGCCTGCCTGGCAAGTGCGAGGTCCTGAGTTCAATCTCCGGTACCCACAAAAAAAAAAAAAAAAAAGATTAATACTTTAAGTAGCAAAACAATAAAAGACTGAGGAGACACTAGATATCCAGAATAATACATTCAGTGGTATTTATTCTATATTTTCTGAGAACATATCTTTCTACATGAGATAACACGAAATAGATTTGTGAAAAACTAAAAAATATTAACATTTGCTTTTCCAAATGGTATGCCTGATATAATGTGTAAGTGTGATGGATTCAACTGTAAATTATTAACTTATCACTGATGTGCTGTCCATAGTACTAGGAAAAAGAAAATAGATATTCTGATTAATGTTAAAAGAAACCAGGCAGCCAGGTGTGGTGGTACATCCCTATAATTCCAGCACTCTGGGAGACTGAGGCATGACTGTGAGTTCAAGCCCAGCTTGAACAACTTATAAAATTAGGCCCTGTCTCAAAATAAAAAGGACTGGGATGCAGCTCAGTGCAAAAGCCTTGAGCTCCACTGGAAGGAAAGGGGGAAAGGGGGAATTCTTAAAGAAGTGTAATTTATTAAGATCAATAGGAAAGTTATTAATTTCATACTTCATGAATCTAACATTATAAATAAATAACCATTCCATAATTTTCTTTAATAAAGAGGAAAATGCTTGCCCCTACTCTGTCTCTAGGTGGGCTGTTTCACCTATAAAGATTTAGCCTATAAAAATAAGGTGAAATGTCCCAACCATTAAATTCTAAATGCCTTAGATTCTCAGGAAAATATTTCAGATGAAAATGTTTTATGTTTTAGATTAAAATGTTTTAGAAAATATTTTAGATGTATATTTTAAATATTTCCTTCTTTACTTTATACATTATATAAAAACCATCAAAAAAACTCCTATGGAGAAACTATACACACAAGATTTAGGCTATTCATATAATTATCTAATTTATGAGACTGTAAAAGGAAGCCAAATACCATTTCTGTCATTTCATCCAATATTATCAGCATTCTTTCTAGTCTTACTGAAACTTCAATATTAATCCTCCCATTACATAACAAAGAAAACTCAAATGGTCTGAGCGCACAGCTCAGTGGTACAGCACCTGCACATCATGTAGAAGGCCCTAGGTTTGACCCTAAAAGGGAGGAAGGGAGGGAAGTGTGACGGTTAAATTGGATGGCCAGCTTTCTTGGCTTGAGAGCCTTCTGGGCGTGTGTGGTGAGGTCACTTGGGTACTATACGTGGTCCCTGGCCCCTTTCTCTCTTTCACTGTTCCCCTCCTCTGCTTCCTAACCACCATGAACTAGCAGCTTTCCTCTACCATGTTGTTTCTGCTGTGAAGCCAACCATTCACTGACTGAATCCTTTGAAACTGTGAGCTAAATTAAACCTCTCCACTAAGTTTGTGGGTACGGATATTGTGTCTCAGCAATAGAAGTGCTAATTAATACATGAGGAAAGAAAGAAAATGTAAATAGAACACTTCTATAGATAGTCTATGAAGAAGGAAAACAAAATACCTGAACACATATAAAGCTTCAGTGATGCTCACTCCAGAGCACAGCAAATATCTTTAACCAATACTGTAGAAAAATAAACTCTTTCATATGCTTTGACATTAACAGAAAATTATATAAATTTCAGTATTTACATGAATTGAGTATAACTTTCATCTCAAACTGAGCAAAATGCAACCACTCAGAAGAACATGCACTTTTGATTTAGAATAATTATACTAATTAGGTATAGCTAATTTTTACTATTGTTTTCCTTCTTGTAATCATGTAATATGCCAATGCTACCTTATCTACTGAATTAAAAGCTAAAATGGGGTATGCTGTCTAAGATTTTATCCTAGTATTAAGTCATCCTTAAAGAAAAGAACTAAAGTATCTCCTCTACACAGTGAAACCCATAATTTGTACAATGTGTTTATAATTACAATAAAAAATTATATAATTTATAATAAAACACTAAAGTTCCCCTATAAGTTTGTTAAGTTGATGGCAACATACTAGAATCTTGAAGCTCAGTTTGATACCCAAAGAACTATTTTTCTGTCAAGGGAAAGAATAGCTGCATTCTCGAAATGATACTAAAACCTAAACAGTAAACAAAATGATTTTTAAAGAGCTCAGACCACTTGGTACTGAGTGTTAAAACTATACCTGTAATAAAAAAAAATTCACTCACCTTTCAAACCTAGGGTTTGTAGCTGGAAGAGCCGACCAAGTTCATAAGGCAAAACCCGTAACATATTGTGATTTAAAAGCAATTCCCTGTTTTTAAAAAAAAAATTATTTTAATATACCAAAAGCTTTATTAATATGTGTATTTGCCATTCTAATTCTTTCTTCTAACATGAGTGATGGCTACATTCAAATGATTTCTTTATGCTGATCCAAACTGCTGTGCACTATAGTACTATAATACTGTATTACAGTATTAGGGTACTACAGAATGTATAACTGCCACAATTTTTAACAGTGTTTCTATGATTTACTTACCCTCTAGCACAAATTAAAGTTAGAGGTCAGGAAGTGCACACATCATTTTCAACCTAAATACACCCTCTTTGCTCTCTCACCTAAAATCCTATCACATAAAAATCAAAGTTACATATCAGTATCCAAAGACAATAAGCAAACTTGAGCCTAATTTACAGAAAAGAGTAAATTTTTACATAAACTTTAGGATTAAACTATGGTATAATTAGCCTAATCATCTGCATCCTTTTATAACTGATTATAACACTAGCCATTTCAAAATAGTATGAAAAAAGAAAAATACACAAAAATGAAATTAATAAAGAACAAGAAGTGAGTGACTTGGGTGTGGTGGCCCATGCTTACAATTGTAGCACTTGGGAGGGTGAGGCAAAGGAATGAACTTCAAGACCAGCCTGGACTATATAATGAGACCTTGTCTCCAAAAAGTTAAAAAAAAAAAAGGATTGGGTATGGTGGCACATGTCTGTAATTTCAACATCCAATACTCTGGGAGGCTGAGGCAGGAGAATCATGAGTTCAAGTCCAGCCTGGGCAACTCTGTGACTTAGAAAGATCCTGTCTCAAAAAAAGAGCTGGGGGGGGTGCCGGTGAGATGGCTCAGCGGCATAAGCGCCTGCCTGGCAAGCACGAGGGCCCGAGTTCGACTCCCAGAACCCACATATGAAAAAAGGGCCGGTGATATCGCTCAGCGGCATGGGTGCCTGCTGGCGCGCGAGGTCCTGAGGTCGACCCCCGGTACCCACAAAAAAAAAAAAAAAAAAAAAAAAAGAGCTGGGGATGTAGTCAGTACAGAAGGTCCTGGGTTCAATCCCCAGTACTGAGGGGGGAGGGGGAGAAGAGGGACAAGGGAGAAGAGAGGGGAGGAGAGGAAAGGGAGAAGAGGTGAGAGCAGGGGGGAATAGATGGGGAAAGGGGAGGAAGAAGAGGGGGCAGGAGAAAGTGTATCAGGAAAGTAAAACACAATAGTGAACACGAAAAGACAAAGAACTCTGATCAACAATCAGACACAGAACATAAATGTTAAAGCACAGGGGGCCAGTGATATAGCTCAGCGGCATAAGTGCCTGCCTGGCAAGCGCAAGGTCCTGAGTTCGACTCCCGGTACCCGCATATTAAAAAAAAAAAATTAAAGCACAGGAAAGAATATATAAGAAAAGGATAGCATAAATAAGGTCTAAGTTTATGACTGAAATTTGGAGAAGACTGCAGAAAAAATAAAGAGTACTTTTATTAGTGGATGATCAAAAAGTTCTAAAACAAATCAGTAAAGGGATGGTAAAGAACACTGTGTTTATTTACTGCTTAACAGTTAATGCAGAAAGGCAATTCTTGTTTTCATTGGGAACACTTATATATGGTCTTAAGATTCCTGCAACATTTTATCCTATGAAGAAATTTTTTAAAATCTTGAAATAGAAACATCCATTTTATCAGGTTTTAAAGTTTTCTTAATGAGTAGTAATATAAAATATAAATACACATTGTCTTATAATATGGATATGTTCCTATAAGCTTGGCTTACAAGCAAGTCATATTTTCCCAATTATTTCTGATTAGTCCTATCAGAGTTGAAGCCAAAATGAGACTCTTAACCTTACTCCATCTACAATGTGTCAAAACTGATGACAGGAATCTCCAAATTTAAAGGAAATGTTCAATGGAGGCCAACTCAAGAACTGTGCTTACAGAGTATACATCATTTGATTGTCACAGACACATACAAATCCCACTCTAAAAACAGAAAGATCCCATAATTTTCTTATTTGGTAAATTTAGAATTTTATGTAATGAGTCATGTTTGTAATATTTCCTCACCTGAGAGACACCATGTTTCCTAGTTCTGCTGGTAAACTTCTGAGTTTATTGGATGACAGATCCAGGTAAACCAGATTATGAAGCTTGGCAATATCAGGTGGAATGCGACTAAGGTAATTGTCATTTAGGTGCAACGCAGTCAAATGTGTCAATGACCAAAGTGATGTACTTAAGCTCCGCACTCTACCTAAAAGGCAAAATATTGAAGCATAAAAATCTAGGCCCAAGACAAAAGTTGACCTGTAAGACTAAAATGTAGAAGCAGCCAGGGGTGGTGGCACACACCTATAATCCCAGCACTCAAGAGGCTGAGGCAGAAGGATCACCACAAGTTCAAGGCCAGCCTGGGCTACATAGTGAGTTCAAAGCCAGCCTGAACTACATAGTGAGACCCTGTCTCAATAAATAAATAAATAAATAAACAAACAAAATATAGAAGAAACTGCAAATAAAGCAATACTGTATCTTTGACATTTTAATTTCATACTTAAGACCATATGATTGCCTTGGTGTGGTGGTGCATGTCTGTAATCACAGAACTCAGGAGGCTGAGGCAGGAGGATTACCAGGAGTTCGAGGCCAGCCTGGTCTACATAGGGAGTTCAAGGCCAGCCTGAACTATTTAGCAAGACCCTGTCTCACAAAACCAATGAATGAATGAATGAATGGTGGTAAAATATAGAAAACCTTGGAGTCATACATCAGGGAGCTGGATTGAGCTTTTGTGGAAGAATGGTCTTGAATTTATTTTTAAGTCATACTCCTTACAAAATTATTAGTGCAAGGTTTATCTATATCCAGGGCCTAGGTTAAGCTATAGACTTTAAATAGACAAGAATAATTACTATGATTTAGAACCAACTTTAGATTAGCCATCAGGAAAACCACTGTACCCCAAAGGAGACATCTTTCCTCAGCTTTAAAGAATTAAAGAGTAATAACTTTGGTTTAAGATTTTGCATTAAGTGCAACATATTCATATAACCACAAATCAAGCTGTGTGATACCCTAGGCAGAAGATGCATTAAATCAAAAGACCTGTGTCAGAGTCTTGATTTTTACCACTGATTAGCTATACAAGTTCAAGCAAATCATCTAGACTCAGCTTTCACAAAATGGGATGTTATCTATCCTATATACAATAATATTAATTATATGAAATAATTATATAAAGATCATCTTATAAATTTTACAAAAGTAAAGTGGTATTTTTAACTTTATAACAAACAGACTTTGATGAGCAGGACAGTGGAAGGTAGAGGACACAAAATCTCAAAAGGGAAATGTTACTTTCCATACAGCTATTGAGGAGTAAATTTAATTTTTTTCTTTTTTCTAGTAACAGATTAAAAAATATAAATACTTGTACCTCAGTATCTTTGTTTTTATTTAGTCCAATTAAAAACTTACAAAAATATAACAATACTCTTGTTCATTACTAGTTCCATCCCAAATCAAATGCTTTAGATTCCACTCACCCGAGATTTCTAATTCTGCCCAGTGAGATTTTTTCCCATTGGCTACCTCCTCTGCTGACATGATGGTATAAATTCTGCGAGGATCTGGAGGATCATATTTTTCCTTTGGCATCCCTATTAGTCTGTGGAGAAAAAAAAAAAGATCAACAATTATTATAATCTTATATAGAAAGAAAGAGAAAATGAGATGTTTCTTTTTCTTTTCTATTACCAGGCTAGTTTTATACCACAAATTTTATACCACAAATTATCTCTTGAAAACACATCATCTGCAGTATAATAAGTTCTTGAAGAAATTCATTAACAGATGGCTAAAGGAAAAAGCAAAAAAAAAAAAAAAACCAGTGGCCCTAGACTTTGTAGCAGACACTAGGAATGCTTCCCCTTCATTTAGTTAACGCTGCTTTCCCTGATAGACTGATCTTACAACCAGTTTCCTGGTGGACTTTTAAACTAGTCTAAGAGAATCAGATATTTCTAACCTCCCTCCCTCACTGATATGCAAATATCCCAATCAGCATGACATCCTCCTTGACAGAGATTAGTTCAAAAGTATCTAAAAATCACAAGGCCTCAAGACTTCTCTATGTTTATTGGAGAAGCAGGCTTCTCTCTCCTGTTGATCATAAATGAAAAAGAATATAGCCCAGATTACTGTAGGCAGCCGTCCAACAGCTATAAAGGAAGCAAGCCAGAAAAGGCAGTGTAGAAAACAGAGAAACAAAACTAGAGAACTCACTGAATCACACCTGTTGCACTTCCAACCAAGCCAACATACAGTATTTCCCTTACTAAGGTACTCTGAATTGTGTTTTCTGTTACTTGCCTCAAAAATATCCTAATTAGGGTGACTTCATAAATTCTTTGCCAGGCTTGATTTATATCTGTTGTCCTGAGATAACTGTTAATATTCCTCCTTTTCACTCACCAGAGTATCCAACTGGGTAAGTCACGTGGCCATTGCACTAATCAAAACTAGTGCTATGCAGTCTTCTTCATAATCATAACACAATCATCAATGATGACCAACTGGGACTTAAAACTACTCAAATGTGCCACATACGAAGATGACAAGTGGCCCTAAAAGTAACCTCATTCAAGCAGTCCAATATAAGAATTACTTCGATAGTAGGATTTACAAATGATGGGCTTCAGCCTACTTGAGTTCCTACATACTATTCATAAATTGCCATACAGTACTATAGTTGGTTCTTTGCTCATACATTAACACACCCATCCCAAAACCAAGTGTCTGAATCTGCAAGTTATTTCTAAGTAAAGTTTAGAATTAATATAGGATTCGGTAGTAGTGAACCTATGGCATGCATGCTGCAGCAGGCTATTTATATCACTAAAAGCTCTAAAAGGTTTGCCATCACTGAATAGGTGGTCTGAATTTTTTTTACCTATACAGACTATAAAAGTAGTAGTTCATTCATATACCAAGAAATCAAAACTAGTTCATAAGCATATAATCAAAATTTCCCATACCATAATTTTCCTCATATTTTGAAGAGGAAATAGTCATTTCCTTCTTTCTACTTAAATGAGCAAAGTGAAAGTTTTCCAGGTTTGTTCATCTTATAATAGTAATTTCAAGGTTTCCCCATTAAGCCCTTCAATTTTAATCTTACACAGTTTGGGTGATACTAAACTATATTTTTCTTTTCTGTCATAAATTCATACAGTACAAAGAATAGGATCGTTTCCCACAGGGGGAAAACTTGATTTCTGCCATCCAACCTATGTAAGATATTTCTGAAAATTTATAGGTAGGTAGATTTTTAGAATTTCTACTGTACACTGTAAAGGATATGTGTCTCTGAGGGTATTTTTACACACTAAAATTATGCCAAAATTAAAGGTGAATTGAAGTGCACTTCCAGACCCAAAGATATTCTAAATCCATTACCTACAGTAAGGATGGATTAAAAACTATTAAACTTACAAATACATAGATTTCAAAAATTTTAGATTGTTTTTATAATGCTAGGGTATAGCATTAGAAATCAAATTAATTTGACTATTTTAAATATTGTTCCCACTAAATGGTTTATGAACCATAAAGGAACTGTGAGTTATGCCTGTGTGGAGGTGTTCTTTTTTATATGACAATACAGTTCCTGTCACACAGGAACACTTAATATGCATTTGTAAAATGACCATATGCTTTATATTCCTAAAATCCACTACCTTCCTCCTACCTTTCCCATCTCACAGCCAATTAACAACCAATGCTTTTCTAATATTAATCTGAAGAAACTAATCCACATGTTCAACTTTCCCAAATATTTTAAAAATTTGGATAGGAAATCAACATCTTTTCTAACACTTCAATTCTATTCTCTGAAAAAGCTACTTTATGAAATTGCCATTTTTAAAAATGTGTCATTTTTCCATTGTAATAAATTAATTAAAACTTGTAAAATCTCTTTAAAAAATAGCTCCACAAAATGTTTACCAATAGCTATAATATATTAAAAAAAAACAAAATAATATTAATACTGACATATTAGGAGTCAAAATAACTCCCTTGGATTTTATTAGGATGCAATAAAAATACAAGTCATTTAATTCTTTATAATGATTTCATATGTGGATAATGTGATTGAAGCTAAAGCATTTTTCATTTGGGTTAACTCAAAAATTTATTACAGTCTATACTTCTGGTGATTGCTACTGGCTAAAACACTAAGTGTGCTACTAAAAATGTAGAGAACTCAAATGTAGGAAATTAGCATTATTAAATCCTTCTGCTCATCTCTATTTTCCCCTCTCAGGTCCTCAACGTCAATGTGCCACCTTGTAGGCATATCTCAAATACCTATTTCAAAATCATTTAAAATATAATCATTCAACTATAAATCTCTAAATGTGACACTGATAACACAGTACCCAATAACCTCACATACAAGACAGTACTGTACAAGGTTTAAAATGGAGTGACGATGATTGCTTCTTAGCATTTAGGCTAAGATTAAGTGTAAAATGGAGTAATGAACACCTTTCATCCAAGAAACAGAAATGCTTTATTTTAGAAAACGTAGCAGCCAATTCCTTTCCTTATCTTCACAATTGATAAGGCAAGTTTCTGTGGTGCTGGGGATCAAATCCAGCACCTCACCTACACTAGACAAGCTCTACCAATGAGCTACATTCTTAGCCTTTCAAGCAAGTTTTTGGATTAGTTTTTTCCAAGAGTTCCCAATTTCCTTTTTTTTGGCGGGGGGCGATGTTGACACAGGGTCTTACTACATAGTTCAGGATGGCCTTGAATTCACTATGTAGCCCAAGGCAATCCTGCCTCAGCCTCCTGAGTGTTGAGATGATAGGCCTATACCACCATATCCAGCAAATCACAGGTTTTATATCAAGGGCAAGGAAAAAGAAGAATAACACATCCCTTCCCAAAAAAATCAGAGCAAACTATTAAAAGCTGGAAACTAAACTTCTGTATATTTTGGTCATCTAGAATAGCTTATTTAAAAAGCAGCCTCTACAGTGTATGTAAAGACATGTCCTTATGTTGCTAAACCACAGCTACCTTCTCACCACTCAGGGTGTAGGTCATTTTATCTCAGTCTGTAATTCAGCACTATTAATGTTATTTCCTTTACTTTTTTTTATTTTAAAGAGACAAACAATAGTTGTTTTGAAATTTTGTTCGTTTTTTTCTCTTTAAAATAAAAATTAAGGGCCGGTAAGATGGCTCAGAGCCTTAAGCGCCTGCCTGGCAAGCGCGAGGGCCCGAGTTCGACTCCCGGAACCCACATACAAAAAAAGGGCCGGTGATATCGCTCAGCAGCATAAGCGCCTGCCTGGCAAGCATGAGGTCCTGAGTTCGACCCCTGGTACTCACAAAAAATAAATAAATAAAATAAAAATTAAAAAAGACGAACAAAACAGTGATACAGAATTTCAAAACAAGATAACAGAAGATTCACAATGGTTAATATTGCATATTGTTACCTTCAAAGTAGTTGCTCAGATTACAAGATACAGGCATGAAAAATTGATCAAACAATGTAAGCACAAACCATTCTTTTCAATGAACTAATAGGGATTATTAGTATAATTATCTTCTGTGTGTGTGTGTGTGTGTGTGTGTGTGTGTGTGAGAAAAGAATATATATATCCTTTCCCTTCTTTCTTTTCTCCTTTCCCTGATCCTAGTAGTTCTTTCCTTTTGAGAAGTTTCTTCCCCTTTCTATTTCACAATATCTATTGTACATTTTGGATCTCATTTACTCTTTCATTTTTTTCACTAAGGAGACAATACAATGTTTACACATGCAAGTCTGATTTATTTCACTTACGAGTATGGTCTCACTTACGAGTATGCATCCATTTACCTATAAAAGCCTCAAGTTTATCCTTTATAGCTGAGTAGTAATCCATTGTATAAAAATACCACATCTTTTTTATCCATTCCTCGGTTGATGGGCATCTGGGTTGTTTCCAAGATTTAGCTATTACAAACTGTGCTGCTATAAACTTGGTGGCACATATATTGCTGTGGTATGATGTTTTCAATTATTCTGGGAAAATACCCAGAAGGGAAATAGCTGGGTCCAATGGGACCTCCAATCCTAGTTTTTTGAGGAATCTCCATACTGATTTCCACAGTGGTTGTACCAACCTACACTCCCACCAACAGAAGAGAAGGGTTCCCTTTTCCCCACAGCCCCAACAGCATGTTATTGGTTGATTTTTTGATGATAGCCATTCATTCTAGAGATGGAATCTCAGTGTTGTTTTAATTTGCATTTCTCGAATGATCAATGATGTTGAACATTTTTTCATATATTTATTTGCCATTTGTATTTCTTCATCTGAGAAGTGTGTATTCATCTCAGATGCCCATTTTTGGATTGGGTCTTCGAATTTGGGAGGCCTGATTTTTTTCAATTCTTTATATGTTCTAGATAGAAGTCCTTTGTCTGAAGGACAGTTGGCTAAATTTTTCCCCCATTCTGTGGGTTGTCTTTTCACTCTGTTGGTGATTTCTTTTGATGTGCAAAAGCTTTTTAATAAGATGAGATCCCAGTTGTTGATTCTTTGAAGTAATTCCCATGCAGTTTTTTTGTTCATGAACTCTCTGCCTACCACTATGTCTTCAAGATATCTACCTACTTTCTCTTCCAGTAAGATTTAGTGTTTCTGCTTTAATATTTAGATCTTTGATCCATTTTGACTTTAGCTTAGTGCATAGTGATAGACATGTGTCTAATTTTAGTCTTTGGCATGTGGAAAGCCCATTTTTCCAGCACCATTAAAGAGGCTATCTTTTTTCCAGTGAACATGTTTGGCCCCTTTGTCAAAGACAAGGTGGCTGAGTGTGTCTGTAGTTGTGTCTGCTTCTTTTAATCTATTCCAGTGATCCTCGGGTCCGTTATTGTTTTTTGTTTTTGCCAGTACCATGCTGATTTGATCTCCATAACTTTGTAGTATAATTTCAAGTCAGGGATTGTGATGCCTCCTGCCTTGTCTTTGTTGCCCAGGATTGCCTTTGCTATTCTAGGTCTCTTCTGTTTCCAAATGAATTTTAGGAATGTCTTCTCTAGATCAGTGAGGTATGCTAATGGTATTTTGATCAGGATTGCATTAAATCTGTATAACAGTTTTGGGAGTATGGCCATTTTCACTATATTGGTTCTTCCCACCCAAGAACAAGGGATATCTTTCCATTTTCTGATATCCTCTTCAATCTCCTTTTTCAGAGTACTGTAATTTTCAATATATAGAACTTTTACTTCCTTTGTTAGATTCATTCCTAAGTATTTCATATTTTTGGATGCTACTGTGAAAGGTATTGTTTCCCTAATTTCTCTCTCAGTGAGTTTGTTGTTTCTGTACAGGAATGCTACTGATTTTTGAGTGTTGACTATGTATCCAGCTATGCTGCTGAATTTGGTTATTAAATCTAATAGTCTTTTGGTGGAGATTTTGGGGTCTTCTATGTAGAGTATCATGTCATCTGCAAATAATGATAATTTAACTTCTTATTTTCCTATCTTTATTCCTTTTCTTTTTTTTCTCTTGTCAAATTGCTCTGGCTAATGTTTCCAGAACTATTTTGAATAAGAGTGGTGACAGTGGACATCCTTGTCTTTTTCCTGATTTTAGAATGAAAGCTTTCAGTTTTTGTCCATTTAGTATGATGCTGGTTGTTGGTCTGTCATAGATGGCTTTTACCAGATTGAGGTAGAGACTATCTATTCCGATTTTCTGTAGGGTTTTTATCATGAATGAGTGTTGGACTTCATCAAAAGGTTTTTCTGCATATAGAGATGATCGTGTGATTTTTGTCCTTGGTTCTGTTGATATGGTGTATTACACATTTACTGATTTGCATATGTTGAACCAGCCCTGAATTCCTGGGATGAATCCCATTTGGTCATGATGTATAATCTTGATGATTTGCTGAATTCTGTTTGCTAGTATTTTATTGAGGATTTTTGCATCTATGTTCATTAGGGAGACTGGCCTGTAGTTCTCCTTCTTGGTTGGGTCTTTCTCTGGTTTTGTTATCAGGGTAATACTTGCCTCCAGGAAATTCTCCCTAAATGAGTTAGGGAGAATTGCTCTCTTTTCACTTTCATTAAAGTGTTTGAGGAGTATTGGCATTAAATCTTCTCTAAATTTCTTGTAGAATGCAGCAGTGAATCCATCAGGACCTGTTCTTTTCTTTGTTGCTAAGTTTTTAATTACATTTTCAGTTTCTTTAACTGATATTGGATTATTCAGAATTTTTACATCTTGATTCAGCTCTGGTAATTCATACATTTCTAGGAATCTGTCCATTTCTTCTGTGTTTTCCATCCTTTGCAAGTAAAGATTTTCAAATCAGTATTGATGATCTTCTGAATTTCCACAGGATCTGTAGTGATTTCATCCTTTTCATTCCTCATTGCATGAATTTGAGTTTCCTTCTTTCCTTTTTTTCCATAAAGTTGGCTAGGGGTTTATCAATTTTATTTGTTCTTTCAAAAAACCAATTCATTAGTTCTTTGTATTCTTTTCTTAGTCTCAATTGCATTAATTTCTGCCTGGCACATACCAGTATATTTAAGTTCAGGTAATGGCAATTGGTTTCCTAACAATGATCATATTTTTTCTACTACCCCTACTTTCACATCAAATAATTAGATAACAGCAGTAACAAGGATGCTTAGATCTTTAGAAATAATTGGACTAAATATGTCATATTTCTAGTTAGCTTATTCTCAGGGATCTGTTTCATATCCCAAATGAAACTAATTATTTACCCAAGCAAAATGCATTGGTATATGTGGCAATAAAGCCTCTAAATAAAGATGTTACTGGTTATTAGATGGCTTTCCAAAGGTAATCCAAAGATTGTCAACCCAGAGATAACTGCAGGAAGCTCTGGGCTCATTCCTTTCAGCTGGCAACAAGTAACTATTCATCCTTTTTAGGTTATCTTCACCTCTTCAGTATATGTCCCCAGATAGAAATCAATAAGCTGATTCTAAAATTCATATGGAAAGAAAAACAATCTACAACACCTAAAACTATTTCTTTTGGAAACTTTTCCTTTTGAAAAAGATACAAATTTAAATATGCACATTATCTGACTTCAGGGCTTCCCAAAAGCTGCAGTAATCCAGATGTTTTGGTACTGATGAAAGAGACACATATAACTCAGTGAAAAAGAACTTAGAAACTAGAAACAGACTTACGAACACACAAGCCAACCTATTTTCAGAAAAGGTATGAAAGAAATTCAATACAACAAAAGACAGACTTTCCAACAGAGGGGGCTAGAACAATAGGATACCCATTTCTAAAGGTAGCAAACATGCAAGGATCATAAACTTAAAGGAAGAACCAAAAAGTGTTAAAGTGCTAGAAGAAAATTACAGAAATGACCACAAACTAGGCAATGATTTTTTTTTTTTTTTTTTTTTTTTTGTAGGTACTGGGGGATCGACCTCAGGACCTCGCGTGCCAACAGGCACCCATGCCGCTGAGCGATATCACCAGCCCCTTTTTCGTATGTGGGTTCCGGGAGTCGAACTCGGGCCCTCGCGCTTGCAAGGCAGGCACTTACGCCGCTGAGCCATCTCACCGGCCCATGATTTCTTAAAGTAATACAAAAGCACGATTCATTTAAAAAAGCTATTGATAAACAAGATTTTATAAATGTTTAAAACTTCTATTTGAAAGATGTATGAAAAATCATGAGATTCAGAATATTTCCAAGACATAGCTGAAAAAGCACTCCAGAATACATACAGAACTTGCCAAAACTAAAAAAATAAAAAACAATTGGCAAGGCTGTGAATGTAGTTCCATGGTACAGGTGAGCAAAGATAAAGTTTCAAAAATCTCTCTATACCTTTCTGACCCTTACCTACAGAATATTTTACTAATATGAAAAACCGTCATCTGTACAGTCTAATAACAAACATAACAATATCAATTCTAAGTGCCTCCTTCCTTCACTCCCTTTTCTTTTCTTCTTCTCAGTAGTAATCTGATAATAACTTAGGCCATGTCATCCATACTCAGAAAGCCCTAACTTACTAAAATACATATGCAAAATAAAAGAATAATCTTCTACTGTAAAAAATACAATGATTAATAGAATGAGAAAAAATACTGTCACATAAGGGAGGTAGTTTAAGAACAGATTCACAAATTAATGACTATGTAAAAAGATTACTCACTGTACACTTATATATCCATATTCTCCTTGATCAAAAGCAGACCATATATGGCTTTTGTAAAATGGTTATTATAAGCCTAAGACTGCATAAGTATATTATGGTATATAATTTCTCTAAGAGTTATTCATCTGTTGTACCCATAGTATTTTTCTATAGCCTTTTCATATTCTGGTAGAAAAATAATGAATCTGACAAGGAATGACTGTTAAGTATTTTTCTACTATACACCACTCATATACACATAAAATCTTAAAAATCATTTGATATTCTAAAAAATATTTCAGTAAGGGAAACTTTGTATCTAAGGGAAACAACAGACATTTAAAATTTAGACTGTATTCTTCCTGGAGTATATAATACATACACTAAAAAATAAAGATTATATTTTAAAACATGTTTAATAACTACTAGAACCACTTAACACTATTAATCAGTTGTTCACTAAATTTAAATTCAAATGAAATGCCCAGGGTTACTTTCTTTTTTTCTAAAGAACCTAAAGTTCATTTATGAATGCCAAAGGATAACAGAGTATCCAAAAATAATTTCTTTTCCTAAAATAGGGAGTATTTGCTCTCCCAACAATCTCTGAGCACAAAAATCACTGGATAGCTATGACTCCTCCTGAAAACAAAAATACAGTAACATAAAAAAAGAAAGCTTAGGTGTATTGTTATCCACTGCAAACTTGCCTAGATGCCTAAATCCATGGGATCTACACAGAAAAGGTTTTCATTTTTTTCCCCAAGGCATCACTTTGCGCAGTCAAGAGAGACAGAGACAGAGACAGAGAGAGAGGCAGAGAGACAGAGACAGAAAGAGAGACAGAGACAGGAAGGAGGAGGAAGAAGAGCAGGAAGAGAAAGAGGAAGGAGGAGGAGGGAAAGAAGAGAGAATTAGTCTCACATCACAGCACACACTGAAGTATCCTCTTTAAAAAAAAAAAAAAAAATGCGACATGTTGGCTCACGCTTGTAATCCCAGTACTTAGAAGGCTGAGGTAGGAGGATTACCGTAAATTCAAGGCCAGCCAGAACTACACAGTGAGACCATGCCTCAAAAAACAGTTCTCGGGCCGGTGAGATGGCTCAGCAGGCTTAAGCGCCTGCCTGGCAAGCGCAAGGGCCCGAGTTCGACTCCCGGAACCCACATATGAAAAAGGGGCCGGTGATATCGCTCAGCGGCACGGGCGCCTGCTGGCACGCGAGGTCCTGAGGTCGACCCCCCAGTACCCACAAAAAAAAAAAAAAAAAAACAGTTCTCAGTCAGATGTAACTTTGCACCTCAAAAGACATTTGGCAATGTCCGAAGACATATTTTTGGTCATAACTTGCACAGGGAAGCAAGGGTGCGACTAGTATCCCTTACATACCGTAGAAGTCACGGTAACATCTACAATGCTCAGAACAGCCCCCCACAAGAACAAATATCTGGCCCGAAATGCCAATTGTGCAATATTGCTAAGGTTGAAAATTCCTGCACAGATAAGCCTAAGCATGAGTCCAGAATACGGTACATGTTAAACAAGTATTTAGAAAATCAAGTACTACTGCAAAGAAATTATTATGCCAAAAAGAAATTGAAAAGTTATAAATTATGAGTTTTATTTATTCATAAGTACTATAGCAAAAACCACATTCTGGCCAAATGAAATTGTCTCTAGGTGCTAAGAGAACCAGATAGCTATCCCATCAAAGGCTAGCAATCTACAAATTTCCAAGAACAGGTAAGTAACAGAATATACATCACCAATGAGTGATAAACATTATCTATAATTTTTTTTTTTTTTTTGGTTTATGTGGGTACCGGAGTCAAGCTCAGGACCTCACACTTGCCAACAAGTGCTTATGCCGCTGAGCTATCTCACCGGCCCCATAATGTTTTACATGTAGCAATTCAGTAATCACAATGACTCTGAGTTGGAGGTACATTAATTATTTCTATTTTAAAGACGCATAAGACATTCTAAAACCTATCTTTGGTTACATGGTAGTAGGTAGCAGAGTGAGGTACATGTTCTCGCCAGCTTAAACCAACAGTGGTATATGCCTGTCTGTCTCATTGGGCGGCTTCTACCACCCAAGGGGACCACCCACTGTCCCAGGCTGCCCAGCAGTGAGATATACAAATTATGGCCCCATCGTGAACACATTAACCCAGGCAGTTTTCCTCTACAGTCCCAGTCTTATCCACTGTACCATACTTACTATCTCATATGCTGGACCTGGAAAAGTCAGATGGCAGAGGGGAAAAAAAAAAAAACTAGAAAATCTTCTAAAATGTGGTACTTCAAGCAGGCATGGTGGTGTATGCCTGTAATCCTAGCACTCAAGAAGCTAAAGCAGGAGGATCCTGAATTTGAAACCAGTTTGGGATACAGAACAAGTTCAAGGCCAGCCTAGTCTACATAGTGAGACCCTGTCTCAAAAAACTGGGAAAAAAGAGAGAATTCTGGTACTTCATCCTTTGAGTAGTAAGCAGTAATCACAAGGGCTGGGCGCAGAGCTTAGTGGTAAAGCACATGTTTAGTGTGAGCAAGGCCCTGGGTTCAATCTTCAGCACTAAAGGAAAAAAAAAAAAAAATCAGCAGCCACTGATGAGTGTTGAAGAGTGTTGAGAAAATACAGCCAATATAACTAATTACAGAAATGGCTTGATCACCATCAGAAGATGGGTAAACTTGATTTCCAGGACCTTGCACACACTAGGCAAGCGCCTCTTTCACTGAGCTACATCCCCAGCCCTTTCTAGTTCTATATTTTGAAAAAGTATCTCCCTAGATTGCCTCCTCAAGCCTCAAACTTGCCATTGTCCTGCCTCAGCCTCCTGAGGAGGTCTGTACCACCATGCCTATCTGACAGGTAAGCTTTCTACAGGGCAAGAGTGTATGGATATATTTGCTGATCAATGTTTCTAAGCTGGGTGTATAAGCACAGGCCTGTACACACAGCACTCTGGGAGAATGAGGTAGGATGGTCACAAGTTCCAGCCCAGCCTGGGCAACTTAGCAACTTAGTAAGACCCTGCCTTAAAGTAAAACAATTTTTAAAAAGGGCTGAGGAGCCGGTGAGATGGCTCAGCGGCTTAAGCGCCTGCCCGGCAAGCGCAAGGGCCCGAGTTCGACTCCCGGAACCCACATACGAAAAAGGGGCCGGCGATATCGCTCAGCGGCACAGGCGCCTGCTGGCGCGCGAGGTCCTGAGGTCGACCCCCCGGTACCCACAAAAATAAAAATAAAAATAAAAAATAAAAAGGGCTGAGGATATAGCTCAACATGAAGACTATGGGTTCAATCCCCAGTACCACACATACACATGCATGTTCACACACAGGCACGCACACACACACACAAAGATAAAAATGGCTGGGCCTGGTGGTCATGCTTATGATCACAGTTACTTGTAGAGGCTGAGGCAGGAAGATCACATATGTGAACCCACCTTGGCAATTTAGCCAGAACTTGTCCCAAATTAAACTTTTAAAAAGGGCTGGGGATGTAGTCCAATGGTACTGCACTTTCCTAGCATGTGCAAGGCCCTGGGTTCCAACCCCATCACCACTTAAAAAAAAAAAAAAGTAAAGTAACAAAGAACTTCACATTTTTTATCCACGACAAACAATATATTCATAAAGGCTTTCATATATTGGAAGGGAATTTCCTCAACTTTTCTGTTATTCACAACAGACCCAGAATATATTAAAACTTGATTTGGTTTATTAACATTCCCTCCATTATTAAGTCTAGACAACCATTATATGATGCTCTATTTGAAGCATTCACCTATTTCTGTGGTCTAAATACTCGCACACACATCTGGAATGTGAATGTCCCACATTGGCTGGAAGTGTAGCTCAGTGATAGAGTGCTTGCCTACATGTGTGAGGCCCCTGGTTCATTCCCCAGCACTGTATGTATGTATGTATGTATAAATAAAATCAACCAACCAACAAATAGTCAAAAAGTAAGTAAAATATCCCACATAAGTGGCAGGTTTCAAGCTACCAAGGAAGTATCAATGCAACAAGAGTTAGAAAGGGATGCCTAGTACCACAACATCATATTGCATTTCAATCTGTTACATGAGAACAGAATTAAAATTTTACAAATTGAAGGAAAAAGATCGTATGTGGTTCAATAATTTCAAACTTGGTTTTAGCCTTTAAGGAAAAAAGGATACATACCCTATATAAATTCTTCCATAAATTGAGGTGAATAGTACTCTAATACCAAAACCAGACAAATACAGTATAAGAAAACAATATACCTCATAAACATAGATGCAAAAACATTTTTAGCATTCCAGGTGCCTCCAATTCCATCACCCAAGAGGCTGACACAGGAGGATCACCACAAGTTTAAAGCCAGCCTAGGATATGTAGTAAGTTCAAGGTCAGCCTGAACTACATATTTAAACCCTGTTTCAAAAAAAGGGGTGGGGGGGGAAGGCAAGGAAGGAAAAAAAAGAGAATAGAAGGAAAAAAATGGAAACAAAGCTTTTGTAAATAAGGAAAAGAAGGGCTGAAGGAAGGGAAGGGGAGGGGAATGGGGAAAAAAAGAAGAATCAAGATATATTACGTACAGGTCCAAATCCCCTATGATGAAAGTGACTATTATATATTGAAAGTGTACTGATAAAATTAATTTTAAAAGAGAAAAAAATGAAAAAATTTCAGCAAATCAAACCCACCAATATATAAAATGATTCATCGGAACAAGGGATAATTATTTCAGGAATGCAAAGCTGATTTAACATTCAAAAAAAATCAATGTAATTCACCTATCAATAGTCTTTTAAGAATATTATGATCACCTCGATAAATGCATAAAAAGCAAATGACTACCAAGTATGGTGGTGGATGCCTGTAATCTCAGAATTCTGGGAGGCAGAGGCAGGAGGTTATCAAGTTCCAGCCCAGCCCAAACAATGAAGCAACTTATCAAGGCCCTGTCTCAAAGTCAAAAAAAAAAAAAAAAAAAAAAAAGGGAGTAGGGGGCTGGGGATGTAGTTTAGTGAAGGACCTGGGTTCAAGCCCTGTGTCAATACTGTTACTGTATTAACACACACACACGCACACGGTCACTGGGTAAAATTAAATCACTATGAGACACTACCACACACCTAATAGAACTGTTAAAATTTTGAAAACTGATCAAGTGAAAACACAGAGCAAATAGAACTGTACATGAAAATGCAAAATAGTAGAACTCTGGAAAATAATTTGTCACTTTCTTAATATGTTAAGCATACTGTACAACTAAACCATATAACCTAGGCATTCCACTCCTAGCAAGGAAGGAGGTAGGGAGAAAGGGAGGGAAGGAAAGAAGGAAGGAAGGAATGGAGAAAGAAAGGGAGGGATAGAAAATTGGTTTGCCCGAAAGATTCAGTTGAACTTAAAATGCTCTTAGCGGCTTCATCTGTAATAATACAAACTGCAAACAAGTCAAATATCTAACAACAGACTAAAGCAAAAATAGTCTATAAAATGAATTCGTCAATAAAAATGAATAAACTATTGATATGCATACATAAATTTTAAAAGAATTTTGCTGAAAGAAAACAGACATTTTTGGAAATTTCAGCAAACTGCTTTTCAAAAACCTCATTTAGGGCCGGTGAGATGGCTCAGCGGTGTAAGCGCCTGCCTGGCAAGTGCGAGGGCCCGAGTTCGACTCCTGGGAACCCACATATGTAAAAAGGGCCAGTGATATCGCTCAGTGGCACGGGCGCCTGCTGGCACGAGAGGTCCTGAGGTCGACCCCTGGTACCCACAAAAAAAAAAAAGAAACTCATTTAGAAGCAGGAGAGGTGAGGAGTACAAAGCCCTAAGAGGTCTTGATTTTAAAACCACCCAAAATAAGTGTTGTATGTTAAATGGGAAATACAATTCTCGCTTTTCTTTGTATGTATAATTTGGAAACCCCAGAGCCAGAGAGACCCCTGACTAGTAGGATAGATCATAATATGGCTGGAGTCCCAGCACAGCAGCACCAAAACCCTATTATTATCATACTCTAAACACTCTGAATCCTAGTAACCTGGAGCGCATAGCAATTTGAAAGTTTATTTTTCTGAAATATGAACAACGAATATTATATACCCATTAGAGTATAACTTACTATTTAATAAATTCAGTGATAACACGGGAAAACCATGTTCCCATTCATTACCTTAATGAATTCCAATACTATCAATTCCTCTTTCATTGCCTACTTCAGTCATTAACACACTGAAAAATAAGAAAAACGATTTGAAGTGGTTTTTTTGTTTTGTTTTTTCACTCTTGTCCTCCAAATTCTCAGTCAACCTAACTCCTACTAAGCTAACATCTCTATCTCAGAAGGGCACTTCCAAGTTTCAAGTAAGGGAGGGAGCAGGCTATAGAAGGAGAATAAAGCTTCCATCCTATTATGTACTCAAGATGTTACTGTATAATCAAGACACACATATAAATACTTATGACATATGTTCAAGGATAAACAGATAATCATTTGTTCTCCAGCATTCTCCTTAACATACTGACAATCAAAGGTCACTTTATTTTATTACAAATTTGCTTTTCTGTTTTTTATTTTGAGACACAGTCTCACTGTGTATTCCAGACTGAACTCACTATGCAGCCTGGGCTGACCTCGAACTCACACCAATCCTGCCTCAGCCACCCAAGTGCTGCTTGTGGTGAGTGCAGGCATTCACCACCACTCCCAGCTACAAATTCTTTCTTTAATTTCTCTCTTTTCCACTGTATGGAGTAAACACCTACCAAAGTCAAATGGGAAGGGAAAAACTGGAGCAAGAATACTGTATTCACAAGGGTGTCTACATTTTAAAAACAGTAAGTATACTGCAAATTCTCTCCTATGACTACTAAGCAAGAACAAGCAGACCCCAAAGAAAAGTATTCCCCTAAATTGACTGGCTATACAACCTGAAAGAGGGGTAAACAACAATCCTGTAACACAAACTGTTTCTTTAAACCCACCAGAAATGACATCTTTGCTATTATAAACAAAGTAAAACATAAGTTACATTCAGACATAAAATGAGACAAGTTGCAAAGGCATCTGTAAAATGATGACATATTGAGATAATTTCACATAATGAAAACAAGAAAAATATGAAAGTTCTTTCAAAGTAACAAACTCATTAGAAAAATTAGATTTAGAGGAAAAAACTGAAGAAAAATCTAGTCTTCATATAAAATCTTTCATCTTTTCCCTTCTTCCATCTTCCAATTTTGGGCTCTGCCTCACTAGTAGTATATAAAATCAATGAATTGACTAAAATTTCACAAATATATGTTTGTCTATATATGCACTCACTGATATATAAAACTAAGAAGGTATTGCATCAAAAAAAATTAAACACTAATTCAAGATACTGTTTAGTTTCAATTACTAAAAAACTAAACTTGATAGTATCAGAAACTAAAGGCTTAACAAATGACCCCTTTTCATAATGAATAACTTTATTATTACTTTAGCTTTTCCTTGAGAAAATATTATAAGTTCAATCTTTAATACAAAATTTTAAACAATATGAAAGTCTAAACAATCATTGCTGTCTCATACTTTTGTGCAAGACTCCAGTGTTAGATGAATATAGCATATATATGTATATATATGTCTGTATATTTATGTATGTTTAAAATAGCTTACTATCCTGACAACGAAGGCTTAAAATGTGGAAAAAAGCCATATCTAAATCTACAAGTGTACAATAAAAACAGTGGAGTAAAAACAGAAAAATCTCAGTAACCAGACTGTCTGAGATAAAACTCAATAAGCACAAAGAAAAGGTCTATCCAGGAAAGGGCTCTATGGTGCCAACATCTTAATTATGAAAGCATTCAAAAGAAAGGTAGGTCCAATGCTGACTCACACTGATCCCAAACAGACAGCATTAAACAAAATACTAACCCTTAATTTTTGGCTTGAATAAATGCCTAACAAAACTATCTGCTCTACTCATACAAATGACTGCCAAGAAGGTGGTGCTTTGTACCTAGGAGAAAAGATTTTAAGGGAAGAGGTGTCAACTTTAAAATAGTTCCTAAAATAGTTGTTTAAAAGGACAAAGAACATAAGAACTTACAAAGGCTTTGAATCAACCTTGGTTCCAGGAAAAGGATAATTTGGCCCTATGTGAAAGCAAAAACCAGCCACTGAAAAATACAGATACCCAGATTTTGTCAGCAAAAGAGAGTATTGTTCATCATTTCCCACAAAGGTAATAGAACCTTTAACTTGGGTTTCCTGGCAGATAGCTACAAAAGCAATGAAGAACACTAAATATAATGTTCTTTCAGATTTCAGTCCTACAGTCAAAATGTCAACTTCACAAAGGTCACAGAGGCACAAAGTTCCTGTTTTGTTATTTTTCATTGCCTTTCTTCTGAACTAACCAATACAGATTTCCCTTCTTTGTGTTTTGATTCTTACAAAATGGTGACAGTGCACATACAACATATTGGTTATAATAGGCCAGAACCAAGGAATATAATTTACCAGTTTTTTGTTGTTTGTTTGTTTGATTTTAGTTTTTTGAGAGTCTCACTATGTTGCATCACACTCACCATCTCCTGCCTCAGGCTTCCAAGTGCTGTGATTACAGGTATGCACCACCATGTTATCAGTTTTTAAACTCTAATACCAATAATCCATGTCCATTATTACTACACTGAGAAAAAACAAATTTAACAAAATTTTTTAAAGTTTTATTTTGAAGTTATTTTACCAAAAGAAAAAAAGAAGAGGCAAAATGTAACCCTTTATAAACATGTATATAAAACCCATTACAGAAGTTTTTTCCTGCCCTAAAAATCTTAGTCTAAGAAAGAAGAAAAATGTAAACAATAATTACTATATTTAAAACATTTTACCTATTTCCCATATCTTTCCAAAATGCATTTAAAATTACTTTCCGCAAAGCAAATATAACACTGTTTACAAATCACTGTAATTTAATGAAGAATGTATGTAAACTCCACAAAAGAACTGCTAAGAACAAAATTTGAATGGAGCAGTTCTTAACTAGGTTGATGATTAATTGCAAAGTGTGATACAATACTGTAAAAATTATCTTAAATTATCTAAATAGCAAAATTATCTGAATAGTGAAAATTATCTAAATTTATGTACAATTTATACACACAGTATAAATACACCATGTGTGTTAGCATTGCTATTCTTATCCTTATTACCATGCTAATGAGAGAAAAAGAAATAGAGTTAACAACTATTTCTCCTAGATGTAATAAATAATGATGGATACATGTAACATATCCACATAGCCCTTAGGTATGTTGTATGGCTTAACTTATTCTTCTTCCTTTTAAAATATGACTGTCTCATCACACTACTGAAAAATGTTCACATTAGGCATAAATGACTTCCTAATTACTAAATGAAGTTTCAATCTCCTTTTCAGGCAGTACTCATACCACATGGCTTATCTGGTTTTCAACACTGAGGACCACACACCATTCTGCTAACTTTCATAGTGAACAATAAGGTAATTTTTTTAATAGACATGAGAAGGATTTACTAGAGGTAGATATAGGACACACTCAAGAGTGGAGTGCAAGTGCTTAGAGAAATGAGGCACCAAGGTAATGTTTTTAAAATATAAATAGATCTTACAAATTAGTAAGAAAAAAACTGTAAACACTCCAAAAGCAAAATATGGAATAAAGGTCACAATCAGGCGAATCACAAAAAAATAAATACAGCAGGCCCCAAAAATTTGAAATGAAAATCCCCACTCTTAGCAAAAAAACTGCAAATTTTAAAATACATATGACTTTTTACTGTCAGAATGGCAAAAATTAATAATATAAGAGTTTGGAGAAATATGCACCCATTACACAACAAAGATGTATCAAAGTTTTAAATGTGTACTTACTTTGATCTAGCAACTATTCTTTAAAAAGTATACAAACAGAGCCAGGTCCTTAGATCCTGGCTACTCAGGAAACCGAGGAAGGAAGATCCCAAGTTCAAGAATAACCAGAAAATGTTCTTTGATATCATTTGAATGTTGTTTTTTGCAAAGAATATACATTACTTCCAAAACCAGACATAAAATATTATCATTTGCAGAGAAAAATATATGACTATTACAAAAATACACCAAACAGTGAAACCAGGTTACCATATGAAAATTATTCAATCTCAGCCACCTGTTAATTTATATGGAAAGAAAATTATATCACTGTTTCCAGTAAGTTCTAATTGTAGAACCTGTCACACAGATCTAGACAATTTATCATAGTACAGTATTAGCAATAGCTATGTCACTAATTACATTTTTATATCACGTAATAGTTGACACATCTCAAAATATCACCTATATGTATCATTAACTCAAATTTATGGTACTCATCAGACTCACTTGCTGTGTCCTGTTATTTAAATGCACTGATAAGCACATATAGTACTGTATCACTAATTTGTTTTTATAGATTTTGGTGTTTCAATTTAACGGGTTGTTTTTTAATCTCATTTACTTTCTTTCATTCTTTTTAAATTATTTTTCCCAAAAGGATTCACAACCTTCTCCAGAATGCCAGCGGAGTTTACAGCACCAAACAAGGGTTAAGAATTCATGAATTTAGAGGCAAGAAGGGAAGTCAATCATGAAGTCAATATTCAAATTACTCAGGTATAACAAATCACTCCAATAAAAAAAAAATCAATCTGCCTAACACAAAATTCATAATTCCCTTCCTGAAAATAGTCTCTTTCTTCTGTTTTTTCATTTGTGTCCTAACTTCATACTGAATAATCAATGTCACTTGAAACCTTTCTTTTCTATTACAACCAACGTAGATCCACTGCTTTTCACTTTCATATTTTAAGTCTTTTTAGAAATGCCTCCCTCCTCCCACTAGCATCTCAAATGGATTCTGCACATCTCAACTAGATTAATCTTCTTTTTTAAAAAAATTGCAGATGAGGCACAGTGGTATGTGCTTGTAATCCCAGCTACTCGAGGCTAAGGCAAGAGGATTAGAAATTCAAGGCCAGGCTGGGCAACTTAGCAAAACATTCTCAAAATAAAAAAGGGCCATGACACAGCTCAATGCAAGGCCCCAAGTTGAATTCCCAGTACTGACAAATAAATAAATAAGAATAAATTTCAGGACTTAGGAGTATAGCTCACTTAGTGGTAAAGCACTTGCCTAGCATGCACAGGCTCTCAGTTTGATCCCTAAGATTGCAAAAATAAATAAATTTCAAACTGCCACCGACTTGCTCAAAATTATTAATGTTTTTAACGGTATTGATAATCATGAGATTTTTGAGCCACATGCGAGGGTCTGTTAATAAAAATATGTATACAGTTAATACATGTTCTACAAAATATGTAAAGCAATACAACAAGATAAAATGTGGATATTAATAAGAGATCCCAGTTTACAGATTAAAAAAAAAAAAAAACCTGCAGCTCTACAGTTCAAATGTTTGTACTGATGCAAGGACAGACTTAAAATTCCTTATCCAGATATTCAAACCCCTCCATAATCATGCTCCAACCTGCCTTACGGGCTTTACATTCCCTCCCATTCAAGCTATGGAAGTTAACCAGAAATTAACTTAATTGCCAATTCACCTTAAATCTGGATTTAATCTTTCTACAACTAGATACCTGTTAATATAATTTCCAGTTTTCAATGCCATTTGATTATTCATTTAATAAACATATACTGAGTCCCACCATATGCAAAACATTAGTTTCTACTATGTTATCAAACATGAGTTATATATATAGTGAGGTGTACACTATCTATGCCTTAAAAATCTTTCAGTGTAATGGAAACCAGACTAAACAAGTAAATATGATAATGTGGTAAATGTTATCAAAGGAGTACACAGGATGCTAAAGGAACAAAGAAAAAGATCATAAAGCAAGAATTAGGAGTGTCAGGTAAGGTTTCCCAGAGTAGGGAGTACATGAGGTTAATTATTAAACTCAGTGAGGTGCTAAAGTATAAGGCATTGCAGGTACATGTAAAGCATAGACCAGGCTATAAGGAACTCACTATGGCTAAGCTAGGGAATACGTGAGAGGAAAGAGTAATAAACAATAAAAATGGAGAGATAAACAAAGACAAGATCATTATGGGCCCTACTATAATGCTAGGAAATCTGCATCTTATTCTAAAAACAACAGGAAGCAGTAGATACCTTGAAAAGTACACAGGTTTAGGAATTCCAGTGACCTATTCTGAATCTGTCATTTACTATGCGACTTTTATCAAATTTGTTAAACTTCAGTATCCTCAACTTAAAAGAAAGATAATATCAATTCTACCAGGATTGTAACAAGAAAGGAGTTATTTTATGTAAATCTCCTAGCACATGGATCAGCAAACTCCTTACAATCTGATTTGACAGCAATTAATAACATTTACATTTGTAAATAACTGTTAAAAAACAAAACAATTACAAGCTGAGTACAGTGGCACAAGCTTGTACCTCAGCTATTCAGGAGGCTGAGGCAGGAGGATCACAAGTTCAAGGCCAAAATGGGCAACTCAGGCAGACTTTCTCAAAATAAAAAATTTTTAAAGGCTGATAGTGTAGCTCAGTGGTAGTGTACAGTTTTCGATCCCCAGTACACATACACAAGCACATACAAATTACAACAAAAATTAAAATGTGCAATGAAGAACTTACATACCCCACAAAGCCAAAATACTTATTGTATGTTTCTTTGCAGAAAAATCTTACTGACTCCTGCCTTAGTACATAATATGCATCCAGAAAACTGTAACTAATATTACTATTGAAGCATTTTAAGTAGGGAATTTAAGTAATGTGCAATGAATGTTACAAGGATTTCTCTGGTGACAATGTATATAAAAGAATAAGTTAAAGGAATAATAACGGAAACTGGTAGATTAAGAAGAAAAATGCTTCAGTAATCTATTAATTTATTCCCTTCTTTTCATCTCTTCATCATAAAGAGAAAGTAAACTTGAATTCCTCTCTTATTCATCCCTGTTGGTTAAAACCCAAATGTACTCTGTATGTTAAAGCACTTGATGTTTCTTTGTCACTTGGCATATTTTGCCTTCAAGTGTTTGCTATAACCAGACTTAAATGCCCTGTAAGTGTAAAAAGCATTTCTTTTTTTGGTGGGTACCAGGGGTCGACCTCAGGACCTCGCGCACCAGCAGGCGCCCGTGCCGCTGAGCGATATCACCGGCCCTTTTTTCGTATATGGGTACCACGAGTTGAACTCAGGACCTCACGCTTGCCAGGCAGGCACTTATGCCGCTGAGCTATCTCACCGGCCCAAAAGCATTTTGGAGGGAAACAGATCCTATTGTAATCTCAGGCAAATTAATTAACTTGTATGTTTCCTAATTAGAAGAAACAGTAATAGCTAATATATATTGAGGGGGTTTTTGGTATTTTTTTATTATGGATATGCCAGGTACTGTTGCACTTTACTGTTATATTATTTAATCATTAAACAACTCCATGAGATAAGGACTGTCATTATCTCTCTATTACAAATGATGAAACTGGAAACACAGAGTAGTTAACTGAATGTCCTAAGAGCTAAAAAGTAAAAGATTTAAGACTCTCATTCTTAACTCCTTTTCAGACTGAGAATCATACTATCTAGCTCAAAAAATTTTGATGGAAACTAATTAAAATTACACATTTAAATAGAGAGGGAGTGGCTTTTCACGTCCTTCATACTCAACAGTACATTAAGGATGATTACATTCCCTACTAAAGACTATTCCTTGGAACTCGCAATATAACTAAGCATTAGAGCACATGTATATCATGAACAAGGCCCTAAATTTAATCCCCACCCAACACACACACATGCACACCAAAAAATAAAACAAAAACAAAAACATATCCTAAATTTCTTTTTATTCTCCAGAACTATGAATACAATAGCTTGTAGTCAGTAGAAACCTAATAAATATGTACTACTAGGTTAAACCTATTTTTGGTGATTCAAATTCTTAGCGTTTGAAGTTACCATTCTGTATAAAATTCGCATTATATTGTTTCATAAATTTACACATAGATGTTACAGAAGATTGCACTACACGTGAAGCTACAGAATACCCTCTGTACGTAGTTTGGGGGTTTCATTTAAATATAATGAACAGGGCTGGTGATAAAGCTCAGCAGCATAAGCGCCTGCCTGGCAACCGCGAGGTCCTGAGTTCGACTCCCGGTTCCCGCATAAAAAAAAAGGGCCGGTGATATAGCTCAGCAGGCATAAGCGCCTGCCTGGCAAGCGTGAGGTCCTGAGTTCAACTCCTGGTACCCACATTAAACAAAACAACAACAAATATATATATATATATATAAAATGAACATTACAATCAGAAAGCAATAGGTATATATGTACAGATCACAATGATGTCTGAATACAGTGACGTTAAAATTGACATAACCTAAATTTACTACTACTCTTTTAGCAGTATTTGTAACTAATGTAACTCCAATCTATGTTATTCATTTAGGAAATCTATCTAACATGTGAAAAGAGAAATAACTTTAAAGAGCAGGTTCTCTCCCCCAAAAAAAGAATATAAAGTATTTACCTTTATTCTATGTTACCAACTTCAAATGTTAATAAATGAAAACAATATTTGAAAGCCTAAAATTACCAAGCACCTATGCAGTATGAATGAGTCTTTCATACAACAAACTACTTAAGTCTTTAAAACAATAAATTTTATGTGTAACCAACTTTTAAAGTGGACTGAAAAAATAGAAACTATCAATCCTACTAGGAAAAAGAATACAAACCAGTGTGGTGGTTCACATGTGTAATCCTAACACTTGGAAAGGCTGAGGAGGAGGATCACCAGATTGAGTCCAGACTGGGCAACTTAGCAAGACCCTGTCTCAAAATTAAAAAAATAAATAAAGACTGGGATGTAATGCTCACTGTGAAAGCCCTCAGTTCAAGCCACAGTTCCACCAAAATATTTCTATTACCACTTTCCAATTTTGCCTTACATTTTAACTTCTGAGAAGGACGAAAGTTTCTGAGAAGGTCAGCGATTAGGAGGCTGAGGCAGTGAGATTGCTGTGAGTGCAAGGCCAGCCTGGGCTACATAGTGAGTTCAAGATCAGCCTGAACTACAAAGCAACATCCTGTCTTAAAAAAAAAAATAATAGGGGCTGGTGAGATGGCTCAGCGGCTTAAGCGCCTGCCCGGCAAGCGCAAGGGCCCGAGTTCGACTCCCAGAACCCACATACGAAAAAGAGGCCGGTGATATCGCTCAGCGGCACGGGCGCCTGCTGGCACGCGAGGTCCTGAGGTCGACCCCCCGGTACCCACAAAAATAATAATAATAATAATAATAATAATAATATTGAAAAATGAAATGAAAATGTTGGAGGACTTATACTTCTCGATTAGGTACAGTACTCAAGACAGTGCTGGGATTAAGGAAATATATATAAATCAGTGGGATAACAGAACATCCAATAATAAACCTTCACATTTACAGTTAAAACTTGCACATGAATACTCACAGCAGCATGATTTACAATAGCCAAAAAGTAGAAACAACCAAATATCCATCAGCTGAGTAATAAACAAAATGTAGTATATCCATAAAAGGATGTATTATTCAGCCATAGAAAGAATGAAGCACTATGACACACTATGACATGGATGATTTTTTGTTGTTGTTGTTCATTTGTTCTTTTCTTCTTAAGACTGGTTCAGGCTGGCTTTGAACTCACTATGTAGCCCAGGCTGGCCTTTAACTCCCAGCAATCTTCCTGCCTCAGTCTCCCAAGTACTGGGATTAAAGGCAGGCATCACCACACCCAGATGGACCTTAAACACAGTAAATGAAAGAATTTCATCCTAAAAGACCAGATATTAATGTTTCATTTGTATCAAGATAAAATAGTATCAAAATTTGCCTAAAATAGGCAAATCTAGAGAACGTTTTCTATTACTTTTTGTAGAAGGGAATAGGGGAATGAAGGGTGAATCAAAGGATACAGGACATTTCAGGAAATTAAAGTGTTTTTTAAATTGATTGTGCCAGGTGTGGTGGCACGCACCTGTAATCCCAGCACTTGGGAGGCTGAGGCAGGAGGACTGCCATGAGTTCAAAGCCAACCTGGATACATAGTGAGTTCAAGGTCAGCCTCAACTACATAGCAATACCCTGTCTCAAAAAAAAAAAAAAAAAAAAAAATTTGATTGTGGTGATGGTTGCACAATTCTGAGTATACTAAAAATTACTGAGATAGATATTCTAAATGAGTTACTTGTTTCTTCATTGATTGGTTTGGTTTTGGTGGTGGTGTGGTTTTTTTTGTGGGGGGGAGTCTCAAAGAAGGTCTGCCTATGTATGTAATTCAGACCCTCTGAATTTCCTATATAGCCCAGACTGGCCTCAAACTCCAGACCCTCCTGCCTCGGTCTCCCAAATGCTGGAATTATAGGCATGTGTCACCATATTCAGCAATATAGGTTACTTTTAGAGTATGTGAACTATATCTCAGAAAAGCTGTTTTTAAAAAAGGCAACCATTTTGTTAAGTAATCTGTGACCCCCTGACCTTCCATTTTGTTACTCTCTCTCAAAATTTATATATAGTTTATACAGTGGTGGCTTGCACTTGTTCAGCTGCTATTTTGACATAACTAAGTTATATGCTTTATCATCAAGCTATAAGCTTTGCAAGGGTCTCTTCTACATCTTTCATTTTTTTTTTTTCATTTTTTAAAGACAAGGTACTGCTATGTGATTTAGGCTGACACTTGTGATTATTTCTGTCTCAGTCTACCAAGTGCTAGGATTATAGGTGTGCACCACTGTGCCTGGCTTCACACTTTTCTTTAAAACTGGGTATAGTAATAATGAGTATATAGTCTTCAAGGCTTTTAATTTTCAAGATTCAAAGTATTAGAAATATTTACCGTGGAAAAGTTAACCAGACTACTCAAAAATCTTCTGTCTGGGTAATAATGATAGACAGATATAAACTACCCCAGAGATCCCTCTTAAAATCCCTTAGATTCTTAAAAGTAAAGGTGACATAGAACTAAGGTTTCACACTGCAAGAATCCTGGGTGATGTGAGAATAAATTGTGATCCAATTAAAATCAACATTGTCCAGCCAAGTAAGGTCGCCTATAATCCCAGCTACTAGGAAGGTGAAAGCAGGGTTGCAAATTTGAGCCCAGCATGGACAATTAAGACCCTGTCTCAAAATAAAATATAAAAAGGGATGGGAATATAGCTCAGTGGATCCCCAGTACAGCAAAAGAAAAGTTGTCCAGAGGTAAAATCCATTTAATGTATCAGAGGTCCAGTGTTAGCGAAATTAGTAAAAGAAAGTTGTAGTATTTTTATCAAGAAGCATGAGCACAAGTTAATAATTAAGCCTTCCGTTGTTCACTTGATAGTTTTGTTATTTCTGGATTAAGATTTATATATATTAATTTTAACGGCTTTACGATTACAAAAACAGCAACGGCAAACAGCAAGAACATGGTAAAGTTCGCCTAAGTGATATTTCTTTAAAGTATAAAGTAATAGTAATAATGCTGTTGCCCACCAACGAAGAAAATTGTTTTAAAAATGTTTCCTAGAAAAATGAAGAATTATGCCCTACTGATCTCAAATGATCTCAAAGAACAAAGAGAAGTAACTCAAGCAGCCAGAACCCAATAAACTGCAATGACAATCAATAACTGAATAGTAAAGACACCCACCAAATGATACAGATCCAATTATAATGTTGTTTGTAAAACTGTTTACCTTTAAATATCTGAAGTTCACTTGTCTTCCAAGCCCCTCATATATCAGTTTTCCCTTCCCTTTCTCAGTTTTTGTCCCTTTTCACCTTCCCTCCATACCTCCTTTCCCTCCTCCAATTTTACTCTCTGAAGATGGAAAGGAATTAAGTACAATTCACTTTTTAGACAGAATGTCATAAGCATATGATACTGTATAAAATAACACCATGAAATTCCCCTTGTAGCAGAGATCACCAAGAGGTGTACTATCCAGGAACTACATTTCCCGCCCTCTCTGCATTCAAATAAGGCTCTCCAACAAATGAAATCTGGGGAGATGTCACTTTCAGTTTAGAGGTTCTTAATAAGAAATAGTCTACAGGGAACAGGCATGACTCCAGGACTCTAGGAATAGAGTGACAAGACGCAAGGAGACTGGGTCTCTAAATTATCCCCTGGGGGAAAGCCACAGGCCTGCTACCCAGGAGCACCTGCACTGCACTGTCAGGTAAGCAAAACAAACTGTGTTAAGCCACTGGAATTCTGAAGTGTATTTATTATCCTAATTAGCATTCCCCAAAGTAATAAATGCAGAAATTTCTAAGTATTCCAAGTCCCTCTAGTTAAAGACATTTACAACATGAATTTTGGAAATAATGTTTAAAAGCCCCTTTAAGTAACATTAAATTTTAAAACATACCCAGGTGTGGTGGTGCACACCTGTAATCCCAGCACTCTTGAAAGACTAAGGCAGGAGGATCCTAAATTTGAGTCCAGCCTGGGCAACTTAGTGACTTAGAAAGACCCTACCTCAATTTTTTTTTTTTTTTTCTTAAGTTAAAACAAGGGTCGGTGAGAGAGCTCAGAGGCATAAGCACCTGCCTGGCAAGCGCGAGGTCCTGAGTTCGACCCCCGGTACCCACAAAAAAAAAAAAAGTTAAAACAAAAAGTGCTTAAAGAGGCAGCTCAGTGCAGAGATCCTGGGTTAAATCCCCAGTACCAAAAAAAAAAAAAAAAAAAAAAAAAAATTAAAACCTAAACAATTTTCTACCTTTACTTTAGAGTAATATAATTCCTTTAAACAATGACTGCATGAGAAGTTTCATTGTTAATAAATTTCATTAAAGTAGCTCAAAAGCATCTGTTTACATGATTGTAGAGAAATGTTTTCCCCAATTCTCCCGTTAAATATATATATATATATACACATACACACACAAGCTTTTTAAATACTATATAATTCATAATGTCTAATGAAAATCACCAAATAAGGGCAAAATTCATTTTTATATTTTAAGTATTATCATTTAAGGTAACAATTCTTTAAAGATAACTATATGACAGATGATTCTTCTGTTCACTGTAAATACACACATACCCACAAAACACACTTGAAGAAAATTGTGATACTTTGCATTCTAATAAAGTATTTCACAGAAATTTTTATATATATAAAAAGTTAAAACTAGGTGTGTCAAAATTTTAGTTTTAGAAAAATCTAGTAAGCTTTTTATCATTGCTGATACAAATAATAACGATATAAGGCCTAATTAAGAATATTGGCATTTGGGGCCGGTGAGATGGCTCAGCGGCATAAGCGCCTGCCTTGCAAGCGCGAGGGCCCGAGTTTGACTCCCGGATCCCACATACGAAAAAGGGGCCGGTGATATCGCTCAGCGGCACGGGCGCCTGTTGGCGCGCGAGGTCCTGAGGTCGACCCCCCGGTACCCACAAAAAAAAAAAAAAAAAAGAATATTGGCATTTGTAAACAGGGACATTACAAACAAACCAATGAAACTCCTCTCCAAGTTTTCTTTGCCTTGTCTTCACCAAATAAAAAAGGAAAAAGAAAAAAAAAAAAACTTTCATTAACCTTTCTGTTAGCTTTTTTACTTTGTACTCCATGTTATTTTTTTTTCCAGACAATACATTTAAAATTAAATGAACACATTTACTACTCCACACAAAACAATAAAAATGAAACATCATTACAAGTTGATAGATTTTTTATTCTACTCAAAAACATTATAAGAGGTTTTGTTTCCCAGAATCAACGTGAACTCAAAGAATTATATACAGCATTTTCTGTGGTACTTATTTTTTATGGCTCTATATAAACTCTGGTTCCTTTATCCTTTCTAACGCTTGATTTTATTAGAACATGTACATACTACCTTAAATTTTTTTTCCAGGGCTACACAGCAAAAACTCCTAATAAAGCTGATGGGCTACTCGAAAGTATGAAAAAATATGAAATACAACAATTCTCTATGAACTAGAATACTGAGCTACATTAATGACAATTTGACTTCTAGAAAAAGAACTTATACACATTAAAACTGTTTATATATATAATATGTATATCAAAGGACTCTGAATTATTCCACTATCTTGGTTTCTTTCATTCGTTTGGTTGGTTTTTCAAGACAAGGTCTCCTTATTTAGCCCAGGTGGGCCTTCAGTTTGTGAACTTGTGATCTTCCTGCCCCAGCTTCCAAGTGCTGGGATTACAGGCATTTGCCATCATATCATGCCAGGTTTTTTGTTTGCTTGTTTTTTATGTCAAAGAATGGAACTTAGGGCCTCATACATGCTAGGCAAGTGCTTAGCCACTAAGCCACATCCCCAGTGTAAGTCCTATTATCTTGTTTTTTATTCAGTTACATACTACCGTTCTTGGTAATTAATAGTTTTAGTTATGAATTCTTTTCAATATTCATAAGGCTGTAATAGGCAGAACTAAAACTAAGCATCAACTAGATCCCAAACGTTTTTCATTATTCTATTCTCACAAACTTACTAAAAAGGTATTATGGGGGTAAGGGAGGAACAGGACAACACTGGATGGAGTTACAGACCTGCTACTCAGGAGGCTGAGGCAAGAGGATTTCAAATTCACAGCCAGGATGGGCAACTTAGGGAGGTGTGTCTCAAAACAAAATTTAAAAACGAGAGCTGGGAGGTAGGCACTTTGACACACACCTGTAATCCCAGCACTGAGCATGAATGAAATTGTGAGGAGCACAATTTCAAGTGGGAACAGGGGAAATGACAAGAGCTGGGAATGTAACTCAGTAGTAGACCACTTGCCTAAGCATATTCAAGACCCTGGGGTTCAATCCCAAGTGACATAGGCACTTGAAAGGTACTATTCTCCCTACTGCAGACAAGAAAGCAAAGGTTTTTGAATGCTACATACAGTACTTTGCCTATGGCCAAACAGCTAAGAAAAAAGGCATAGCGAGAGTTGAGGTCTCTAAATCCTTTTTGCCATTAATTTACACGTGTTAAACTACTTCTGAATTAGTGCTAACAGCAAACGGCTCTTAGACCCTCCTTCTCTTACTCCCACACCTCAGGGAACAGCATCACTATTTCTTTGAGAGACCAGGTTCAAAGATCAATCTCTAGCCCTTACACAAAAAGCATGACCTAAAAGGATGAAACCTGTTTTAGGACTTTCTCCATAGTAAGGGTCTAGCTAGATGAACTAGATAAAAAGGTGATGCAAGTGAGGTAAGTTAGCAAATAATTACCCAAATGCCATTTATGTTTGGTTCTGAAATGCATGGTACGCCTATTGGCAGCAGATTTTATCTTTATAATTAGTATAAGCATTCTACTTATACTACTCTCAAAATAGTTTTCCAAGAGCACACACCGGGTAGAAGCTGTTTGCTCTAGGTTTTGGAGACTATGAGGAAAACATGTTTGTGGTACATGACTATCTTGAGTGACAATTACGATAACTAGAAACAGTAAAGGTGTACCTCCTAAAACGTGGCGCTGTGCTCTTAACGTGTACCAATAGCTGAGCTGAACTCCCTGAGCACAATCCTCCTAAAGAGCTCACTAAACAGCTGGCCAGTGGAGGAAGATGACAGCTCCATGAACTTCCTCTTCCTCGCCGACCTCTGCTCAGCGCGCGCCCGCCTTTCCCCCCTAGGAGGCAGGATGAAACAATTTCAAACGCCCAGAAATCGATCCAATCCCACCAACACCGTAGGCCAGGGAAACCAGCTTCCCTTTTCTTCTTCTGGCCCTCTAATGGAAAATGTTGATCTCACAAAAAAAAAAAAAAAAATTTACCAACGAGAAAGTATTTGCAACAAAAACCCAAAATATTTACCCAGTCCCTGCACGCACAGCCTGAGGGAAGGGTGAGAAAAGGGATCCGAACGCCGCGTACCCCGAGATCTACGGCTCTGAATCACTTTCCCTCGGGTTCCCTCGCTAGCCAGGGAAGGCTCGCGGTCAGGACGCCAACTGAAGCCCCCGCCTTGCCGCGGGGGACGCGGAGGGGGCCAAGGCGGCGGCCATCGGCGCGTCCCGCCCCCGAACCTCACCTGCGCGGGCCCGACGCGGGTAGGCCGCGCTGCAGGCCGGCGCGCTTCCCCCAGGCCCGGCCCGGCCCGGCCCGCGGCGCCGCTGTCACCGGGCGCCCGCGGAGGGCGCGCCGCTCTGACCCGACCCCTCCGAGTCCGGGCGCGCGGGCGCGCGGACCCCCGACCCCCGCCCGCTCCCCCCCGCGTCGGGCCCGCTCCCACCTCGGCTCCCGGCGCTCCGCCGCCCGGCGCCCACGAGCCTACCCGGAGGCGCGGGGACGCTTCGCCTCAGCCCGCTCCGCGCGCCCCGCCGCCGCGGCCATGTCCCCGCGGCGGGGAGCTCACACTCCCTCACACTCCCTCAGTCTTCCTCACACTCAACTCACGCCGGCGCGCGCAGGCTCCCGAGGGCTCGCTCGCGCCCGCCCGCCCGCCGGCCTCCCGCCCGCCGGCCTCCCGCCCGCCCGGATGGCGCCCGCCCGCGCGCCCCTCACCTGCATCCAGCGCGCCGGGCTCCGGGCGGCGGCGGCGGGGCGGCGAGGCTGCGGGGGCGGCGGTGGCGGCGGAGGCGGCGGCGGCGGGGCTGAGGGCAGCACAGACATGCAGGCAGCCCGCGGGGGGAGCGGCCCGGCCGGCCGGAGGGGACGCGGGCGGCAGGCCGGGCCGGGCCGCGGGGAACGCAGCGGCGGAGGTGGAGGCGGCTGAGGAGAGCGAGCCGGGCTCGGGGCGCCGGCTGAGGCCCAGCCGAGGACGCGAGTCGCGGCGGCTGCACGAGCGCCCCACAGAACCTGGCCGCGGCCTCCGGCGCCGGGCGCGCCGCTGTGGGGCTCGGTGGCGGCCGAAGCTGGGCAGGGACGCCCGCTGGCGGTGCCTTCGCGCTCGCTCTCACACGCTCGCACCCCGAAGGACTGGAGACAGGCGTCCGGCGATAGCGGTGTGGAGATTAAGAACAAGGTGCAGAGAGTGCGAGGAGGAGGGTGATTGACGTGGAGGGGCGGGCTAGAGTCGGTTGCTCCGGGGGCCAAGGGGCGGGGCGACGGAAAGGGGGCGGGGCGACGGAAAGGGGGCTGGGAGGGCGGAGCTCCAGAGTCGTGCCTTGGCCCCGCCCTTCGTGCCGTGGGTGGTGCTGGTGCGCGTGCGCGCTGGGTGGCGTGTGCAGCTGTCCGTTTTTCCCGTGCCTCTGGCTGTTTTCTTACTCTCTATTCTTTGCTTGAGCAGCGTAAAGCTCGGAAGACTGAGAGGGTGTCAAAAACCCGCGTCCAAGGGGTCTTCCACGGGGGAGGACACTTGCGAGGGCGGGTCGCCCAGGTCCTGCCCAGGCCTGGCGCTGTGCGCTGCGCGCGCGCGAGGCGACTCGGCCGCAGAGCCCGGGGCAGCTCAGGGACCCTCGAGGGTCCGGGGTGAGGGGACATGGCCGAGGGAACGCTCCCGGCGTCTCTTGCGGGCTTCCCAACGAGTGACATCTGTGGCCGCGTGTGGAGGTAAATAGAAAAACCTGTGACGCGCTGCGTGGCCCCCTCCTGTTCCAGTTCCCCTTCTCGCGATAAAATTACACCCCGCCGTTGGAGCCGGCCACAGAATGAAAACATTGAAACGTAAACGGTTGTCGTTTTCTGTGCAAATGTGGCCTTGACACGTTAAGTTTCTGGGGTTTAGTTTTTGCTTTTGTGGGACAGTTTCGGTCCAAAAAAGCAAAAGAGACGGGCTCCAGAGGCCGTTTTCACAATTTCCGCCTTCCCGTGCGCGTCCCGGGCTCGGATACTTACGTGGACGTCAAGGGAGTCTTGGCGCCGTTCGTGGTGTTTCCTCCACGGGAGTGTTTATTGTTTAGCCCACTAAGCACCTTGTGCTGATTGCAATTCATCTTAGCCCCTATTACTGCAGATAAAATGCCGTTATTGCCAAGGGGGCGGAAAGGTGCAAATGCAAATCATTCGGTCAAACCTGAACAGCTATTAGAAGAGCCCTCCATTGCAGCACAGCTGCATCAGTGTGTTACCAGGAAGTGTGAATGAGTGAAGAAGCCCCTCAGGACCAAAAGACTGCAAGCTACTTTGCTTTCTTCCTGGGTTAAGTTTCCACTTCCCTCCCCAGCAGCGCCACCCCACCACCACCACCACATTCTGTAAAAGGTGTCAAAACGGCCTTAATCCTGAAAGACGTTCTCACTTCTCCCCAACTGTTTAATCAAGGCTGACATACAATGAATGTAAGCAAAAAAGCCTGGCAAATCACTTCCAAGTAGTGAACCTGCCTTCATAGCATCTTACCGAAGCATTTTTCCTTGACACAGACATTTCCCCCAGCAGAAATACTACCGAATGATGAAAGAAAAAGGCAAATAAATGCCGTAAAAAATCCCTGATAGTACAAAAAATAAAAATAAAAAATAAAGTGAGGTGATGTGTTATCTTCACAGACTTGAATTCAAATACCTGTAGATAGAGATTTCTAGCTCTTCGCTGATCTACGATAATACATACAGAGGGTGTCTTATGTTCCAAACACTTTTGCACTGGAGATCCAGAGTCCCTTTACTTGTAAGTCATCCATGTAGGGGAAGCTGACACATAAACAGGAAATTTTACAGAACAAACCAGAAATGAAAGTATGAAAGGTGACACAAATTAGTCATAACAATGTCTAGGAAGATAGACTGATAACACTGGCGTTTTTACTTGAGCCATTTGACGTCAGCCCACCGTCTCAAGCTGCTTAGCACTAAGACTGATGGGGAGAGGGTCATTGTGGATGTTAAAGAACTAATAAATGTGAGGTTTGCTGGCCCCGAAGGTCAGACTTATATATAGGATGTTCATTGTTGGCCTTTAAATTTTAAATAGTAAACACCTCAGTCCACTGGGGGGAAAGGTAATTGTAACATTTAGAATAGTGGATGTTACTATAAAAAGGTTAATTGAATTCAGGTTAAGATTAAATCTCTACTCCCAGAGATGTTTTCTTTATACCAAATCAAATGGGTATACTCACTAAAAACAAAAGCAAAGCAATATTTTTATATATTAACTAGTATAACTATATCATCCAAAAAACTGTTTTCTCATTTGCAATCATATTGACATGAGAGAAAATCATTTTCAAATAGCTGGCAATGAAAACATACAGAGAAATTAAACCTTCAATAATTGTTTTTAATTTCCTCATAAGACTCGGGAAAGACACTCCAAAACAGCAACAAAACAGTAGTACTTAGCCTCCCTCCCAGACCCACACACCCAGTGCCGGAGATAGAACCCAGAGCTTGACATAGGCACTAAACCATTGAGCTGCATCCCCAGCCCTGGCCATGTTTAAAAAACAGCTTTATAGTAAATCAAAGCTTGCAACAGAATTGGCAACAGAAACTACTTTTGAGGTCTCATGTCTGGAGATTTTTGTCAGTGCAGTTTTCTTTATAAATTAGAATGTAATAGAAAATCTCTTTATTGTGAATAGTGCTGCAATAAACATGGGAGTGCAGATCTTTATTGAGCATACTGATTTTATGTCTTTTGAATATATACCCAGCAGTAGGATTGCTAGGTCATATGGTACTTTTTTTTTTTTTTTTTTTTTTTTTTGAGGCACCTCTTTACTGTTTTCCATAATGGCTCTACTAATTTACATGACCACCAACAGTGTGTAAAGATTCCTTTTCTCCACATTTCTCCCTCTCTCTCCTCCCTCCCAACTCCATCTCTCATTTAGATGCTCATCCAAAAGAGGTGCTTCCTCATTTGTTCATTGCCTATGCCCCTCTCCAGGCATTTTGATTCTCTTTTTTCACCCTTCTCTTTGTTCCTTTCTTCAAAATGCTATTTTGATACCAAGGATCATGCCATTATCTTAGCCAATGATAAATGCTTTCTGCCATTACTAATAGTATGCCATGTGATACATCAGTTCTCCATAAAATGGTAAATAAAGTTCTTCTTAGTCTCCTCCTGCCTCCCACTTCTTTCTACACTCCCCGTCTCAAGTCCCTTAATTCCTAAACATTTAGATCCTGACGGGGTTCTCAAAATGATGCTTTGGAGACCACCTAGAGGACACAGAGAGAACCAGGTATATGGAACCTAAACTAGAAAGCCTTTTTTTATCTGTCTTACATATGGCCCATCTAGTATCCATCCAGTAGCCTTCCCTTTTTCTTCAAACAGTGCTGCTTTTCTTTGAGGAAGCTATTCCTGCCTGTGTTATACACAAGTAGTTACAGGGTTAGATGCAGCTCAGGAGAATCTCTCACCTTGGCTACCAGGGTATGCATATGACTCAAGCCAAAGCAAACAATTCTTTCCTAGGGTATTTTTAGGTGGAACTTCAGTGGTGGAGCCACCAAGGCAGTCTGAGTGGCCAGTGACCACATACTCCATTGCACAGAATGAAACTACCACAAAGATGAGATGCACAGAGAGCAGTTCATGGCAGTGCAGCAGGCTCAGGTTCCCCTCATTCTTGGGGTCCCAGCTGCACCTTTTCACATAATGTAGCTAAATTAAATAGTACATGCTCTTTACCACCTAAACCAAGCTTCTGCAACCAAAACAACCTAATACATTGTGTTCCTGCATGAGAATTTTTTCAAAGGCTACTGCTACCCAATAAGTTTGAAAATCACTGAACCAGGCTACAACAAATCATTATTGTTGGTTGAATCGTAATCTACCAAGCATTGAAGATCACCTGGTCCTACATCATTTTCCACATGAGGAAACTGAAGCAAAGTGACTTGCTGAACATCACCCAAGAAGTCAATGGCAGTCAGTGTTAGAAGCTGGTCTCTAAATACCTAGTTCAGTTTTTCTCTTCATTATGCTGCTCTGCCTAATTCCTCCCAAAGGTATTTTTAAGAGGCAATTATCTAGAAATACAATCTTAACCTAAAAGAATACATCACTGACAATGGCAATTTCAGGCACTGACTGTGTAGTCAGAAGATAGTTGGTGCCATGGGAGCCACAATGGACCACTTTACCTCAAAACTTTCACTGTGAAAAGTTTTTCAGTGTCAGCGCCAAATACATGTGAGCCTTAGATGGTCACATCAACAAGGTTTTGTTTTGTTTTGTTTGTTTGTTTGTTTGTTTTGAGTTCTTGCCACACATTCAAATCTATTTTATAAATTTCTACTTGGGTATATCCACAAGATCAGTATTTCTAAAGCTGAGCTCATTGTCTTTCTTCCAAAATCTATTCCTGGTCTTGCATGACTGTCTGCTGTTAAAAATGGTACTACCATGCTAAATAAAGATTATATAACCATGATGAATTCTCATAGATGCAAAATCCGAGTCATACCTAACCTTTCTCTCCCATCCTCAGCAAGAGCTACCAATTCTACCTATTAAAATGTTCTTTCTTTTGAGGGAAGGGAGAGAAAAAGGAAGTAAAAAGAATTAAGATGTGTTATGTACCAGCCTCCCACAATGAATGTAACATTATGCACTGCAAACATGTACTAATGAAAATATAGGAAAAATATTTTTTAATTTAAAAAACTATTCTCTTTATTCCCTTCACCCCAAAGTAATGTGTCTTATGTCAGCCTGTAACTTTATGCATGATCTTTTGTATTTTGTCTAATAATGTATCCCAATCAGTGTTAACCCAACATCCTCCTTAAAACATTTTATTTATATTACTCTGCTCTGTAAATGACTTCCTACAATTTATAAAATAAAACCTCACTTCACAAGCACATGTGTCCCTTAATGATCTGTCTCTTTGGGGATGGGAGGAGAAATACAGAGGATTGAACTTAGGGCCTTGAGCACACTAGGCAAGTGCTCCTACCAGTGAGCTACATCCCAGACCTGAACTGCCTGCCCTCAACCGCCCTCACCTAAAGCCACATAACCACCAACCTCCTTCTGCCTTTAATGAACTACTTGTCATTTCTGAAACAGGATATGCTCTCTTAAGATGTCTCTGTGCAAGCTATTTCCTCAGCATAGTAGGCTGTTTCCCATTTGCCCTCTTCTTGAAATCACTCAGTGTTAGGTTAATGATCCAATCACTTCCTCTATGAAGCTCTCTAAAGACCCTACTAAGATCTCCCTTAGCACATTGTAAGTAAATTAACTAGCATAGTTTCTCCTATAACCTGAGTTTGCCTTCTACACCCAAAACATTTGAACTACTTCTGTGTGGCTACATGTTATTTTAAAGAAAGCTAACTGCTGCTACAATAAGTTTGGAACTCAGTGAACTAAACTACAATAAGATGTTGTTATTGGTTGAATCATAGTCTTTAAAAAGAGGCGCCCTATTTGTGGAGATGAATTAGGTCCAACTACCTCTCTGGGTAGGTGCAGTGTGTCAAAACACAGCCCCCACCCCTCTTAGCCAGCTATGGCTGTGTAATATGCGAACTGAACAATCATGTGGCAATATAATTATAATTACCTGTGCATGTACACATCTGTCTTTAACATCTATATTGCAAGCTCTGTCTTTAGCATGCTACAGAGTATCTGATACATAATTCTCAAGGAATATTTATTTGATTAATTGATTAGCATTTCTCAAAGCATACCATGTAGTTTTAATTTACTAGCAATTAGCTGCTAGTAAAAGAAATCAGAGCCAGGCATGGTGGCACACACCTATAATCCCAGCACTCAGGAGGCTGAGACAGGAGGATGGCTGTGAGCTTGAGGCCAGCCTGGGCTATATAGTGAGACCCTGTCTCAAAAAACTAGGAAAAAGGGCCAGTGAGATAGTTCAGCAGCATAAGCGCCTGCCTGGCAAGCACGAGGTCCTGAGTTCGACTCCCAGAACCCACATAAAGGAAAAAAAAGGCCAGTGATATCACTCAGTGGCACGGGCGCCTGCTGGCACGCGAGGTCCTGAGTTCAACCCCTGGTACCCACACATACACACACAAAAAAAAAAAAAAAAAAAAAAAAACTAGGAAAAAAAGAAAGAAGAGAAGAAAAGAAAAATCAGATAATCAGATGGACCAGTACTTAAATTCTATTTTTCTCTCAAAAGAAGTCTGGAAGTCATCAATACAGGGATGAGTGACACCTCCATGGTCAGTAGGGACCCAGTTCCTTCTCTCTGGCATTTTTTTTTTTTGGGTGCTGGAATTGAACCCAGGGTTTTTACACTAAGCTACATCCCCAGCCCATTTTATTTTTTTATTTTGGGACGGGGTCTCATGAAGTTGTGCAGGTGAGACTCAAATTTTCAATCTTCCTGCCTCCGCCTCCCAAGTGCTGGAATTACAGGCATGCACCACTGTGCCCAGCTGGCTTTGCTGAATTTAGAGCATGATTTGCTTTCCCACTGCATAGTCCAACATGGCTGTCCAGGCTATCCCACATGGATATGTAGCTTGTTGACTGCAAAAGTACCTTATCAAGAAGTGAATTGGGGCTGTATGCACTGCAGGATTGCATGTACCCAGAGAAGGAACTTTTCCTGACACAAATGCAAGGATGGATGCTTCTTTCTATTCTGTTCAATGGTACCAAGTACATTGACAGAGGTATTATGGCCATAATATCTAGCTATCCAATCCATTTTCCTGGCAAGGAAAAAATTACACCCACCCCTGAAGACCCACCCCAAAAAATATTTGCTTAGTTTTCACTGGCCAAAAACTTAATGAGAGGTCCTAAGGAGCTGAAAGGGAAGCTGGGAAACAGCGTTTCAGTTAAACACACAGCCACCAAAAATAAACTACTGGGCAGACTGAGTATAAGTGTAGCATAGATACAACTGATCACCTCAACACCGAATGGTCAGTAAGTCCAAAGAAATAGAGCTATTGAATTCATAACCAAAAGTTTTAACTCTAGCAAACATATAATTGTGTTTATCTAAATTAAAGCATGATACTTTGACCAAAACTTTTCTGGTCTGTTTTTTAAAGCCTTTAGTTAATTTTTCTCCCTTTTTCCCCTTGTCTCTTTATCTCTACATCTCTGAAAGGTCAGGAGAGTTCATTTTTGGTATACAAAGAATATCTATATTTAAATTCTGACTTGTCAAGTAGAAGGATTTCCTTACTCTGCAAGTTTAAAAAGAAAGTTTCCTTTTAGGAAAAAGTTCCCTCTCTTCTCTCAGGTACCATTAAAAGTTTAGGACTGTGTGTTTTATTTTCAGACCCATGTTTCTAAGCCACTGATAAGTAGTAAAGGCTCCCCACTGTCTTTCAGTCCAGGATCTTTATAACCTGGACTCAAACATTTCCCAACTTAGCAGATTTCTCCTTCATTCATCCTGGGTTCTATTCAGACTTGTTCCCTGCATATGTCCTGACTTTCCCACTGTGTTTCTTTGTTCACATTGTTCTTGGTTCCCCCTTCTTAACCTCCCATTCCCACATGATCAAATAAGCACGTCTTCCCAGTACCTGCTCCGTAACTCTCTCGTGCCGCCTTACTCGTGCTCCACAACCAGGGCTATCTTCTTCCTCTTGAGCACACCCATAGCACTGTGAGGGAAGCCACTCTGACGTACAGACTTGGTGCGGTAGAAATGCCATGGATTTTGGTGTGAGACAAATCTGAATACAAATTCTAGCTCTGCCATATATGTGATCCTGGGAAAAGTTAGTTCATCTGAAATGTGAGTATATCTACTTACACAGCTGGCATGAAAACCAAGGAAATAGTAAATGTTAAGCTGACGATAGTAGACACTCAATCTTTCTTGGCTAAATAAATACACTTTAGATGGGCTTGTGCTGAGTTATATTAAATATTGTGAATTTTTAAAAAATGTCTTCAGGGAGTATCCCCCATTCTTTCTTTCATAGGATGTTATCAGCAGTAAAAGAAATTATGAAAATAAAATATTTTGACATAATTAGAAAATATAGGGGCTGGTGAGATGGCTCAGCAGCGTAAGCACCTGCCTGGCAAGTGCGAGGTCCTGAGTTTGGTACCCACATAAAAAAAAGAAAAGAAAATATAATCACAAGCAGAGAATACTTAAACAACATGTTTAATTTTTTTTAAAAATCTCACAAATAATTTCCAGGTGACCATATCCTGAAAAGCGACAGAAATATGCCAATCTATGAGCATATGCACTGGGTTAAAATGCAGGAGTAATGGGTTCCACTTCTAATTTTACCATTAAATACTTTCACCGCCTTTGGCAATTTACCAGGATTTTCACTTCTTAGCTTTCTCTTCTATCAAAACAGAAATAAAGACAGAATATTGTATACACTAAACTAACTTGAAGGCTATCATAAACAAATGAAAATATTACGAGAAAGACTAAATAACAAAAACGCTACATATTATTATAAGTGTTATGTTTGTGTTATTGTAATGATAGGCTAGAGGGCTGGGGTGTGGCTCAGTGGTAGACGATTTATCTGGCAACAGGAAACTCTAGGTTTGATCCCTAGCACTAAAAAAGAAAAACAAGTACGTCTCTTGGCTCTTTTCCTGCAATGAATTTCTTCATTGTCAGCTTTCGTGCCTTATTTTATTGCACACCATAGTCAGTTCCCCAGAACCAACCTACCCTCTTACCTTCCTCTTTTCTTCTTTTAATAGTGCAGAATTTACAACTGTTTGATTGATGAAGTTATTCTTTTCACCTAGCTCTTCGATGGATAGACGTTTATATACTAACGCATGGGCTGATCCACATAACTGCCTTTGTGCAAATCCCAAACCCACTGTGCTCTCAGGCTCAAGCATTTAAGAAGAATGTGCTTTTCTGCCTTTCTTGTTCTTGTTTTTCAGGGTTACCTGCAGTTCTGGGCAGCAAGCTTGATTTAGAGCCTGAAATCACAGACAGATTATATGGAAGACTTCAAACTGATATGTGACTCTGTTAATAAAATTACAGGCAGTTGCTATCAGAATGATTTTTTTCAGATAAAAACTTTCCATGATATTCCAAATTTCCAAAAGAATATAGGTGTTCAAACTGTGGGTTTGTTTTGCTTTTATTGTGTTGTATATTTTTTTATTAAAATAGCAGAACATTCAACAGAAAAGTGGAAAGAGTGCATAAAGCAACAAAGAGGTGGAAAGACGTTGCTTGTGTTATTAAATTTTGCTTCCTGAAATGCTATTCTGAAAGTATTGCATTGTACCATAATTTTCCTAAAGTGTTGTAAGAAATGGATTATTTCATATGCTCTAAATTTTCTACTTGAAGCATTTCTTATATTTCTTTTAAAAACCAAGTAATTTTTCTGGGACATTTGGTTATTTCTCTCTAAAATATTGACCATAACATACTGAAGAGAGCACTTAGCTAGCTACACTGTTGAGCTGGGCCAAGAAGAGAATCTCTTCCATCCACCATTTCCTAGAGGAAGGCGAGGAGCTAAGTCCTTTTCTCTCTGTGCCTTTACGACACAAGGAGAAGAGTTTACTCTTTTCAACTTGTGAAAGAATCCCAGAAATATTTGATTCACAGAGGACTAGGGGGACAGGAGTGGCATGGGGGAGAAGCATTTTACAAATATTCACTTACAGAATCATAACCCAGCAAAGCTAAGCTTTTGTTAGATTCCCTGACGAGTATATACAGCTTGGTAAGTCGGTGGGGAAATGTCACCGAGGGTCATATGTATTCTTTTGTTGTTAATTGTCCTTTATTAATGAATTTGCATTATAGAAAATTAGAAAATACTAAAAAAAAAAGCAAGAAAATTATAAAATACTGACAAAAAATAAAAACTGGCCTGGTGCAGTGGCACAGGCCTATATAGTCCCAGCAACTCAGGAGGCTGAGATGGGAAAATTTCTTGAGCCCAGGAGTTTGAAACCAACCTAGGCACCATAGGGTGACCTCGTGTTAAAAATTAATGAATTAATATTTTTCCTATGTTTAACACTTCAACGGTATATATATTTTTGGTTGTTTATTTAATAAAATTGATTCATACTATGTCTGCTATTTTGTAGCCTAGAACTTTTTGTTTTAATGTACAGTGTACACATGCACAAAAAAATATCCTTTAGAGCTGCTTTGTCAAACCAGTCTTCAGTCGAGGATCACACACTGAACGCAGTTAACATAGCTCTCAAGTCTCTCTTCTTCTAGTACATTTGTTTGTTTATTTGTGAACCTGCCTTTTTTGTTTGTGAATCAATGTCATACTTTCGGGTTAGTCTACTTACTTAGACAAACGTATTTGATTTGTCCCACTGTCCTCTCTGTTTTTTTTTTTTTAATCTAGATGTTAAAGGTAAAGGTTTAATGGGTTCAAATTAGATATTTTTGCTAGAATATGTAAAAGGCACATACTGTACTTTGCTCTGTGTCCCAGTAGAAGATACATAATATCTAGGTGACCCACCATAAATGTATTTGAATCCTGGATTAGGGTGATGATGATTTTTCTCCCAGAAATCTACCTCAATGACTTGTGCATGTAAAGATTTAATAGTTCAGTAAGATATAGAATTAAATATTATTTTTGCCCTGAAAGACTATATACACTGTGAAAGAAGTTTTGGGCGGGGGATGCAGCTCAGGGTAGAATCTGTGCTTAGAGTGCATAAGGCCCTGGGTCCAGCCCCTAGCACAAAAAAGGAGAAGGAGAAGCACCCTAAGTCAGGTTTTAGAATCTATTATCTGACTATTTGGTTTTGTTTATATTTTAATGGTAGATTTAGCTTCATGATTAAGTTTTCCTAAGTATGTTCTTAAAATTAGTTTTCCTATACCACTTGTGCTAGAAACTGTGGCCCGGAAGCACACTGTATGACATGGCAAATAATCTAGATATTAAAATTTTACAAAAGATATCCTACCCATTCACTAATTTACATTTTGAAATCTGAGCATAATCTGGAATAACTCCATACATGTCGAGCGTTACATTTTTTATTGTTTGTTTTGTTTTGCACTAATCCCAAATGCTAATACCCCTACACAAAACAAACCCTGCTGAACTTAGTCCAGCTGGCTTTTAAAATACTGGGTAAGAAGCCAGACGCGGTTGTACATGCTGTAATCTCAGTGCTCCGTGGGGCTGACACAAGGAAAGGCAAGTTCGAGCACAGCCTGAGAAACCTGGCTACTTAGTGAGACCCTGTCTCAAAATTTTAAAAAAATTAAGAAGGGCTGGGGATATAGCTCATTGCAAAGATCCTGCATTCAATCCTCAGTACCGGGAAAAAAAAAAAAAAAAAAGACAAAAACAAAAAAAGGAATTATGCTATTTTCTGCAATAGGGATAGTAACGTTGTTTGTGTTCTTTCTAGAATTACATTCTACTTCTTTATTTAGGTTGTCTATAGTGGTGACCTGATGACAAAAGAGCAATATTTAATATTTCAAATCTTCTAACTTCTTCCTATTCATTTACCATATGTGATAGTACATTCTTTATCTATATTATGATTTTTTTCTACAAACAACTTTCAAATTTAACTATTTTAACTGAATAGGACAACTTTTATTTTTTACAGAATTTATAAAATAGAGCAAATCTTTTGATGTAAAAATGGAGCCTCTATTTCACTATTTAGTTTTTAAATGACTTACACTCATTACACATTTTAATTTGTGTTCTTTGCTTAACATTTTCAGTTTCTTCTTTTTGTCAACCTGTGCTTACAAGTTAGGGTTCCATCATATGGTATGGTTTAAGAGAATCTCTATACAAACTATTTTCCCAAAGCATGTTATAATGCCTAAAAATTCACCATGGGGATCCTTTGAAAATAACTGTGGAACAATTATTTTCTGGAAAAATGAGGCTGTTCCCTACTCCTTCTAAAGTACCCTACATCATCTTAAATTAGTAAGTTTCCACACCTCTGTACAAAACACTGTATAATTTAGGCTGATCTTGACCTTGTAACTTGCTCTATATCCCAGGCTGGCTGTAGTGGTCAGCTTTCCCACTGCTGGGACAAATTACATGACATCCACAATTTAAATGAAGAGCAGTTTATTTGGCTCAGGGTTTTCAAGGATTCAGTCCATGGTCAGCTGGCTCCAAGGCAGGAACACTGTGATGGAAGGGTGTGGCAGAGCAAAAGCTGCTCAGTTCCTTTTGGCCTGGAAGCAAAACAGGGAGCAGTGCCAGAGAGGGAGGGGCCAGGGACCATATATAGCACTCAAGGTCAGGACTCACCAGAGACACTTAGAAGTAAGTGTGCTTTACTAATTCCCTAGGCAGTTCCCAAACCAATCACACTGACAATTAGCTTTAACTGTGAACACTGGCCTTGAACTTGAGATCCTCCAGCCTCAGCCTCCTAAGTGCTGGGATTGTGGGTGTGCACCAGCACATCTGGTTCATAATATCTACATTTCTTAAAAATTTATATTAAAACCACAAAAAAAGCCTCCCAATCCCTTTATCAGTAAAATGGAGTTGATCTTGGGTTCAGATCATTATAAACAAATTATTCCTGTTTGTCCAGATGGACATGTGATTTTCTTTTTTTTGAAGTGCTAGAAATTGAACCCAGGGTTGCAGGAATGCTAGACAAGTGCTGCACAACTGACCTGCACCCCCAGCCTTCAGAAGGGCATTTGAAAATCACATAGGATGCATTCTGCTGTATGCAGGGTTTTCCTGAACTCCAGTATCCTCACTTATTCCAAATATCACTTCCCTAATTTCCCCTGCCCCATGACTGTGATGTCCAAAAACCTTCCCTATCAGCCCTCAAAATGTTCCCAACCATAAGTGGGGACACACTGCTATTGTAGAAAATATTTTAAAGATGCCTAACGTTCCTCTGTATTCATACAGCACTACTAGAGTTCCAACTGTTCACTGAATTCAAGGACGAAAATCTAACTTGCTGAACAATCATGACAGGAACCACTTACTATGAGTTCACAATGCTTCTGAAATTTCATTTGCATTTGCCTATATAACACTGACAACCACAATATAGGGTAAGCATTATTATTTCCCCCCATTATTCAGATGAGAAACCTGAAGTTCAAAGAGGTGCAATAACTTCTACAAGGTTGCCAGGATCCAAATGTAGGTCTTAATTTTTTTTTTTTTTTAATCCCCATGCTAAACTGTCACAGAGGTAAGTGAGTAATGCTGGCTATTCAGGAGGCTGAGGAAGGGGGATCATAAATTCTTGGCTAGCCTCGTAAAATTAGTGAGAACTTCTGCTAAATAACTACATAAGACTGTGGATGTAGCTCAGTGGTAGAGCACTTGCCTAGCATACGTGAAACCTTGAATCCTATCTTCAGCATTTGGGGAGGGGGGTATCCCCCAAGCTTAGCCACTACAATATGTTGCCAAATATAGTTCTTATTACTTCTTAGAGTAGCCAGCCTCTTTGTGTTCATACTTCTTTTTTTTTTTTTTCAACATTCTGATGCAACTTCCCTTTATAAATGCCTTTCCTTTTTGATCTATGTGGAACAATTCTTTTCTGGAAACATGTGAGGCTGTTCCCCATTCCTTCCTCCCCCTGCCTTTTAAAGTGGAGATCTGTGCTAGATTGGATCTGCTGCGATTGGTTCTAATTAATGTCCCTACCCTAAGGCTGTCTCTGAATGACTGACTCAATATAACTAATCCCATTCCATTTTTAAAGGAGCTTGAGAATTTCTAACCTGAACCAACTTGTCTAAAGAGTTTACTGTTTCGTATGTATTGCCTCCTTTTCCTCACTGTTGTTCACTTTTTTTTTCTTTTGCTTCCACTGTCACTATTTTCATCTGAAAATATTGTTTCTGTAGTTATGAATGACCTCCTTAGTGGACTCTTCCCCTTTCAATTATTAGAGTGGAAGTAACTTGAAGACAGAGCATGTATGCCACTTTGTTTCTTCTACGATACATTGTAATGCTTATACAGAGTAAATTCATAGTAACTATCTGTTGAGTGGTGTCCTTGAAGCTGAGTTCAATCTAATTTAGCACAAATTATAAACTAAACATGAACAGATTTTGCCATAGTTTGGATCTGGAATGTCTCCCAAAGGCCCTTGTGTTAAAGGCTTCTCCCTGGCATGGCACTATTGGGAGGAGGTGGAAACTGTAAGGTAGAGCCCAGTGAGAGGTCCTAAGGTCATTGAGGGCATGCTTGCACAGCAACCAATGGGGAGCTGAGGCATAGCCCTGTGGGAGAGTGTGTGCTTAGCGTGCATGAGGCCCTGGGTTCAATACCTAACATACAACCCACCCCCATCCCCCCCAAACAAACAACAGAGGAGATTGTGAAGCCCTGGTCTTTTCCTCTTTCTCTTTCACTTCCTGGCCATGAGGTGTTTTTGCTCTGTATGAGTTCCTGCATGAAGCATTGCCACAGGCCTAAAGCAATGGGGATAACTGATCATGGGCTGAAAGCTCTAAAACTTTGAGCAAAAACAAACACTTTCTACTTAAAAATTATCTCAGTTATTTGTGATAGTCATGGAAAGCTGATAAACACAGACTTCATCACTTAGATTCTTTGTGGGATTTTTTTCCACACCTATAATATGAGTCTAATACTCCTCATTTATGGGGTTGTTGTGGAGATTCAGTGAGTTGATATTTGTGGGTGTTGCTAGAATTACACCAGTACACAGGAGACATTTAAAAAGAGTAACTTCTCTTCCTCAATCCTTTACACATAATCTCCTTCCCTTTATGAGTGCTGCTGTGGTTTCAATATGGCTGGCACTCCCCTTCCCCTGAACTCATGCAGGAGTTTAATGCACCATATTTTCGTGTTATTGTTATTAAGAGGGTGGAAACTTGATCTGACTGGTATTGGGGGGGTGCTTTGTGAAGTGATTAGATTAGATCATTAGGGTAGGTCCCTGCAAATGAATACTGCTGGCTTTATGAGAGAGAGAGAGACAGAGAAGGAGACAGAGACAGAGACAGACAGACACAGAGAGATTCATGGGTCCCCACAGCAGTATGATACAGCGAAGGGGGACACTTGCCAAAGCCAACACAATGCAATTTGAATTTTGAGCTTTCAAAATTGTAAGCTCAGTAAACCTCTTGTCTTTATAAAGTTTGCCTGCTTCAGGTATGTAGTTATAGTAATGAAGAGCTGACCAATACAAGTACTTTGAAACAAAGTGTGGGAATTCAATTTTGAACCTGTGTATGAATAATTTTTGTCTTTCTGGATTATATGTACATGGAATTTGGTGGGCTATAATCAACAATTTTTAGTCTTATATAATTATTGCTTTTGAATATATACAGAGTCCATTTCTCTAATTAGGAAGAAAATGGGAAACTAGAGAATAGTGCTTTGGGGGTAAGGAACCAGCTTTCCCACACATACTATTATGTACATGTGTATCTCTTGGAGGAATGTTCAGCAAATTGGTTGTGATGCAACTACCCGCCCGCCCATGAACATAAGGCCTCAGACCTGCACATAGAGTCTCCTCTAGAGGACTAGGACTGTTTGGTTGACCCTGGCCAAGCAGAGAAGCCAGCCTGCACACAGGATGTTTTACTAAATAGTTGAAGCAAAAATTGATATGGCATGAGAGTCGATCGCCAAAGGTCAAGGAGTCAGCATGTTTGGAAATGTACTTTTAGGTAATTTCTGCTAAAAATGAATCTCCTCTCCTGCTGTACTGTGTGGTATCAAGCAGACAGTTAAAAATGAAGGGCATTGTTTTCAATTGTCTTCCTCCCTCCCCTCAGCTTAGTACATGAGCTTTGGAGAGTTGTATGACTTAAACCCAATTATGCAAATTTCTATTGTTATTTAGATGTATTACTCTTTCTTTATTCTTTCTTTCCCTCCTTGCCCTTCTCCTTCCAAGTTAGCATATTACTATGTTGCCTAGGTTGGCCTCTAACCTCTGAGCTCAAGAAATCTTCCCACTTCACCATCTTGAGTAACTTGGACTGTAGGCACATACCACTCTGTCTACTGTTTGTTTTTCATCTTTTGTTTTTGTTTTTGTTTTTTTAATGATGGAGATAAAACCCAGGTGAGGGCCGCTGAGATAGCTCAGAGGCATAAGCACCTGCCTGGCAAGCGTGAGGGCCCAAGTTCGACTCCCGGAACCCACATATGAAAAAAGGGCCGGTGATATCGCTCAGCGGCACGGGCGCCTGCTGGTGCACGAGGTCCTGAGGTCGACCCCTGGTACCCACAAAAAAAAAAAAAAAAAAAACCAGGTGAGTGCTTTACCACTAAGTTATACCCCTAACCCCCTCTCCAATCTTTTTTTGGGGGGTACTAGAGATAGAACACAGGAGCACTCTACCGTGAGCTACCTCCCCAGCCCTTTTAATTTTTTATTTTGAGACAGAGTCTTGCAAGGTTGTCCATTTCAGGCTGGCTTTGAACTTGAAATCTTCTTGTCTCAGTCTCCTGAGTAGATGGTGATAAGCATGTACCAGGGTGCCTAGCTTTTCCTTAGTCTTTAATAAACTACAGTATTTTAGTTTTTACTGCAAAAAAACAGATGGTCATTTGTCCATGCTTTGTCCAGAATGCCAACAGGAGGAAATGCAACCCCTCACCCCCCAGTATGTTTGTCTCTGTGATAATCAGTTTAAAGGACCCAAAGGCAAGGGAAAATATACAGAACTACATGGTCCAACTGTCTCCTGATCATCTGGAAATTGTCCTTCTAATGCTAAACTTGGAAGATCTGGGTTGTATTTTTATAAGAAAAACAGAAACCTAATACATATGATTCATTACTCTATCCTTAGAACCTTTCTAGAACATTGTGCTCACTAAAAATTTGTAGAATGAATAAATGAGCCAGTATATGTTTATTAAACTTTGTCTTTCTATATTCCTTTCAGTGTATTTCATAGCCAGCATGAGGTATTATAGAAAATTATAGTGAATGTTTACATTTTTTAAAGTTTATTACAATAAATAGCATATTGCCATTAATCCCCTTCAAAACACTCCCCCTTGCTTAAAATCCCATCATTCCTGCCACTTCCCAAAGCAGTTCTGTAAGTTCTCTTTCAGGAGTGTCTTTAGTTGCAATGTCGTGGCTGCCTCAATGTCCTGAAAGGATTCAAAATATTTACCTTTCCTGGTCATTTTGACTTTGGAAAAGAGCCAGAAGTCACATGGTAACATTCATCATATACTATGATCACAGCTTGTGTACTACAGTATTATTCATTTTCAACTCAATGCCCACTGTGCACCTTTTATAACATAGAAACTGAGCTTAGCAGCTCTGGAGGATGCAAGAATGCATAAGACATGGTACCTTGCTTTAGGAGCTAAAAATCTAGTGGCAGAGAGACATAGAAATAAATAACTCTCTTTAAAATGTAACCTCAGGGATGTCTGCAGTTCCTTAGCTCATTACTGTTCTCTCTTTTTGTGAGAATTTTTCAATTTCACTCTCCCTCAAGAACATTTATGCTTTTGTATCTCGTCCTCCCTGCCTGAGTCACTCCCTCGACACCATCCTTATATTTCTTCATATCAGCCATTCTTATTACTCTAATAGCTCTTTCCTCTCTTTTTTAAATAAGCTTTGAGTACATCCTTCTTTACGGAAGAAAAGACTTCCCTGGGGGCTTTTCTTTGATTATCTTTCAAGTTCAGTTTCTTTTCATTTTCTTTCAAGTTTTTCTGTACTTCAAGTTGGCTGTTCTTAACTCTTGGTAGAATTAGCCTTCTAGAGTTTTCCCAGAAGATATTTATCTTGTGTGGTTTTTTTTTTTTTTTTTTTGGTCTGTTCTTTGTTTTTGGTGGGGTGGGATGTTGAACCTAGAGCTGTACATGGGCTAAACATGAGCTCTGCTACTGAGGAGCTATAATCCCAGCCCCTTCAGAAGATATTTAGTAAATAAATGCTTTTAAGTGGAAAGTCTGTGCCTAATGTGTTGGGCTCCCCACCTCTTAACACATGATATATTAAGAAGCTAGTTAAAAATTTTAAGGGTGGATATATCCATACTGACAGACAATATATATTTCCTCATTAAAACCAAATGAGCGTAGTGGCACATGCCTGTAATCCCAGAACTTGGGAGGGAGGCTGACATAGGAGGATCACGGTAAGTTCGAGGCCAGCCTGGGCTACCTAGTGAGTTCAAGGCCAATTTGAACTAAATACTAAGATGCTGTCTCAGAAAAACAAAACACAAAACAACAACAACAACAGCAACAAAACAGATAATACAATAAGTAGAGTTACCTAAAATCTGAATTGTATAGCAAAGGTCCAATAAAATGAATTAAGGCAAAAAGCAAAATACCATTTAAGGGTCTACAGTTTTGATGGAAAAAAAAAGAATAAATGAGAAAAAAGAATGAATAAAATATTATTTTGCATGTTAGCAAATATTTTATTTTTAGTTCTAATTCTGTGTAGTACTTATAATTTATGAACTTTTTAATGTACAATCAGCTCATTTGATCGTCACAGTTGTGAAGAAATCAAATTTTATCATAACTAAGAGAGGAGCTCAGTGGTAGAGCAATGCTTAGCAAGCATGAGGCCCTGGGTTCAAGCCCCAGCACCAAACAGAATAAAAGAAAACCTTGAGAGGTAAAATGAGGTCTCAGGCTAGTGAGGTCTCCTTGTATGTGGCAGATCTAGGTCTCAAATCCAGATATTCTTACCTTTAGGATGTGAGCCTTGTGCTTCTTCCTGCTATACAAGAATGAGTTATTTCGGGCTGGGTGTGGTGGCACATGCCTGGAAACTCACTATTCAAGAGGCTGAGCCAGGAGAATTACTGCAAGTCCAAAGCCAGCCTGGGTTACACAGTGAGTTCACAGTCAGCCTGCACTACGTAGTGAGACCCTGTCTCAAAAAAAAAAAAAAAAAAAAAAGAAGAAAAAAAAATGCTATTTATATTTGCCTTTAAATGTGCTTCTACTTATTTGAAATCTTTGAACCACAATTGCTATTATAGAATTACTTCCCACTAAACTTTTATATTGAAAATTAATCTAGCTCTGAAGCATGACTGAACTTTTGGATTTGAGAATCCAAATCTTAGTGACTACTAATGCACACAGTGCTACTTGAAGAAGAAGAGCTGGAAGCCTCAAGAAATGGCCTCTAGATCCAAAGAATTTTATTGGATCCAAAGAGAGCTTTTAATGAGCTCTCTTTCTAACACTCCCTTAGTGAGCACTTAACAAATTGTCTATGTCAACGGCTGAACACCAAACATCGACATGTTAGAGGGTTAAGGGGCTATTCCATGATGAAGTGAAGAGCGTGATGGCCTGACTCTTCAAATGAAGTTTCGTATTTTGTGGAATATTTGGAGCAACAATACAAGGTAGCTTGACAATTTTTTTCTTTTTCTTTTCCTTCTCCTCCTCTTTATTTTTCTTTCTTTCTTTTTCTTTTCTTTTTTCTTTTTTCTTCTTCTTCTTCTTCTTTTTTTTTTTTTTTTTTCCAGTTCTTGGGAATCAAACCAAGGGCCTCACCATGCTGGGCAGACAGATGCTTTCTCACTGAGCTCTATCCACAGCCCCTCCAAATTTCTTGAAGTCAAAATAAATGCATATAAATCTTTAACATTTTCTACTAGAAGGATTATATGGAATGACAAACTAAAAATTAAAAAACAATGAAAGACTTTATGAGGCATTACCTCCGAAAGTCTTCTCGAGTCACACCTATGTCTACATTCCATGACACTAAGTCTCATAATGCTGTTAGTTGCTGCTATTCTGATCCGCAAATTACAAATCAGCTAATGGCAAAGAAAACCTTAAGAATTTTCTATTTCCTGTGACTTTCACATAACCCTAGACTCCAACTAACAAAAACAGTTTCTTTCCAAAAGTTTATTTTTAAAGTGGTTCTCCATCAGCCCATTTTTATATCCTGGGCATTTGTGAATTGGGCATTTGTCGTTTCAGAGAGTGTGACAGCGTCAAAATCAGGTTTTAAAAATACAGTAAAGTTTCTTATGATGTGGATTTAAATCTTTATGGACTCTTATTTTTACCATAATTTATTTCTAAGATTTTACTTTTGCAGACTAAGATGTGCCATAAAGCAAAGAACTTCGGACTGAGACATGTCTGCATCCTTTTGTTGCAAAGGACCTACTCCAAAATGCTTAATAAATGCAACAGGCTCTTCTTGTACTCCTAGAATTTTGTATTTATTCTTGTTCTAGCTGTTGGAAAATCTTTTGATCTAAAACCTCTTCTGGAAAGTTTGCATGGGGAATATAGAGTAGATTCCTCAGAAAAGAGACTAAATTATTAATCTTGACTTTAATGTTTCTTATATATTGCTGTATTTTTCTGCTCTCAGAAGTAATTTCTTGGAAACCATAAAAGATTGCTAAGCACCTAATCATGTCATTTTTACATATTTTTCTTATAATTCCTCTTTTAAAATTCTGTTTTATTGTGGAAGGAAGATTACACCTTTTCCTAGAAAATTTTTGCCTACTGTAATGCCCTAGCCTGGATACAAACCCAGGTCCTGAGTTGACTTTGCTTAATCAACCAGCCATGTAATTTTGGTAAAGTCTCTTCACTTTTTAAACCTCAACTTTCTTATAAGCAAAAATGGAAAGTTTAGCTTTTATGTCCTCTCAGGGCATTTGCTCTTAATATTTATTGACATAAAACTAGTGTTCAAAGAATACTCATTGAAGGAATAAATATTAACTCGTTGTCCTGTTTGTTTGTTTGTTTGTTTGTTTTTGTCTTTGTTTCTGGGTTTTGGATTTTTAAGACAGGGTCTTGCTATGAAGTCCAGGCTGGCCTCAAACTTGTGGTGATCTTCTTGCATCAGCCTCCTGAGTGCTGGGATTACAGGTGTGTGCCACCACACCCAGCTTAGACTGTTTTTTTTTTTTAACCTGTGTATTAGGCCAGAATTATAAAGATCTCTCTGACATCAGTAGAATGAGAGGAATAGCTGGGAATGGGGACATGACAGAGGCGCTCCTGCCGGAAATACTCAATATGTGGTGCAATGAAGTTCGAGTCTGGAAATCACTACTAGGATTATATAAATCTTCACGAAGAGAGTGGTGAGCAAATTGTGATTCTAAGACTGAAATTTTCAACTCTTAATTTCATGGACATCAACAACACTAGGAAGGGATTGAAGAAATGTCTTCTCTGTACCCTACTCATCATACACTATTGTGGCAAGGAAGCACAACAGACCATTGACCAACTGAGAAAGGCAGACACTGTTGGAAATCTTGGGTAGTTTATATTCCCTTTTTCTCTGTGGGTGCAGTGGTGCATACCTGTCATCCCAGCACTTGGAGGCTGAGGCAGGAAGATCACAAGTTTGAGTCCTGCCTGGGCAACTTAGTGAGACCCTGTCTCAAAATAAAAAATTTAAAAGGGGTGTATTTCAGGGTATAGAGCCTCTGGGTTTTATTTTGAGTACAGGGGGAAAATTTTTTGAAAGATTCTCCTAGGCTCTCTTCAATTATAAAAGAGGTTCAATTATTAAATTTGCCAGTACTTTGGTAATTTTTACTTTCTCAGCTCTCTATTATAATTTAGTACAGAGAGAGGGAAAAAAGTCTGGATGAATAAACATAGTAACAGTAGTTATTCTTGGGGATTGAGATGACTGGAAAGAGACTTCCATTTTTACTTTACACCCTTTGGAATTATTTGTATTGGTTTTTGTTACAAAAATAATCATTTTAGTGTGCTGTATTCATATAAAATTCAAAGAAAATAGATTTCTGATCCAGACAAGTCAGGCAAGGGTATGATTCTCAAACTGAACAAAAAGAATTGTTCTCAGGGCAGGGGGTGTAGCTCAGTGGTACAGCATGTGCTTAGCATAGTCCTGGCTTCCATCCCCAGCACCGCGCGCACACGCGCGCGCACACACACACACACACACACACACACACACACACACACTTTCATACAGAATTATTCTCTGCTTTCTAAAACAGATTTTACCAGCACGGCTTAAGTTTGTAGACATTTGGAAGAAAATTATTTTGATTTGTTTTTACCTTTTCACAAGTATTTGATTACTATATCCAGATTTTTGTGTGTTTAATCTTTTTCAAGGGAGAAAGTATAATCATGATTCAGGGCAAATGATTAATGAATGTTGAGTGAATGCACTGAATGAACCTAAATTGTTTTCTATTCAGAAACCACAATAACTTTTCTGAGAGATGAATACTAGTTTGGACTCTGAGATAGATTTTCCTCCTAGTAACTTAAACATTTTATAATATCTCTAGAAGTTACCTTACAAAATTCTCTACTTATTTTCAGGGATTAGTTTATACAATAAAACTCTATTAAACATATAAGTTGTATATATAATATTTCAGTTTTAAAAAGCATTTTATGTTGACAAAGCTCGCTCATATTATCTCATTAACTATTGTTCATAACTATTCCTGTGCTGCTATTATCTGTATTCAAAGGGAATGATTAAATGAGCAAATGGTTGGATGGATGAATAAACGTTTAGCTCAAGATCCCAAAGATAAGGAGTGGCAAAGGCAGGTTTAATGTTCACTGACTCCGTCTCCCTGGACTGCCGTTGGGCCCCCTGAACCCTGTTGCCTCCCTAGAACAAAGAGCACTGCAATGCTTTTTTCTTCTTTTCTGAGGCAGTAAATAAGTGGGTCATTTGTTTTAGCAAATGCTGGCAGGAGAAGATAAGAAACTAAGTCAGGGGCCGGTGAGACGGCTCAGCGGCATAAGTGCCTGCCTGGCAAGTGCGGGGGCCCGAGTTCGACTCCCGGAACTCACATATGAAAAAAGGGCCGGTGATATCGCTCAGCGGCATGGGCGCCTCCTGGCGCGCGAGGTCATGAGGTCGACCCCCGGTACCCACAAAAAAAAAAAAAAAAAAAAAGAAACTAAGATAAGAAATGTCTTCTTGCTGCTGGTATGAGTGAGTATCTTAGTTTATAACCTGTCTAGAATAAATGTTATGATTACTATCAATAAGTCTTTGCAATCTTTGAGTGAACAAATTTACATTTCTTCTCCAGTGTCAAAAAGAAAATTTTCCTCTGGACAGAGAGGGAAAAGATATATATATATAAAATTTCATGTCCTATATACAAGAGTCTCTCTCTCTCTCAAGGTTTAACTAGACCTGAAATATTCAGATCCCTTAACTCTATTTATCAAATTTCACATTTAAATTTATAGGATGATTCTTACTGAAAAAGTATTAGGCTGACATACTTTGAAGAAAGAAAAGGGAACATTAAGTTTTTCACAATTGGTCAGCTTTTACTAGATCTGTTCTCCTTGTTTTATAACATCTTTATTGAGTTTCTCCCTCTAGTTCATTTATTTATTTGTAGAATTAAGCTGCTTGCTACAGGAGGAAACTTGTTTGTATGCAGAAAAGAGTCCCCTCCCCCCACACTTCATTTGATGGTCACATGAATTTTCATTAAATTTCTTTGGCTTTGCTCTTGTGTTCTGAGTAGCATTTTCCCTTCCACCTATTGTTCATGTGAATTGTTCACTTACAGCTGCATTTACAAACTGTTTGTAAACTACATGTTTCCTTTGTAGCATGCACTTCTAAAAAAACACAATCTGCCATTAGTGGATCCCATTCCAGTGTAAGCAGCTATTACAGGTGATTAGCTGACATCCGTGGTGAATTATAGCTTTTGAATACAAGGCATAAAATCCTTCTTGTTTCATTTTTCTATTTAAAAGTTGAATGTCCTTGTTTTTTTCTAAACTTTTATTTTTAGTTTTATCTGCCTCTTTGTACTGAAATATTTACCAACATTATGTCTCAATACAATCATCGATAAATGTACATTATTTGGGCTTTGATTTTCTACTAATCCTAAATATATATAAGGTATTAATATCCATTTATAATGTTCTTTTGATTATTTTTTTTCTTTTGATTATTAGTGTACAACAAATCCTGTTGGATACCATTATATAAACCAGTGATTTGATTTACAGAAAGTAAACCTAAGTAATGAAAATTCCTACCCCTTGGGCTTGGGGGGTTATTTTAAATGTCACAAACTGCCTAGAAAAAAAATCAACTATAGTCCCTTCACAGATAGTTACAACCAGAAATGAAGAAAAAACCAAAATGCTTTTATTTATACATTGTGCGACAGCATTAAATAAAGTCATCTTGAGTTTCAAACACAAAATGCCTAATAGAAGTCCCTGTGTGCCAAAGATACAGCTCATTTCTGGAATTTTTTTCTGGGAATATATCATTTAGAAATAATTGCTTTTGGGGGGGGCGGTGAGAAGGCTCAGCAGGCATGAGTGCCTGCCTGGCAAGCGCTAGGTCCTGAGTTCGACTCCCGGAACTCACATAAAGGAAAAAAGGGCCAGTGATATCGCTCTGCGGCACAAGCACTTGCTGGCAAGCATGAGGTACTGAGGTCAACTCCCGGTACCCACAAAAAAAAAAAAAAAAAAAAAAAAGAAATAATTGCTTTTAGTTCTGTTGTACTATTAAGCTGTAGTTTCCTCATTTTTTAAAGTACGCAGCAGTTATCATTCACCTTTATGGGAGTCAAGGAGCATTGCGAGAAATTATTAATTTCTCTCTTGCTTGATTACAGTCCTTCCACCTCCAAAGGCTGCAACCCTAGGTCAAGCTCCTTGGCCTCACAGGAAAGGGCTGCTTCTCCTCCTGGGGCTCCCCTGAGTCTTGTTTCCCAAACATCCTGAACCGCTTGCTTTCCAAGAACTCTAGCAGATAGTCTCTGCTTTTGTAAATGCTAAACTTTGCCTGGAATCCCCTTCCTCCTTGGTCTTCTATTATTAACTCAGGTGTAAAAGCCTCCCAAGTACCAGCCTTCTACCCAGTCCCTTTGGGGACAGTGTGGTCCCCTATGGGAGGCGTCACATCACCTGGGAACTTGTTAGAACTAGCAAGTCTCTGGTCACACCCTAGACCTAGTGAATTAGAAAGTCTGGGGTAGGGCCTATTAATGTTGTGTAACAAGCCCTTCAGGTGAGTCCACCCTGCAACTCCAAGGCAGAGATAACTCATACTCATCTCAGTAGCCAGACTTTCACTTTTTTGTTTTGTTTTGTTTTTTATTTTGTTTTGTTTTTTTGAGACAGGGTCTCCCTTTGTTGTCCAGACTGGCCCTAAATTCACAGTGTAGCTCAGGCCTCTCATAATCCTCCTGCCTCAGCCTGACCAGTGCTAGAAGTACAGGCGTGCACCATCAAGCCCCAGCTCTCACTTATTTCCATGGTAGGTGCCCAGTAAGGTTTTCATCTGAAACTAATCCTTCTGAGCAAACAAAACCAAAAACATTTGCCTAAAAGTGGTTAATTAAAGTAAATTAGTCTGAAGTCAATTTTACTTATTTACTTAATGGTTACTACTATGATGGATTAATTTACCTAAAACTTAGCCCCCTTTTAGTGTTGTTTTGGATCTATATCAGTTTCTACACTTAATATTCTTCAAGCCACTAATGAAATCTCAACTTTCATTAGAAATCTGAAGTTCTTTCTACCTGGCTAAGTTATTACATCTTAATAGTTTCCCTCAAAACATTATGAGCTTCTTATATCAAAATTCTATTTTTCTTGCTTCCTCTTACACAATGCCCTCTGGGTAGCAGATGTTTGACAAATGCTTATTGATTTCAATGATAGCATAGTAAAATAGTTGAGAGGAAGAGGATAGCCTGAAGCCAAACCTTGTATTTACATGCCACCTCTTCTCCCTACTAGCTGTGTGACTTTGGCAAACATTTTTATCCCTCAATCACTTTGTCTATAACACGAGCATAGTTTTAGAGCACTCACCTTGCAGCGTTATCCTAGGATAAAATACCTACATGTGTCAGGTACACAGAACCATTGCAGGCATATAGTAAGTTGTTATTATTTTCCTTATTTTTCAAATCATGTTTCTAATTTTTGTCAACTATTTGTTTATATTCTTCATTTCCTTTTCAGTGTTCCATTTGTACTTTTCTCTTGGCTTGATAATGTCTTTTATTTTAATTTTTTAATTTTAAAGAGAAAAGAGACAAATGTAACAATGAAACCAAGTTTCAAAACAGGTTAGTAGGACAGTTACAATAGTTGATACATTGTGTATTGTTGTCTTCATAGTAGTTATTCAGAGTACAAGATACAGATAGGCATGATATTTTGTCCAAACAATATTAGCACAAAACATTCTTTTCAAGGCACTAAGAGAAACTAGCTGTATAACTATCTTAACTATCTTGTGTATACATATATTTTTTTCTTTTTCCTTTCCTTCCTTTCCCCTTTCCCCCATCACAGTTCGTCTTTTCTTTTGAACAGTTTCTTCCCAATTCACAGTATCTGTTGTAAATTTCAAATCCTATTTACTTGTTCAGTTTCTCACACTAGTGAGACAATACAATGTTTACAAGTATGGGTCTGATTTATTTCACTTATGAGTATGGTCTCACGTTGCATCCATTTACCAATAAAAGTCTCCACTTTATCCTTCTTTATGGCTGAGTAGTACTCCATTATGTAAAAAAACACATCTTTTTTATCCATTCCTCAGTTGTTGGGCATCTGGGTTATTTCAAGATTTAGCTATTACAAATTGTGCTGCTGTAAACATGGGTGCATATGTATCACTGTGGTATGATGTTTTTAATTCTTCTGGGAAGATACCCAGCAGGGGAATGCATGGTTTGAACAGGACCTCTAATCCTAGTTTTTAAAGAAATCTCCACACTGATTTCCACCGTGGTTGCACCAGTCTACATTCCCACCAACAGTGGAAAAGGGTTCCTTTTTCCGCACAGCTCCTCCAGCATTTGTTATTGGTTGATTTTTTGATGATAGCCATTCTTTCTGGGGTGAAACGGAATCTCAGTGTTGTTTTAATTTGCATCTCTCAAATGACCAATGATGTTGAACATTTTTTCATGTATTTATTTGCCATTTGTATTTCTTCATCTGAGAAGTGTGTATTCATCTCAGATGCCCATTTTTGGATTGGGTCTTTGAATTTGTGGGGGTCTGATTTTTTCCAATTTTTTATATGTTCTAGATATAAGTCCTTTGTCTGTGGGACAACTGGCTATAATTTTTTCCCACTCTGTGGGTTTCCTTTTCACTCTGTTGATGATTTCTTTTGTTATGCAAAAGCTTTTTAATAAGGTGAGATCCCATTTGTTGATTCTTTCTACTATTTCCCTTGCAGTCTGTGTTTTGTTCATGAAGCCTCTCCCTACACCTATGTCTTCAAGATTTCTGCCTATTTTCTTTTCCAGTAAATTTAGTGTTTCTATTTTAACATTTAGATCTTTGATCCATTTTAACTTTACTTTAGTGCATGGTGTTAGACATGGGTCTAGTTTTAGTCTTCAGCATGTGGAGAGCCATTTTTTCCAGAACCATTTATTAAAGAGACTATCTTTCTTCCAGTGAATATGTTTCACACCTTTGTCAAAGATAAGGTGGCTGAGTGTGTTTGGAGATGTGTCTACATCTTCTATTCTGTTCCACTGATCCTCAGGCCTGTTTTTGTGCCAGTACCATACTGATTTTATCACTGTAGCTTTGTAGTATAATTTCAGGTCTGGGATTGTGATGCCCCCTGACTTGCCTTTGTAGCCCAGAATTGCTTTTGCTATTGTAGGTCTTTTCTGGTTCCAAATGAATTTTAGGAATGTTTTCTCTAGATCTGTGAGGTATGTTAATGATATTTTGATTGGAATTGCATTAAATCTGTTATAGCAATTTTGGGAGTAGGGCCATTTTCACTATGTTGGGTCTTCCTATCCAAAAGCAAGGGATAGCTTTCCATTTTCTGATATCCTCTTCAATCTCCTTTTTTTTTTTTTTTAGGATACTGTAATTCTCACTATAAAGATCTTTTACATCATTTGTTAGATTAATTCCTAAGTACTTTTTTTCATTTTTTTTCAAAAAAGTATTCAATTTTTTTTTGGATGTTATTGTGAAGGGTGTGCTTTCCTTAATTTCTCTCTCTGTTAGATTGTTGCTTGTGTACAGGAATGCTAAAGACTTTTGAGTGCTGACTTTGTATCCCGCTACACTACTGAATTTGGATATTAAATCTGCAAGTTTTTTGGTGGAGTTTTTGGGGTTTTCTACATAGACTATCTTGTCATCTGTAAATAATGATAGTTTAACTTCTTCCTTTCCTATCTTTATTCCTTTTATTTTTTTCTCTTGTCTAATTGCTCTGGCTAATGTTTCCAGAACAATATTGAATAGGAGTGGTGATAATGAACATCCTTGTCTTTTTCCTGATTTTAGAGTGAAAGCTTTCAGTTTTTGACCATTTAATATGATATTAGCTGTTAGTTTGTCATAAATGGCTTTTATGAGATTGAGGTACAGACCATCTATTCCAATTTTCTGTAGGGTTTTTGTCATGAATGGGTGTTGGACTTTGTCAGATGCTTTTTCTGCATCTATTGAGATGATCATGTGATTTTTGTCTTTGGTTCTGTTGACATGGTGTATTACATTTATTGGTTTGCATATGTTGAACCATCCCTGCATCCCTGGGGTGAATCCTACTTGGTCATAATGTATAATCTTCTTGATGATTTGCTGCATTCTGTTTGCCAGTATCTTATTAAGGATTTTTACATCAATGTTCATTAGGGAGATTGACCTGTAGTTTTCTTTCTTGGTTGGGTTCTTCTCTGGTTTTGGAATCAGGGTAATACTTTCCTCTAGGAATGACTTTGGAAGTACTGCTTCTCTTTCAATTTCTTTGAAGAGTTTCAGCATTAGTGGCATTAGTTCTTCTCTAAATTTCTTGTAGAATTCAACAGTGAATCTGTCACAGCCTGGGCTTTTCTTTGTTGGTAAATTTTTAATTTCATTTTCAATTTCATTGGCTGACATTGGTTTATTTAAAATTTTTATATCTTCTTGATTTAGTTTTGGCAATTTGATTGTGTCCAGGAATCTGTCCATTTCCTCTGTGTTTTCCATCTTATTAGAATATTGGTTCTCATAGTAGGTATTGATGATCTCCTAGATTTCTGTGAGATCCATTGTGATTTGCCCCTTTTCATTCCTAATTGCTTGAGTGTGTTTTTTCTTTCCTGTTTTTGATGAGGTCAGCTAATAGTTTATGAATTTTATTTATTCTTTCAAAGAACCAACTTTTCAATTCATTGATTCTTTGTATTGTTTCCTTCATCTCTATTGCATTAATTTCTGCTCTTTATAATTTCCTCCCTCTTACGAGCTTTGGGTTTGATTTGTTCTTTTTCTAGAAGTTTGAGGTTCAACATTAGGTTGTTTATTTGAGGTCATTCTGTTTTCCTGATGTGCGAGTTCATAGCTATAAACTTCCCTTGTAGGACTGCTTTCATTTCATCCCACAAGTTTTGGTATGTTGTATCGGCATTATCCTTTAATTGTATATACTGTTTAATTCGTCTTTAATTTCCTCTGTGACCCATTGGTCGTTTAGAAGGGCGTTGTTTAATTTTCATGTGTTAATGTAGTTTTTGTGGTTTCCTTTGTCATTTATTTCCAGTTTTACTGTGCTATGGTCAGATAGTACGCATGGGATTATTTCAATCCCTCTGCATTTACTTAAACATGTTCTATGAGCTAGTATGTGATCTGTTTTGGAGAACGTCCCATGTGCAGCTGAGAATAACGTGTAGTCTGATGTTTTGGGGTGGAAAACTCTGTAGACATCTAGCAAGTACATTTGTTCACAGGCTTGGTTTAATTCTAATATTTCTTTGTTGATTTTTTTGTCTAGTTGATCTATCCATTTGTGAGAGTGGGGTATTAAGGTCTCCCACTACAATTGTGTTAGTGCTTATTTAGTTTTTCATGTCAGTTAATATTTGTTTTATGTGGTTGAGTGAACCTGTGTTTGGTGCATAAATATTTATGATTGTTATCTCTTCTTCTTGGAGCTTTCCCTTAACAAGTATGTAGTGACCTTCTTTGTCTCTTTTGATCAGTTTTGGCTGAAAGTTTGCATTGTCTGCAAACAGAATAGCTACCCCTGCTTTTTTCTGGGTTTCTGTGGCATGGAGAATTGTTTCCCATCCTTTGACTTTTAGTCTATGAATTTCTTTTTG